>JARGCV010000039.1:4612500-5812500 GCA_034064705.1 Bothrops alternatus | reverse complement strand
CCAACTAATGCGGAGTGCTTGGTTATGGTTAGAAGGGCACTGACCTTTCTAGGCTGACCTGTTTCCTGGTAGAATACATGGGAAAGTCCCATTGGAGGAAAATTCCAGTTAGGGTTAGGTTTAGGTCAGCATGAGCTCATAGAACAAAATGGACATCACCAACAAATTTGGAGTGGTTGGTATGGTTAGGAGGGCCCTGACTTTTCTAGGCTGCCCTATCTATGTTTCCTGATATAATATATGGGAAAATCCCTTTGGAGGGAAATTCCACTTAGGGTTAAGGTTACATCACCATGAACTCATAGAGAAAAAGGAACGTTGCCATGAAATTCAGAGTGCTTGGGTATGATTAGTAGGGCACTGACATTTCTAGGATGACCATTCTATGTTTCCTGGTAGAATACATGGGAAAATCCATTTGGAGGAAAATTCCACTTAGGGTTAGGGTTACGTCACCATGGACTCATAATGCAAAATGGACATCGCCAACAAATTCAGAGTGCTTGGTTATGGTTAGGAGTCAATGACTTTTCTAGGCGGCTGTATCTATATGGGAAAATCGCATTGGGGGAAAAATTCCACTTAGGGCAGTGATGGCGAACCTTTTAGTGACTGTGTGCCCAAGCTTCAATCAAAAAGCCATTTATGTATCAACAGGTGCCGGTTTGGCATGGCCCATTGGTTGGGTGTGGCCAATTGGGTAGGCGTGGGTGGGACTAAAAAGTTCAATCAGTCAATTCCAACTTTGCGATATCTTTTTTTTCCCATGAGAAGTTAAAATTGATTGATTGACTGAACCTTTTTCTTTTTTGCACACAGCAGTGGAGGCTTAAATCGAAAAGTTTTTATAAACCCAGCTGAAGATGTACGGCGCATGTGCCCATAGAGAGTGCTCCGCGTGCCATAGGTTCTTTACCACGGCTCTATATCATTTCAGACAAATGGTTGTTCAATTTCTTCTTAACAAATTTCAGTGTTGGAGCATCCAGAACTTCTGAAGGGAGAACGTCCCACTGATTAATTGTTCTAACTGTCAGGAAATTTGTCCTTAGTTTAGGTTGGTTCTCTTTTTCCATCATTGTTTCTTCTACTGTCTTCAGGTGCTTTGCAGAATAAATTGGGTGGGCATGGCCCATATGGTGGTCGTGGCAGTGTTCTCTGTGGCAGTCCCTTAGATATTGGAACACTGCTATCATATCACCCCTAGTCTTTAAAATAGACATACCCAATTCCTGCAACCATTATTCATATGTTTTATCCTCCAGTCCCCTAATCATCTTTGTTGCTCTTCTCTGCTTTCTTTCTAGAGTCAACATTTTTTTAATATTGTGCTGACCAAACTGGATGCAGTATTCTAGATGTGGTCTTACCAAGGCATTATAAAGTGACATTAACACTTCATGTGATCTTGATTCTATCCCTCTATTAATGCAGCCTAGGACTGTGTTGGCTTTTTTATCTCCTCATCTAAATCATTGATGAAGATATTGAAGAGAACTGAGCTTAAGACAGAGTCTTGGGGTACATCACAGCATAGTTCCCTCCATGTAGATGCAATTCCTTTAAAGATTACTTGTTGAGTATGGTTGGTTTGCCAGTTACAAATCCATCTGGGGGTGATGCTGTCTAATCCACTTTTTTCTATCTTATCACCAACTTCAATGTTTTGTGTGTGTGTGTGTGTGTGTGTGTGTGCGCGCGCGCGCGCACGTGTGCGCACGTGTGTAGGTGTGTGTGTTGGGGGGGCAGGATGATAATAATGTAGGAAAGGTATTTTTCTCACTCAAGCATCTGTCTGTGGAAAATATTTCCAGAACTAGAAGCTGAAATACTATATTCCACATGGCAGCGTTAACCTAAATCCTTCCAGATTGTCCTTAAACTATTAAATAATAAGATGCAGGAAGCATGAAGAGCAACGCTCTGGATTATGTGACCATAAGGCAAGAGTATTACAGAGGGGGAGTTGTCACTATTCTGAGCTGCTTCACATCTCTCTTACTATAGAAGTGCTTCGGGAATGCTTTCACTGATTTTTCTCTTTTTCCTCAGTTGAATTGGATTCTCAACCCGTTTCTTAAACTCATGGTTTGTTTTGCTGACCTCTTCCCCTGCACCAAATTTTATTTATCATCTGTTTGGGGGGGGAGATTATTATTCTGATGGTGGACATACATACATACAAATAGGTAATATCCCATGACCTTTTAATGATTCCTAAAAACAGAAAACTAAAGGAATAGACTAGTGGTGGGGAACCTATGGCATGGGTGCCAGAGGCAGCACTCAGAACCCTCTGTGTGGGCATTCGCGCCGTCGCCCCAGTCCTACAGTTTTATAAAAACTTTTCGCTTTAGGCCTCTGCCGCCGTGTACAAAAACAAAAAGGTTCAATCAATCAGTCAATTTCAACTTCTCGCGGGGAAAAAAAAGATCTTGCAAAGTTGGAATTGATTGATTGAACTTTTTAGTCCCACCCAGTCTGCTGTTACCACTGCAGCCACACCCACCCAATGGGCCATACCCACCTGGCACCCGACGATGCATAAGTGGGTTTTGGGTTGCAGTTTGGGCACTCAGTCTCTAAAAGGTTCGCCATCACTGGAATAGACAGTTACCATAATGTATGTTGTTAAGTTAGATCCAAGCGGAGGATATGAAACTATGTGATACTGTGATCATTAAAAAAACAAACATTTAATGTATCTTTTTTTAAAATGACCACAGTAAAAATAACTCTAGTAAAATAACAATTTTATTGGTAACAGAATAAGGAAAAAGGAATTACCACTTTTAATTACTATATTTTAACTGTAAACGCTAAATCCATTTAACTTTTTAAAAAACTTCCATTTGGTGTACCCTTCTCAAAACCACTCCACTTTAATTGGAAAGGTGAGTTTGCTTACATTTGCATTATGAAGACAGACACTCTCATTTACCAAAGTTGGTAACTAAAATAAAAGAAAAAAATATCTTAAATCAGCCTCTCTTAAATGACTCTTTAGCAAGATGCAGCTCGCAAAATATGGGCAATGGTTTCTGATACTTCATTCTCCCAACACTAGTGTTCTGAAATACGGATCCCAGCCCATCATCTTTCCCTTCCGTGCTTTGTAGTTATAAATCTCTCTCCCTGCCTTGTCACTTCAGAGGGGCAGGCTTCCACGCAGAATTATTCCTTCTAGTCATGATTATGTCTTCTTTGAAAGTCAAATCTGAAAGGGATAAAAACAAAAAGGAAACATATAGGACTCCGGAACTACCATTTGGCTTTGCATTGAATACTGGTAATCCCTGACTTATAATCATTTGTTTAGCAACCATCAGCAGTTACAATGGCACTGATAAAAGTTACTTAACATTTACTGGTCCTCACACTTGCAACCGTAACAGCATCTCCCTGGTCATATGATCAAAATTTGGATACCTGGTAACCAGCAAGTTATGTTTGTGACAGTTGCGGCATCTAGAGTCATGTGACTGCCATTTGTGACCTTCACAGCTGGTTTCTAGTAAGCTACTTCAATGGGTGAACCCGAATTCACTAAACAACTATAATGATTTGTTTAACCATGGCAAAAAAGGTTGTAAAATTGAGTGTGACTTACTTAACAACCACTTTGCTTAGAATGTAAATTCTGGCCCCAGTTGTGCTCATAAATCCAGAAATTCCTGTATATTTTTTACATAAACTGGTAGGCCTGTTCAGGAAAAAAAAAAACTCTCGTGAGGAAAGCCATCCGCCAGTCCTTCAGCAGTTGTTTGAGACCCCTATTGTAAGAGAAATGTGTATGATACACATGGCATGAATAGTTGCAAGCCACAATATGCACCAGAGACAGATAGGGAATAGACAGGCAGAATGTTTCTATGGCTGCTATTGCATAATCTATACCGGGGAACCCTGGCAACTTTAAGACTTGTGGACAAATTCTGGGAGTTGAAGCCCACAAATCTTAAAATTGCCAAGGTTGGAGACCCCTGATTTATATTAACACCATCATTAATATTTATATTTTAAATTCCTTCCTCATCTAGAAGTCTGATGTGTTCTAACATGGGGCAAATAAGATCACTGTCAAGAACTGTCTTTTGTTTATGTGGGACGCTTTCCACAATAACTTACATGGCTATTTCAATAATTCATAAATTCCTGTGCTGCAGAATTTAATTGATCGAGTTCAAATACTTAGCAAAAATAAACCTCTTGTGTGAAAGGGTTACTGACAGCATTAATTAGAGATGTTCTGAGTTGTAGTGCAGGCTATGGAAATTTTTCCCATCTGAGTCACAATTGAAAAAGCCATTCATCTTCCTATTTTGTTGGAAAATGATTCTTTTCATTGAGCATATATTTTGACTTCATTTTCTCAGTGGAATGTAAGCGATGAAGTAGAAAAAGGAAACCATGATAAGCACAATTAGAAAGGTAAAGAAACTCTACAGACACATTGGCACGAAATTAGCTCTATTTGTAGCCATAAAAGAGGCAAATATTATTTATTTATTATCTTTGAAATTCTAAGCAAGCAGGGCTATTGCAGATCATTGCCAGTCATTTTTTAAATGCTTTCAATTATTTCAAGAGGAATATGTGAATTTAAATTGGGAAATGGCAGTATATTCTATTAAAACATTTACTGATGTCAAAGTTTGGTTCAGTTAAATTAGCACTGCATTGATGTTAGTATATGTTTTGGATCATTCTAAATTGACATTATTTTTCTGTATATATTTACAAAATATTGTTAAATTAGATATTCATTATTTGCAAGATTTCTAAAACACATTTGGGGTATTCCATATTAAGTTGAAGGCTAAAGCTATTAAAGAATATTAAATACATGTCTAATGATAGTAGGATGAAGATTAATTCAACAAAAGTTATTTTTAGTGTTTACAGGGTACCCTCATTATATTGGAAGTGTAAAATTGGTAAGGAACACACAATATGGGCTTAATGGTCCATTTTGGTTTATTTTGGTAAATGTTAATGTAATATATTGAATATACTTTAAACCATATTATTGAATATGGGAAAGCAGATTCTTGTTTAGATTTATGGACTTGGATGACTGCTAGTGTTTCTTAGATGTCATAAGTATTTCATAAATATTATGATAAGATATCGAACAGCTCTGTAGTAAATCTTGATAACAGCAATGTCTAAGTCTCACTGATCTTTATAGAATTTAAGCAATTCTTCTATGCACTTTATTGCAATCAATAAAAACAAATTTAAAAACCTGAAAACACATATTTTTCCCTGTAAGACTAAACATTATTGTGTTAGGAAGTCTTAAAAACACTATGTGTATGCTTACAACAATGCACACAATAACACCATTCATTTCAGTTCCTAGCATAAACTTAGAGAAGTAATATGAAAAACTATTTTGAGTCAGGACTATTAAAGTCCCTTTTGGCAAGAAACAATAAAAGGACAATTACAGTCAGTGCTCTACTACAAGGAGGTTACATTCAAGAAATTGTTCATAAATCTCTTGTGTTTGCAACTTCAAGCAAGTATACATGTGCTTTGCTTTGTAAACGAACCTTCTCCCATGTTCCAGGATTTTCTTTGTTGGAATTGCAAACAGGTTTGTTTGTATCTGCACAAGTTTATAATTCAGAAGTTCCAAGCTGCAGGTGATAGAATATTGTAACTCAGAAAGAAAAAAATCTGTTTAGTAATTCATTTTAAATAGAACCAGGTACATTAAGCTTCTTTTTTAAAGAAGGTACCCAGTCAAATCATGTATACCTTGGGAGGCAGTGATGTTGGCAAACTAACCAAAGTACCAATCAAAGGTTGAAAGTGGACATTTGTTATATTTTAAATTAGTAAGCTTATCATTTGAAAATACTACAAATAAGTATTCCTGGAATCTATGTTAGGCATTCAGTTAGCTATTCAGTTCGTGTCCATCTTACCCATTCATCATTACATGAAAAGAAGGTTCTAAGAAAGGAGTTAAAAATTAGTTTGAGCCATGTTCTTAAAAATTATTGTTTTAATTTCCATAATGATGCTTCAAATTACGTGCATTTTTTAAAATCAGACTCTTCATAACACACACATGTACGCCCAACACATATGCAGGGTACCACTGTAAAAGAAATGTGTATTTTAAGAAGAGATATTTCTAACACGCACGCGCGCACACCCACCCGCCCACCCACACACACACACACATACATTTATAAATCTTTGAAAATATTCTAACTTGAAAAATGAGTTTTGTGTGCTCATCCATTGAATTTGAAAACACAAAACAAAAAAGTGCCCGAAGCTGACAGCACTATAAATAGGTATGACAGCATCAACAATTGTTTAAAATCTGCTGGCTGTTTCAGCCAGCACTGTCATCATAAATCACATTTCTGCTGTTATAGCTGAGTGAGAAATGTTAGAATGAAGCATTGGAGATATTTGCATGTTCTGATAGGACAGCGGTTCTCAACCTGTGGGTCGTGACCCCATTTGGGGTCGAACGACCATTTCACGGGGATCGCCAAGCACCGCAGTCCGCCATTTTTTTTTGGTCGGCCATTTTTTTTGGTCGGCCATTTTTTCCTATCGCGATGCGGGCGGTCGTGTCATGCACGCGCGATGCACCCCGTCATGCCGCGCATGTGCTGTGCAGGCCCGCCATTTTTTTGGCGGACGGCCATTTTTTTTTGGCCGGACATTTTATTCCTATCGCAATGCGGGCCATCGTGCCGCGCATGCACGATGCGCCCTGTGCCGCACTGCATATGCGTGATGTGCCATGCCACGCATGCGCATGCATCGTGCATGAGCGATGCGCCCCGTTGTGCTGCGCATGCGCGGTGCAGGCCCGCCATTTTTTTTTAGGGTTGGCCATTTTTTTTGGGTCGGCCATTTTTTCCCTATCGCGATGCGGGCCGTCGCGCCGCACATGCGCAATGCACCCCATCGTGCCACGCATGCGCAATGCGCCCCATCGCGCCGCGCATGCGCGGTGCGGACCCACCATTATTATTATTATTATTTTTTGCGCGGTGCGGGCCGGGGTCGAGCCCCGGAAAAGGTTGAGAACCGCTGTGATAGGAAGTAGAATCGCATTGTTACAGACAACCTCACCTACTTTCTTCCTAGGTAATACCCTTTTTGCCATTTTTATAAAGGTAGCCCTCAACTTACAGCCACAACTGAGCCCAAAATTTCTGGTGCTGAGTTAAGTGAGGTTTCTCCATTTTGCTATCTTTCTTGTCAGAGTTGTTAAGTGAGTCATTGTAGTTGTTAAGTTAGTAACATGGTTATTAAGTGAATTTGGCTTCCCCATTTATTTTGCCTGTCAGAAGGTTGAAAAAAGGTGATCACATGACCCCCTGGATACTGCAACCATTTGCCAAGCATCCGAATTTAGATCATGTGACCATGGGAATGCTGCAACAGTTGTAAGTGCGAAAACTTTTTTCAGTGCCAATGTAATTTTGAACGGTCACTAAACGAATGGTTATAAGTTGAGGACCAACTATAGCGCATGTCAGCAACATGAGTAGACTCTTCAGTTCCCCTGCTTCTTTTCCTTTTTAAAGACTTTAAAGAATCTAGAGCTTCCCAAATCAGGTTAGCGAAATTCTGAACGCAGTTGTCATCTTTGCTTTGAAAGTGCTTTTTTTTTTCTTTTTAAAAATATTTAGCACAACTGTGAAATATTCTTCTCTGCTCCATTCAGTGACCTCATCAGAGTACCTAAGGCCCTGGGAGCTAACAATGAAGGAATAGCCAGTGGAACTATATATGATATACATTAAAGCAGGGGTCCCAAATGTGCTTTTTTCAGGAGGCAACTGGACTTTCTTGTGTTTCTTTTGAAGACTTTTCGCTTCTCATCCAAGAAGCTTTTTCAGCTCTGACTGGATGGTGGGGAGGGGAAGGATTTATATTGCTTGCTGGCAGATGGTCATTTGCATTCCTTTGGAGAGTTGTTGAAACCATTTTGGAGGTATATCTGTGTCCTCAGGGTCATCTGAGTAGTGCAAATGTATGTGGAGCCTTCTTGGCTGCAGGATGTGTTCTGCCCTTTGTCCCTTCACTGTTGAAAACAGGTATGGGCTATTGGGGGATGAGTCTATGCTGTCTGAACCTCAAACTGAAAAACAAATGGTTCCTATAGTTTGCAATGTTTTCTGGAAATCCATTCATACTCTCTCCCCATTTGATCAGGGGTCCACAACCCCCGGGCAGTGACCCGTTCAGAACCAGGCTATGCAAGCTGCAGGCAAGTGGACTCCTGTGTGCAGCTTCACTTGTGCAAGCCACTGTTGTGTGTGCCTGCTGGTTGCACAAATGGCAAGCTTGAACAGAACCATCCTCTCTCTCTCTCTCTCTCTCTCTCTCTCTCTCTCTCTCTCTCTCTCTCTCTCTCTCTCTCTCTCTCTCTCTCTCTCTCTCTCTCTCTCTCTCTCTCTCTCTCTCTCTCTCTCTCTCTCTCTCTCTCTCTCTCTCTCTCCCTCCCTCCCTCCCTCCCTCCCCACCACCACCACAGCTGCTGGTCCGCACAGCTAGAAAGTTTGGTGGCTGCTAGGTTAAAGAGAAGTGTTTAAGAATATAGTGGGCACCCTAGTTACTAGATTGAAGAAGCATCCCAAGATCTCTTCAGAGGATTTTACCATTGAGGGATGGAGATCAATACATGTTTCCTCAATTATTGATCCAGACAAGTGCTTCCAGTATAATATAAAATATGACACTATGGACTTAGATTATAATTTTATAAAGGGAAAGAAAATAACTCCATACACTTAGACTAATTTTACAAAAAAAGAGAATAATCCTAGCTCAGAAATGTTTTGTAGATTCATTGATAACTGGCTTCTGATAGTAACAGTATAAGCAAAGTAAATCTGGGGAGGCTGCATGCCTAGGACACATTCTTCCTCTCATTCCCACGCTTTAATGCAAGACAGGCCTCCACCTTTTCCCAAGCCATATTTGTACTTGAGTGACATCCAGGGTATTGAGCCACCAAACATAAAAGAAGAGTAACTTTGTATCCTCTCATGTCTTCCCTCTGTTTACCATAATCAGATCTATGGGAACAGCTGCTTTGCACAGCTTGTTAGTACAGGCAAAGCCCAGCTCCTTCAGGTATTAAAGCAGCTATGTTCTTTGGAATTGTTGCAGAACTGTTTTCAAGGCTGTCCTGGTTATCTGCATGTGACAGTACTACCACTGACAACAAAAGGGGCTGCAAGTGTACGTATGTGTGTAGACAGCTGGCCGTGCAAACCTTTCAAAAGATGTGGCTCATTTGATGCTTAAAAAGAAAAACCATTATTTGTGTCAATACACTTGGTGAAGCAACTCTTGAATGCCAATAAATAGCGATTTTCCCTACATGGGAACTTAGAGGTAGAAAAAAGGGTCCTGTAAATGCTGTAAATTTTAATCATATTTTTATATTATTTATTTCAATTACTTATTGTGATCTTGGTTTTACCACTTCCTTAGTAAAACTGTAATAGTATAAAGATAATGAAATAAAAACATATCCGTATAGATGGGACATAATTCAGGTTTACAGTTCCGTCACCATTTTTGTTATATGTCTACCGTTACCACATGACAGATTTTGTCTAATACAGAATATCAGTTTTTTTTCTAATAGTTCTGTGATATTTTAAATAATGGTTACTTTATATATCATGATTTTCTAGCATGGACATAAATACGGGCAGGTTTGGGATGATCTGTGATAATTCAATTAAAAATATCTCAAAAACCTCCTTCTTCTAAATAGTACAATAGCTTTAGGATCTGAATATCTTAATTTGTTTTTTAGAAGTAGAAAGTAATCATTCTGTTCATTTTACCCTCATCCCACAACCTTATCATGCTTTTCCTGCAAAATATGGGTTTTAGGTTTTTGACTTAGTATACAGGTAGTCCTTGACTTACAACAGTCCACTTAGTAACTATTCGAAGTTACAACAGCACTGAAAAAGTTGACTTATGAGCATTTTTCACACTTGTGACCACTGCACCATCCCACGGTCACATGATCTACATTCAAAAGCTTAGCAACTGACTCACATTTATGATGGTCGCAATGTCCCAGGGTCATGCTATCCCCTTTTGTGCCCTTCTGACAAGCAAAGCCAATGAGGAAACCAGATTCACGTAACAACTGTGTTACTAACTTAACAACTGCAATGATTCACTTAACAAATGTGGCAAGAAAAGTGATAAATGGGACAAAACTCACTTAACAAATTTCACACTTAGCAACATAAATTTTGGGGTCAATTATGGTCATAAGTTGAGGACTACTGTACTACTCTTCATAGTTTACTGTTCAGTTAACATCCAGACTACTATGGCTTACAAAGTGTGAATGAAAAAAAATATGAATAATATCTGTTGGAAGTGTATAGTTAGAAAATTTAGTTGATTTGCTCAATCTCTTATCTCACTATTGCCAACACAAGTCTTAAAGTTGCCAAGGTTGAGAACCCCTGTGCTAGATATAGTTATATTATCTATAAACATGCAATATATAAAGTCTAGAAATTGCCACAATTACAGTGTAATCTGAAAATATTAAGCAAGAATTACATAGATTGACCCATATCTTATTAGTGCTTCACTCAATATTTGTTGCAATCTTTAATCAGAAATAAATGTATATGTATAGGAACTTCAGGGAATGATTGATTCTCTCTTTTTTTTTTTTTTAGAAAATCCAATGATTGTTTTGAAGACCATAGCTTTGCCTCATTTGTTGTCTTTTATTTTAAAAGACATTTTAATACATGATACATGAAGATGACATTTTCTATTATAGACTAATAAGATACAGAAACATTTAAGACATAGTACACATGTTTGGGATTTATTTCGATGCTACAATAAAATTCATGTTTGCATCAAGCTATTACCATTTAGGAAGAGTCATTACAAGACTAAGAGGGTTTACTAAAGTTCTTATGGATGTAGAGACAATCAGCACATTAACCTTTTAATAAATAGCTTTGGTGATCTTTTTGTGGGATATCGCATGACCTACATTTTGATAAATATAGTCCTGACACATTGCAACAACACTGAATTTACGTTTGTCACCATGGAGATAAACAGGAACAGTATTTCTGGCTGTAGCATTGAGTGCAGCCAAGACTTACTTCTGACAAACAGAAATGAATATAATAAGAAAGTAAAATAAGAGAGTTCAAAATGCATAAATAAGAACTAAAAATCTATTGGCTGCCCTCAGGATGAAACAGTAAAGAATATGAAGTAGAAGACTAAGTTGAAAGGAGAAAAAACCTTTGTTGAATCATATAATTATCTTTTGTGTTATTACATCTAAGTTAAGGAAATCAAGGAGAAAAGGTGACTCAATCAGATCATATACCATAGCACTCAGGACTAGACACCTTCACATTAACAATATTTTGTATGGAAAATTAACAGGATTAGGAGAAGGTTCTGATACTTTCTAACATATGATTCCAGTGATACTGTTAGCGGTTTATGGAACTTTTCAAACTGTTTGATTTGCAATTCAGTTTTGCAGCTACTATTACTAGACATATCATGGTGAAAGAAATGTGATTTGCTTGTTGAAGTTAAAGAAAGGACCAAATGCAGTTTCTGGGACATTGCCTTCTATAACTGGGAGTTACACAGGAGATGTTTGTTTCCTGCACCAACACTGTAAATTATGCCCAGAAAACTGTGCATAATTTAGTGCAAATCTCTCAACATGGGCACCATATGATCTTTCTAGTGTCTGTTGATACACTTTGCGACATTGAAATCTCTGGATATTTTTCAAGGGCAGCTTCACACAGAGCATTTTGCAAACTCTTGACGTGCAAATGAGGAATGAGCAAACTTTGCCAAACCTGGCTGGCTCAGGAATGGTTTCATCTGGCACACTGGATCTAATTGCCAGATGGTCAACCATGTTCCTCATCATGGCTGGCACTGGGCAATCTAACAACAGCTGAGGACTAAGGTGTCCTCTCAGAATGTGGACTGATTTCCTAGGGACAGGACTAGGCCCACTCAAAACAGCAAATTCAAAAAAAGTCCTCTATAATTGTGTGTATAAAGTAGGGTCAGATGCTGTTGACTTACAATTTTCAGCATTGCTGCATGGATTATAGATTATGTAATTTTAGTTTAATCTGGACCAAACCATTTTGCCAATTTTTATATCAGATCAGCTTCTCAGATTGACCTTAGGTTTTGGAAATGAACCATATTTGCTAATATTTTAACTTAACTTAACTATTTCTCAACATTGATTGGATACAGATACTTGTTAAAGATGCATTGTGTTTTTCTAGAGTTTGTCTACAAGCTGCACGAGTGGATTCTTGAGATAGGATTTTTTTTTAATGTTCAGTACATATGAATAACATATATTTTACTATTAGTATCTTCGCTGCTGTTTATACTTATTTTGTAAATTTTCTTTGTTTTAAAATTGTTTTAGAATTGTAAGCCACCCAGAGTTGAATTGGGTGGCTCTAGGAAATGAATGAATGAATGAATGAATGAATGAATGAATGAATGAATGAATGATTGAATGAATGAATGAATGAATGAATGAATGAATGAATGAATGAATGAATGAATAATGTATACCCTTAAAATACTCTTTGTTCAATTACATATTGCAATTCAAGCAGCAGCTCCATCTAGAAAGCAATACAGGATTAACCAAACTGAAAATATATAGCCCCAAATCTTAAACTGAGCACTGTTAATTAACATATGTTATCCCATCAAAAATGTACATGTAGTCATAAAACCTGGTGATCTTTCTGATTGAATAACTTCTTGCATCTAAGGGAAAGACTCATTTCACTATCCAGTCCTTCCTTGCCAATATTCTGGTAAAACTACCAGAACTGCATTCATTTATATGGGAATGTCTAAGTGAGAAGAAGGTATTAAATGGACCAAACATTTTCCTCTATCTCAACAAAATATATACTAATATTCATAAAAGTGTGTATGTGGGGTTGTTATCAGACATGAAAATTCAGAATAGACCTGGTGAGATAAACCATCCTTGTATTTATCTCTGATGGTACCTGATATAAAAAGGATTTTTGTCAAGTAATTACCTTTGAATTAAGGAATAATCTTACATTTACTGATAAGAATAGAAGTTGTTTAGAAGTAAAGAATGAAAAGGAAGTACAAATAACAAGACACCACAACTGAAAATGTAGATTAAATATTAACACCTTTGTAACAGGAAACTTGTCCTTTTATTCCCTCACTTCACATCATGCCCATTCTTGTCCAAAATAATCCTAATTTTGTAAAACTTTTATAAAACTAATTGGCTGGTGAAAAGTTATGTTATGATATGAAATCCCAGGGAATTCTCTTGTAAGCATTATCAAGAGCCCCTGATAGATTTAACCAATTCTATATTTTGCTTTGCTTTTTTAAAAAGAACAATTGACTACATATTAGGGATTTCTCTGTGCTTAATTGTGTAATAAATATATTGTGAAATTATTTAGTCTTTTCCCTTAGTTGGCAAGAAATATTCCTGCCTGCTTGTTGAGAAGATTAAAGAACAGAACTGGAAAGGGGGTCTAAGCTCTGTAGGTGTAACCCTTGTGCTTGGGTCTCTGTGTTCACCCTGGACTTTATTAATTGATATAAAATATATGATGATCAGAGATGTATTTACTTTGGCATTATACCACACAAGAGTCTAGCAGCCTATTATATTATATCAATGCAAATGCAAATACAAACACAATGCAACCAGCTGTAGAAGAACAACAGGCAGAACTGGAAGGTGGAGTAAAATGCATCATCTGTTTAGAATTCTTGCATTACCACAAGATATCCAAGTCCAGCCATCTTTGAATTCCGTTGACCCTTATCCAGCCCCAATTTAGTGCTGACTATTAGTTGAACAGATTCTTGTGTGTAGCTTTCAATAAATCTTTTTTGTTGCAACCTACCTGCATAGTCCTGATGGTTTGCATTTGACAACAGTTTGGTCTAGTGGTTAAGGCACCAGACTAGACAGCAGGAAACTGTGAGTTCAAGTCCTACCTTAGCCATGAAAGACAGCTTAGTGACTTTGGACCAGTCACTGTCTCTCAGCTCAACCCATCTAACAAGGTTGTTATTGAGGGGAAAATAGGAGGAAGATGTGTTGTATATGTTCACTGCCTTAGATTATTTGTAAAAATAATGAAGTGGGGATATAAATAAATAAAATATTGTTAGGGCTAGTGGTGCAGGCTTTCTGCATTGGCCCAAGCAGTAATACTTATGGTGGAATCATTGGCTAGAATAGAGAGGGAAATAAAGAGGCAGTCTATCATGGGAGAAGCTTTTATGTGCCTTTTTCAAAGAGAATGTAGTTTCTTGCAAACAAGTGATCAGCAATAAAGAAACTACTTTTGTCTATTCAGTTAATTGTTCTTTTTCCTTGAGCTTGACATTACTTCTGACGTCAGGTATGTTGGATACAGCTGAATATTTGTAAAGGAGAAAGAACAGGAAGAGAAAAAAATAAAAGATTTAAAAGGAAAAGGAGAAAAAGAGTATACAGGAGAAAGTGGAGTGTCCTTTGGTTTATTGTCTTTTGGTTTATGGAATAGATTAAAGATCTGACATTAGAGGCAGCATGAAAATAAAAGGGAAACAAGAACACCTGACTTTTTCAGTTTGCACATAAGTTTCTACAGATTACAGATTCTTGCATTACCTCTAAACATAAATATAAAAAGAGCTGATTACTATGATGAATAAAAAAATTCCCTAATTATGAATATGAGATTTTTGCAACCCCATTTATGTATGTTTGTATCTTTCATTTTCAGAACATAGTTATTTAATAAACAAAACAGTGTTATTTCTAATAATATGACCCATTTCATTGTCTCTTCAGATTTGCCCATTTCTTTGTATGTATGCAATTCCTGTATTTTGCATTGTTTTTCAGTCAATCTTCATTTTCATCTCCCATTATTGCTTCTTTGGCTTTCAGATGGCTTACATTGTTTCCTATTCACAGTCTTATCATTTGTTTTAGTATCTCTTGGTACAAATTTCAGCAACCTGCTTTGCTTTGCATTATGTTTTCTTTGTGTCTTTCCAAATAAAGGAAGTTAAATAGAAATATATATAAATGGTGGTTCTTTCAGGATTGACCTGTGGCAAGAATACTAACAAGTATGATAGGTTTGTGCTTTGTTTGCTTTGCCCCCAAATAGGAGAGGGGGGAATAAAAAAAAAACCTATGGATAGTAATTTCTTTCAGATCAGCAACAACATTATGCTTGAGCACCTACATTATGCTCCAAATATAGTAGAATAGTGATATGAATGAGATGAGTGTGTGCATATTAATAATAGATTATATTGATCTGAATGAACTTGTCTTTGAAGGAACAAAAGCCTGGGAGTAGCTAATAGATTAACTAATGCAGTTTATCTTAAAACAGAAACTCACCTATTTATGCCTGCTTTCTATCCAATGAATTTTACTTACCCTGGACTAGCAAAAAGTGCTCCTTATTAGCGTGAAGTACATCATTAAATACTGTACTAATCTGACCAAGTCAACCATATTTCTGTCTAGAACAGATCTCAAAGAATTGAAGAATATTCTGCCTTAGTTCAGTCTTTTGGATAATAACAGAACCTTAATGTCTTGATTCATTAGGCTTACTGATCATAAAAAAATAAATGTAAATAACGATAGATAGATAGATAGATAGATAGATAGATAGATAGATAGATAGATAGATAGATGTATTGATGATGCAGAGTGACCCCTTTTTTCTTCATATAGTGGTTATGTATGCTTTTGTGTGAATTATTGGCATGTGTATATTCTTTTCTGACTTCTCTTTGGGTGAAGTTCTCATGCTGGCTTTCTTAAATCCTTTACACATGCCCTTCCATACATTTCTTCATTAGGTTACCCAGGCTTATAATTCATCCCCTCTGTTCATGGATGTGTTATGCAGAAAAATCCCAGTTTGCCACTCACTATCTTTTTGTTTAAAATGGCCCAGAAGATGATAAAGAAATAAAAATGATAAGCAGAAGTATAAGCTTTTTTTCAAAACTATACCTCTTGTGATGGAAGCAATTTTAAAACACACTGATAGACAAATCACATGTCACGGTTCCACTTAGAAGAATATGAAGTGTTCTATCTGTGTTCAGAGCAGTGTTAACTAGCATATAGTCATCCTACATGCAGAAAGAAAACTTCGGCGTACTCACAAGTAATCCAGGAGTAATTCTATGAGTAATACTTAATAGAAGAAAGTAAAGTAATATTTATTGATGAAAAAAGGAAGCCATATCCAAAGAATTTCAAAACTGCTGCAATTCAGAAACAAACATAAAAACATTCATATCCTTCCATCTGTGTATTGGGACTTCTAGGTGATCCACTTTTGAGTGGATTGTTGCCTGTTTACATCAATCATTTCAGTTCATGCTGATGAGTCTTATTGTCATAGTGGGGTTTCTTTACAGTCAGGAGTGGATGACTGTATGAGAACAGCTTTAGAGATGTGAGCCTTATGTAACCATTGTGTAAATAATATAATGTTCCCGAGACATTTTTAACTATCTTCTGAAGGACAGACAAATGTAGACACAACTTTGTTGTGTGATGCAGTTGCTTAATTAATTGATGCAGTTGCTATAATTGGAATTAGATTGGGAGTGAAAATAAGTAGTTGTGAGTCTTAAGCTCACATATGCTGTTGCTAGAATTATGTATGAGTTTGCTTACATTTATGATGGCTAAAAAGGAAACAGGAAATGATTGTAATGTCAGGATTTGATTCTGTGCAATTGTATTTGTAGGACATATCTGGGTTTTATAACAGGTCAGAAAGGAACCTTGAATACTTGATCCTGACTTCAACATTCCTTTTTGATCAACATTTTAAACCATGTACATTAACACTTCAATGTACAAAGGAATGTGCATGACAAAGATATGCAGATAAAAAGGTTCAGCACACTGAACCTATCATAGCAAAGTCCAAATATATAAGTGCACATCCCTGAGACATCTGTATTTTTCCAAAACAGGATTGAAAATTTGGGTTAAAATGAAAGGGCTGAAAGTATAGCCTCTCCTGCATTTTGAAATATTGATATAGTTACTCTTTGGGGGCAGGGTCCAAAAGGAAAAGCTCATGCTTCACTGATCTGCTACAGAATCTATTGCTGCTTTCTTGATAAAGCAAATACTTTGTTTGTAGTTTAATTTTCACCAGGTGTCTCTCTTTATGGTTCCACAGCAGAGATTAATTGAAAAAATAAAATCAAAGGACAAGAAATGAAATAGAGTTCAGGTAAAGAAGAATTTACTGGCAGGAAATGTGATGAAGTAGAGTTGGAAGGCAATTTCACTCAGCGAAAGGTTTACAAAATGATACCTATAGTACATCAAAAACTAGATGTAAGACATATGATGTTTGAAAGGGAAAAAAACTAATTAAAAACAACTAAGATTCATAATAAGTAGTGCTATCTAGTTTTGGATCCTAAAATTAATGGTCCAATTAATGATCCAAGTCCTCGTATTTCGATAACATGTGCAGGTAGTCATCACTTAAAATCCACTCGTTCAGCAACCATTTAAAGTTATGATGGAGTATTTACAATTGGTCATAGTTGTAGTTACAGCCATCACCGTGTTCCATTGGTCATGTGATTGTGTTTTAGACTGACTCACAATTATGACATTGCAGCATCCCACGGCTACGTGATTGCAATTTGCGACATTCACTGCTGGCTTCTGATAAGCAAAGTCAACGGAAAAAACAGCAGGAGATAGCAAATAGTGATTGTGGGGCCCTGCAATCTTAGCAGAATTTGTTTAATGACAGCAACTGGAATTGCTGGAACTGTCATTGTAACTTGGCACAGTCACATAATGTCACATCTTACAATTGCACTGCTTAGCAATGGAAATCCCTGTTCTAATTACAGTTGGTAAACAAGACCTTACCATATTATTTCACTTAAAATATGCTAAGCAAAATTCTCCTGCTCAATATATTGAATGGAAACCTCAACTAAGAGCAACTAAGATGATTAAAGGCCTGGATACTAAAACATAAGAGGAACGGTTGCAGGAGTTGGGTATGACTAGTCTGGAGAAGAGAAGGACTAGGTGTGACATGATAGCAATATTCCAACCTTTGAGAGGCTGCCACAAAGAAGAAGGGGCCAACTCATTTTGCAAAGCCCCAGCGGGCAGGAGAAGAAACAATGGATAGAAACTAATCAAGGAAAGAAGCAACCTGGAATTAAGGAGAACCTTCCAAACGATGAGAACAATGAACCAGTGGAACAGGTTGCCACCAGAAGTTGTGGGTGCTTCATCACTGAAGGTTTTTAAGAAGAGACTGGACAGTCACTTGTCTGAAATGTGTAGGGTATCCTGCTTGAACAGGGAGTTGGACTAGAAGACCTCCAAGGTCCCTTCCAGCTGTATTCTGATTAAATTATACTTTCAAATTGTCTGGAGGAAAATACAGCAGATGTTAAAACCTTGATTAAACGACCACAGTCTTGCTTACATATTGTGATAGATATGTGTTGAATAAGACGCAAAGAAGACTAGAGGGCTGAACATATTTTAACAGTCTAATTTATAAGATCTTGAGAATAGTGCCATTAATTTAGAGCTTGGTGTGGTATTCTTTCTAATGAAAGTGGTACGTTATTTTTCCTTATGTTTTCTGAAACCTAAGGAGGATAGAGGGTTTATTTGAAATAGCACTGCTATGAGGGAGAGAGAAAATGACAAAAAAAAAATTGCTCTCCTTCCATCAGTGTTGACTGTCACTGGATTGGAATGTTTCTAAGCCCTAAGGAGAAAGGCAATTTTAGATTTAATTTGTACTTTAAAGTAATAAAAGAAAAAAATTATCCTAAATAAAGCTTTTAAAAATCTCATCGTTTGCAATTTAAGCATATCTCTTACAAGTGGTACGCTTATTTATTTGGGGGTGAATTCAACAGCAAATCCAAGGTCTCTCTCACACACAGCGTTTTTTTTTCTCTTGACTTCAAAATGGTTTATTTGTTGTTAATTGAGAACATGTCTTCAGAATAGAGCTTTCCTCTCCAAGTCAGATTGCTAAGTCAAGCTAAAAGCACTTCAAGACGATTTAACAGGAGAGTGGTTTCCATTATAAAACAGAGCTAGACTTCCTATTCAAACTAGTCTGCTGCAGGGTTGCCCCTCCCATCTGGATGCAGCTGGAGCATCTCTGGCACACTGCCCTGACAACAGCAACAGAAACTATCACCGTTGCTCTAGAAGAGTGTGTGTGTATATGTGTGTGTGTGTGTGTGTGTACAAGCACACATACACACAACTATGGGAACAGCGGTTTTTAGTCTGACATATTTCCTAATGTCTCATGAGTAGGAAGAAAGCACATCGCCAAGGGCTTCCAATTGTTAGTATCAACATACTTCTGCTATTTATTTATTTATTTGGTTTATACTTACTTATTTTGTGGATGTTTTGTTGTTTTAAACCCTTTTAAATTGTTTTAATTGTTTCAGAATTATAGAATTTAAGCCGCCCAGAGATACTTAGTTGAATAGGGTGGCTATAGAAATTAAATGAATGAGTAAATACATTTTTATAATACTTATGATTCTCTACCTAAAGAATGAATCTGCAAAGTCTTGATCCATTTACACACTGGACAGAAAAGTCACTTTTTAGTTATGCGGTATGTACAAAAAAAATGGGGATATAACTGCCAAAAATATAAGCACCTTCAAATTCAGCAAGGGGTCAAAGAAATAACATGGACAATGCCCACTAAAAGTAAATTGTCAATATTTTAAAGAGGAAGGAAGTCATCGTTGTAGGAGACCTTAATTACCTTGATATCTCTTCAAAGACAAATTGCCAAAATAGTCCTTATTTTGCTAATAATTTTCTCCTTTAGGATGGAATTATATAGCCATTAACTTGTTTTAATGTTTAATTTGGATTCCTTTACTGAGAAAGTGATTGGGTTCCATAGCTATATGATTCTATGATTCTTGCCTCAAAGTTTAGCTTATATTAAGACAGTGTTTTTCTGCTGTCATCACCTACAATTTTTTCTATATCAAATTGAAAATATTCTTCAATTTTTACAGCAGCTTGAAAGTACTCATTGATTGCTTTCCAAAATTGTAGAGTGCAATTGATTTTCTTCATTTTGCAAAAAGATAACTTAAAAACATGCTACAATGATTCTATTTTTTAAAAAGTAAGTATTTTTATTTTTCAATAGAGTAAAAGTATACAAAACAAACAAAAGATAGAAAGTAAGGAAAGGGAAAAGGAAAGAAATGGGGAGAAAAAATAAAACCATACAATTATGTGTTCCACTTTTCTTTCTATCAAGTAATCATCTATTTAATAAATAAAAGGGACATTTTATCAAGCTTGGTGGATATGTAAAATAGCTTTAAAAAGTTGATTAATATACATTGATATAGAGGATTTTAAAGATTAATATTCAGTTGAAGGCAGAACTATTCCTTTTAGTACTAATGGATAAACAGTTAGAAAAAAAGCCATGGAAGATTATTTCAGTATATGATTATTGCAATGAGATTATTACATGCAGAGAGATGGAAAGATTCGACACTACCAACTATGGAGGACTAGTTGGTGAAATTGACAGATCTTCCTGAGAAGGATAAACTTTCTGATTGTTTCTAGGCAACATCTCTTGCCTTGGTTCCCCAAGGTCATCCACAGTTCATTACAGTACATTAGGATTATGTCTTATTTGATGCCTTACAACTATCTTGGGATGGCTATTGAAGTATATGGGGTGGTCTCCCTTTTCTAAATGATGCCAAATTAATACTGTTTTTACTCTTTTATAAATTGTTGTATACCTACTGTGGGGATATATTGCCTAACTTTTTGCTGGTGTAAGTTGTGCTATATACAGAAAAGGATAAAATTTTCAAAGTATTCTGTCTTTGGGAAATTGAGCAAGGTCAGTAATGAAATTTACATTTCAAGCAGTTTTGTTCAAAGAGGAAAAATCCCCCCTTAAGATAAAATCATAGGTTCTCAAAGCTTGTAATATGAAAATGAAAAACACTGGCTATAAGCATTCCTCAAATTATGTCTCTTTAAACCAGACAGAAATATTTTTAAACTTCTTTCTGTCTGCTTTAAATTAATTACATTATTGCCCTGCATTAAACCTTAAACCCACTCCTGAGCTGCAAAATGATTCATGATTGATATTTTGAAATATTTTAAAATAAATTTTTGTGAAAAGGAAATGCTCCAAGATTTGGGCTTGGAATTCCATATATATATATGAAACAATTGTTAAATATAATTTAAAATGGAATTAATATTAATAAAACATAATACACTTAACAATTCTCATTACGGATAACCACATCTGTAATTAATCAATTATAACAATATGTTCATATATTAAATAACTTATCTGATACAGTTAAAATAACTAAATTTATATTCCGAGTAAGCCTGTTAAATATGGCATTACATTTTATATTTATATTACTTTCCTAATTGTTTTACTTTGTTATTTCAATCAAAATTGAGTGCTCTGTTACCTCATTTATCTGTCTGTATCTGTAGTTTTCTGGAAATAAAGACAGGTAATCATTGTTATCAAACTAATTCCTCTTTTTTTATATAACAGAGTTCTGTTCATTTCTTGAAGTTGCATTTCACTGAATGACAGTCATCAGTGCTTAACATCCATACTTTATATTTAAAGATAGAACCTCTCAAAGCAGCAAACTAATCCTCTGCAATAAATATTTTTGTAACTCCCATTGTTGCTATATAATTTTCTCATCTTTCTTTATTCTGAAATAAATATAAGAAGAAGAAAAATCTCCAGGCAGAGAAAACATTCGGTTTAAAGAGGAAGGTGGCAGTGGTGTGCTGGAGTTAAAATTAGAGATGTTGAGATTAAGGGAAATGAATCTTCCTGTCCTGCTGTCTTCTTTCTCTAAACATAGTGCAAGCAATCCCTTCCTCTTTCTTTGGTTAGGGAAAGTTACACAAGCCATGGCAGGGAGAGAAGAAGAAGAAACATCTTCCAATCCTTTACTGTATTGTCTTTTCTATGGTTACATCTAGGAGTATTTTACCAGCACACGAAGGGAGAAGAAGATAACAGTTCCCACTTCTTTCTTCTAACATCTTGCTGGTGAAGGTCTTGCTATCATTTTTCTAGAGTTTTGGGTTCCAGTGTTGTAGGAATGGGAAGGAAGACATGAAGGGAATTCACCCATCTCTATCTGAATGCGGTAGTGGTTCAGGCCTGAAGATCTCAAACTCCTTAGAAATGAGCTTTCTTTTGATAGTTCTTGACTTTCAACCATTCATTTAGTAACCATTTGAAGTTATGATGGCACTGAGAAATGTGAGTTATGACTATTTTTCACATTTACGACCTTTGCAGCATCCCCATGGTCATGTGTTCAAAATTCAGGTGCTTGGCAATTGCCATGTATCTATGACAATCACAATGTCCTGGGGTCGTGGGATCATCTTTTGCGACTTTCTGTCAAGAAAAGTCAATGGGGAAGCCAGATTCACTTAACAACCATGTTACTACCTTTAACAACTACTATGATTCACTTAACAACTGTGACAAGAAAGGTTGTAAAATGTGGCAAAACTCACATAACTGTCTTGCTTAGCAACAGAAATGTTGGGCTCAGTTGTGGTGGTACTTCGAGGACTACCTGTTATTGTTATTAAATGTATTGTTGTTATTGTTTAATAAATTATTAAAATGTACTTCATTTTGGGGTAACTGGGTGTGCCCAGTGTTTATAAGATATTTAAGGAGTGGAAGAATGGCATGAGCGAAAGCATCTTTACCTTTTAATGGTAAAGAAAAGTGAACAATAAAATAAGCCTGTTACATTGTTCTAAAATCTCCATAGAAATTGCTTTAAAGTTCAGTACAGTATGTCCTGATTGAATAAGAACATTGGCTTTGTGATTGATTGATTGATTGATTGATTGATTATGTACTATCAAATCATAGCTGACTGTTACTGATTACATGGATATATTTTCACAATGATGATCTCTCCATAACCTGGGCTTTCAAATATTCTTACTGTGTACTCACTGCCACTGTAACTAAATCCATCATCTTCTCTTTCTTTCTTCCTTTCCCCTTTGCATAACAGATCCAAAGTACAAAGGATAATTTAAGCTTGGATATTTGTGAAAATTCTAAGTTGATTTGTTCAATGATTCATTTGTTGATTCTTGGCTATACAAATATTCTCAGGAATCTACTCTAATGCCAAAGTTCAAACATGTCAATATTCCTTTGGCTTTCTAGCAACTTGTATAATATTATTAAATAGACAAAATGCATGTAATTAATTGACAGCATAAAGCTGCTATATCCAATACTTATTTTAGTATTATTTGATACAGGGGGAATATATTTGTTAAATTTCAGTTACTGGCAGAATCATAATGTTAGATTAATACATAACCTCTAGGAATATTGTTGACATTTCTCCTAGTATATTTGAACACAAACTATTTATTTGTTGGTCTAAGTTCTTATAATTGTTCTCCAAATGATAAATTATGTTAGGTTAAAGTTGATTAATGTTGATTAATGTCGATTAATCTGATGACCATTAGCTAGTAATAGATTGGCTCTTTCTTTGTTTTGTTTTTTTAAGTGCAGTATTATCTCTGATTTGTAGGACCAAACTGTGAGTTTGGACAGACGAAGGTCAGATGAAAAATGGCTATCTAGCCTAAGAATTAGTTCAGAGGTAGGGCTTTCATATCTGTCAAGTAGATCGCCATTCAAACAGAAAGGGCAATGCCAGGGTCACTCATGGCAGAATCAAGTCCCAAGTTCCTGACACTGCTTCTTTAGGTCTGGTCCTTTCTCTTCAAACCTGGAAGAACCTTGACTCTGTTTTGTAAAGAGCAAAAGGGCAGAGAAAGCAAAGATAATTAGTGGTATGATAGTTCACAGAGAATAAGCTACTGTTTTCAGCTACAATATCAGGACTTACCAGTGTCATCTGTGCTCAAATGAAGTCTGGATGTTTCCAATATAACAATCTCTGCCTAGTAGCAGAAAGATGATGTCATATATTTTAGTATAGTCTGTTTTCATCCATGCTACACTTTCTCATCAAATCTAACCCGATTGCCTAAAAACACCTTATTGTTTTTTTTTTTTTAATCTTCATTCCTGGAGTTTTGCATCTCTTCAATCATAAATCAGAAGTGTAACTTTTGTCTAATTCTTAAGTGTGTTATTCTGTAATATTGACTTTGAATTATTTAATTACTGTGTTAAGTTTGGGGGACAGAAACAACTTTTGAATAACTAGGCCACTAACTAGCCTTTGTTTTTGTTTATGGTAATCGGAACGCTGGAATTTGTACTCCATCTCTGATCAAGTGATCATGGGAACCTGTGTCCGCTAACTTTCCTCGCTCCCTTTCTCAACTCCAAGTTTCCAGCTCATTGACTAGATTGTATCAGCATACTCTTGCCATTCTGGATTTTTGCAGGGTAATATATGCAAAATAATCAGCTGATTTAAATTCAAAACAGAATAGAAGAGACTTCAATAATGAATAGAAAGATAGCAGATTTAAAACAAATCAGCAAATGCAGTTTGAGCAGAGAACAATTATATATATATATATATTTCTAGGAACATGAATCATAAAAGTTTTAAAAATGGGTGAATATGATATTGAAATATGAAACTGAAATAAAGTTGCCTTATTTCCACGTTCCTGATAGATACAGGACTGTTACTCATTTGTCAATAGTTACCTGTGGATAACCTTCTGTGTTCTCTATGTGATTTATTTTATGATTTACCAAGTTGCTACCATTGTCTCATTGTAGTTATATATCAGATTTTCAATTAATCAAATTCTAAGAAAGATTAGTGAACTGGAAAAATATAGCTAGGTCACAGAAATATAAAGCTAAAGATTTTATCTTTGAAGTGGTTTCCGGATTTTATTTCATTGCCCTTTGATTACTGTGCAAAGTCTGCAGAGAATAAAGCACCTTGCTTTTAAGAACAATTTCTCTATATTTTTAATAAAAAATCCTGAAGAAAATAGTCACATGTATGTGTGCTTATTATACTGGAGGGTCTGTCTAAATGTGGTGTGATTTTATTGGCAGACAGAAATACATGAATATAATTCATGGTTTTCTTTTTCCAGGATGGCAGTGAGCCAGTTTGATTACATCTACCTTCAACTAGGTGGCCTATACTATTTATTTTTATTATTCTGTTTTAAAGTCTTTCCCTGTTTCATCTACTTTCAGGGTGTTGTTGGTTTTTTTTTTAAAAAAATCATGAATTCTTCTGCTACAATTCACATTATTAGTGCTTACTGCATAATTTATAAACCCTGCCCATCTGGAAAAGTAGTGAACTTGACAAATTTCTAGGATAATGTAAGAGGTTCCTTCACTATAATTCACTGAAATTTATAATTGAATTTATTTTTTATTCATGTTAACTTTGCCACCTGCATCGATAATAATGTGAACTTAAAAGTATTCTTTAAATAAGATTTTGCTTTATTATTGCTGTTTTAAAACCACTTTATATTTTATATTAATATTTATGTGCTTACAGTTTAACATAGTATAAGATCTATTTTTATTTTTATTTATCATAAAAGATTGAATGAATATCTGCTTCTAGTCTCATGATTTTCTCTGTTTGGGAGAAACCGTATTGGCTAGATGAATTAAGAATGACTTAAGATATAGAGTTGAGGAAAAAAAATGTGAACCGTTTAGAACAGTCTAATCCTGTAGTCTTGTGACATACACTGCATGGAGAACTTCATAGGTAGTCTTGACTTATAACTATTCATTTGGGGACCATTCAAACTTATAATGGAACTGAAAAAAGTGACTTATGACTGATTTTCACACTTACTAGCCTTGCAGCATCCCCATTGTCATGTGATCAAAATTCAGACTATTGGCAACTGACTCATATTTATGATGTCATGCAATGTCCCGGGATCATGTAACTACCTTTTGTGACTTTCTGACAAGCAAAGTCAATGGGGAAGCCAGATTCACTTAAGAATTGAGTTATTAACTTAATAACTTCAGTGATTCCCTTAACAACTGTGGCAAGAAAGGTTGTAAATGGGGCAGTTAACTCATGTAACTGTCTCACTTAGCAACAGAAATTTGGGGCTTAATTGTGTTGAGGGCCACCTGTAATAAGCAAAGAGATTTTGGTTAAACAAGCAGAACTCCAAACAATGTGGTGCTAGAAGTTAAGGTCTTTCTTTAATACTCTGAGTATCAACTTCACCTGAATGTGTTATCTTTGAAAGTACAAATCCTCAGGGGATTAAGCTAATTCCCATAATACCAATGGAAAAGCAAATCAAATGTAGAAATAATTTGAATGTATGCAACAAATAGTACAGCTTTTTTTGAAGAATAAAATTAACATAATGCCAGATCCATTAAAAAGGACACATTGTCAGAAAGTTCAGAAAGTTGTTTTTGATAGGTTCCATTTGTTTTATCTCGAAGTGGAAACTATAACCTGCATATTGCAAACATTCAG
The DNA here is from genome assembly GCA_034064705.1 of Bothrops alternatus. NCBI lineage: Eukaryota > Metazoa > Chordata > Lepidosauria > Squamata > Viperidae > Bothrops > Bothrops alternatus. The sequence goes on along the minus strand of JARGCV010000039.1, from coordinate 5,785,848 downwards.
GGAGATAGTAGAGTAGAAGGAAGACTTCCTAAGTAAAGCAGAAATGAATTACAGATATCTTTAGTCTTAATCTCTGTCTAGAGCAGTGTTTTTCAACCTTGGTAACTTTAAGAGTATTGGTTAGAATTCCCCAGCCAATTCTGAAAGTTGAAGTCCAAAAAAGTGGTCTAGAGCAGGGGTGTCAAACTCGCAACATCAGGTGACGTGTTGTGACGTATTGCAACTTTTTTTCCATTGCCGGCAATGAGGTGGGCGAGGTTTCACCTTGACGCATCTGGCAGTTTGACACCCCTGGTGTAGAGGAAGAAAAAATATATTTTAAGTATTAAGTTTCTTATCATGTCAGATGAGAGATTTACTTTAATTACTGTTTCAGTTACTTTAAAGGGGGGGAAATTCTACAGCTCTTAATCTATGTTTTTTTTTTAACATCATTCAGCATACACATTTGCCCTGTTCAACCTGTTTGCTTTTGAAGATGCACCAGGTAATTCATAATTCACTCAGGATATTTACTGTAGTGGTAGTACTATTTTTAAAGAAATGTAGCAATTGTGAATTCATGTGGATCTGCATTACTAGTCACAGCTCTAATGAACTAAATAAAGGCACCCTTCCTCACACTTCAGCTTGAAGTGTAATTAGTTCTGCTAACTTCTACATGCTTAGAAAGTTTATTAAAATATATGCAGATTCTTGACAGATGATATATTTTAAAATATAGATTAGATGATAAACATTAGTCTTGCCAATGCTAAGTCATCTTGAATTAATTCAATTAAATATAAAACTGTTTCTCTCATGGCCTCTGATCATATTCCCTTCTCTTGCTTTTCTTTCATTATAGCAGAAACTAAAAATACCTATTTAGAGAAGGAAAGAGAAAGGGAGGGGCAAGAGAGGGAGGGAGGGAGAGGGGGGAAAGAGAGAGACAGACACAGAGAGAGAGAGAGACAGAGAGAGAGAGGACATTTGTTTGCCTCATGCTCATAATTTTTAGGGCTTTGCAGCAAGCTTATGAAAGCTAAGGTGACTTTTTTATTCTTTTGCAAATATTCCTGGAGGAAAACCACAGGATCCTTCCTTACCTGGGGAAAGGAAATGCTTTCATGAATTCATTTTGTGCACTTCTGTTTCTCCCCAGGGCAGCTTTAAAACCTGTCAAGAAAGGATAGAGGAAGGTATAAGAAATTTAGTTGTCTTCAACTTGATACTAACCAACAGGAGAGAAATTGGAATGATCATGCTATGCTGAAATAAAGCTGAATATAGTCAAAGTATTGCTTGGATTTTAAGAAGGTGAATTTAATAAGCTTCAAGTAGGGTTCTAAGGATGGCAGAGGAAACTAATAGAAAAAGAAAAGCAATCACCAAAAGGATAATTGTGAATAGTTTTGGTGATGGAAAAAATAATGGAAGACAGCAGAACATACAAATGTGACTCATAAAAGAAGCGGAAATATGGACAGTTTATGTTGTAGGTCAGTATTGTAGTAGGCTATAGGTAGTCCTCATGTTATGTCTTGATTCTTAAGTTAAGGAGATAACAGCAGACAAGATATGCAAACCAAAAGAGGATCTCTACAAGAAATTTGCCTGACTTGTTTTGCTTTTAATAGAAGCATACAGAAGAATACTGAGCAAGCTAAACCGATCAGGAAAGATTAACAAAAGATTGGCAACAGCTGTGCACATTTAGCAAGGAGGGAATTTAAACATTTTGAGCATTTGGCTTCACGTTCTGTGACTTGCCTAGGATCCATTTATTTACAATCTTGGCTTGACTAAGACTTTGTATCTCCCTTGACTTGGCATAGTAAATCTTCGGCTTTGCCTTGGAGTACATGACTTGGTATGTACCTTTGTCCAGCTAAATTCTTATCTGCAGGTAATTCCTGTTTTCTTGTTTTTGCCTTTTTCTCAGCTGTCTCCTGCTTTGCTTTCAGGGACTTACAGTAGCCATCCTCCCCTTGACACTGCTAGTGCCTCACTCCTGAAGTGGGGCTAAGAAAGCCAGAATGCAAAAATGCAGATCATTAAGAAGGGAGAATCTGGAGTCAGAGGCAAGCAGGCCTCTGAAAGCATGTTGTATGGGAATTGGATAAGATCTATTTCTCTTAGCCCATAGTATAGGATATTGAGTGACACAATAAAGCTATAAAAATGTAAAGTTTCACTTGAGTCAGGCTCAATGCCTGGTTATTTAATAGTGACATCTGTGTAGTTTTCTTAATGACAATTAAAGAGAATATTAAGGTAAGATTTGTATAGAATTGGGAGGACATTCTAATGACCTAAAATACATCGACAGGATAAAAATAATATCAGAAAAGTATGGCATCATAGTGACAGGACAATTGGATTAGTGCCAGAATATTACTACCACAATAAAAGAAAACTAAATTAGAAATTAACCATATTTTCAATACCTTTTCATTTCTTACTTTTCTATCATAAACTCATAATGGTTGTGAGAAAAATCAGACTTACATATGAAAATCTACCAAATTATGACTTAAAAATAAATCAGTTTAGATGAGTATTCTTGGCAAGAATTTTCTGGGTAGATTCTGTTGCTTATTTGCTTCCTTGTTCCATTTATTTATTTATTTGTAGGTAAGAGAATAGTCCTTGTGCCGTGCTAATGTTACAGACCATCATTCCAAGGGGAAAAAATGTCATATAGCTTTATTAAGTGATGCCAACAAAGCTGGTATTTCTTTTAACCTATTTTATCCTCTGTGGAGATACTGCTTTCTCGTTTGATGTGTTGCATTCCCTGCTTTTAAAGCATTTCAGTACTTGAGAAGTTGCAGCTGTTCTCCTGGAAAGATCTATCATCAAAAAGCCTAAACTAACTCTGAATGTTTCCATTGACTTTTCTGATCTACCAACTTGAGTTAAAAGCATCATTTTATTTTGCTGTCATTCCGTTTCACTTTTGTGAAAAAAATTCAAGACATATAAACTCCCTTAGGTGACAGTTTCCACATGATGCTGTCACTCTAAGCTAGACCATATTGAATTCTGTCATTGAATAAGAGACAAAATGAAATGCATTGAGCTGTAAAATTTGACTTCTTGTTCTTTTTTATCAGTATCATATCAGGCTATTAGTAGCTATAACTTCAAAAGCAGCACATTTTACTCTTTCAACATGCTGTAGCTAAACTATCTGAGCTATAAATAAAGCACATCATTAAGTGATATAGAGGTGATACAACTAAATATCATTGATTTTGTTAGAAAAATAAATCATTAGGATAAAGTTAAAATATTTTTTAAGAAATTTCAAACTTAATTGTTTTATTGCCATTGTTTTTTGCACAGCTAAATTGTTCTTTGGTTAAAGCATCTTCTGTTCATATTTTGAGATTTAGTTTTAAAAGATTTCCTTTTTTTTCTTCATTGTAAACTGTAGCCTAAGCTAACATTAGATTCAGATAAAATAGGAAAAACATCTTTCTCCTCACCTTAGTTCCATGACCCACAAGCATTCAACCCTCAAAGGGGAGACATAAATTGTATTACTGTATTGCCCTTTTTATTGTGTGATGTATGAAGCAAAGTTGAAGTTGACTGTAGAGGCAGCTGTTCATCTTTCTTCTTGATTGAGTAGATGTGAACGGAACAATAAATAGCAAACAAAAAGAAAAAGATTCAGCCTGAGATCATGGCTATTTGAAACAACTTTAGTGATAAGAGCCAGAAAATTATTTCATGACTAGGGTTAATATGAAATGAAATAAATAGAATTTAATTTTCAGGTGGAAAAAGGAAAAGCAATTTTATTATATTATTTAAGTATTACCTTTGTATTCTAAGGAAAGTTTATCTCCCCCCCCCCTCCATAGCTAATCTTTTTTCTTCTTACTGTTGATTTGGCTATAGAAATGTAATCTTGAAATCAGATTATCATAGGACTTCCAAAACTGGTACAAAGTCATCCAGGAGGCTGCTTCCATTCCTGAACTGCCTGTCTAAACAGCCAACAAAGATATGTTTTTTTTTTCATTTCCGGTGAAAAGATGGCCAACTGATGACATGCCTAGGGAAGGATCCCTGAAGATTTTCCCCTGGAATGTAGCTTCTTCAACTATCAACAGAAGGAACCATCATTCCTTTAATTTATATGACTATCCTAGGTTAGGGAAAGTCCTAGAATTATCCCTCAAGATCCTCCAATACAGCAATGGTCTGCCAGTACATATACATAACAAATAAATATTAAACACTGTCCATCTTGAAAATATAACGGAAGGAGGAAGCTTGAGAGTTCATAAGGTTAATGCTATATGGAATGAAACTATGGCTGAATATGGATGTTCTGCTACAGATACCACGAAGCCCCCTCCCAGAAGGTAACAAGGAAAACAGGTCGTGAAGAGGATGTATAGTGTCCCAGACAATCTTGCGGACCCTGTTTAAGCAATGCTTCTGTGCTATGTCCTGTATGGGAGGGAGAGAACTGCCAATGATCTTTTCGGCCATTCTCACCACTCTCTGCACCGCCTTCCTGTCTGAAGCAGTGATGCTTCCAAACCAAACTGTGATGCTGTATGACAAGATGCTCTTGATTGTACCCTTGTAGAAAATGGTAAGGATAGGAGAACAAAGATGTGCTTTTCCCATGCGACACAGAAAATGCAGGTGCTGCTGCGCCCACTTCACCAGTGTCTCGCTGTTGAGCGACCAAGACAGCCTACTCATTAGCTGCACACCCAGGAATTTGATGCTGGTAACCATCTCCACAGGTGAATCATTAATGCACAGAGAAGTGTGGCTGTGCCTGCCTTTTCTGAAATCGACAATGATTTCTTTGGTTTTTCCGGTATTTAAAACTAGGCTGTTTTCCTTACACCAGTTCACCAACTCCTCAACCTCCTTGCGGTAAGCTCCCTCATTGTCATCATGAATAAGGCCCACTACTGTATAATACTGTGGGGTTTGAACAATGGGAAATTAGCTTAATGTTTTGATGTGGGAACTTCAGATTCTGCCTGGCTTCTGTGCAATCATTTTCTCTCAGTAAAAGTTCCTTTCGAAATGCCTCTGGTTTCAAGAGTCATGCTTTCCTGAGAAGATAGCAAATAACCTTACACCCCCTTACTTTTTCCTTCCCTTAATTTCCTATTTTTATTTTGCTTTGTATTTTATACATTGATAAAACAATAAAAGTTATACAGGAAAAAAACACAGATAATGTGTTTTGAAGAATGCTATCATTCCCTGGGTGATAGATAGGCTGCTGTAGGGAGGTGGTATTTGGAAATAGATACACAACCTTGACATTTGGATTGAAATCCTCCAAGTAAGGTGGATGACCCAGGACATTATCCAAAATAAACAAAATAAACAGTCAATGTTTTTTTTATGACAATACCTAACCACTTCTGCAATGAAATGGTGGAAGAACCAGTTTTCAAAGATCAGAAGAGTGAATGAACTTTCTTTGTAGTCTTCCATATAATAGGAAATGAGCTTTTGAGATGTTATTGAGAGCTTGCAGGTTCTCAGAATAGTAGACTAGCAGAAGCTCAGGTTACCAGAAGCATTAATATCTAGCAATAGTTAGCCTATCCTTAACAGCTTTGAAACTTGGCATCATCATTTTATTTATTTATTTATTTATTTATTTTATTAAATTTCTATACCGCCCCTCTCCCGAAGGACTCGGGGCGGTGTACAGCCTAAACTTTAAAAAACATATAAATATACAAAATTTAAAATAATTAAAAATAAATTAAATCATTTGGCCAAAATCCTAAAACCCAAAACATACAAAATTTAAAATCTTAAAAAATACTCAGAAGCTTCTATGCCAGGCCGGCCTGTCGGAAAAGGAATGTTTTTAGTTCCCGACGGAAGGTGCGTAAATCTGTTATTATACGGAGTTCGGGGGGGAGCTCGTTCCATAACGTGGGAGCTCCCACAGAGAAGGCTCTCCCCCTGGGGGTCGCCAGCCGGCACTGTCTGGCCGACGGCTCCCTGAGGAGGCCCTCTCTGTGGGAGCGTACCGGACGGCGGGAGGTATTTGCTGGCAGTAGACGGTCCTGTAAGTATCCGGGTCCGATGCCATGGAGCGCTTTAAAAGTGGTCACTAACACCTTGAACCGCACCCGAAAGACCACCGGCAACCAGTGCAACTCACGCAGGAGCGGTGTTACGTGGGAGCGCCACGACGCTCCCATCACTACCCGCGCGGCTGCATTCTGGGCAAGTTGGAGCTTCCGGATGCACCTCAAGGGGAGCCCCATCATCATCATCTCCTCCTTACTGATCTAGGTTCTGCCTGGCATTTTCTTTTATTAAAGCCCTGTTTCAGCGACAAACTCCCTGTTTCATCCACATTAAATATTTTATAGAGCAAGTAACCACCTTTCTCAATGATCTCCTTGACATGTTTGAGAATTCCCTTTCTCCATCCACTTCTGCACTCATTACCTCGTCACTCACTTTCATGTTATGCAGTTTTCAAAAGCCTTAAAATGTAGGAACCAGAGCTTATTCCGTGACTTGAAACTGACATGTTTTTAGCAGTGCCTTTATTTTATATATTTTGATCTACCCCCTTTATAAATAGACCCAAGGTGTTGAACATATCTTTCTCCTCCTATTTTTCCATAATAAGAGAGAGAGAGAGAGAGAGAGAGTGATTGGTCCAAACTCATCCAACCAGCTTTCATGCCTTAAAAGGTATTAGAACTCACAGTCTCCCAAATTCTAGCCTGGTGTCTTAACCATTAGATCAATTTGGCTGTTTACCAGCATTCTGGTGCAAGTCATGGAATAAGCTCAAACTCTTTTCTTGGGTCAGCATTAGGCACACTGTTGACGTTGATCTTTGATCCATATGCTGGGCACCGTCTCCATGTTTTCCATTACTTTTCCTCTCTTCTTGCTCTTTATTGCACAGACACTGAACTTGATTTTGTCTTTGTTCTTAGTGATTGTTCATGAAATGAACATGGAACATGCCATAGGAACATGCTGAGTTTGACACTCCCTCCCTCTTTATTTTCTTCACTGTCTCCATCTTTGTTTGCATTGCGATTGATTGGCACTTCACTGTATAACCCCCATTATCTTTCAATTAATTGTAGATGTTTGCAGTTGCTACACACCACACACAACTAATCAGTGAACATTATGTGTATGGATTTGCAGATAATATGTGAGCAGAAGTCAGGAGAAGGCTGGAAAGCATTAATTTCTTGGAAACCACATAGAACACTAGAAATTAACCCTTTCCTGGCTTATTCCAACTTCTAGGTCCTTCTAGCTTGGGTTTGTTTGTACAGATGAAAGTTTACAACTCAAAAGTTTGTAAATAAAGTAATATCTGTATAGAGTAAGCAATTTGGAGATTGAATTTACTATCAACCACCAAAAACAATCAGTGCTCAATAAGTTGCAAACTGAATGAAATGCAGCAACATGATGGAATTATTGTTCTATCTTATTATTGTGTATGTTTATTCTACAGATATGTGCTGATAGTTTCTGAGCTCATGACAAAAACATGCCTTCACTGACAGACTAAGTTCTCGGGCATTAGGCACAAAATAGAGATGAATATTGGCTATGCTCGAGAGAGTTAGTGGCTGAGCTCCAAAGTGTTTGCCTTTTTAAAGAAGATAAAATGTATGGTTTCTCTTGAAGTTGTATAAATTGGATATGTGCTGTTAAACTAGGTTCCTTGTTCCTCAACCAACATTGATGCTTCTAGTGCTCCTAGTCTTTATAATCACTAGTGCAGATCATTACTGAAGTCCTGTGTTTCAGATAGCAATTCATGTGTCTCAGAATAAGGGAATAGGGGAAATAGCAAGGTATGAAGGGATATAAAAGTATACATTCTCTTTGGATTCTCTAAGCTTTAAGGTCCAAGTTATTTTTTTGGGTGCACACATTTTGTTGAATATAACTGATAGCAGGAAAGCTAAAAGGAATAAACTTTGAGGCCTTTTTTGTCCTTGGGGGAAGGGTATGTCTGAGAAGTAAAGTGCTTTTATTCTTACCCTTAAAACTTTCCCCAAACTGAAAATGGCTTGAAAGTTTTTGTTCTCTTTTTTTTTCCATCATGAAAAATAGCTAAATATCATCCCCCAAAATGTAATTATGAACTGGTTTGGGGCTTTTCAAAGGTGTTTGAAGTGAGAATTGTTTGCCTTTTTGAAGCTCCCATTCACTTTCCCACCAGTAAATTAATACCACTATTTAAAAAAAAAATTGGCAGAGAAATCTCAGCTTCCAACATAGACATACAGGCTACTTGTGAGAAGTAAAAATGTAACACTTTTTTTTTTATTGTAATCTTTTTTGAAGCAGGTGTGGGTAGAGGAGATTTTTGGAGGATCATGGATGTTACAATAAAACTGAATATACAGAGTCCTACGGGAGAGAGGCGGTATAGAAATTTAAGAAATAAATAAGAAATAAATAGATACATAGATTTAAAACTATATCTGAAGCATAGTCTTTCCCAGTGGTGGGATTCAAATATGTGAACAACTGGTTCTCTGTGTAGATGCCACTTCCAGAAGTCCATTCTGAGCCTGTGTCTTAGCTACCAGTTCTGCCAAAGTGGTGTGAACTGGCTGAATCCTACCACTGGTCTTCCCCAATTGTTACCCCTTTAACAGGTCCTGAAGAAAAGTACATTTGAGGAAATGATAGTGTAGTGTTCCATTACCAATTAACATTATAAGCAAATGATAACTATTATGAAATAACTATTATTAGTTTGGGAAAGAATAGATAGCACTTTCACCCTTCAGTCTTTGTATTTCAGGTCTGGGATTTGGTTAAGAATATATATCTGTTAAAGCAGGGATCCCCAACCCCCCCAGGCCATGGACCAGTAGTACCAGGCCACAGCATGCTAGCAACTGGTCGGCATAAACAAGGAAAGCCCCATCCGCGAGATGCCAGCAGCACACAAAAACACCCACCCTCCGGCCTGCGGAAAAACCTCTCTCCACAAAACCAGTCCCTGGTGCCCCAAAGATTGGGTACCTCTGCCTTAAAGGGTGCCCGGGGAAGAAGAAATTGAGAAAAATAACTCCTCCTCTTCTTCTTCCTTCTCCTTCTCTTTCTTTTTGAGTGACAGGAGCAGAATCTCATAAGAATTCAGGAGCTAAACTAAAGCTTATTTCTACAATTGATACATTAACTGCCCAGATATTTTGCAACTTTCAGGAATGTTTTATATTATTTCGACTGAAAGGCTGGTCTTAAAGCTTATGTTGCTTGAAATATTTGTGGGATAATTTCTTCTTGCAGTGTCTGTCATGCACAGGGTTAACAATTCCATTGCACTCCTATGTTATGTGGAGACATATTATCTGCCCCTACAGCTGACATTTGACAGCTTCCTGCAATGTATTAATGTCACTGTACTTCTATATCATTACTGTCTCTACTTTCCAAAGCTGTTAAAATCAAGAGCTGTGGTCATCTTCACTTCTGTTAGTGTCAGAATGCTGAGGACATATAGGAACACTAAGTAGAAGTCTCTGCTCCCTACAGCTACCAATAGCAAACTATAAAAACAGCATGCAATCTGTGCTTTAGTTTCTGAATGAAAGAGAAGGATGGATACATTCTGAATGTTGCCTACAAATTATATCAGGAGGAAGACGCTGAAAACCTAGAGACTCGAGGGTTAACACCTGGGCTCTCACAAATAAGCTGATGTAAGATGCATAAGATTGAAGGTGGTTCTGAACTGGAACAAAACTCTTAAGTGCAGGTGCCTTAATATTGATTATAAATGTTTGGTAATAGAAGTAGTAAATTATCATAGACAGCTCTTGGAGATGAATGCCATTTCAGGTGATGCTGGTGGCAAATGGGATACAAAATCATTTTTGCCATTAGTTTTGTTGGATGAAATGCTGTAATGTGGATCTTTTAAAATTATATGTGTGCGTGTCTGTGTATGTATATATGTATGTGTGTATGTATGTATGTATGTATGTATGTATGTATGTATGTATGTAAGTCAATTTCATGTCCTGTGGCTTTAAGGTGTTGGACCAGGGAAGAAGTTGGTTCCTCTTTTTTGACTGAGTTTTTGTGTTCTTCAATGCGTGCACTTATTCTTCTGTTGGTTTGTCTGATGTATGTAGTGGGGCAAGCGGTGCATGGGATTTCATACACTCCTTGATTTTCTAACTCAATTTTGTCTTTAGGGTTTCTTAGGATGGTGGATATTTTTCTGTTTGTGCAGAATGCTGTCTTGACGTTATGTTTGTGCAGGATCTTGCTGATCCTGTCTGTGGTGCCTTTTATGTATGGGAGGAGGGCTTTGCCATTTTCTTGTTCTCTGTCTTGGATTTTAGTGGGAGTTTCTTTTTGGATTAAGTTGGAAATCTTTTATGACTCATGGACCTCAACTCCCAGAATTCCTGAGTCAGCATAGCTGGGCTAGCTAGCTCTCTCCTGCAAAGGAAGGAGCCCCACCCAATAAGCTTTTCAACTGATCGAAGAACAGTGTGAGTCTACTCTCTTTTTTACACACACACACACAAACACACACGGGGGAAGCACAAGTGCCGTTCTCTGTCTCTCTCTCTCTCTTTGCAAATGGCAGAGGAGGCTGGGAGCCGCAGCAGAAGGCTCAAAGAGCTGCATGTGGCTCCGGAGCCGCAGGTTGCTGACCTGTGGGTTAGGGGCTTGGCTGTGCTCTGATTGGATGGGGGAGTGTTCTGTTTGGGTGGGGGCTTTGTTGTGTTCAGGTTAGTCTGAGTTGCAGGGGGATTTGAGATGGTGAGCTGTGTTGCTGTTGTTTGGCTTTGCGTTCGTGGTCGTGCCTCATCTTTATGATGGGTGTCAGTTTGCTTCATGTATGGATTGAAGGGGTTTAAAGTGGCTAATGATGCAGCTGTGGTCTGGCTTCTGGTTTGTGGTCGTGCCTCATCATCACCTAATCCAAAAAGAAACCCCCACTAAAATCCAAGACAGAGAACAAGAAAACGGCAAAGCCCTCCTCCCATATATAAAAGACATCACAGACAGAATCAGCAAGATCCTCCACAAACACAACATCAAGACAGCATTCTGCACAAACAGAAAAATATCCACTATCCTAAGAAACCCCAAAGACAAAATTGAGTTAGAAAATCGAATATATGAAATCCCATGCACCGTTTGCCCCACCACATACATCGGACAAACCAACAGAAGAATAAGTGCACGCATTGAAGAACACAAGAACCCAGTCAAAAAAGAGGAACCAACTTCTTCCCTGGTCCAACACCTTAAAGCCACAGGACATGAAATTCACTTTAAAAAGACCAGAACTATTGCCAAAACTGAACACTTTAATAACAGAATAATCAGAGAAGCCATCGAGATAGAAAAACACCCACACAGCATGAATAAATGAGATGATACCTCCTGCCTACCAGCCATTTGGAAACCCACCCTTATTGACAACGAGTCCCTAACACAAAGAATGACAACAGACCCACACTCACGAAAACCACACAGGATGTCACCACCACACATCCACACAAAAAGCAAACCCACACCCACACCGATGATGAGGCACGACCACAAACCAGAAACCAGACCACAGCTGCATCATTAGCCACTTTAAACTTCTCCAATCCATACATGAAGCAAACTGACACCCACCATGAAGTTTGAGGCACGACCACGAACATGAAGCCAAACAACAGCAATGCAGCTCACCATCTCAAATCCCCCTGCAACTCAGACTAACCTGAGCACAACAAAGCCCCCACCCAAACAGAACACTCCCCCATCCAATCAGAGCACAGCCAACCCCCCATCCAATCAGAGCACAACCAAGCCTCTAACCATCACATCTCCACCCAATCAGAACATAGCCGAGCTCCCCCACTGGCAGTTAAAAGGAAGAAACACACAATCACACGTTGCTCCTAGAAGCATGAAGCTGAAAACACCAGCCTGAAGATGACGAATGGGACTTCATCGAAACGTCGCCAAGACACTTCAAATTCTATGCGGGAGAAAATCCGGATAACCAAAGACCTACATACAAACACCCGCAAAAACCTCAGACATATATATATGTCAAAGTATAGGTTACCCAAATGTTTCCCTTAATCAAGTTTGATTAAACTGCTTTCAGATGCATTTGCTTCCCCAGGGACATTACTATCTTATTATCTCAAATTCTCTTTCAAGAAAGTTTTTATTAGCTTTTCCTAATCCCCAAATAATTATTCAATGCAAGAACTATTTGTAGAGACAATCATGTCAAAGGAAAAAGACTCATTAAATTCTTCAGTCCTGTAATGTACTATTTTTTCAGGATGACCTTCATATTATATGTGCTAATCTACTTGGAGGACTAGATTTTGAGAAAGATAGGTCTAGCGTCTGCTGACAGAGTACATGTTTTACATGTGCAAGGTACCTGATTTAGTTTGTACTTCTTTTTTTAAATGGATCTCGGATGGCAAGGCTTGAGACCTTGGATTGTCATTGCCATTCAGAGCAGACTATGCAAGAGTAGAAAAAGCAGTTCTCCAATTTAGTATAAGGCTACTTTTCATGGCATACATTCATTTATAAGGGATGTGGAATAAGTAAGCAAAACAGTTATCTGATTATCCGCAGGCAAAACATTGAAGTAATTGTTAATAAACATTGGTTAGTTTGAACAAAATTATAAAGATACATGTAGAATGATATAACTCAAACTCTTGTCAGAAGATTGATAGACAGGTCCCTAAATTCTAGATTCAAGTTTTCCAGCCTTTCCTTGATTGAATGTATAACCTTATATATACCAAATATATATTCTGCCACTGAATTATAATCTCTATATTTCTAACACTTACACTGCAAAGAATTACATGATTGGTCAAAGGGACAACTTTTCAGATACATTCTTCTGTTAAAGTGGTATAAATAATTGCATATGTAGGAGCTTTTCAGAAAGTCCCTATAGTACAGTAGCTAAAGGCCTGTTATCTTGGAAATAATCAGATTCAAATAAAGTTCAGTGGAGTAGGTAGTCTTAACTATGGCAGACATGACAAAGTGACTTATGCCACCTTTAAAATGTTAAAGGTTACATTATTCTAAACTTGGGTTTATTTTTTATAGATGCATGAAGTGCAGTTAAGAGGGTGGATGTTAACTGACTTGAGTACAGAGAAGAAAATTGATGGAGACAGATAGGCATATATATATATATATATAGTGTTTAAGTGTATCCCAAGCGTCTCTCCTGGGATATCAGGATGATAATATTAACCGAAATTATAGTGTTTTTTAATTATATTTCAGTTAATATATGGACACTTTGGAATGTGTTAATAAACAAACACAAAACTTTCCTCCCTCCCTCCGTCCCCCCTCCCCACTCTTTACATTAATCCTCTTTCACCAGGATTGTAATTGTGATTGGTTGTTTGGTGGCATTCAGCATGGGTTAGCTTTTGCTTTTATACAGTACTGTGTTTGTATGTTTACTGTCTTCCATATATCAGTTTGCTTGTACAGCTATATTAATGTTGTGATACCTACAATAGTACAGTGGAAAAAGTTGTTTTTCCAGTTGATGGCTTGTGTGTGTTTTTTCTTGGAGGCAATACCCTGGATATTTTATTCCTGTGCTGCTGGCACAGAGCAGGTTTGGATCCTTTTTATAAGCCCCCCCTTTTTTATTTTGTCAGTTTATAATTACAATTATTTATTCAGTCGATACAGTATTATACATAATGGTGGGGCAAAAAATTGGTCTCTTAAAGTGGACTACAGATAACATTGCCTGAATGCTTTTTATTTTTCTGGCATTATAGTTTCTTGAATTGTTATTAAAGATGATGAAAAATAGAAATTTGCAAGAAGACTTAGCTGTATTTGGCATTGTATCCTTGTTCGAAAGCATGATGCTTAACATCATAGGAAACTGATTACTGTTCTTTATGTGAAGGAGGAAAGCTCTTTAAAGAAAAATAGATCATGACTGACTTGTTCTCCAACTTCTGTTCCCAAGGGGATGCTGTTGTAGGCTTTCACCCGTCTAAAGAACGAAGCTCAAATTACTTAAGGGACTACTTAGCTGCCGCTGGTGCAATTAAATTAATGTAGAGAGGGTTTTGATTTATTTCTGTAGATGGTTTGTGGTTTTTTTTTCTAGGTCAGTAATGCTTATATGAAAGAGAAGAGAACAGGAATTAAATGTTAGTTTAAAAGTATTTTTAAACCCCCTTTCAATATCCTTGTTTTTTTTTAAGGCAGAAAGATATATTGTGAGAAAACTACTATCACTGCAAATAACTAATAAACAATAGGATGAATAAATGTTTGATATTTATCCATCAGTTTTTCCAATTTTTAAGATACATGTAATACAAAAACTGAGAAGATATAAAATAATGCTCATTCCTTTAGGATATTGTTAGTGTATTAACAAATATATGGACATAAATGGATATCAACCATTTAATTTTGTTACACTGTCATAATTACCGGTATTGTCAATTCCATTTTGAATAGAATTTGCTAAAGTGACATCATGATTTACACAAGAAAGTTCTTTTTAAAGGGAAAAAACCCTCTATTTAAGCTAAGCTCAGCTGGAACCCCATTTAAAGCATTCTAAGAAAGAAGAGGAATTTTGAAATAACATGTCAATAATTAGCTTCAGAATAGAAAATTGAGCAGTTATTTTATCACATGAGCCACTAAAGTATTGCACTTTCCCACTAAATTAAGAATGGTTATATACACCTTCTAAATGAGCACTTTTAAATATACATATTTAAACTAATTCTGGCTTATTTCATCCTTGTGTTTTGTGTGGTATTTCTTCTTTTGGTATGAACTCCTTGAGTTCAGAAGCAACTTCTGAAGATACACTTTCAATTTCTGACAAATTATCATTTATTTTTAATATTTTTCAAATTCACAGTTTACGTCTTTATTCTTACGTTTTATTTGCCTGTGAAATTGAAACAGCAGGGCTTGCCCAGGACTTCATAGAATTTTAAACTGAGTTTTCACATTAAATTATTAAACAATTTCAGTTCATTTCTGATGGTCATATCTTGCTTCCTGATGCTGAAGTTCATAGGTCTCTCCTTAAAAATGTGTGTTAATGCATCTTTCAATAATAACATTAAAACAATGAAACAGTCAGATGTGTCTGTTTATTTAATTTATGTAACCATGCATTCACCAGGATCTTCCAGTCAGAAGATCATACAGCTTCATTCAATATGTAATTTGCTTAACAACCATAGGGATTCTCTTAATGGGAACCCTTTCTCCAGCAGCTTTGTAATCTGTAAAAGATATATCTGTTTTAATGAGTCCCAACAGTGTTGTGTTCATGAATCTGCACATTTTAAAGCACCTCTCTCAGTCAAAATATTGCAGCACCATTTCTGAGTTGGTTTGATGTCTTACATTGAATAAAGATGAAAGTGTAGTTTGCAGTGTAGAAAATTAGCAGATATTTTGGGTTTAAAAATTTATTGACACAGATAAGAATTGACTATTTCATGGACAAAATAGTGATACTATATGAGCAAAAACTGTTCATTTATTCAAACAAACAAGGCAGCCTGAAGCCCAGATACTCTAGTAAGCTTAAAATTTAAAATTAAGAAATCATAAAACTGATGAAGGAAAAATATATGTCTGGAATGTGGGAGTAAGCTAAAGAATAGAAAGCTGAGAGACAACAGGATTATAAGAAGAAGGCAATAGAGCAGGGGTCTTCAAACTTGGCCCTTTTATGACTTGTAGATTTCAACTCCCAGAATTCCTCAGCCAGAGTGCCTGGCTGAGGAATTCTGGGAGTTGAAGTCCACAGGTCATAAAAGGGCCAAGTTTGAAGATACCTACAATAGAGTGAGATGCCTGAATCTGATGAGAAGTTAGAAAAAGAAACTAGAAAAACAATGAAATGAGAAACATCCACAACAGGTTCCCAGTGACTTGCTGGCTTCCCCTTTTAAATGCTCACAGTTCATCAGTTGATCAGAATGAGGTGCAAAAGACATCATGGGGGATGGCTTTTGACTTTATAATTGAAGTTCCTTTATGTAGTCTCCCCAAACATTTAAGAAAATTTTCACAGTAACCTATTGGGTTTGTGCATTACTTCAAAGGGATGGAGAATGAAGGGAAATGATGAAGGAAAAGAAGTCTACTGCCCATCCAATCAACTTGAAATAACTAATTCTATGACTTAGTTTTATTACCCTGTCACCAACACCATATACCTATTTTTTGTTCTGTAATCTTGAGGACTTCCTTTTATTGCTACCGCTTACATCCTCCTGTTTTTCTTGTCACCTGCAGTTGCCCAAATTATGCACTTTGCTTGAATTTTAAGTTGGTGCCCAAAATGGAGAACATTTTCAAAAATGTATAGAAGCTTTATCACCTGTGCAGTTGCACTGTGACTGGAGGCTAATTGCATAGTTATTTTTTTTAATTCTGATGTAATACTTTAAACAGATACAGTGTTAATAGTATTCCGTATTAGACAACCTGTGACCCATTGGGTCTGTCTATTTTCCACATGTAATATAATGCTGTTACAATATAATGCAGTCCCCTCCCCACAGGCTCACCCTTCATCCGTCGGCATCCTCAGCCAGCCCTAGCTCACCATCAGAGATCCAAGAGGATGAGGGATCCTTCCCTCACCATCACCACTATTAAGATATTTCAGATATCAGCCTCAGTCCAAAGCAGCCAATGGCTGCTTGCCTGTCAGACCTTGCCACCAGCCAATTGGGTGCAGGGACCAGAAGGAGGCAGGAAAAAGGACAGGGATACATCCCTCCCATTTTCTCTCATGCTACACAATCTATGTGTTTCTGATAAGTGTAGTTGGAAGGTGTGGAGGGAATTTTATTCCCTCAGGAATAATGGATCCCAGCATTCTCTTAAGTTACCCATTTGAGGTACCTTTGTTGACAAAGTGTTGTCCTTTGATGCAGCATTTTGCCCAATTCAATGATACAAAGTATCAAACAAAAACAAGAATTTTAATAGTATGTAGATGTGCAAGAAAAAAATAAAAATATTACCATTCTTTTCTTTAAAAAAAATTGAATGATTATGATGCTGCTCTTATTATGCATGCTATAAATGGCTTATTAACTGTTACATCAGGTAGTTAAATAATAACTATATATATAATCAACAATTAGATTCCACTGAATGCCTACAGACACTAGCATAAAGGTCTGAGAAAAATGATTAAAGAGGAAGCAAAACATACCATTTAAATCATAACAGGAGGATTAACTAGACAAAAAGGGATAATGATTGCAGTTGATTACTATAGCAGAAAGAACACTTAGGAAATTCACATTAGGACCCTAATAATTGAAAGTATTTAAAAATAAACACAACCTCTGTTTTTTGTTGATTAAAAAGGTCACTGGCAAACTAAAGTATTAGCATTCATTTTCTATCCAAACCCATTGGAGCAAATACATGAAAATGATGTAAGTAAGTTCACCCATTTATTCACCCAGTGATTCCTTTTGTGAAACAGTCAAGTCATAATTTTAAGGGCACAGTGTTACAGTTCCATTTTTCTCAAAAGAATAAAAACTTTGTATTTATTCTTGGTTGTTTATATTTTGCAGGGTTGTTTGTCCTATTAAAATCCTCTGCACAGGTTATGGATCATGGATATACTTTTTATTCTTTACAACTTAATTGAAAATAATGGATAAATGGATTCAGAATTCTCGTCTGTCTGTTAGAGAGGCTTGCATAAGTTTGGAATGAAAAAAAAATGGGTTGAAGCTTAGTATGGTGAAGAAAACATTCTAAGAGAGTAAAGGGGACCTCCAAATACATTCTTGTATGATAAGCAGTGGGATGATGGTTTGGGATGGTGATGACGGCTTCACTCTAAGCCCCTCCTTTCTAGTCATTGGACTGAATGTGTCGCACATCCAGCTTTCCCAATACCCATCAATATAAATTAGAAATTAGAAAGAAATTATAAACATACAAAGATGTAACATGTTGCTTAATTCACAGAAGGAAATAAGATTTCCTTTATCTCTACTGCTGACAGAGGGGTTAAAAAAAAATTAAGAAGCCATGCTTTCCCTAACTTGTTTTTCCTAGCAGCTCTATTATATAGTTCATGGTTTGGTCCCTTTGCATAAACTTCACAGCTCGTTTGTTCATGCTGTGGGGGCGTTTTTCTATCTCGATGGCTTCTTACCTCCCGCCTACCAGCCATTTGGAAACCCGCCCTTATTGACAAACGTATTCCTAACTCAAAGATTGACACCAGAAACACACAGGATGCCACCTCCACACATCCACGCAAAAAGCAAACCCAAACCCACACCAATGATGAGGCAAGACCACAGACCAGGAGCCAGACCAGAGCTGAAACATTGGCCACTTTGAACCTCTCCAGCACAACAAAGCCCCCACCCAAACAGAACACTCCCCCAGCCAATCAGAACACAGCCAACCCCCCAGCCAATCAGAGCACAGCCAAGCCCCTAACCAATCAGAACATAGCCAAGCTCCCAGCCAATCAGTTCAAACCCCCACTGGCAGTTAAAAGGAAAAAACAGCTTAGACCACACATTGCTCCTAGAAGCAGAAGCCAAAAGCACCAGCCTGAAGATGATGAATGAGATTTCATCGAAACGTTGCCAAGACACTTCAAATTCTACGCGGGAGAAAACCCGAAGAACCAAAGACCTACATACAAACACCCGCGAAAACCTCAGAAAGCAAATATATATATATATATATATATATATATATATATATATATATATATATATATATATATATATATATATATATATATATATATATATATATATATGCCAAGTGTTTATTTTTTAGATTGCACCCTGTAAACCCAAATATGGGAGGAAGGAATCATTCTTTTTCCTTTTGCTTGTTTCAGCTCAACCCAGAGCCATCCTGCAAGCACAAATATATATATGTTGTTTAAAATTGTTGACAAAGAAATAAGGGATTTCTGATATAGCTATTTCGAGTTTCTTAACTCTCTTCAGTCAGAACTCACCCTTCGAGTTAAGAAACTCGAAATAGCTATATCAGAAATCCCTTATTTCTTTGTCAACAATTTTAAACAACATATATATATTTGTGCTTGCAGGATGGCTCTGGGTTGAGCTGAAACAAGCAAAAGGAAAAAGAATGATTCCTTCCTTTAAACAAAATATATATATAAAATCCAATACAGGAGATGGCTATAACTAATTTCAAATGCTAAAAGCTGAGTATTTTGCTCCTTGTTTTCCATAATTCATTTATACTTCAGTGGTTCAATAAAGATCTGAATGATCCTCCTTATTAGAAAAGAATATTGTTTATTTATACATCCAATTAGAACTCTGCTTATCTAAATATATGTGAATATACTAAAAAAATTGCAGGATTCATCTAATTTAGACAATTAATTTTTTATTCTTTGAATTTAAATCAATGGTTTTTAAAAAAATAATAATCGTGGAATTGAAATAGCTATCAATCATGTGTTACAACTGATGTTGCCTGGTTTTCTTCAAAATGATTTGAGCCTTTTCTAGGCATAATGATAATAATAATAATAATAATAACAACAACAACAACAACAATAACAATAATAATAATAATAATAATAATAATAATAATAATAAATAAAGTTGGAAGGGACCTTGGAGGTCTTCTATCTAGTCCAACCCCCTGCTCAAGCAGGAAACCCTATACCATTTCAGACAAATGGTTGTCCAGTCTATTCTTAAAAACTTCCACTGTTGGAGCATTCACAACTTCTGGAGGCAGGTTGTTCCACTGATTCATTGTTCTAACTTTCAGGAAATTTCTCCTTAGTTCTTGGTTGCTTTTCTCTTTGATTAGTTTCCATCAATTGCTTCTTGTCCTGCCTTCAGGTGCTTTGGAGAATAGCTTGACTCCCTCTTCTTTGTGGCAACCCCTCATCTATTTGTGCTTGTTTGTAGTTGTTCCAATTTTAGATAATTTATTTTTATACACTCTTATGCATTTAATGCCGTAATAGCAGATAATATCAGTATCAACTTCTTCTTCCAAGTATTTGAAATTGTTTTTCATAAATCTTAGTAGTTTGTAATCATTTCCAATTCCTTATCTTCAACATTACTGTCCCTTGTAATGGCTATATCAATAAACCGAGCATATTTCTTTTCAATGACAACAATATCTGAATTATGCTATGTTTTGCATAATATCTGATGTTTCCAAAATTCTCTACTATCTGTAGGCTTGCTCATGTGATAGATCTTTGATAGTTGCTTCATTTATTAATTCAATACCTTCTTCTGAGTTAGTGATTTTCCCTTTATTTAAATGATAACACATTTATCAAGTCCAAATTGCACAATAACATTAATAAATACATGAACAATATTTACTAATTATTCTACTTAAGTTTTGATATAACACTTAATTTTAAGTAATCCATATTTTCAAGAAAGGAGGGTCTTTTATTTGTTGCTTTGGATATAGCCAGGTTCTGCTTTATTCAGTATCTTTATTGATGGGATAACCAAAATTAATGACATATTTTACTAATTATTTGTCATAAATAATAATAATTTGTCATTTTTGTTTATTATAATAAGAATATCCACTGTTTCTGCTACCTCAAAGTCTAAAATATCTGATGAAGTTGTAAAATTACTGAAAAATCAGTTTTCATCTGCACTATCGGTCACTATAGAGCAGGGGTGTCAAACTGCTGGCCGGTGGGCCGGATGCATCATGCTGAAACTGCGCCCACCCCATTGCCAGCAATAGAAAAAAAGTCATGAAACGTTGCGACACGTCACGTGACATTGCAAGTTCGACACCCCTGCTATAGAGATTTAAATTTCACAGATGAGTTCAGTAGTTCAACCTTCATCTCAGTTGATGTGTACAAGATAAATAGGCACTATAATATAAAGTGTAAGTATACAATATAAATATGTAATAGGTTGATAGGTTATGAAATGTATGAATAAATGTAATTTGAATAATATCACTAGAAATTAACCTACTTAATAAACAATATGCCTGTGAATTCTCTAGCTCACAAGCATTGTAACCTAGCACAATTATATTCTATCTTATGTGCACTAATCTGCATGCAAAATTTGAATTATTAGGCTATTTTCTCACAAAAGAATAGATGTAGTCAATTTTGTTGCAAAAAAAAAAAGATAGAGGCAATTAAAAACAAATATCTGAAGTTGATGGGTCAGGTAGATTTTACAGAAAGAAAATCATGCCCTCATCTTCTATGGAAGCTCAGCAAAATTTCCATAAGGAACAAGCAGGCACATACTGACACAAATATATTGCCCAGAGTATTTTATTTCAGTGCTATCTGAATTACAAAATAATGAGATTATTTTTATTTTCAAAATGTAAATCTTTACATAGGTTAACTTTTGTGTTTTAATCATTGTTCCAGTCTAAAAAGAAAGAAAGCTTAGAAAAGTGTTTAGAAAATATTTTTTAATGAGAAGTTTAAATTTAGCAATATCAATGGCATTCTATCTGATTTGAATTACTTAGAACTGAGGTTCTCTGATTTATCTTCAGTTTCATTTATCTACAGTATCTATTTGAAGATGGATAGTAACTTCACCTCAGTTCTTAAATGTTAAGAATGTTCTTTTAAAACATTTCCTGTTTAAACCAAACATGTTCAATGCCGGACTATATACCGTGTTTTCTTGAAAGTAAGACCTACCCTGAAAATAAGCCATAGCTTGATTTTGGGGATGGGCCTAATATAAGCCCTACCCCAAAAATAAGCCATAGTTCGGGATAAGGCACATGCCTAAAATAAAGCTATGGCAGAGGTGTGGAGGCTGGGAGCTTACCGTTGCAGCCAGGCCTCCCATGGATCGACACTTGCCTTGCCAGCCCACTTCTTCTGCAGCTGAAGGAGCAGCTTCATTCTGCAGCTGAGAATGGAGCTCCGGCCTGCATTTCGCAGTCAGAAGCCTTTCCAGAAGGCCACTGAAACCAAAAACCAAGCTATGGATTCAATCTGTAGCTCAGTTCTCAACTGCAGAGGCCTTCTTATGTGGATTCAGACTCAGGAATGGGACATCAATGGCGTTGGTTGCTCTGGTTGATAAACTATGATGGGCCCTAGATATGGAAAGTGCTTTTGCTTAATGAAAGGCCTTCAAAACCATTGTCCTTCTGAGCTGGCTGTAGGCTTTGGAAGCTTGTTTGGCAATATTTCCCTCCTTCCATAGCAATCGGTTCCAGTTAGTGGTGATTATTGCAAGGGGAAAATCACTGTGCTTGCTCCCTTATAAGGTACCATATAGTTCATTTCTTAATAGGTTATCTAGGGCAGAGGTCCCCAACCCCCAGGCTGTGGAGCAGTACCGGGCCATGGCATGCCGGCAACCGGGCCGCATAAACAACCAAAGCCCCATCTCCCCTCTGATCCATGGAAAAATCTCTCTCCACTGAACCAGTCCCTGGTGCCCAAAAGGTTAGAAACTCTGATCTAGGAGTTTGGAGTCTGGTATCATCTATAAGTTAATAGTACCTAAGTATAATCATGTTCCAGGTCATGCCAGAGACACTCATAAACTCCTGCCTAGAAGCTGGTCTTTTATTTATGTCAATATATTTTACTACTACTTTGTGGACTATCTAGAGTCCTGTGATTGCTGTGGGATGCACATTTGATTAATAAAATAAATTAAAATTAACTAGCATTCAACCAGCATGTCAGCCATATTTGATATAGAGGGAGAGTAGTGTTTAGAATAAATGATGATACTTTGGGGGTTACATTGTAGTAAAAGTAAATATTGTTAGCTTTCGGTTGTGAGCAGGTAGCTGCAGTTGTTTCCAGAGCTCTCTGTGTTTTGCATTTTCTCTTAATACAGATATTGTGCCATCATTTAAAATAATAATTAACCTGCAATATGCAATATGAGGACTTTCCAACACTCACCATTTCTCAGGTTCTTGTGCTTATTCATAAACTTTTGGCAAATATACTTGAATCATAAATGAAGACTTCATGCCATAGTTAAAAGGTTTTTTTAATTTGTTATTTTAACATTATATATGTTCACATTTTTGTTGTTTTTTACATTTTTTTACATTTTTCTTAATTAGCTTTTAGACTTTTGAGGACCTTATGCATAAAGTGCCAATACTATATTGGTAGTTTAGAAATGAAGAAAAAATATTTGCATTTTAAATATTAAAAAGAAATATGTGCTAATTCCCTCAGTCCCAAATTATGTTTCTTTTTATGAATTAAAGTATCTGCAGTTAATACCTTATGGCAGGAACTCTCATTGTACAATAAGATACTAATCCTATACATTCTATCCTGTAAGAATTTTGCATACCTGGGTTATTCTGAGTTTTGATTTTTTTTATCAGTTCTGATCAGTTGTCTACTTCTTTTTCACCCTGCCTAGAATCACATGGTTTTAGTTGGATGGTTATATAAATACTTAAAAGACAATAATTGAATTGAATTGAATTAAATTAAATTAAATTAAATTACAAGTGTCTGATCTGCAGTATTCTAATCTCTACTTCTGAAGAATCTATGTAAGAACTAAGTACTGAGGTTCACAAATATAGAAACATTTCTAATCCAAGTAACTCCTAGACTATTAAAAGTGTACAGAGACATTATTTTGGCCTTGGGAAGGATAGATATGTGTGTATGTTTGAATGGGTGCACACATATATACAGGGCTTTTTTTCTCATAGAACGCCCAGAACAGAGTTCCGGCACCTTTTTCAGATGGAACCTTGTAGGGTAGGCAAGGCGGGTTGTATGATGTGTGTGAGTTCCGGCACCTTTTTTTTTTTTTTAGAAAAAAAGCACTGCATATATACCTGTGTACCTGTATACAGATGTGTGTATATGTATATGTGTGTATTTTGTGTGTGTGTGTGTGCGCGTGCGCAGACTGTGTGTGTGTGTGTGTGTGTGTGTGTGTGTCTTTTTTTAAATGTCTCCTGCTGCCCCTTTGATAATAGGAATGACAGTAGGGAACAAAAACTAAAGGAACCTATTGAAAGAAGCACTTTACCACTGTTGTAATTTTCAATTTAAGAGCATTTGTAGCCCAAGGTCTCTGCAGTTCTTTTCTGGGACTCCTGTTGCTTCTCCAGCAGAGAAAGACATTCTGTAATGTTGAAAAGACAGCTGGATGCCAAAATGAAAATAATTTCTTGTCTGAAACATTAGATTGTAAAAAAGTAAAATAGTGATTTTACTTGCCTCTGGAACATATTCTCAGGATACTTGATGAGAGGAGCCCATTGGCAAATAAAAGCTATTCTGTAATTTTAAGATCTTTCTTGAGGATCAATTTATTAATTCAATTCTGTGTTTCCTTAAATATTCTTGGATTCATACAGTCCTTGAACACACAATGTTATTACAATTATACAGCAAAAACTGTTGTTTTAAATAGCTGACTCTGAGTGAAAGAAATAGGTACAGATAGAAAAATACTGAATGCATTAACACGCTATAAATGTTTAATGCACTTTTATACAATCCAACTATGCAATTTATATCTTGCCTGTGATAAATAGTAACTGTCCCCAAACGATCCTCTACTTGGCAAACTGTAGTTTCTTTACACACTACCAGCATTTCAGCATAGGGTGATTAATAAATGACTACAGTACAAGGCTGAATATGTTAAAGAATATTAAAAATAAAATGCTAAAGTGAGAATGTGTATAATCTCTGAGGCTGTTTAATTCTGGCACTGGGAGATTTTATACCATGATTTTATTCTCTGTAAAATTTTATTTTCTTTCTCAGCTGTCAAAAGTTCCTCCCTGTTTCCCTCATACTACCTGGTTGTGCCCTAAGGCAGGCCCATTGAATCACTGAGGCAGAATCCTTCTGACTCTCATCTGAATAGTTTCTTTCTGCATTCAAGACACTGAATGATTTCCCCAAAGACTGGGACACAACAAAGTCAGATGCAGTGTGTAAGCTGTTTATCCAACTTCTGAAAAGCCTTCGCAGCAGATTTTATAACTTCAGGAACATTTAGGTTTCTCTAAACTGAATACATTTTATTTTATTTTTAAATGATGCATGGTTAAAAAAGGAGAGTTGAAAGATATCCCTAATTCATCTCTTTCACAGTTTATCTTTTGCCCAACTAGCATCACATTTTTTTTGTGGTCCTTGTGATGCTGATGTTCATTGAATTTTGAAAATTGGCAGGTATCTTTTTCTTTCTTTATTTACACCCCCAGTAGGGCAACAATGTACTTGTTTGGGACGTTGCATTGGTCCCAGGCATTCCAAAAGCTGCCTGGGACCAGACAGAGCGGCGCCGGCCTTGCGCGCATGCGCAAGGCGCGAAAACGCTCTGTTCCTATTGGTTGACACTGTCCGAGTTTCTGGCCATATAAAAAGGCCTGCGTGCTTTTTGCTTTTGCTTGGTTGTTGTAGTAGGAGAATAAAGTGTTTGTTCAGCATCGCCATGTGTCTTCATCATTCGCACGCGGACGAAGTATACAACAGTACTGTCCTCGTTTTCATTATTTTTCTGGTGACTCTACATCCATCAGTCTGAACGAGAATAATACTTCATACTTAGCTTCTGAATATACATCAGAAGTTTAACATGGCAGAAACTAAGATTTTAGAAGAGTTCCTGCTATTTTTTCCTCCTTTGCATCTCTGAAAGATAAAAGCAATTTCCCATTGTACATTGTTTAAATGATGAAGGAAATGCATATGTTTACAAACATGCATAGATTTATTGCCTTGATATCACTATTGAGTAACCACAGTTGAGCTAGATGTTAAGTATTATTAAGCTTCTTAATAAGACTTACTTTCACAACATTCATTGCATTGTATTGTCATTACATTCAGCCTACTTAAATTGATTTATCTTTTTGTTTTCTGCATTGCAGTAGGGGACAATTAATCTTCATCAGATATATGCTGTGTTTCTTTTTAAATGCATCTTGACTTCATGAGCTGCACTTAGCTGCTCAAACTTTCACCGATATTGCAATATTATGTTTGACTATATGGAAATATATACTACTAAAGATTATTGCATTTCCTCTAAATTTCCATGAAAGCAGGCTGCATGGTCTTTTTTCACACAAATAGCTTAAAATGAGGTTTGTCTCTATACTTCAAATGTTCTTCTGAGTCACAGGAAGATAAATGATGTGTTCAAATCGACTGTGCCCAACAGTTAATAAACAGTTGAAGAAAAGGCCAAACTGAATCATAATAGCTTTTAGCTGAGATGATATTTTTGCAAATAGTCATGTATCTTTAACTTGGAAGTTGAACATTAAAAATCCTTAGTGAACTCTTGAATAAGGATGTGAAATGTATCATTATCCTTTTCTTCATTAATCTGAAAAGTATGTCAGTGACTCTTCCTGTAGACTTCTATTAAATATAATTTCCCACTGAAATTTACTTTAAAGTTCAATCAAATGCAATTCATGAAGAGGTCATCCCAATAAATTTGCCCTGTCTTAATTATGATTCATTTTTCTACTATTAAGAAATAATTTAATCAGCTATTAGTCTAACTTAAAAAATAATGAAATGTACATGTTGGTTTTCTTAGAGAAAAATAGAAGATATAAAATTACTGAATAATAAAAAGCAATAACAGATATATGCATTGTGAAGGACTCACCTGATTTATATAGGAAACTAAGGTCTGCTGTGATGGGTTGTTTCAATAAAACAACTGATTACAAATAAACATAGAAAAATGTATTTTTTAACTATAGTGCATTATTTTAAGTGCTAATCATACAAAGGCTATAAATAGAATAGAATTTGAATAGAATTTACTGTGAATGACAGTGCTAAATGAAATGGAAGCACTGCTGAGATGATAATCTGATAACTTGATACAGTTCAGGTATCACTTATTTACACATAAATATACCTACTTTAAAAAAAATTAGCTGTAGTGGAATTTCACTAAAGCTCTGAAATAAGTTTTATATGTATAAATTTATTCATCACAAATGGTTATTTTCTTTAATTCAGTGAGAATTTGGAAATTTTTAAAAACAAACAAACCACAAGCAAATTCAGTTGGGTTATCTTCTTTAAAAACAAATAAATATGCATTTTCAACATGTGCACCCATGCAGATGTTATACAAATAATAAATAGTTTCCCGTTGCTTGCTTCAAAACAGGTTTTGAGATCTACTGAGAGCAATGAGTTGAATTGCTTAGTTATGCGCCTTGAGTTTGAAGCAAGTGTCAACTATTTTCTAAAGCAAATAAAAACCTAGATTACATTACTGGACGAATCCTAAGGGAAAGGCTTGTAAAGAGTGAAATAATGCTCAGGAAAGATTTAAACCTATATATTATAATCCCTGCACCGTCTTAGATAATTACAGGCATTAATTAAGTAAATGCACTTGTAAATACAAAAGTATATGATTAGGTGTTTTTGTAGTTGAGAATTATCTGCTATATTATTCTAGCATGCATATAATCTAAATTGTGCATAGTCTAAAATTCACTTGCCCTTGATATTTTAAGAATCCAGTTGTAAATGCTGATCTCAATCCCGCCATAAATAGGACTTTTTCCCTCTAACAATAGCTTAGATTTCAGATTTTCATCTAACTTGAACTCTGCATTAGTGATACTACTATGTCAACCTTCCTTAATAAGCTGAAAAATGTAGACAATAGCACTTATAAACTGCTTCTCAGTTTTGATCAGTCTTTCCCTTTCCTGCCTGACCAACAAATTCTCTGATCAAAATTAACCTCAAAAGTTAATTCTGGCACACTATGAACATTTTTGATTATACATTCCTGTTGTTTATGATAGAGAAAATGAGACTTCGTGCATATCAAGAATGTAATTGTATTTGGATAGGGGAAAGGTGATGACTATAAGCCTACGTGGAAATGTTTTAATTAATATTAATTATTGCTACAGACACTATAGATTTTTTTTAAAAAATTCCTGTTTCTGTCCTGGGACTTAATTTATATACAGTTCATTGCATTTTAATTAGATATTTCCAATTGGTAAGAATTTCTCTTACATGCTGGCTCTATAATATAAATTCAGTTCCATGTTCTGGAAGAAATTAATCTATAAAACTTTCAAATTTTATGGCCATGGTATCTGAAGGAGATCTTCTTTTCATATAATATTATATTCTTCCTGTATCAGTCCTGAAAGCATAATCAGAAGCCTTGTTTTAAATCTCATTGTATGCTAAATTAACATGATGGCTGCTTAGAAGCAGGCTTTTCACTAATAGTCAGACAATATTTTCCTAGAGCAATACATTGTTAAGTACAGAAACCCATTATGACAGGAGTCCCCAATCAGCAACCGGTCCGCACAGACAAGCAAAACTCCATCCATGGGATGTAGGCAGCACACAAAACCACACACCCTCCAGTCCATGGAAAAACCTCTCTCCATGGAACCAGTCCCTGGTGCCTAAAACATTGGCGACTTCTGCATTATGATACTTCCTGATCTTTTAGTAGAAAGTATGCACTCAGAGACTTTGTAAAGTCCGTTTTTAAAGACCAAACAGGTATAGATAGTCCTTGACATAGAACTGTAATTAAGCCTACAGTTTTGATCATAAGTTGTGATGGTCATAAATCAGGTCACTCAATTTTGTGCCCAGTTTTATGATAGTTCTTTTTTGCAGTGATTGTTAAGCAAATGCTGCTGTCATTAAGCAAACTTGTGATTGTTAAGCAAACCCTTTGTTCATTATGGGGCATTTTTTACCAGAAAGTGGAAGTAAAAAATGGCAAAAACTTCATAAGTCATGTGCACATGACTGTGGGATATTGCAGACTGTTATATTTCCTCAATTCTGTTTTGATACATAACATAAAAAACAATATTCAGTGATAAAATCCTTTATAAGCTTTTAAAATACTATACATAGCTGATAGTTTGATTGAAGATTACTTGTGAAATATTTGATTTGGCTGCCAAGTAGACCAGTTTCCACCTCTTCAACCAAACCAGCTCATTTTATTTTGCTCAGCTAGCATCCAACCCATTGTTATACTTCCCCCAGGCAACTTCTTTCTTGGAGACTCTCAGAAAAAGAAAAGTAAGTATGTATCAAAAGTGATTTTGGAAAATGCATGAGATTGGCAGAAGTAGTAAGAAGAATAGATTAGCTGGCATATCAGTGTCCAATCTTAAAGTTTTCTATTTGTGATCTCCAAGGCAGCCAGCTGAATTGTATTGTAGTGTGCGTAATGACCATGATATACATTTACACAGCCTTGTTATTTGATGAGTTCCACTAGTGCCAATATAGTGTATGCATGTGTATACATCCAATAAAAGAATACATACTTGTGTATAAATGTGTGTTTGCTCTCTCTCACTCACACACATCTATACACACACACACACACACACACACACACACAAGTAAGGTGTTGAAATGCCTTTGAGGTCATTTGCTGCAGCCTTATGTTTCATTCTCATTCTGACTCTGTTATAAAAATTCGAATTGCCTCCACGAAAATGCAGTATTTATAATTTGGTAGTGTGTGCCATTGGATCATAGTTTTTCTATAGTTTCAAAAAGAAATCATCTCATGATTACAGCTCAAATATATGATAAATTGTGCTTGGGCACAATTAGGATAGAAGATAGATTAGTGCCATTCTGTAGAATTTTGATTGCTTTTAACTTCGTTGGCGATATTATTATATACTTCACACTTTTAAATGGGGCAATTCATATTATACACTGAGGAATGTTCAGATTTAAAGAAAGGAATGTAGCCATTTATACAATTATTCTTATAAATTACTGGCTGCTGCTGAAAATGTTTTAAATCTTGTTTCTGAAGAAACAAGAGATGTGCAGGATAGTGTTGTAATTCTTTCCCTTTCTGCTGTATATATATATCGATCTCTTTCCAATATGTCTGAGAAAATCTAGAAAAAAATAATCTTTTTTGCTGAAAAGTCTTTAAATATTCCTATTTGATCTCAAAGCAGTGCTGGTCATTTTACATCTTCATAGTGATGGCAAAGCATTTTGGTACAATGGCTTCTCAGTGAATTCTAGGTTAAGTGATGGCAGTAGCCTAACCATATCATTTTAATACAAAAAATCACAGCATCAGTTTTGCTAAGAAGAACTTAGTATGTTTGAATATAAGAACACTGGGCTCATGCTCCTGATTAACAGAATCCAAAGGCCTGCCTCTTAAACCTGAATGTTGAACCTTAGTGTCTGATGCAAGCCTAGAGCCACACGTGGCTTCTGATTCAATTTTTTTTCAATTCCCAGAGGTCTCAGAAATAACACTTTTTAACTTGGATGGCAAATGGCCAAGAAATAGAAGCTCTCAAACAAGAGAATACAGACCAAAAAATGGTGTACCTATACTTTGAAACCTGTACAAGTGATATTCAGAGTGTACATCCATATTTTGAATGCCACTTGTACAACAATGTTTTCCTGACAAAGAGGTTTTACCATAAAATATTCTGGAAGCTTGTGTGCAATAAAAATATTTATAGCATTTTTTCTTCTTATTCAAGAAACAGAAATACAGTTTTCTGCTATTCTATGAAATAGAATAAAAATGAAAAGCTGTCATACATGTAGAATGTTTCAAATTTAGCAACATCTGGCTAGGAAACTCTTTGGCTAGGGAATTCATTGCTAAGTATCCCCCTGCCCTTATGCTGTTAAAAATTAATTCTCTATAACAGCGGTTCCCAACCTTGGGGTCGCGACCCCATTTGGGGTCACGAGACCATTTCGCGGGGATCGCCGGACACTGCGGGCCGCCATTTTGTTTTTAATTTTTTTAATTTTTTTTAATTTTTTTTATTATTTTTTTGGCTGGTGCATGCGCAGTTCGGCCTGTCGTGTGCACGCGACGGGCCGAACCGCGCATGTACGGCGCGCACGATGACCCGATCCGCACACGCATGCGCAGCGCAAAACTCCGGCAGGCACACGGAGGAGCGGTCCAGAGCAGGCGGGCGCAAAGCTGCCTCCTTCCCGCTCCGCCACGTCCCAGGCCCAGCCTCCAACTCACCCTCCGGCAGCCGGCCAAGCGGTCGGGGCAGCCGGACCTCGAGGCGGGCCTGCACTTCACCGAGACCGGCTCGGCTGTGGTGAGAGGCGCCCGGCGGCCGCCTCCGACCCCCAAGTCCGCACTATGGACTGGCGTCCAGGTCCCAGCGCTCCGTCTGCCAGGCTCGTCCAGGACTCCCGCGCCTTCCGCAGGGCCGGCAGCGGCCACAGGTAGGTAGGCGGGCGGCAGGACTGGGGAGCCCGCCCGGGCCAGCTCCCTCCCTCGGTTGGCGGCAGCGGCCGAAGCAGGCGGTAAGGCGCCCAGCCAGCGGATCGGCAAGATGAACTGGTGAGTCCCTGCCGGGCGTGGGGGGAGGCCGAGCCGGGGAAGGAGCCGGGTGTGGGGGGAGGCCGAGCCGGGGAAGGAGCCGGGCATGGGGGGAGGCCGAGCTGTGGAAGGAGCCGGGCGTGGGGGGAGGCCGAGCCGGGGAAGGAGCCGGGCGTGGGGGAAGGCCGAGCCGGGGAGGGAGCCGGGCGTGGGGGAAGGCCAAGCCGGGGAAGGAGTCGGGCATGGGGGGAGGCCAAGCCAGGGAGGGAGCCGGGCGTGGGGGGAGGCCAAGCCAGAAAGGAAGCCAGGGAGCCTGGCCAGACGCCCCCTGCCCGGCTGGCCGGCCCGACCCGAGCGGGACTGGCGCTGAGAGCGAGCTGGCCCGGGCGGGCTCCCCAGTCCTGCCGCCCGCCTACCTACCTGCGGCCGCTGCCGGCCCTGCGGAAGGCGTGGGTGTCCCGGACGAGCCTGGCAGGCGGAGCGCTGCGACCTGGACGCCAGTCCGTAGTGCGGACTTGGGGGATGGAGGCGGCCGCCAGGCGCCTCTCGCCACAGCCGAGCTGGCCTCGGTGAAGTGCAGGCCCGCCTCGAGGTCCGGCTGCCCCGACTGCTTGGCCGGCTGCCGGAGGGCGAGTTGGAGGCCGGGCCTGGGACGTAGCGGAGCGGAGCGGGAAGGAGGCAGCTTTGCGCCCGCCTGCTCCGGACCGCTCCTCCGTGTGCCTGCCGGAGGCGAGGCCGGCCTGGTCTGGAGCCGGCGGGCCCACCGGTTCTGCGCATGTGCAGTTTGGCGCTTCGCGCGCATGCGTGGTTCGGGCCTGTCGCACACGCATGCACAGATCGGCCGTCGCACGCGCATGCGCAGATCGGCCGTCGCACGCGCATGCGCAGATCGGCATGTTGTGGTCCGCCATTTTTTTTTCGGGGGGCACGCACCCAAGTCGGGGTCGCAGCGTGCATGGGCGGCGCAAGTGGCGTCTCAACCTAAAAAAGGTTGAGAACCACTGCTCTATAAGCACAGGGAATTACCTAATCAATGGAGAGAGAGAGAGAGAGAGAGAAAGAGAGAGAGAGAGAGAGAGAGAGAGAGAGAGAGAGAGAGAGAGAGAGAGAGAGAGAGAGAGAGAGAGAGAGAGAGAGAGAGAGAGAGAGAGAGAGAGATGGAATGTGTGGAGGCTCAGAATCTGAATTTATTATGATAACTTTATCTCATGGTGCCTTGGTGCCCAAATTTGGCACACTTCCTTAATGATCATTGAACATTTCCTAGACTATGCATTAGTACTCATATATTAATTGTGTAAAATAATTTGCCAGGCCAGGCCAGCTTCCTGAAATCACAAAATCCTGCAGAATGAAAGAATGGCTGTGAAGTGAAAGAATGATGAAACTAAGCACTTTGTCAAACTCAAAGATCTTTCTACCTGTCAACAAATGTACTTAGAAAAATCAATAATCACTCTGCTTTTAGCAATTCATTGAATTAATTATTTTTAAACCTTTCTTTATCTCTCCATAGTATCATTTCACATAAATTATGAAACAAACCTCCTTCCTTCCTTCCTTCCTTCCTTCCTTCCTTCCTTCCTTCCTTCCTTCCTTCCTTACTTACTTACTTACTTACTTACTTACTTACTTACTTACTTACTTACTTAGGGGAAAACACAATCTGAATGAATAATGGCCAATTGTCTCACAGTATTCCAGTTTCAGTAAAATGTCTTATGAGTGCTAAATTTCATCAGAGTTATGCACTGGGTTGTTTATTAATCCATATGTTAATTTAATTTTCATTACCTAGGCTGCAATCCAGTGCACATATACCTCAAAGAAAGCCCCAAGGAAATAAGTGAAGCTTACTTCTTAAGAAATGTATGTAGAATTTTGTCCTATATCATGCTATATTCAATGAGTAAATGAAGATTTTTGTTTAAAAAAGCATAGCCAGGGAAAACAGAGTAGCCACGGTTTAGTTTGCCAATTAAAAAATTGAAGTAATATTCAAGGGTTGAGTTCTTTTGTTTTGTTTTAGTTGCCTGTAAGGGATTAATCAGCCACATTTGATTCAGTAGAAAGCTACATCACTTCTTGTCTCGTATGACACATACATCTGTTAAAGGAGAACAGTACTTCTCTACATGATCTGTTATGGCAGTGTTTTATGTGTACATGTTTGTATGTTTCATATGTAGAGTTGTACATTTTAGTCAGCCATCAACATGAAGTTTGGTGAATACTGTGTTTCATAATTCTTATAGTTTCATTAATAATGGCATCATCACAAACAGGACTTCTTAATTCCACATATCTAACTTGATTTAGATATAAATCTAATTCTGTACATTTACTGCACAAAAAGATAATCACTTTGGATCTAAAATATGTTTTGCTTTTTCAAAAACATTCAAGAAAATTTGCCATCAGTCAAGAAGGTGTAGTTGGAAATAAAGTGAGTAAAATCTGAGTTTGAATACAGGCTCTAAAATATTGTTTGGGGGATCTAGTACAAACTTGTAGCAAACATGCTTGAACATTTCAGAATTTCCTCTCTCACATACAATGGCATATTATTATTATTAGTAGTAGTACCGGTAGTAGTATATTCATAATAATGTGAAATCACCGCTGCCAAATCTTTAGCTAGTATTGACCTTCTTACATATTGTACACATTGAGTTCTTCGCAAGAACCAAGGATACAGAATATAGAATAACAGAGATGGAAGGGATCCTGGAAGTTTTCTAGTCAACTCTGCACAAACAGGATATCCTATAATACCATTCTGGATAAATGGCTGTCATAGTATATGTGTGACTCAACGCCATGTGACCTTTTGTAATTGACAGATGGAAGTTCTGTCAATACACATATTTTCTAAATGCTTTGCAACTTTTTTGTTATGGCACCCAGTATGCCAATTAACACTGGGAACACAATGGCTTGTTTTATGCCATAGTATTTCAGTTTCATTTTTCAGTTCTTGATGCTTTGTGGTCTTCTTCGTTTTCTATTCTGCTATCTTCTGGTATTGCCACATCGATTACCTGCATTTCCAATCAACACAGGGAGCTCAGTGTTGCTCTTAGATCATTTCTGATCAGCTGCAGAAGATCATATCTCGTTACAAGATGTAGAGAAATATATTTCCATTTATACTCTAAAAGTTAAGCCAATTTAGTTTCATTTCTCCTTTTCTCCAAGTAAGGTCATTGCAACTGGAAAAGGCTTGCAAATTCTTGGACTCTGATTATTTATCTATCAATGTATTTAATCAGTGTTATATTTTGCCCTTTTTAAAATCTGCAGTTGGCATATAACGTACTTCCTTTTTCCAATTTTCTGCTCAACAACTTTATAATGTTATTTGGTAGAGAGAGAATGACTGGCCTCAATTCAACTAGTGAGCTTCTGTGGCTGAAAGTATTCTTAGTCTTTCTAGATTTAGTCCAACATTTTAATCACTTCTGTAAAATGGGATTATATTTTATTCTCTCTCCCAAATAGTCTTGTTCCACTAACAATGAGGAGCAGTTATTGTGAAATTGAAGAAGCACATAAAATTATATATTTGGGGAATAGCATATACTGTATAATGGCTGTGGAAAACTGGAAATTGTTAAAACAAGCATTTACTAATTAAGTTTTATTTATTATCACATAAACAAATTGAAACATGAATGTTTACAGACAAACTACATGCATAATAGCCTTATGGTTAAATAAAGCATTGTTGTGCATCCAGATGTGGTTTTTTTCCTCCTCAGAGCATAGTGTTGCTAACATTTCTTTATTGTCCTTATCTTTCACTAGTAACATCTGCCTCAGCATTTCCCTCCCACATAATTTAAACATTACTTACAGTTTCAATGTGCCATTAGTCTTTTAGATGATATTGTTCAGAAGCAGGTGGGCACAATAATTTGATAAATTCAGGGGTAAATCCAGTCCTTTCAAGGACCAAGATAGGTGATTACTTGTTGATGTTGTTTAATTGCTTTTAAATTTGTAAACAACTACCAATATTTTAAGCTACCATATTCTTTCCCACAATGAAAATAGAAAAGAATTGATGATGTATCCATGTGTAGCTAAAAAAAAAAATACATGGGGATGAGAAAGAAGAAAGCAAATATTGAAACTTTAAAAAAGAATCTAATACTTATGGATTTTAAAACTGTGGAAAACTATTATAATTGCTAGCTGAGGTTCTCAACAATACTGTATGTGGATTCAGAATAAAGTATATTCTCCTTAGTGAATAGATTCTTGCATTTTGAAGAGAAATTAATGTTCATTAAAGTTAAGTTTGGAGATATTAGATAGCTTTAGATATGTCCATGTACAAGGGCAAATATATGTGAACTACAATTATTTAAAAATAATGTATGTTAAAATATACAATGATCACATCTTCTCTGTGAAATATTGATAGTTTAAGTATGTCTTATCTTTTGCATTCCATTTTAGCTCATTTAAACAAATAGATAAATGTTGTTTAATAGAAGTCCTTATATTCAATACCTTCAGAAAGTACACATCCTTGTGGTAAAGTCTACAGCTGCACAACTGGGAGGACCCTCTTTCATCAGCTATAACAAGAGTGATACACAGCTCCAACATTGGGATACCTGGGTTATCGTGAATGCTAACTTCTGCTCACATTAGTTTTTATTCTTATTTTTAAAGAAGAAAATGAGTAAATGCATACATTTGCAAGTTCAGATTATTTTCATCTGTCATTCTTTTGATAAACTGGAAATAACACAATAGGCATAAAAGGACATACAAGCTCTGAGGAAGATTTACTGTAAAAAAGTGAAAAAAATCATGAAAGATTTTTTTGTATTTTTATTTACTTTATTTATTTATATCGCCCATCTTTACTATTTTTACAAATAATACAAGACAGAAACCATACTCAACATATCTTCTTCCTCTATTTTCCTCACAACAGCTCTGTGAGGTGAGTTGGACTGAGAGAAAGTTACTGACCTAAAGTCACCCAACTGGTTTTCAAGGTTAAAGTGGAATTAGAATTAGCCTTGTGCCTTAACTACTAGACCAAACCAGTTCTCTAATTCCAAGACCTGAAATGTAACCCCTATCTAGAGTGAAATCAAGTTTAAATTCCTGTGCCCTTTTTTCTAATAGCATGGCATAACAGTCTCAATGTGGAAGTCAATTTCCCTACATTTCCATTGTTTGGGTAACAGAGTTGTCTAATTTCAAGATATTTTCCTTTGATATTGTGAGATCTAACTAGCTGGGGTACTGCTAAGTGATTTGGGTCCTAACAATATTTTCTGTTACCATCTTTTAGAAAGATCTCAGTTGCAAACTACAGAAATAGCCTTACTTTCTCCATCACTATCCCATATTTTGTGATTAGTTTCAGTTTTTTAGTTCTACATCTGACATTTTGTATTCACTCAAAATATGGTACTCCCATATGGTTACATAAATAATTTGGAGTATATTCCCTCCCCCACCCATATCTAACAAATTCAATTGAGAAAAAACAAAAATGTTATGTAAAAATATGCAAACCTTATCTATTACCTTAGCATTTCTAATTTTCTTACAATTCAATCATTCCTTGCTTTTCTTCCAAAACACAAAAGGATACTACAGTATAATGGTAAAACAAGAAACTATATTCGTATTCAAGCATCATCAGATCTGATGTAAATATGAAAAGGACTTTATAAAAACATACTCATTTGCTGCTTTAAAAACTTGCATGTATAGGACCCAATTAAAGAGCAGTTAAGAATAGTCTGTACCTTGAAAACAAAGCATTTTAGCATGTCAGTGAAGAAGCCTGGCTGAAAACCAAAAAAGTAGCACTATGTGATATAAATGACAGTATTGGAAATTTAAGTGCCACAAAGATCTAACAATGCCAAATCACATATTTTAATTAACATTTAGACTCTGTTATTATCAAACAAGGATTATATATAATAATTTAGTCTAAAATAAAAAAAATGTTTTTTATGATTTGATATACTTATGACTTGTTTATTTTATGATGTGAATTCTGGCCAATAACTAATGCAGTTCTGGAATTATTAACAGATATTATATAATTAAAGAGAAAAGATGTATGCTTTGATATTATGTCTTTTTCCATATGTATTCATTCAGAAACAAGTAATCGGTTTAAAACTGTAAGTGGCTTTTATAGTTTCATTGAGAAATATGGCGCTCTATTAATTTTTTTACTACTCCCCTTCTTCCATTTGCTGTGGCCAAAACAAGACCTCGCTGAAGCATGACAGATGAAGTGATGCCGATGGATGCAATATATATTTATAATAAAATTTATTATAAGTATTTAACTTTTGATATTTTTATACAGCTGTGAGGGTTACAAGCTTATATCTCTCTTTTCAGGTCAGGATCGCAGTGAAGCAACTTTAATAAAGAGGTTTAAAGGCGACGGTGTTCGATACAAAGCAAAACTCATTGGTATAGACGAAGTCTCTGCAGCGCGAGGTGACAAGTTATGTCAAGATTCCATGATGAAATTAAAGGTGCTGCAAAAATATTTAAATACTTATTTACAATGCTAATTATAATGTTTATATAAAATTATATATGTAATTGTGTGTGTATGTATGTGTGTGTCTGTATGTGTGTGTGTGCATGCGCACATGCGCATGTATGTGTAATTCTAATTTATATGAGTTAACTTAGAAGCCCTTGAAATAAGGATGTAAATCTTTTTGGACAAGGTCTTGAAGAGAGTGATAAACCTTTTAACTCTTTGAGGTGAAACAGTTTCTTTACAATCCAGCTTCAAATCTTGAAACAACATTGGAATGCTTTGTATGTTTAGTAAATTGAAGAAGATCTATTTGATTTGGCAGTTTTGATACCATCAAACATGGCACCCTGGTTTACAGCTAAAATTCTACCATTTAGCTGTAGGAAGATGTGATATAAATTGATTCCATGCAATTTGTGTTTTGGAGTGTACAATCTTTTGTATTAGCCCATCGTGTATTTTACAGTTTCTCTGAAGCTGCTCGGTGACATCCTTCTCAGTCAGGTAACATCATTCAGCTATGATACTCATATCTTGATGTAATCACAGATGGGATGATGATCCTAAATGGAGATAGATTGCTAAACAGATTATTCTTAAACTCAAAATTATGTGTGTGCACTTATTACAGCTATATTTTTCCGTGATGCTGATTAGTGTTAATAATAAACAGATGTTTAATCTGATTGATTCAAAAAGCTTGAAGTGCTTTTTGACATATTTCTGATACTTGAGGTTCAAACCCATGTAATCTTATTGCTAAGAATGTAATCTAATATCTTCCCTTGGTTCATTGCCTATAATCATTCCTTATAGAAAAGATTAGAAACAGTACATCATGCTCCCAATATGAATAATATACAAGTAGTCCTCATTTAACAATTATTTGTTTAACAATCCTTCGAAGTTATGAGGATGCTGAACAAGTTATGTTATGGCACACCCCCACCCCATGGTCCTGTGATCAAAATTCAGGTGTGAGGCCTCACAAAAGACTACCAGCTGCTTCAGCTGAGCACATTTTGTCAGCAGCAGCAGTAGTAAGAACATGGTGATAGTTAACTGAGGCTACTGGGGGTGGTACAGCAAGTGCGGTGGTAGAGTGCAGGGCAACCAAGAACAGAAATGAGTGTAAATAGATGGATAGGGAAAATTGAAGCTGAGGCAAAGAAGGCAGGGCAGGAGAACTGTGAAATCATTGCCTAACAATGGTGCAGTCCTGCAACAGAACTGTCATTGCTGTGTGATCACGCAATATTTTGCCTAATGACCATTTCAATTAGAATCATTCAATGATGACTACTTTTATTGTATTATGTGTAGGATAAGATGGTGTAACTGGAGTATTATTAAATATGATTATAGCATTCTTATGGCTTGATTTTGCAATATTTGTGTAAAGGCTGTACTTTGCCTGAAAATTGGAAGAATGCCATTATTCTTCTTCTATACAGACAGAAAGATAGCAGGAGTAAATGCCCAAGCTATAAGATTTGGCAGAAATCTGATTAGAAGGATAAGTGAGGAAGTAACGAATAAATATGGGAAGTGGTATGTAGCTTTATGCTAGGCAGGATATAGACCAGCTTATTGTTCTTTCAGCACAACATTGAGAAATACATAAATCTGAGTCAAAATGTTATTGTGAATTTGTTGATTTATAGAATTAATATGATAAGGTCAGTGGGTTTGAATTGTGGAATGATGTGTGCAAATGCAGTTATTCATTGTTCAGTAAATATAGTAACAGTAGTATATGATGGAAATGAAGTTTGAGCATAGATAGAATGCTTAATAAAGACTTCAACATTGAGCAAGAAGTATCATAAGAAAATGTTATTTTTTTCATTGTTTAATATATTTATGGGTAAATGTATGAATAATGTTTGTGGAGATGTTGTGGTTTGGCACATAATATGAATGTACATATTCCTGACTAAGAAGCCAGGTTAAGCAAGGATAGATACATTTTATATTGCAATGAGAAGTATGGATCTGGAAAAAAGTATGTATTTACTTAATCTATTTACATGGCTTCCCATCGTGCAGATACAATTCTGGATAGCTACAACATTTAAACATTATTTGCAAGCAAAATAACAAAAGCAAATACAAACAATATATTCGGCAGTTGAGAACATTAGGAACCAACTCACCTAGCCTCATCTAATTTCCCAACCCCTATAATAAGGAAAATAGTTAGGTCTTAATAGCTTTCTGAAAGGCTCCAAGCTAACCTAATGTTAGGCAATAACTAATGTTGGGTGACGTGGCATTCCAGAAGGCAAGCACTATGACAGAAAAGAGTTATACAAGATAGATATTCCTTAATTGGCAGGACCCAAAACATCCCTTCCTGCCAGATCTAACAGGATGAGTGGAGACAATGGGAGAAAAACAATCCCTCAAATATGCCATGAAGAGCTTTACAAGACACAACCAATATCTTGAATTACACAAAAAACCTATTAAGAGCCAGTGTAGGTGCAACATGGGCATATCTACTGTAGATGCAACCATAATCTTCTCCCATCACATTCTGCACCAATTGCAGCTTTTCAATGTTTTTCAATTGTATACAAGCAATGTGTCATGGAAAGTATTAATCTAGAAAATAGGAGACCATGAGTTCTTGTTGTGCCTAGGGTATGTGATTAGCTGGGTTATTTAAACCAGAGCTTTTCAACCTTTTCACCAGTTGTAATACTTTTAGGATTTGAGTACCAAGGTGTCAAAAACCTGATGACAAAAAAAAAAGGAAAAAAGTGAAAAAAGTACAGGTAGTCCTTGACTTACAACAATTCGCTTAGTGACTGTTCAAAATTACAATGGCACTGAAATGACTTATGACCATTTTTCACACTTATGACTGTTGCAGCATCCCTAGGGTCATGTGATTTGGATGCTTGGCAACTGATTCATATTTATGATGGTCACAGTGTCCCAGGATCATGTGATCCCCTTTTGCAAACTTTTGACAAGCAAAGTCGATGGCAGAGCTGTTGGTGGCCAAGTGCTAAGGTGGGACTTCCTTCGGACCCTCCATCCCTTTCATTCCAATCTCCCTCCCTCCTCTCTTCCTTCCTGTTTCTCTCCCTCCCTCCTTCCCTGCCTCCCTCCTTCTCATTCCCATCTTCTTCCTTCTGAAGGAAGAATTTGAATCCCCCCCCCAATATTTTCTCTCTTCCATATATTTATCAAACAAGGAAAAGCCTCCAGAGACAAAAAAAGACAAGCCACTGAGGGAACTAGCTTTAAAAGGCGCATTCCCCTTTAAGAATTAGCTACTGGCTAGAAAGGAAAGTTAAGGAGCTGGCAGCCAGCCCTTAAGAAAAAAGAAACAAACAAACAAATGTAGCAAGTACTGGCTGTCTGCTAAGGCAGCCTCCCCTAATGGTTCCATTTGTAAGTAAAGGAATTTTGAAGTATTTTTGTCCTGAATGTAAGACCAATTTTTTTTTCATTGGACAGCTACTTGTCTAGAATGGTATAGAGTCTCCTGTTTGAGCAGGGGGGTTGGACTAGAAGACCTCCAAGGTCCCCTCCAACTCTGTTATTCTGTAGTTCTGTAGGCCTGACACCAACATTTTGTGTCACATTTTAGCCAACTGGATTAATTTGAGAAGCTCACAGGCTTGAATTAGAAGTCAACAGTTCCTTCCATTGTGCTTCTGAAGTAATCAGCATTTATGGCATGCTGCCGATGATTCAGGAAGTAGTAAACAGCCATCAATATTAGTAGCTATTGAAGACTGATTCTCCAATACTTTTTTCAAAAGCATTCAAATTGGCTGCTATTACTGCAGCAGCTGGCTGTGAATTCCCTAGTTTAACTGTGTTGCGTGAGAAAGTATTTCCTTATGGGAAATGACCTTGAATTGAAACCCTGTAAAAGCAGGAGAGAACTATCTATCCCTGCCTTGTTTTTATATGTCTTCATATAAATGTGAATCAAAATGTTATAAATCATATGAATGTAATAGATTTAGTGGGCCATTCTGTTCCAAAGATTTTTTTAAAAGGATGAGGAGAATATGCTGTAGGGAATATACGTTTTGTTGTTGCTTAAGGTAACTTATGAATGACTGGCTTTCCCAGAGATACATACAGAGCTAAGTCAGTGAGTAAGCAGTAATATACTAGGCAATTAAAGAGCTTACTTTAAATGAAGGACTGAGATTAATTGGAAAGCACATGCACCATAGTCTGACAAAGTTGCTTACCTCAGTGGATAAAATGAAATGTTGATGAATTATAATAAAGCACACCAAATATGGACTCTGTGCTTTTCATATTCATATTACAAAGAATTACTGCAAAGAAAAATTACTCCAAGAATCTGTTTCCATGGTACCAATGTAATAAGAAATACCCATACAAAGACTTGAAGTATTGAATCTAATTTGAGAAACATAAATAATGAGAGCCCAATTGGAAGAAAAATATGCTAACAGTTCAGTATATATTCCCATATTTTATAGTACAGTGGTGGCGAACCTATGGCACGTGTGCCAGAGGCAGTACTCAGAACCCTTTCTGTGGGCAAGCGCACCATGCCTCAGACATGGCAACGTCCCTCTTCAACCAGCTGCCCGCTAACTCGCTGAGGTCCCACATGGCCGGATACATCCCAGCATGGCTGGTTTCTGTCCCCCTGTTCCATCCCTTCTGGCCTTGCATGCTTTCCTTTTCCCGGGCACGACCCACTGAATCGCCTCCTCAGCTGTCAGCCATTTGTCCAGCTCAGAGGCGGCTTCTCTGAACTGCTGGCGGTGGGCTGCGGAGCCCCAGAGTGTACCAGTTGAGGGGCTGGCAGGCTGTGGCTGCTGACGGACACCATCAGCCCCCATGCACTCACTATGTGTGCAGGGGCCGATGGTGTGAGGCAGCAGCTGCCCCGGCCCCTGCTTTGCCTTGCCCCACGGGAATGGCACACTTGCCCTGCCTCGCTTCACCTCACCCCGCAGAACGAGCTCACCTTGGCCACACCCTCTCAGTCTGCCATGACCACCACAGCCACGCCCACCCAGTGGGCCATGCCCACTGGCACCTGGTGATAAATAAGTGGGTTTTGGGTTACAGTTTGGGCACTCGGTCTCTAAAAGGTTCGCCATCACTGTTATAGTAGAAACCTACAATTGTCTTGCCCTTTTCGAGCCTGTTCTTGTTTGTGCCTATTCTACTCCTTCTGCCAGATTTCATAGCTATTTACTTTTCTACTTCAATTTTGCTATCCACTTAGATTTGTCTACTTTCCATATTTACTTTCTATTTATCATTCTTTCCTATAGCTATTCTACCATAAGCTTGTGTTAGGTTCAGTTAAATATTGTTGCCCTATGATACACTATTTTGCCCAGTTAAAGGTAATGACAACAGAAGTTTTAGTAATATATAAAGAATGGTTATAAAGATTGATTCTATCCATCTATGTTAGATATGAGAACTTTATGAGAAAGAATAGTGTATAAAGGAATTCCTATTGCATTCAAGTGTTTTATAGGCATGATCAATCTGGTCACTGGCATGTCTTTTTTCCAGTATTGACTTCAGCTTTTTCCCCTTTCTTCTTCTTTACCTTCTAATCCTAATTACTCATTACATCACTTTCCTTAGATTTGACTTCTGGAGACTTCTGGTTGTGAGTCATAATTCATTACATATTGCTATATGGGATGGCCTGGGATGGAATGGAATGGATGTTGTCTGGTTCCCAGGATGGAGGGAGTGCATTTAAGAGTAGAAAGAGACAGCACTGTATGGGAGAAAAAAGGTCAAGATAGCTTCTCCCTTAATAGTTTCCAGAGTGTATGTTTTATTGTGTAAGGAATCTGTTTTAGTTTGGCAAGACTTCTGTCTGTAAGTGAGAAACAATAAAAGAAACTGCTTAGAAGAATCTCATTGTAACTTTCTTGGTTTGGAGCCCATCAATTTTTCCCTTTTGGTAAATACATCCCCTATCCCAAAAGGAATGTTACTCACACTGATAAAAATATTATGTATTCGCCAGTTCCAAACCTAGTCAACCTAGACTGGCCAACTTCAGCCAAAATCAACCTGAAGATTATTATATAGACACACTGTTACAAAATGGGCAGCCATA
The DNA here is from genome assembly GCA_034064705.1 of Bothrops alternatus. Lineage (NCBI taxonomy): Eukaryota > Metazoa > Chordata > Lepidosauria > Squamata > Viperidae > Bothrops > Bothrops alternatus. The sequence continues at coordinate 5,741,807 of JARGCV010000039.1, read as the reverse complement.
TAAATCAACTACACAAACAAACATGTCTCTGTATATGCAGTAATATATATTAGGGCTCAGGAAATACTTAATAATCATGCTCAACAGAAAAGCATGTACGGAACACTGCTCTTTGAAAACAAGAATGCCTTTTCCAGACTTACGTGTCTGTTTGTAAGGGAGAAAGGTAGCAATACATACACACATGCAGCAGCCTTATGAGCCTGGAAAAAATTGCTTGCACTGTAGATTTGAAGTAATGTGTTTCCCACCTATTCCAATACTTTAAATGATTTCTGCAGCCTTGTTTGCTAAAACTTGTAATCCAAAAAAAGAAGAATTGGCACAAAAAAAACAATAATGCTGAATTCAATAAATAATTAATTATGGTTTAAGATTAATTGAAATAATAGTAAAATTCATGGTTGTTTACGTATACCAGGGGTGTCAAACTCAATTTCACTGAGGGCCGCATCAGCATTGTGGTTGCCTTTGGGGGTCTTGGTGGGTGTGGCCAGAGTGGGTACAGCCTACTGGGTGGGCGTAGATGGAGTGGGTGTGGCCTACTGGGTGGGTGTGGGCAGTTCTACATCATTCACGTCAAGGGTGCCTGTGGGGGCCTGGGCAGGAGTGGGACAGATCTGAGGGTCTCTGGTAGAACGGGGTGGACCGGGGCAAGTGCCAAGGCATGGTCCACCGGAGCAAGTGCCAAGATGGCCACCACAAAATTGTACATTGGCTCCCGGCTGGCCTGGGCCAGGGCCAAGGCAGCAGGGGCCGTTCCCTCACTGTTTCCAGGATCGCTTCGCGGGCCACATGAAACTACTTTGCAGGCCGTATCCGGGCCCCGGGCCTTGTGTTTGACATGTCTGACATATACTAATCATGTCCTCCCCTACATAAACACACACACACAGACACAAAGAATAAATACAGATATGTTCCATAGAACTAATTAGGTATGTTATAGAGATTAAGGAGCTGTATAGAAAAGGTTTATCATGTATTCTTATCATCTCTTAGGCATTGGGCCAGTCACTCTTTCTCAGCCTAGTTTACTTTACATGATTGTTTTTGTGGGAAAAAGAAGTGGTAGCATTTATGTAGTCACTTTGAGATGCATAAAATAGGATATTATGGTTATTGTCGTTATTTCCTTCCAATATAGAGGACCAAAAAGCAAGGAAGAATGGCTGAATGGCTGGATGGATAGATGGAGGGTGGATGAAGAGAGAGAGAGTAGAGTATATGTTGGAGGGATAACTATTGTAAGAGAAGGAAAAAGATATGGAAATAAAGAAGTGGATAAAGCTTAGGGGAGGACAAAAGATTAGCAAAAGAAAGGGTGAAGTTGAGAAGATTATTAAGCATTACAAAATGTGTTAAGTGATGACTAATCTTTGGAAATATCTGTGTTTCAGCAAATATGTCCCCAGTCTTCCTTTCTTTTAACAGCATTTTTTTTGTTGTCGTCTGAAAATGTCAAACAACTATTTTCACATTTCACAGATTTGTATAAGTGTGTAAAGGATTTCCTCTATGAGTAGATAGGATAATCTGCTCAGAAGCAGTGTTATCCCCCTAATTTAGTGAATAGTGGGATAATATTTATTACAAAAAAAAGAAGCAATAGAAATTAATTACAGCTTCCTAACTTAGACCATTAATTACATATTTTTGATATGTCAAAATAATCAGAACATCCTGGATTCATATGGTATGCATTCACTCAGCTCTTTTTGCAGCTTCATTCCACTTCCATAGACTGGAAGATTTTGAAACAAACTTATACTTTGAAATCAGTGTTCAGTGTGCATAATAAATATGCATATTACATAGAAGTACAATTTTATTCAGATAAATAAAATAAATTCTCCCAAATTTCTAACTTGAAGGAAATGGGAAGATGACATTTCTTAATATGAGAACACTCAGAAGAAAAAAATGAAATTATTTTGATTGTGAAATGCTTATTTTCTTCCAACAGGGAATTGTTGCTGCATCTCGTTCAAAAGGTGAACATAAACAGAAAATATTTCTAACCATCTCCTTTGGAGGAATCAAAATCTTCGATGAGAAGACAGGAGTAAGTGAAATAATGTTAAAACAAAAAAAAATTTCTTGGTACATTTTGCTCTAAAAGATATTCAAGGAAGGCAATAATATTCCAATTAAATTATACCATGAAGTATTTCATAATTTGTACCTATGGATCAAAGTAATGATTTGAATGTATAAAGTTGGAATTTATTGAATTTATTAAGATGGTGATTTACACAGAGGCACAAATTTAGCAATTCTAAATAATATCAGGACAGAGATCAGCTAAAAGGTGATTCCAATAATATTCAGGATTCCTGGAGATCCATGAAAAATTAAAATAAAGCAGCAGAACCTACCTATCCCTCCAAAATAAGTAGTAAAGTAATATGGAGAGTCTCAGTCGTCCAGGTCATGTTCATCCCAAAGGTGCTTTTTCAAAAGGCAACTGGACTTTTCTTTGTTTTTGCTTGAAGACATTTCGCTTCTCATCCAAGAAGCTTCTTCAGCTTCCTGGATGAGAAGCAAAACAGCAAAAACAAAGAAAAGTCCAGTTGCCTTTTGAAAATTGCCTTTGGGATAGTAAAGTGATAAATTTTCACAGGATCTGTGTCAAGGGCAAAAGTATTATGAAATACATAATTTTGGATTATTTTCCTTAATAAATGAATGATAAGTATAATGTTTTTTATAAATTTGTTTAATTGGATTCCCTTTATCCAGTTTTGTGAAAATGGATCATGTTGTAAGTTATACTTATGCATAAATATTGAAAGTTCAAAACGGTTTGCAGACTTTTAAGCTGTACTATGTTTTGTCTAATAAACTATTATCATCATTGACACCAAACAAAGAATAATATTATGGAAGAAACTCAAGTAATAGAATACCTACATCATTTTTTTAGCTAGTCAGAAATAGACTGAGAAAATAATCTAGAGAAATTACCACCATATTAAGGCAAAGAGATGCATTTCAGACATATTTAAAACTGAGAAACTTTGATCATATAGTTTCTCAGTACAACCAATTTTCAGTGAGTGTTTAGATTTGTATCCCATAAAGAAACCAAATGGCCTGGTCTTTGCAGAGAAACAAATCATAGTCAATCTCATTTGAACACAAATGATGGAACACTTGACAATTGCACTCCGTTTTTTTTCACTTCATGGAAATACTCCAGTCCATCCTGAAAAGAGGACTCAAATTTCATATAGATGAATACTTGTTCTGCTTCAGTTAATATGGCAGGTAAACCTCTTGGCATTTGTTTTATTTTAATCAATACTTTGCAAAAAGAAGCTAGACACTTTAGTGCTTTTGTCATGTTCACAATCAAGATTGATTGATATTGAATGGAATTGGAACAGTTTATCCACCAAAAAATGGAGATGAAAGTTTTTGTCAGAGTTTGTACAATTGAGTTGATATATACATATACACTGATATATACATATACATTGAAGAGGGACTACAATACAATCATTCATCACCCCTCTTAGGCACACAGCCAACATATTTTGCCAGCGCAAATAGATCAATTTTGTGAATGTTATTATAGCATACAGTGGCTTTTCTGATACATAAGTAGTTTTGAGACATGGAAAGGTTTAATTCTTTCTTCCTATGACATTTTGTATAGAAAAAAAATAAATCTTTAAAGTCTGCATTTTAAGAAAGTTTTTTGTAGCACAAATGAGTTTTTCCTTGAGATGCAAATAAAGGGAAAGGAGGTTTTTTTTTGTTGGACTTGCAATAGAGAGTGGGTCAATAATTTCATTTTCCAAAACTTACAATGTCTCACTGTAGTCCTCTACTTTTGCAACAAAAAGCATGAGAAATAATCGTGACATTCCTACCATGACTGTTGTATCTTTATCTCTTCATTTGCAGTACTGGAAAAGCCCTGGAAGCTAGATATTGTGACCCTGAAAAACTAATTCCTCCTTTTAGATGTATAGAGATCACCTTTATTTATTCATAAATTACAAAAATATGTTCCAGATACGCTCAAATGGCACCTTGCTTTCACTTTTTGATTATCATGTTGCTTTGAGATTAAGTACTAAACCAGCAGACCGGTTCCATGGAGAAAGGTTTTTTTCACTGACCGGAAGGGATGTGGTTTTGTGTGCTGCCTCGTCCCATGGATGGGGCTTTACTTATTTGCATGGACCAGTTGCTGGCATGCCACGGACCAGTGCCAATCCATGGACTGGCAATTGGGGACCCCTGTACTAAATTATCATTACTACCAGCGATATGCTACTATGACACTCTTTTCAAGCATCTTTTTGTAAAATCATCAGTCTGTCTGTCTGTCTGATTTTTTTCCACATCTATGTAACTATTCCTTTTTTCAACTGAAGTCCTTAATTTTTTTTTCAGAGCATCGTTGTGTTAACTGTATCCTCTTCTAAATAAGAAAGCCTGCTGTTGAAGTTATCCATGCTCTTTTCAGTGGCTGTGAGAGGAATATAGAAATCCATATCTAGATATTACTACCCCATGCTCTATTTTTGGGCTTTGGGCTTTTTGTCTTGATTTTTCTGGCAAACTTTGAAACAAGTCAGTCGGTTGCTATAAGGGAAGTTTCAAAGTTGTCCCTATGCTCACTTTAAAGGGAAAAGGAAGCGATGCTCTAGCTGTTCAATGACAGTCTTTGTAAATTACAATTTGGTAGAATTGTTCAAATCTACCTTCTGTAAAGAGAGAGCAAGCATGGAGAAATGTAGGCCAGAAGCTGGATCAAATATTAAGACTGAGAAATGTTAATGCTTTAAAGGTGCCCCTGATGTTATTTTTAGGAAGCTCGGGTTAAATGACAAGGAGAGAGTAAGCAGATGGGCAAAGTATTAAGATGTTTCTTTTTCTTTCTTTGCAAAGATAAAAGCTATGCAATGTTTATGCAAAATAATCTGTTAGTTGATTTCAGCTATATATATTAATAGCAAAAGAATTATTTCTTAAGATCTCTGTTTTGATGAATGCAGCTGTAATTAGAATTAGTTTCTGTGTTAAATGCAAATTCTCATATTAATGGAAGAAAATCAGTAAAATATAAGTATTAGCATAAGATATTTGCATTTATATTTACTGTGTTGAAAGTGTACACTATTCTAAGTACTTGCTTGGTTTCTTCAAGGAAGATCGTAGCTTGGAGACCAAGAAGTATCTTCTAGTCAAGTCATAATATTGCTATCACTAAAACAATTTTATATTCTATATAAACAGGTTCCTGAGGCAAAAACCACAAATAGAGCCAGAACATATTTGAAAACAGCTTTTTCTTAACTATAATTATCTTCACAATGGTTTATGCCCTCTCTTGAATTTTAATAAGGAACTCAATTAAATGTTTATATAAATTAACTATGTAGCATGATGCCAAAAATAAACCAGTCTGATGGCTGTTAGAATTAGCTTTCCTAATTAACATTGTATTACTGGATAACCAAGATCATTAAAATTACAAGTAAATAATTCAGTGTCAATTACAAAGAGTTTCAGCAATAAAACCACTATGCATCCAAAATATGATGCATTATTTGTCCATATAAGTTGAAAACATTCTGCAAGAAATTAAATTTTAATTCCTGTAGCGTGCTAGATAAATGGTATTGAGCAAAATTGTCAATGTCAGGTGGTCTTATCAACCAAGTTCATATTCTCAGTATAAATAGCAGAGCCCTTCAAGGATCTTGGCTGGATCTAAGGTTTTTTTTTAAGTAGGATAGTCCCAAATTATATCAATTACTGTGGCTTTAGAAATTGTTTCCTCTGTTCATCTCCATGGCATGGAGATTTTATTATGAGTTCTGGAAGAAGGTTAGAAGGAACTAGCAGCCTAGAAAGAATTATTCATAGATTAGGTGATCTAAGCCAGGCATGTCAAACTGGTGATGTCGCGCAATGTATGACAACTTTTCCCCCATTTCCTGGGCGCAGTTTCGGCGTGACGCATCTGGCCCACGGGCCGGCAGTTTGACATGCCTGATCTAAGTAATAAAGTTGTTGATTTAATCCAATACATGTCATAAGTCAAAGGCCATCTTTTCTCATTCCAAGAAAGGAATAAATAAAAGATTATTTTTATTAAAAGTGAAATCACCTCAGTCTGCCTTTGCATACAATAGTAGTTTTCTTGTATTGATTCTGACTTTTCCATCCTATAGAGAGAAATAAAAAATAAGTAATCTGTTAGCTGTACTTGTTTTAAAAAAATGGAGTGACAACCTTTAACTTGCTTGCTACTAAGACACTTATTCTGAGGGAATCTTGCTTTATTGTTGTGCTTGAATAGATTCTATTGCTTCTATGATCAGGCAAAAAATATTAAAAATTTTACAAGATACAATTTACCCTACAATGCTTTAGAATTTCTTACCAATTTGTCCTTGCAACAAGCCTCACATTACTGTTTACAAATGCTGGGCAGAGAAATTAATCATAATGTCAACCATAGACAGATTAAGAGGTACAGAAGTGAGCATTGTATAGTTAACCTGTTTCAGATTAACTATACAATGCTCACTCTGAAAACAAACAAACTGCATTCAAATATTTGATATAAATATGTGCAAACAATTTAAGCTAATAAACATCCTTCATTCCACCCCCAAATATATTTTTGTTGAGCTAAATATGTTCATAAATGAGCAATATTTATGTTAAAATAAAAAAGAAAATATTCAGTTTGGCCTTATTTATATATACATAATATGATGGCCTATTTCCAGTAAGACTGCTTTTCTTCAAATGTCTCTATGCAACAGATTTATTAAATTTATCTCTTTATTTCTACAAGGCTTCCTGAAAACATTCCAAACACACAAACACAGTTCTTCTCTTTTTACAGTGATATTTAATATGTACAGTGTCCTTAGCTTAACAAACAATACATATACAATTCTATACAGCTATTTTAAAAATATTTTTAACACATCTCATTTCTTTCCTAAGAAGGAATAAATCAAGGAGAAGGACAAGAGGGAAATAACTATTTTTTTAGGCTGTCTTCTGTTCTCTAAAAACTGCAGTCTTTTCCAACAGCCAATTTCTAAGCAGATGGCTCTCTCAAGTCTTGTTTGTTCTTGCTAGGTCTCAAAAAGTAAATCACTCCCCTTTGACATATACAGGAAATCTCACAACAATGATATGCCCCTCCTCATTAAATAATTAGACTACTATAATAAGCTCTACATAGGTCAAATGTGTCTACATTTGAGGATAATATGGAAACTTGAACCAAAATGCAGTTACCTGACTGCTAATGGAGGTAAAGATTTAACATCAGGATACATTGGTTGCCAACAGCCAATCTGAAGTAAGGCTAACTATGAAGCCTTACTTGGTTTGACTTTCATGTTTCTTCAGAACTACGGTATCTTTCCCCAAATAGATGGATACTATCTTGTGCATTGTTTCAAAAAGAAACAATGTACCCAATTTGTTTAAGATTAAGTATTAGTGGCCTAAAAGTGCTACTTCTTAGTTGTGAAATCCATACTATAAAGTACCTCTTTCCCCTGAGGGACAAATTTGCTATCTTTCAAATTATGTAAAGACCCACTTGTTCTAATCAGGTTTTGATGCTAACTGATGATGGGCTGATTCATGATTGCTTTATTATTTTTTCCTTGTGATTAGGTTGAGATTTTAATGTATTGGTTTAATAGATAGTGTAAGCCAGGGTTGTCAAACTGCCGGCCTGTGGGCCAGATCTGTCATGCCAAAACTCCGCCCAACCCAGCTCTGGCAATGTCACTATACGTCGTGACACGTCACATGATGTTGCAAGTTTGACACCCCTGGTGTAAACAGTTCAGAGACTCTGGAATGAGTGGTATACAGATGTTTGTAGTTAGGTAATAGGCAAGAAGGAAAGTAGATAGAATAATTAGATATGCTTAACAGCTGCAACTAATTGATTTTCTTTGCAGAAATGAAATCCATTAATAACGTGTGAAATGTAATTTATCCCTATTCAACCTTACTTTGATTAAATTCATTGTTAAATCATTTGCAAAGTTATTACTTGTTTTTCTAAAATGTTCATAGCTGATTTGTCTTTGTTGCCTTTGTTACTCATTTGTTCATGTGTATCTGACCTAATTTAAAAGAGGCAAGTGTTGATTTTATGTGTGCTTTATCTTGCTGACTAATATTACATTTTAATTTATCATTATTGAAAACATCGATTTTAGCCAGTAACTAGAAAATTGTCTAAAATTTGTTATTGGCAGATCTGGTTTTAGATAGATAGTTTAAGAGGAACTACTCTATAAAGAACATACTTCATTTACAATCAGAAATGCAGTTTATTCTTTTCTTATTGCTTTTATGTTGGACAAGTCAGCATTAATAATGTATGCATTTTGATTATGAGGAAATATTAATTGTATTTGCATATCCATTAGATGGGAACTATAATTCAAAGCAACCTCTAACAAAACAAAGACAATTGTCAGTGAGATTTCTTTGGTGGTTTCTGACCATCCAGTGAGTGGGAGCATTCCAGTTCCCCTCAGTTAAACAATATTATCTAGTAGAACAGCATCTCCTTGCAGATTCATACTGCTCTCATTCTACATGGGTTCCAGAAATCCTTCCGGTTCTTATCATTCCACTTAACTGAGAGATATGCTCAAAAGAGATTTTTGATGTTTGTTTTTTAAACTACATGCTTAAAAGAAATGTAGTTTGTAACCTGTATTTGTAACCTATGTTACCCCATGCCTTTATCAATGTATTCTTCCCTCAAATTATTTGAGAGGTTTTTTTATGTATATACAATAATAATTATTTTTATGGATGGTCACACAGACAGCCAGATGTTTAGTTTGGATTTGGCATTTTTATCTGCCTGTCAAGTACTTCCCAATGTTCTGGATAGATAGATACGGTTTTTTGATGATGTTAAAGGTATTGTTGCAGAATGTAAGCTGTTTCAAAGCTGCCTTTTGCAATTGACCAGTGGTGATTTTGTCAGTGCCGATGGTGTTCAAGTGGTGCTCCAATTTGTTTTGGGATTTCACCCAAGGCTTCTATTACTATTAGCACTTTCTTTCTTTCTTCTGCCACAGTCATTCTACTTATATTTGTAGGTTTACAAATTGATTTTATGATTTTCTCCGGTACTTTCTTGTCTAGTCTGCTATCCCTGATATTTACATGTATACTATCCAGATTTTTTTTTGTCTTTCTTATCACTAATGGTTAAGTCTGAGATGTTATGTGGCAGATATTTGTTTGTTTGAATCTAAAGTCAAGAACATTTATCTTTTCATTTTCTGTTACTTTTTCTACTTTATGGTCCCACCATTTCTTGCTGGCAGAAAAATGATATTTCTTACCGATATTCCAATACACATTTATTGCTATCGTACTTTGACAAATCATTGTTTATAGTCAATCTGTCTTACAGCAACTAATTATATGGTCCACCGTTTCTTCAGCTTCATTGCATGAGTGGCATTTGCTTTTTGTTGCTATCTTAATTTTGGTTTTATATGCATTTGGTCATGTGCAGCCATACTTAGCTCTTCTGTTTCTTTCTTTAATTTTCTCACTCTTAGCCATTGTCAAGTCTTCTTGCTACCTGCTTTGCCTGGTATTTTTCCTACATACTGGCCATATAATACTTTGCTTTGCCATATCTTTTTTTTATTCTTAATTTGGTCTTTTTTAGGCCAGTTTGGTCTCTCTAGTAATCAGTAAGCTTTTATGGTATACTACTGTAGCTTCAGTGCATCTTCTTCATTGTCCTTCAGATATTCTTCCAATGCCCTTTTTTCTTCTTCAACTGACTGGTGTATTTGCAGCATTTCATGTCCGCCTATTTTCATTGTTAGTTAATGTCTGTCAACAGCATTGCAGAGATGAAGGACATGATTTAGTGCCATTATTTTGCTATCCAGAGTTTTTAGTTCTGCTTGAATCCAATCCACTATTCCAGTGGTGTATCTAATGACCTGGAATTGTCCAGGTCTTAATTGTCTTGATGGTATTTCCTCCACTGAATTTGGACTTTAACTCAGATCTTCACTCTTGTGATATATTCTAACCTTCTTTTTGACTTCAGTGTGCTTGTAGTTGTCAGCTTGAAAGATGCCATCAGGCTCAAAGAACTGGGTCCAAATAGGAAGAGTTTAATTTGCCGATTTATTGTATCATGCTTATCCACAGGAATCTTTGTAATTTACGGTTTGCACCTGAGTAAAGCTGGATAAGGGTTCAAAGCTTTCAAGATCAGGTTGAACTTTGTCTTCTTGTAACTGCATAGAGACTCTAAACTGATTCCTTGTTTCACACATCCCACCCTCAGCTTTGCCAGTTTCTCTCTTACAGATGCCCAGGTTTGTAGTGATTGTCTTTATCCAGACTTTTGATATTATTTCCATAGGGCATCTTGATTCCTTCCTTTTTACTATTTTCCCCCTATTGATGGTGAGGGTGGCACATTTGTCTAATCCAAATTCTATTGCAGTATTTTGGCTGTATATACAGACAGTGTTAATCAATGATACTATTTCAGACTATGTTTTTCCATACGGCTTGAGATTATTCATGTGAAGAAGGTGAGATAGCTGGCAGATGTTTTTGTTCTTTCATAGACATGGCCTGTCTTGTTCAGTATTGTTGACAGAGAAATAGTGCAATGAAAACGGTAGCATAATGAAAGTCTCCTTGAAAGATTCTCTCTTGATATTAACCTGGGCCCTCTGCAGTCGGGGTTCAGGCCCAGCTACAGCACCAAAATTGCTTTGGTCGCTCTGATGGATGATCTCTGGTGGGCCCGGGATAGAGGCCAGTCCTCTGTCCTGGTGCTTCTTGACCTCTCAGCAGCGCTTGATACCATTGACCACGGTATCCTTCTGCGCCGGCTGGAGGGATTGGGAGTGGGGGACACCGTATTGTGGTGGTTCTCCTCCTATCTCACTGGTCGGTCACAGTCGGTGTTTGTGGGGGGCCGGAGGTCCACCTCTAGGTTACTCCCGTGTGGGGTGCCTCAGGGGTCGGTTCTCTCCCCCCTACTTTTTAACATTTACATGAAGCCACTGGGTGAGATCATCCACTGCCACGGAGTGAGATACCATCAGTATGCTGATGATACTCAGCTGTACATTTCCACTCCTGGCCATATCAGTGAAGCGGTTGAGGTGATGTGCCGGTGTCTGGAGGCTGTGAGGGTTTGGATGGGTGTTAACAGATTAAGGCTCAACCCCGATAAGACAGAGTTGCTGTGGGTGATGCCTCCCAAGGACACTTCTATCTGTCCTTCGATTACCCTGGGGGGTGAATCTATAAACCCCTCAGAGAAGGTTCGCAACTTGGGAGTCCTCCTTGATCCACAGCTGACATTGGATCATCATTTGTCAGCAGTGGCGAGGGGGGCATTTGCCCAGGTTCGCCTGGTGCACCAGTTGCGTCCTTACTTGGATCGGGAGTCTCTCCTCACAGTTACACATGCCCTTGTCACCTCAAGGATCGACTACTGCAACACTCTCTACATGGGGCTACCCTTGAAGAGTGTTCGGAGACTACAATTAGCGCAAAATGCAGCTGCGCGAGCAGTTGTGGGTCTTCCTCGTTGTGCCCACATTTCATCAACTCTCCGCATGCTGCATTGGTTGCCTATTGGTCTCTGAGCCCAATTCAAGGTGTTGGTTATTACCTATAAAGCCCTTCATGGCATGGGACCAGGATACTTACGGGACCGTCTTCTGCCATATACTTCCCTTCGACCGGTGAGAGCGCACAGGGTAGGCCTCCTCCGGGTCCCGTCAGCGAAACAATGTCGTCTGGCGGGCCCTAGGGGGAGGGCCTTCTCTGTTGTGGCGCCCACCCTCTGGAACCAACTACCTCCTGAAGTCCGCGTTTCTCTGACTCTCCCGGCCTTCCGAAAGAATTTAAAAACCTACCTCTGCCGGCAGGCCTGGGGATGATTGTTGATTGTGGTGTGACTGAGGAGTATGTGTGGGGTTTATTTTTAATGTTTTTTTTTCGGATTTATATTGAATTGTTTATTTGTATGTTGTGAGCCGCTCCGAGTCTATGGAGAGGAGCAGCATACAAATCCGAAAAATAAATAAATAAAAAAATAACCTCTCCCAGTCTATCGCCATTGACCAGTAACTGTGTTTTCCATTGTATTACTGATCTTTGCACAACGTTTCTCATGTTTCTACTTATTATTATTGTTTTACTAACCTCAGATTCCCCTGAAAGTCAGACTTCTTGGTGTCAAAAACAAAAGAAGCTGTCTGGTTAATTCTCTTCTTATCTGTGATAATTAGGAATGATAATTCTTTGTCCGTTATGAAATAGTTTTAGTTAACCAATTCTTCAGGAATTTGTATTTGTCACCAATTCTACAAGAGCAAAATAAGCCCGCTTCCCTTTAACCATAGTAGGGGAAAATGACATCAGCAAGACGCCAATAAATCAGGCCTTTTTTTACAACCTTTGCCCTGTCAGCTATTCACTTAACTGATAAGAATCTCTGGAATGTAGAGTCTTCAGTCCCTTCAAACTGGCATACCCATAAATCCTCCAGTTCAGTTGCCTTTATGATTTCAGCCATTCTCACCCACTTTTCCCAAACCTCCCTCCTTTTTTCTTCCATCATTCATGCTACATAGGTATTTTTTACTCAGTTTTTCCCCTGTCCCTCTTCTCAGATGTGTCTGTCAAATCTTCAAGGTAATTCTGTTAAAGCTGAGTATTGCTCCCTTAGCTACTTCTTTTTCCTCTGCTGACTCATCTCAGCCTGGATCTGGAACCCAGATGTCAGAACTTCAGAATCTGTGAGTGTTCTAAACCCAAGATTCAACCCAAGCTACATAAATTATAAATTATATTTATTTCATTGATTTGCTTGAATCTGGATGGGATTGTTATCACTCCCCCTTCCCCATTTGTGTTTTTCTTCCCTTACATCTACTAAGGCATAAATTTAGAACAAGAGAAGAAAATACAATTAAATCCAATCATTCTAAACCATTCATTCATATGCTTTTGAACTACTATAAGGAGCCATGGTGGTGCAGTGGTTAGAATGCAGTATTACAAACTAACTGCCCACTGCCAGGAGTTCGATCCTGACTGGCTCAAGGTTGACACCATCTTTCATCCTTCTGAGATCAGTAAAATGAGGGCCCAAATTGTTGTTGACACTGTAAACTGCTCAGAGAATGCCGTAAAGCACTGTGGAGCAGTATCTAAGTGCTATTGCTATATATCTAGTATATGGAATTTGACAATCAAACAAAACAATTGGGTTTCCCCCAGACATATTCCTGATTATTATTAATGTTTTCTGTAGCATGACATACAGCTATCACCATCACTGATCTGTGGATTCCTAATTTCATACACACTTACAACTATGGCTATCAAGTCATATTTTCTGAAATAACATTTTAGCACTTTCATAATTATACTTACACCATCAGTTCCCTGAATGCATTCATCAATTCTACAATATTAGATACTTTTATTTAGTTCTATAATATCCTCTTCTTTTCCTTAGTTTTACATGATTATCTACTGTTTCATATTCACTACTCTTATATTCCAACTCACAATTTTCCATATACTGGGACTGTCACCAGTTGGCATTCATAAATACAGACCTTTTTTTTTACCCATCATGGCTTTGGTTAATTCAAGCTTTCATATAATATTTTTTCATATGAGGAAGAAATCATGCATTAAGTTACCACCCTTCCTACATGTAGTATTCTCTCCTAATGATTAGGACAACTTCAATGTTGCTGGACAAGTATGACTAGTACAAACCCATCTTTAATTTAGGCACAAGCAACGATTTCTGGTCCACAGACTACATACTGTTGCCTACATCACATCAGATGACAGATGCATGGAGTCAGCTAGCACACACTGTTGTTGTTTATGTTTGTAAATAGGCAGGTTTACCAATGTAGAAAATATGTACTCTGCACAGTTTGCAGGGATATTGATGTGGAAGTGAATATGTGCATTGTTGTTTGTTTGCTAGAGTCAGTTGTATGGCTGTTGGCTAATGGAGACAGGTTCCCAACAAATAGTGTACTTAATACAGCTCTGTAATGCTTTGGATTTTAATGGCAGAGGTGCTTTGGAACAAGCAGAAGCACCTGTTTGTGGGTCATTACAGCAGAATATTCATCACGCATTAAAGTAGAAGCTTCCTATTGCAGCTGTGTGAGCCTGGAAACAGATGTGATTTTAATGAGTCATAGACAGATGTGATAGTCATGCTCCCATGCATTCTAAAGCATCTTTTCCAAATTAAATTTGAAACAATAAGTAGCTCTAATACTTGTAACTGTGTTTACATTGCTGACTAATGGGGTTATAAAAATGTGTACATTTTTAAAAGTAATCTTTTGGTCAATTTTTCATTCAGTTACCACCAAATAATGTCTTCGTTCCTTGTAAAGCAGCACTCAAAATTTTTCCAGTTCTGTTCCATCAGGACATGAATAATGTTTTGACAACTTCGAAAATAATCTTCCAAATGGAGTAGGACAAAGCATTTTTGTCCTTCCTCCTCCCTGTACCAGCAATGATTCAACATGATTACTTTATGGTGATTATTTACATGTCAGTAACTTCTCATTTGGTGTAGCGGTTAAGGCACCAGACTAGAAACTTGGAGACCATGAGTGCTAGTGCTGTTTTAGGCATGAAGCCAACTGAGTGAGTTTGGGCCAGTCATTCTCTCTCAGACCTAGAAAGAGGCAAAAAAAACTTGTGAAGAAAATTGCATAGACTAGTTGAGGTAGTCACCAGGAGATATATCTGACTTGAAAGCAAACATACAAAATGTACCATAGCCTTTAAAACGAGCTTAAAACATCATTCAAACTAGAGTAATTAATTGGAATTTGATAATATTATGTCATATTTATTTACTGTTTCCAGGCCCTATTCAAAGTCCTGGTAGTAATCTAAATCCCTAAATGGCTTGGCTACTGGAAGTCTTATCTTAAATTTATTCATTAGAAACCTAAATGCTTAACGTTCACAAGGAGGCAACTAAGAGAAATTGTATTTTTTTTAGTAGTGGTATGATCCTTCCTAAAGAGATTTGCTTGATGCCTACATTACGCTCTCTTTAGTTCTAAAATAAAAGCATATTAATTTCTTAAGCATTTTAAGAACTATTTAGATATTACAGGTTTATATTTTGTATAAACAAAATATAATGATGTATATATTGCTCTTCTTCTAACTAACCTGCTTTTATATTATTTTTCACACTCTTGTCTATGGAGGTAGTTATATCACTGCCTAGAGAAGTCTCTTATTGAGTATAAAATTGTGTCAGATAAATAATTTATCTTTCAATATGCAATATTAGGAAGGAATCAGTAGGGTCCGTTTCTGTGCCTTTAAGAGGCTGAGTAGAAAAGGAAAGTTTTTTCCTGGAGTTTTCTCTCTCTCTTGTCGGTTTGACTGCTGTATATTGGAGTTTGCTCTTTCACCACATGTATGTATTTTATTTCTAGTGTATATTTGCCGATATAGTGTAATATAAACCACATTTAATTACAAACCACTGTTTACTGTATTTACTCCTGGGTTACCTCAGTGCAATAAGATTGTGCATGCTCTGACAATTTTTATGGAAAATTATAAGCAAATTTTCTACCCAAAAGGTCCTGAAAGCAAGTGACAGTAAAGATCTATTAACACTGTTCTAAGTTAAGATTTAAATGTTGCATAAGCTTAAACCTATGGTATATCTCAATTTGCTCTTTAGTCCAGTTTTTTGGGTGCCAAGGACTGGTTCCATGGAGGACTGTTTTTCCATGAACTGGAAAGCATGGTTTTGCATGCTGCCTGGATCCCACACATGTGTGGATAGGCTTTCATTCATTTGCACGTCCTGCTTTCTGGTGAGCCACAGACTGGTGCTGGTCTGTGGCCTGGGGGTTAAAGACCCCTACTCTAGTTTATTTATATTGGAAAATGGGAGTCATCTATATTTTCATAGTTGTCAAAATAAAAGTATTGCTAATTGTGTCCAGTACAAGTAAAATCGTGTCAAGTAGAATCAGAAAAATAATTTTTCCCCTCCTAATCTTTCTCCTGCTACTTTTCCAATACATACAGAGGTTGGCATTATTTTAATAGTATGAGGACAGTCTTTTGATTACTGATTTACCTAAACTGTCTGTGCCTGCTGTGATTTTATTTAACATGAAAATTTTACTATATGTTATCTTATATGATGTGAGTCATAGAGCCCCTGGTAAAAAGCTATACAGAAATAAATGTCATCCCTTTCTTTTTAACTCTCAGAATTTTACAAAGTAGGATAGAAAAAGGTTAAAGTGAAGAAAGCTATAGGATTTTTCAAGGTCAGAGAATCCATATTATAGGTGATTAATTTTAGCCCAAATTTTGTTTGTCTGATGGTGGGATTGCAGTAATCACCTGCGGGTTTTTTTTTCTCCCTTTTTGGAATTTTCTTTACAGGATATCCTGACCTTTTCAGTGAACTTTATTCAGAGCTGGAAACTCACTGATTATGTAGTTGCTGTTGACTCTCACTGACCACATATTTTCTACAATGGGAGCTCCTATGAGTCCCTTATTAATTTTTTTATCTGCGTCACCAGCTAAAAGAATAGTGATGAGGCAATGCATAGTGGAATACTAAGGAACAATTTTCTTTCAATTGCTCTATCTCATTTGCAGAAAAGAAGGTGCTAAGACAAGAACTCTCAACATTTGAACTCTGTCCTTCATAAGAGTTATGGCAGAAAATCTGAGGAAAACCCGAGAGTGGGCAGGATTGCATATAATTGTTAGATGGCATTGATCATTCTCATCTTTCTTGATTCATTTGGTCAAAGATGAAGTCCAGGAAAGATTAATCAATAGAACATAGAATCTAGGGTGGGAGGGGACCTCAGAGGTCTTCCTGCTTAATGCCTATGCCATCACAGTCAAATATTTGTTCAGTCTGGTTTTGAAAACCTCCAGTGATGAAGCATCCACAATTTTGGAGATAAGCTATTCCATTGATCATTTGTTCTTGCTGTCAGAAAATTCCTCCTTATTTCTAGATTGGAACTCTCTTTAACAAGCTTCCACCCATTACTTCCTGTTCTATCCTCTGGTGCTTTGAAGAATAAGTCAATCCCCTCTTTTCTGTGACAGCCCCTCAAGTACTAGAAGGCAGTTATCATGTTCCCCTCCCTCCAATCCTTCTCTTTGATAGGCTAGACATACCTAGCTCCCTCAACCATTCATCACACAATTTAGCCTCCAGACCCTTTATATACAGCAAGAATATGAAGCACAACAAGAATGTGCTTGTTCTTCTGATCATGAAGCACACACTTTTCCCTCATGCCCCAACCAATTTTTAGAGAGAGAGCAATTGGTTGGGAAACTTTTGGCAGAATATAGCAAACCCATTGTGAACAAATTAGCAGCATGTTTTCAGTCTTCTCTATAGTAATGCACTGTGAACACTGATACTTGGATAATAAAATTATAAAATGAACCATATAATATTTGAATGAAGTCATAGGTCTGATTAAGGAGAGATATTTATAAAATGCAGACTGTACAAAAATTGTAAACTCAGAGAGAACAAAGGCTATGTTGCCACCTGAAATAAATAATGAATGGGAAGCAAGCACTATTCTCTACTAAGCTATAAAATAATAATTGCCTGTGTTAACTATAAGATGAGAACAGCACAGCATTAGAAGCATGCCACTTATTTTCCAGCAAGAAAAAAAGAACAAGAAAAAGAAAGAGATCCTGTAAGTGAAGCAGCTCTGCCCGTTTTGAACTAAGTTGATATACTGAGTATTTAACTACTGTATGATTGTGATTTTCTGATTCAGATTGGAGAAGAAGGAGTGAAACCTAATGCCAAACTTAATTTACATGAAAACAAGAAAGAGTCAAGCTTGGCTTTTGTTTCTGTTCTTGAAGTCCTTGGAACCTTATGTTGTGGGATTGCTGCCTCAGCATAGGTTTCTCAATGCACCATTTTGGTTTAATTGAAATAAAGTGATATTATAATTCAATGTGACAAGCTCCTTGGTAGAAATGACCACCTCTGGATAATATTGAAATTTCTTTTTAAAAGGCACTTTCAGACTGTTCTCTCACACAAACTCTTTGATATATTTTTTCTTTCTCATTCTTTCAAAATACATCAATTTTTAATTTTAATTTAATTTTAATTGAAACTGAACTTAATAAATACATTAAGTTTACTTCAAATATAGCATCAATCTACTATAGTTTCATGTAATATATAAAATAACTATAATAATTTGGGTTTTTTCTATTTTCTCCATGGTCATGCTATTGGATCTCTTAAACAAAAAGAAGAAAGAGAAGAAGACAAAAAACTCTCCAAATCATAAAGTTATGATGCTAGGGCTAGAAGCAATAAGCATTTCCATCAGTTCAGCAGGATAGTATTGCTAAAATTTATAGTGAATCTCCAGTTTCTTTACCATTGCTTGCAGTGGAAGTTTCCATAACAAAAGCACAATCCTTGTTGACAGCCAACATTCTAAATATCTCTCTCTTCCGTATCAGTTCATTCATATTGGGAAGGTTCAAGAGACTCTTGCAACTTAAAGGGTCTCCATCAACTCTTAGGGTACAGTGCACATTTCTCTTTTGTTATTATTGACCTGCTCTCAAACACACCTTAGAGCTTCTCTGATCCTTAGTCTGGAGGACCCTGATGCTATGCAACAAATAATCTTCTTACTCCTTTCAGCTTCTTTCATTTGTATTTCAGAGCTGTGCAAGTGTATTCTTTTACATTGGTTTCAGAAGTTGCATCCCCTGCTTCCACATTTCTTTTCACCCCATATATATAATGAACTATTTATTTACTATAGTAGCTTTAAAAATGAAATCTGTACTTCCCCACAGTATTTAGTACACTTATATCAAAACTTTTTTTTATGAAACATGTTAATATTGCACAGAAGCAAGGATTTTCTTTCCCAGTCTCTGATGTTTGATCTTGAAACAAAAGTCCTTCTCCCCTAAATGTCAGTAATGGAAAAAATAATGCTTCATGACAATTCTGGCAGTTTGATGTCATTTAGAGATGTAAAGACAACCTGATCCAGTTTAGGAGAAGCAATCTAGGACAGGGCTGTGCAGAGATACATCCAATAAATAATCTATTCTAAATAAGAATCAGTTCATCAGCTTGAGCCTATTTGGGGAGCTGTGAACACTACATTGGGTATTTTAAGTATCCACGAGACTTAAGATTGTCATTTTACACAACTGTACATAAATGTTCCCACCAACTCTTAGAGGAGTCACAAAAGGGATGTTGATGGGTTTTTGTTTTTGTTTTTGCTACCCCCAGGAGTACAGGAATGATCTAACCTAGCACTCTGGTTTTGAGTTACAAAGATTGTATGTATTGTATATTTGTATATACAAATATATTGTATATTGTACATCATTACTAAACAATCACAATATTTATTTAGTTTTTCAATTTCCACAGTCGCCCACCTCAGCCAAGTGACTCTGGGAAGCTTACACTTTTAAAACTATAAACCATTAAGACAATTAATAATTTCTTTTCCATTTGTAGATAAGCTTCTTCATATTTGGAGAATGTTCTGAGATTATACTCTCTTTTGCCTCTAAAAGGTGACTTCCAGAAGTGAAAAATTTTCTTGCTTTTTGTGAGCCCAATTGGATTAATAGCTCTATGTCACAGAGATTTATTGTAGTCCATTAGTTTCCAGTCACATAGTACACAAGAATATCAGAATTGGAAGGGACCTTGGAAGTCTTCTAGTCCAACCCCTTGCTCAAGCAGGACACCTATATCTTTTCAGAGAAGTGGCTGTCCAGTCTCTTCTTAAAAGCCTCCAGTGATGGAGCATTTTGTCAGTTTTTTAAAATACAGCTATTTCCCAAAAATAAATGAGTGAGGTAACTCACTGAAGTGAATATCAAAAGTGCTTTTTCAAGAGGCAACTGGACTTTCTTCATTTTTCTTTAACGACCTTTATTGGAACCAACAAAGCTTTGTCTTGAATAAAAAGGGAAACATCTTTCAGGAAAAACAAAAAAAGGCCAGTTGCCTTTTGAGACAACCCTGACTTGAATGATTGAGAATCTGCATAAACGTTTAGCCATCACCGAGGTAAAGTTACCTCAGCGAGGTAACATATAGCAGTTTTGATCCTTGCCCAGTTTTAGTCAGTTCATCTACTGTCATCTTGTTTTTTTTAACTCAAATATTTTTTCTTTCTATATGTTAACACAAATAACTTGTCCTCTTTTAGGTTTATGAGATATGCATCACTGTGATCTAGACAAGTTCTGTGCCTAAAATCATAAGCTATTATTTTCCTTGGAATGAAAGCACCAAGTAACTCTTTCTTTTCACTTTAACCACAGCATCACATCTTCCATATGCTACTTTAAAACAATGTCTTAGGGAGGGATGGACATATCAGTATGTCAAATAGGTTACTCATTACTTATTTGTTATACCTCCCTATGGTCAACATTGAACATTGTAATAATAAGTCAGGGTTTGTGAGAGTAAACATTCTAAGAAAAATATATCCAAGAAATGCCAGTAAATTACCTCCTGAAGCTGTGCAACATTTTTCTGACTTTTTAGTACCACAAGTTTAGTAAGGGAATAAATTTATAACAGTAGCTCATACTTGGCTTTAAGTTCTTGTTTTTCTCAAAATCTGAGGACTTAAGCATTTTTCCATTGCATGACATCCATTTAAGTGTGATCTACTATGTATTAGTCCTGCAGGAAGCAGGAATGATTTTGGTTTCTTAATGTACTTTGTGCCATGAAAATGCTAGGGTGAATCTGCTCAAGGCAAAGATGCAATACTATTTGCTTTCATGAGGCACTTTGCATCATCTTTCAATTTGTGTCAACTGCCATTTGTAATATGCTGGTAACAAACTGTGGCGGCATTAAGCCTAGCTTCACTTTTCTAAGCTAGGATGCCATTTTGCATAATGAAGCTGCTTCAAGATGATGTTTTGTGACCCTCCACCAAAGTGAAGCACCCCACTGAAGATCTACACAGTTTTATCATGGATAAGGCATGTTGTAATGATAATGTAGTAATATATTATTTACTTGTAATTAGCAACAGAACCTGTGCCTTCCAAGTATGAAAATCCAAAATGTGTATCCTGAGAATGAACAGGTAGCTTCAGCAGACTTACTTATCTACTGTACAGCAATATAAATATGGCATCTATATTTCATTCAGCTATCAGTAAACTGATGGATATTAAAAAGAAAAAAATGTCTTTTTCTCAAGGTGCAGTCTATTATAGAATAATAAGAAGCAGAGGAATATTTTAAGGCTGACTTGTTTATGGTCAGTTGCCTGGATGCCTATCACAAACAAGAAATGCTACACAAGAGTGACCAGGGAATGCTTTTATGCTAGACTGATAGATGTTATGGGGGGAGGGGCAGGTTTGTTGGCTAATAAAATGTATAGAATCCTGGTACCTCTTACTTTTTAATATGGATTTTAAATGAAGTGTCCTTGAGTTTAGGGGAATTCATCCCTTGAGGCTTTTTTTTCTAACTCACATTTTGTAATGGCTGTTATAACAAAATGTGTTTAAACAGAACAGATGAGGGTGGGTTTTTTTTCCCCTGAAACTGAGACAGATGCTGTGGATGTGCCATTAGGAAATGATGAACGACATCTGGCATGGCATCTTTTCTGCTTGTATGTTTATGTAAGACATAATATATTAAAACATCGGCTGTTTCTCTGTTTATTTGAATTGGGTATTCTGTGTTTAGAAGTGCTCTCTCTCTCTCTCTCTCTCTCTCTCTCTCTCTCTCTCTCTCTCTCTCTCTCTCTCTCTCTCTCTCTCTCTCTCTCTCTCTGAATAAGACAGAAAAGTTTTGGGGAACATTTTTGAAAGAATATTATTTCACTTTATGTCTCACAAGTAGCAATGAGTAAATACTTTTAACTATATTGATATGAAGGAAAATATACCTGTCCCAGGATAATGTTGCAGGATCCAATCTAGATCACTCACTGAGACCAGAGGTTTAGGCTTCTGAGTTTTTGGACTCGTGCTGGAGCCCATCCTCAGGGAACTTCTCTCTAGCAGAGTGTATGGATTGCGCTATTCTGTATGTGGTATTTATATGGTAGCTGGTAGTGTGTGGCTTTTTAGTTGTTGATTGGGATATTGATGGCCAGGTTGTTGACTTTTGTTTCCTTGTGTTGCCAAGCCCTTGCCTCCTAAGTACTTGATAAGCTGGTGATAAATCAGCCCATTTTCCAGGCTTCCATCACTTCTCACTATTTTTGTACTTGCTCATATAACAATTTAGTAGCTGCAAAATTGAATGTATGTCCTTGTTCATTGCATTGGGAGACTACGGATCTCATCAGACTGTTATGTTCTTGCAATCTGGTGGTTAACTTCCTCCCCGTCTGTCCTACATAGTCACAGGGGCAAGGGGATCCGGTAGATTACATTGGAAGTAATATCCAAGCAATCTTTGCAATATGTTAACCCAAGATACTAGATTTGGAGAATAGAAGCATGCAGAAAATGTTCAACACAGCTATACCTTTTGCAAGTATAAATTTAATAATTTTAATTTATTAAAATATATTTTAATTTAATTTATTTATTTATATGGCCGTAGCTCTGAATAAAACAATGTGTTTCATTTAAAAAAAGATATCTAAACTTAGTGATAACTTCTATGGATAGCTTTGGACAAATCTATAAGCATCCATTTACTTCGTGAACATTCATAAATTTTCCTAATCTCCACATAGTTTTTATGTAATGATGGACAATATAAAGTCAGCATGAATATATTTACCTTGTGCCATGGAATTTTGTCCTTACCGTGGAAGGTAGTAAAGCTTCCAATTGATATAAATAATTGCAACATTTGTTTTTTGTTTGTAACATTTGTACAGCCTCCCAACTCAACCAAAGTGACTCTGGGTGGCTAACAAAAAACTCTAGAAGCCATGTGGAAAAAATGAGCACCATATCTTTGGAACTTTGCTCTGCGGATTTCAGTAACTTGTATCAGCCTCAATGGAAACATATTTATTTGGTCCTGATAACAAGCTGATCTGTAAAAACAAATGGAAACCCAGTTATATATTTCATTTTCTCAATCCTTAGGAAGATACTATAAGGTAGATGACAACTGTTTTGTTTTTGTATAGGAGACAAAAATTTGAAAAAGTAAGGCAACAAAAAGAGCTGTATTAAAACATATTGATTAGTCCAGCTATTAAATTTTTAAAAAAATCCCAGGTAGTTTCTTCCAATTTAAGTATAGGTCTTTATGAAGGGAAATTGATAGTCTGTGGACAGAGTACATTAGAAAGCTACTCATGCTCTGATAAAGCCTTTTCCTTCAAAAGAGCATATCTTTTTTTAAAATCTTTTTTCTTGCTGAAGAATGGCCTTCCAAACACTTCAAAACTCATCCACCAATATTTCTAAAAGTTATGGTAACACTTTTGTGGTGTTTTATCCAGACGTGTTGTTACAAAGAGTGTAGAGTCCTCATAATCAATATTGTTTACCATCAGGTTATTTTTAAGATGCAAAAAGGAGGAACAGCAGCTGAACATGATAATGTGGCTCTTCTCTTTAAAAACCCACCTGTCTCTTGATTTTAAAAGAGAAATGTAAGACTGCTTCCCAGCTGCTATCCCACTTGTTATAATCTTATGTATTGCTAACCCATCTACGAAGCTAATAATATACTGTAAGTTGTGGCAGACAAGACTCCCATAACCACACAGTCTTCTCTGCCATGGTATAGTTAGCAAAGCAAAAAAGGCATTGGTAAATGTAAGACTTTATTACTGTGAAAGGCATTAAAAGTGCTGTATAAGCTATTTAAGTAACTATGAAAGCCACAGGGCATCTGTTTCTCAGATTCCCATCATTGCAGTTTTTAACAATACATTGCATGAAGTGACATTGAAATGGATAGACTATGCCTGTAGATATGCCTAAGGACTAGTTTGACAGTACATTTTATTCTGTAACCTAGATTTTTCTAAAGCAATATTGGAGTCCTTCTAGCTAATATACAGATTTTGTGTAATTCTCAGTGAACTAAGATTTTGGATGTTCTTAAATCTTGTATAACAGGCTTGTTTATGTATTATTTAAAATGTTTGCCCTTTAGTTTTCAGTTCTAGCATATTATACAAGTAGGTATGTCAAAAAACAAAACATAATACTTGGTCACAAAGTAAAACTGCAGATAAACAAAAACAGCAATAGTGAGCAATGGAGAGGTGGTTTTATGCCCAGCAAAACTTTTGATTTCGAATATCTTCTTGAAACAAGGTGCATTATAAATTCTTTTTGAAACCACAGTTTATTGTGGCTTTCATATTTATGAGGAGAGAATTAAAAAAAAAGTCAGCAATGCCAGTTACATTCGTCATTGCAAATCATTATTCACTTATTTTTTGCAATGCAGTGGAAGTTTTATGTGCTTGTGTGTATGTGTATGTTTATGTGTGTATGCATGTATATATATATAGGTCTGTGGTTATTCAGATTTTCCCCTGCGTAAAATTGGAAGTGTCTTGGTGATGTTTCGACGAAGTCCCATTCATCATCTTCAGGCTGGTGTTTTCGGCTTCGTGCTTCTAGGAGCAATGTGTGATCATAGCTGTTTCTTCCTTTTAATTGCCAGTGGTGGTATGAACTGATTGGGTGGGAGCTTGGCTGTGTTCTGATTGGGTGGAGGTGTGTTCTGATTGGTTAGCTACGACCACACATTGCTCCTAGAAGCATGAAGCTGAAAAGATGACGAATGGGACTTCGTCGAAATGTCGCCAAGATACTTCCAATTTTACGTGGGAGAAAACCCAAATAACCAAAGACCTACATACAAACACCTGCGAAAACCTCAGAAAACACACACACACACACACACACACACACACACACACACACACATATATAGTTGATAATATCTGTGAAAACACGACTCCTGGGCGTATTCATAGTACA
This sequence comes from Bothrops alternatus, assembly GCA_034064705.1. Lineage (NCBI taxonomy): Eukaryota > Metazoa > Chordata > Lepidosauria > Squamata > Viperidae > Bothrops > Bothrops alternatus. The sequence goes on along the minus strand of JARGCV010000039.1, from coordinate 5,716,727 downwards.
AAAATAAATAACTTACGACCACCAGGAGAAACCAAATAGTAAAATATTTTAATAAAACCGAGCTTTTGTCAGAAACTTCCGACATCATCAGGGTTAAAAGGCCAGTTAACGGAGACACCTTAAATAAGGTTAGCTAACGCTTGCACCCGGCTCCTGGACTGCGTCATTGGTTCTAGCCGGTCAAAGAAACAACTAGAATACAAATTAACTGGCTAGGACCAATGACGCGGTCCAGGAGCCGGGTGCAAGCATTAGCTAACCCTATTTAAGGTGTCTCCGTTAACTGGCTTTTAACCCTGACGATGTCGGAGGTTTCCGATGAAAGCTCGCGAAAACCAGAAAAGGCCTCAGGTTTGCTTTAATATACTGTTGAGAGATGTACCTCTTTAGTGATCCAGACAACAAGTTTATGAGTCACCCTTGCACATGATTTGCACAACTTACTTATAGAAAATGGCAAAACATGTCCATTGGGAATGCTGGATTCATTTAATGATTATGTGGTTTTGCTTAACTACTAATTTTCTTACTACCTGTCATAAAAATGGTCATAAAATCAAGTCCTATTAATTTGTGACCTGCTTAATGACTGGAATGACCTACAACCAACATTCCAGGTTCGATTGTGGTCATAAGTCAAGGACTGTCTGTACGTCATAATTGCATGGGCTCATTTCCGAGCTGGCAAATTGTCTCTAAATGAAATTATGGAAATCTGACATTATGCAATGCATGGTGTACATGTTGTTTCAGCAGTGCTGTAAATTTGAAATAAAGATCTAATATTTGTCCTAATCATTAATCATATTCATAATCCACTGTCACTAAGGGACATATCAACAAAGGTGTGAGGGACTTTAAACCATCATGCATTTATGCAAGAATAGAAAATACCTTGATTATAATTTGTAAAAATCTTTAGCTGCTGTACTAAAACACTATTTTTTGTTATATTAAAATGTTTTGCTTCAAAATACAGGAGAAGAGTTAGCAAACACACTGAATATTTCAGGTAAGCTAAATACAGTGCGTATAGGTAATTATCCCATAGATGAACCCTCCTGAATACACACTGTGGATGTAAGATAAGGAAGCTAACAATCAAGGCAACTTGGTTCCAGTCATATGGAGGACAAATTATACAGGTTTTCTTTCTCTAATCTTTCTTCTTTCAGAAATATAGGGGGGAAAAGACATGAATGCTTGAGAAGATTGGAGAGAGAGAAACTTGTATAAAGTAAGCTGGATGGCAGAGAAGGCTGTAGCTGAGATCCTATGGGAGACTGAGACCTAGGGAACCAAATTTATATCATTTAATATTAGTGAAGCTTACCGCCCCTTCCAGAAATGTTTGGAATTGTTTAGAAATTATAAATAAGTCTTCAGGTAATCTAGGTTGCAAACAATGCTGAAAGATTTCCCAAAGATCCAGTAAAGGGAAAAGGAGGTGCACGTATACTGGATGTGTGATCTTGTTCAAAGAAGGGGCTACCTGAAAAGGATATCATGAGCAGTATAAAAGAGGACTAAGACCTTTGTTTCAGAAGAAACACTGCAAGGTTTGTTTGGAACCTTTTCCCAGATTCCTGCCTATTCTTGGCAGAATTTGCAAGAACATGAAACTTTATCCGACTGAAGTGTAGGTAAGTTGTTTGTTCAGGTTAGAATGATATGTTTTAATTAAATTTTCACCTTGGGGATAAATTTGGGTTCAGAGTATTTTCTACTAATCTTGTTGATCTTGCATATATTTGGAGAGGAACTATTGTGGGGATGACATTGTGAAATTGACATTTGTATGCTTGCTCCACACATAGTAAGAATTGACTAAGTTTCAAAATATGCCTTCCCTCAAGAAGTCATTCCTGAATCTACTATATCACCTCAAAAATACTACTAAATACTGCTAAATAAATAATGTCAAAGAATTATAAGGAAACATAAAAAATGATAGGATGTGAATTATTCATATTAAGTCTGTGCATTTTGCATACTGTGCTCTTGAAATGGTTTTTAGAATATGAAGATTTATGAATCTTATTATACCTTTGAACATTCCATTCAGAACTAGAATAAGGAACATTTGGTTTTATTTTATAATGCTAGATAATCTGCGAGAACTTGAATAAGACTGACTTTGCTCATAAGATGCAATTAGTCCTCATTGGCAAAGCTGATGAGAAGCAATAGACACATTTTTGTGTCTTCTATACAATACTATGTGATGTTTAGACATAATTGTTTATATAGATCAAAATCAGCATGACTGCAGGGAAAATACAGGATCACTCTGTGAACTAGTGAGGACTCCAACATGTGCTTAAATATTTAGAAATATGTAGTGTTAATAACAGAAGCTTGAGAATATAGATCCCAGGAAGCAAATACATGGATCATAGAGTTTTCATTCACAGCAAAATGATTCAATTACAATATTTTGGATGCGTTATAAGAAGACCAAGTTCCCTTGAAACTGTGCTAAGAAAGCTGGAAAGAAAAAGAGGACAACTAGAAACAAAGTGTATGGATTCCATTACAGTGGTAATGGATGTAACAATTGAAGACCTGAAGGACCAGTTTGGGGACAGATTATCCTAGAGTTTTATTCTTGGTAAAGGGTTGAGCCTGACTTAATGGCAAATAATAATCAACAAAAGCTAAAACTTAGGGTGCTGTGTAAATATTCCCTTCCTAATTTTTTTCTTTAAGAGCTTTGATCTTAAAATAAAGGTGGGTAAATTTAAACAAGCCAAAAGTTTCACTCAGACTTCTGGAATAATACTTTTCTAGCCTTTTGAAATAGAAGAGAAAATATGCTAGTATTTAAAAATTCTGTGGACACTAAGCATTTCTGAATTCTTGTTTCTAATCTGGAGCTGAGCCTGAATGCTAAATTTTAAATTAAGCAGAACCAAACATTGTGTAATGTATTTTTCATGAAATTAAATTATTCCAGGAATCGTAAACATTTAGAAGCGAATAGAAAAAAGTACACTTAAAAGGCTATTCCTATGCCCTGTTCTTGTTATAGTTGCGTTCCATTACTTTAATCCTTTTGACAAATGTAAAAATAGTTCACTGATTTCTTTACACACACATAGATTGAAAACGTGAATCAGTAGTAGCTGATTTCAATCAAAGTGTATTTTTCTTGCTTGCTGTTTTTAATTAGTTTTCTAGCAGAATAGTAGCAGGCAGGTAAGTATGAAATATAAGATTGTACATGAATTTCTGTTTGTAGAACAACTTAGAACTAATTAGTTAAAGTAGTCCATGGACAATTGATATGTTCTACATTGAATTTAGAAGCTTTTCAGGACTAATTGTTTCCTAAAACAGAGGGATGTTCTAAACTAATATAAAGTACTTCATTCTGTACCTACTGTGTTGGGACACAACATGCTTACTAGAGTCTAGAAATTTATTGACAGCCATTTACTTAAATTCTCTATAAATACTGACAGGATAGTGACTGTAAACATGTTTTTTCCCCCTTCTGTTCAATTGAGTCTGATTCTTTACTGCTTCTTAATAGCCTGGTACAAATTACAAGGTAGTACTTTTGCATCAACCATTGGAAATATAATGATTTTCCAGGACTTAATGAGGTTTCCAGAATAAATAAAAATGTTTCTATCTGCTATTCCTGCATTAAAGTTTACCATAGCATAATATTTTTTATGTCCAATTCCACAAATGAACGTGATCATAGATTAATTTCTGTGCAAATCAACAAGGTAATGACAAAAAAATGGATTTAATAGGACCCTGAGATAAAGAAAGGGGGATACCTAATTTTACAATTAGAAGGAAAGCATACAGCTTGAATGCAGAAGAAAATCTAATAAATCAATACAATTATATTATGTAAATAAGCTAATATAATTAATACACTTGAGAATATGTAGTACTCATGAAGAATGCTTCCAACAAAATTAATTTACTCTGCTAAATTTATTGGCAGATATGTCATAATATATGATCAGTAGGATATAAGCAAGCTTTTGTGAATGTGACTTTGTTTGTTTGCTTAGGATCTGGATAATTACTAAAAACTTTGGAACCCTAGAAACATCCGTTCGGGTCTCTAGTAATACATTCATTCAAGAAGGGGTCTGACAACAGAGTTTTTGTTCCATTATGTTCCATGATTGTACAAATGTCTAAATAATTATGGTTCTTTAATTGTTTGTGCGGCATTCATCCAAAATATTGTCAGTTGTCCTTTTTGCAAAGCTCCTAATAAGCAAGCTAGGGCATCACCATCTTTTATACAGTAACTTCACTGTTTAGCTTTCAAATTGTACTGGAATAAAATGCCTTATATCTGTTTTTCTTGCTTATATCCTGTAAAGAAATAGAGCTGTAGAATAGAGAGTCGATGCACTAGCCTGTTTATAATCATTCTTCTGTAGAGCTTTAGAATTTTATGATTGCAATTCTTAGAAAAATAAACACATCCAAATCTATATAAGTATTCTGGCTTGCTTAAAATCTTTATTAAACCCTGAAACCTACATAACTATTTTATGCAGTGTTTTATGCTTACCATTTCTTGAAACAAAATAAAAATGAATCTGATAACATATCCAGCCTCTGGTTAAACCAACATTCATATACAGAATCTATATTCCTCATAATTAAGAATATGGACTGGAGATGCAGTTTTGAGTGCCCGCTGAATTCTGTATATTGGGAAGCCCTTATTTGTTTAAACAATGATCTCATGACAATTTAGACAGCATAGATTATCTGCTTAACTTTGGGTCAATATTATAGATATTTCTCTTACTTGGCTGGAGTTTGGATGTTATGCAGTTTCTCCCCACCTCCTCCTTTCTCCTGCTTATATATTATTCATTCTTGTAATCCAACAAAATAACTGACAGAAAATGATTCCTGTGGAAGAAATATATAAATTATAAAGAATATTTAAATTATGTATTTATTGTAATAGTCAGTATCTATTTTAGCTAGAATTGGACTTCTACATTTATAAGTACATCAATTAAATTATATGTTTAATATTGTAATCTAGTTTTGGGAACACTGCTGCATTAAAACATGACTTAGAAAATTCATTATAAAAGTAGAAAAATAAACCCCCACCAGGACTGGCACCCAACTCTTTACAATTGAGCAATCCACTTTGAGCAACCCAACACTGTTTAAGTGGGCTGTTTTCCCACTAACTTCAGTTTGGTAAAAATATCATTTGTCCATGCACACAGCAGAGGGCATGGGGCTCCTTATATCATCCCTAGATACTGGACATTGTTTGCTTTACAGAGGTATCATAAGATTATTATCAAAGCCTTAACCAAAACAAGGCATCAATTTGAGGTTTTATATAAGATTGATAAATATATTTCCTTTAAAAAGAAATTGCATAATAAAACTGAGATCTCTTGATTAATTCTGAAGTTGACCCCAAGAAAGAGCTGCTGTTGATGTATTGTGGCTCTCTCTTGATTGCTCCAGCATTTAATATAGCTGAGAAAGTACCACCCCTAATGCAGCAAATCTGACTCATAGTTACTGTGATTGGGCATGCAGTGTGATTTGGGCCTTAAATATTTCCAGAATTGTCTTCTCTAGCCTGGGTCAACCTAGTCAAATCAATTGTTCTGAGAGAAACTGCTGCTAGTATCCTACTTTCCCAATGTGATGGGAGTTAAGGCATGAAAACACTGTTTTTCTGTGACAGTGTTTACTCTGTTGAGCAACTGTCTCTCAAGATCAGCCAGTGTGCTCATTTCAGAAAAAGATTATAGAATTCTGCTGGAATTTTTGTATTATTGCTGGTTTTGCTTTTAACCTTGGCTTGGCTTGGCCTTTAAGTCAGTATTGATTTATGGCAACTGCCTGGACTAGTCCCTGCAATTTTCTTGGCAAGATCTTGAAAATGGTTGGCAATTGTCTTCTTCCTATGGCTGAGAGAAAGTGAGGGACTCAGGGCCTGTCATCTAATTTTGTGCCTAATGTGCAACTAGAATTCAGGATCTCCCAGTTTCTAGCCTGGCACTTAATCACTGCACCAGACCAGCTCTCCTATTTATACTTACCGTGGATGTTTTATATATAGTACACAACTTAAACCTGTTTGTTTAGTGACTGTTTGAAGTTACAACAGTCCTGAAAAAAGTGACTTAGAATCAGTCCTCACATATACGACCCATCACAGTATCCCCATAGTGCTGTGGTCAAAATTCAGGTACCCGGCAACTGGAATGTATCTACAAAGGTTACAGTATCCATTGGGTCATGTGATTGCCTTTGTGACCTTCACAACTAGCTTCTAACAAGCAGAGTCAACAGGGGAAGCTGTATTGGCTTAATGACCATATGATTCATTTAACAACTACTATGATTCACTTAACCATGGCAAATGAGGCAGTAAAATTAGGTGTGACTCACTTAACAGCTGCTTTGCTTAGCAACATAAATTGTCCCAATTACTGTCATAAATCAAGGACTACCTTTAATGTATATTTGTTTACCATTAATAGCCTTACTTGTAGATTACAAGTCAAATAAATTCAGTGTATTCAAATCTTTATAATATGTAATTCATATATTTTTATGATATAAAAATGACAAATATGAATATCAAGAAAATTCATCTTTGAAATAAATGCCAGTTTAGAATGTTATCTTAATCTCTGCTAAACTTTCCTTAAATCCATTTTTCTGTGCTAATTACAAAGATAAATTAAAATTTAGCAGAAGGGATATTTCTCTGTGTTTCTCTATACTGTTACTGTCATTGATTGACAAGAGATTTTCTTAATCACTATAATTTATAATAGGTTATAACAACTTAATGAAAAGATTTTTGCAGATTTAGTTACCATGATCTCTCTCTGTGTGCCTGCATTCTGTTTGAGCTTTATGAGATGTTTGCAGGTTTAAATTAATCACATGAAATCTGCACTGACTATAAAATAAAACCATATTTTTATTCAAGATAGATGGTTTGCACACACAAAACGTTAAGATAGTTGTCATCTATGAACATTAATGAAATGCTAATTAAATGATACAAATTAAGCAAAAAAACCAAAGCCTTTTTAATAAGAAAAAAATAAATTTGTTCATTGCCTAACATTATTGTGCTTGTATAGAAATTCTTAGGAGTGGGCATTATCTAAATTGTATTGTCAGAGCAATAGAAAACAAGCTATACAAAGTAGAATCAGTCAATAGGCCAAAAAAAGAGTTTATATAGAAACAAAGAAAATATTGGGAGAAGAGATTGAGAGCTATAATGACAGTTACGTGATTTATTTATTTCTTATAACACTTTTTGCACCATTCAGTCAAGAATTCTAGAAAAATATTTAAAAAAAAACAATTGCCTCAATTAAAACTTAATTAAAAGCTCACAAAGCATTAAAAAAAACCCACTTGTAATGATGATCTCCTAACAAGGGGTAAGAATCAAATACTTATCTTAAAAAGAAAGCTTATAACATCACCTCTTGATTGCCAGAAGTGAATGGGCCCACATGCCTCTTTGGGGCAGTGAATTCCATAATATGGATGCAACTAAGGAGAAGACTTGTCTTCCTGTCTACGATCTTCTCATACTGTACCATCAAAACCGACAAAATCAGAATAAAGCAATCCCTGAAATGATCTAGCTTCGTACTATATGTTTTACATATACTAATGGGCACATTATATTTAAATTATCAAATATGGCTAATAACCAGTGCAGCAACTAACAGAATGTTAATGTTTTCCTTGAGTAGTAGATTCCCTCAATTAACAGTATGGTTGTTGCATTTTTTAGGTTCCTATTGTCTGCAAAGACAGCCCTCATATAATAAGTAGTCCAATTACCTCATGAGTATTTGAGTTATAACTATCTAAATTTCATAGACCAGGAACATCTACAACTGGTGCACTACCCAAGCTGACTAAAGGTCCTTCTGATCATGACTTTTACCTTCTATCAAAGCAGAAACCATGACTCCAAGATCAGCTTGAATCAAGGATCAGCTCATTCCAAGGAAATTGATTCATTCTTTTATTTATTTATTTATTTATTTATTTAATTTCTATGCCGCCCTATTCCAAAGAACTCAGGGCGGCTCACAGCATGATAGAAATTACAATAAACACATATCTATAAAAAACCCTTGAGCTAAAAGAAACCAATCACTCCACAAACATACACAGAAACATACACTGGCTAGGGGAAAGGTGTTAGCTGCCCCAGGCCTGCCGGCAAAAGTATGTTTTAAGCAATCTACGAAAGGCGAAGAGGATGGGGGCGACACGGATCTCCGGGGGAAGTTGGTTCCAGAGGTCCGGGGCCGCAACAGAGAAAGCCCTTCCCCTAGGCCCCGCCAGGCGACACTGTCTGGCTGACGGGACCTGGAGAAGGCCCACTCTGTGGGCCCTAACCGGCCGCTGGGATTCATGGGGCAGCAGACGGTCCCGTAAATAACCTGGTCCAATGCCATGTAGGGCTTTATAGGTCATAACCAACACTTTGAATTGGGTTCGGAGACCAATTGGCAGCCAATGCAGCTCGCGGAGTGATGCCGAAATGTGGGCATTTCTAGGCAAGCCCAACACTGCTCGCGCGGCTGCATTCTGCATTACCTGAAGTCTCCGAACATTTTTCAAAGGTAGCCCCATGTAGAGAGCATTGCAGTAGTCGAACCTCGAGGTGATAAGGGCATGAGTGACTGTGAGAAGAGACTCCCGGTCCAAATAGGGCCGCAACTGGTGCACCAGGCGAACCTGGGCAAATGTCCTCCTCGCCACAGCCGAAAGATGATGTTCCAAATTTAGCTGTGGATCGAGGAGGACGCCCAAGTTGCGGACCTTCTTCGAGGGGGTCAAAAGCTCCCCCCCCAGGCTAATGGACGAATAGATTGAAATATCCTTGGGAGGCAGAACCCATAGCCACTCCGTCTTGTCGGGGTTGAGTTTGAGCCTGTTGGCACCCATCCAAACCCTAACAGCCTCCAGACGTCGGCACATCACTTCCGCTGCTTCACTGAAATGACACGGGGTGGAGATGTAAAGCTGGGTATCATCAGCATACTGATGATATCTCACCCCGTGTTGTCGGATGATCTCGCCCAGTGGTTTCATGTAGATATTAAACAGCAGAGGGGAGAGGACCGATCCCTGAGGGACCCCACAAGGGAGGAACCTAGGGGTTGACCTCTGACCCCCTGCCAACACCGACTGCGACCGACCAGTGAGGTAGGAGGTGAACCACCGCAAAACAGTGCCTCCAACCCCCAACCCCTCCAGTCGGTGCAGAAGGATACCATGGTCAATGGTATCGAAAGCCGCTGAGAGGTCAAGTAGCACCAGGATAGTGGATAATCCCCTATCCCGGGCCCGCCAGAGATCATCCGTCAGCGCGACCAAAGCAGTTTCCGTGGAGTAGCCGAGCCTGAATCCTGACTGTTGAGGGCCCAGATAATCGGCCTCATCCAAGGACCGTTGGAGCTGGAGTGACACCACCTTCTCAACAACCTTCCCTATAAAGGGAAGATTGGAGACAGGACGGTAGTTGTTTAAAACAGCTGGGTCCAGGGAAGGCTTCTTGAGGAGGGGCGCACAATTGCCTCCTTGCAGGGAGCCGGAAAGGACCCCTCCCTCAAAGAAGCGTTGACAATCTCCTGAACCCAGCCCCGCGTCACCTCCCTGCTGGCCGAAATCAGCCAGGAGGGGCACGGGTCCAATAAACAGGTGGCGGAGCTCACAGCTCCAATGGCCTTGTCGACTTCATCAGGTGCCACCGGGTCAAACTCCTCCCACACAACAGGATCAAGATGAGTCCCTGTCATCTCGACTGAATCATTATCAGCCGATACTGCATTCCAATTGGAGTCAAGGTCCATCCGAATCTGGGCGATTTTATCCGCGAAAAACTTATTAAAGTCCTCAGCACTACCCTGCAAGGGTGCATCAACCCCCCCTGATTAAGGAGGGAGCGAGTTACCCTGAACAGGGCGGCTGGGCGGGATTCCGCAGATGCAATCAAGGCGGAATGATACGCGCATCTTGCCGCCTTGAGCGCCACCTGATAAGTCTTGATATAAGATCTTACAAGTGTTCGGTCAGATACGGATTTGCTTTTCCTCCATCGCTTCTCTAGGCGTCTCTTCTGGCGCTTCATCCCCCTGAGTTCCTCAGTAAACCAAGGAGATCTCCTGGGTCTGCTACCACAGAGAGGTCGCAGCGGCGCAATCCGGTCAAGAGCCCCCTTCGCAGCCATATTCCAGGCCGTAACCAGGGACTCTGCCGAACTGTGAATGAGAGAATCCGGTATTTCCCCAAGCGTCCTCTGAAAACTCTCTGGATCCATCAGACGTCTGGGGCGGAACCACCTAATCGGTTCCGCCTCCCTGCGGGGGAGGATTGGAGCCTTGAAAACAAGCCGCAACAGAAAATGGTCTGACCATGACATAGGCAAAATATCTAAGCCCCTTAAATTCAGATCATTGCTCAACTGTTCTGAGAGGAATACCATGTCGGGAGTGTGTCCCCTCTCGTGAGTCGGACCCTGAACTACCTGAGTCAGGTTCATGGTTGCCATGGTGGCCATGAACTCCTGCGCCAACCCAGAGGATTCACCGAGCGATGGAAGATTTAAGTCCCCCAAGACAATAAGCCTGGGGAACTCAACCGCCAGCCCAGCAACCCCCTCAAGTAGCGCAGGCAGGGCTGTTGACACGCAGCTGGGAGGCAGGTACGTGAGCAACAAGCCCACCTGAACCCCTAGGTCCAACTTCACAAGGAGCAACTCACAACCCGCAATCTCAGAAACAGCGAGCCTGCGTAGGCTAAAAGTCTTCTTGGCTATAATAGCCACTCCTCCCCCCCTTCCCTGGGGTCGTGGCTGGTGCCATACCTGAAACCCGGCTGGACACATCTCAGAGAGAGGAACTCCTCCCTCCGGGCCCAGCCATTCTTTACAAATGACCATCAACTCCCTCTTACTAGAATTTAGTTTGAAACTTTTTTCTCCTTATCTAATCTTTCATACACTCTTAAGCATAAATGCAAGACTTTTGCTGCATCTCCAGCTTAGTCTTGTTACAGTAATTTTGTTGAATAACATAATATGCTTGGTGACCTGGTGGAAATATTAAGTGGGATAGGTCCGTGTAAGCTGTGAATTCCCAACCTATCTCAGTTTCCAGGGAATGGAGATTGAAGTCCCCAAGCAGTAGAATACCAGCTCTTCCAATCAGCCCCAAAATAAGGCTTGGGTGTTTCTGGACAGCCACTATTAAGCAAGAGGGCAATCAATACATCAACAACTATCTTATCTCTAGGACCCAAATTCACAAATAGCAATTTGTATCTAGTCATCTCTGGCACACAGCTTCTTCTTACTGCCAAAGCCTCATAACTATAACTATAGCAATGCATTCTCCCTACCCTTTGCATTATGGTGGTTGCAGGACCTGACACTTGGGAAGACAGATTTCCAATGCAGACACATACTCAAAAATGCATGCTAAGTCAGTGGTAAGCAAAAATAAACTACTGTACAAATGACAGGAAGGAATGACAAGTTCTTTTCTATCTGAAAAATTATTATTATTTTTGTGTAGAGAGGAACCATATATTATAATGCAGTTTATATCTGAAAATTATTATTAAATATATATAACTGAAACTAAACATGTGGATACCGCACTGCTTTTTGTCTAACTCATGCAATTTTTCAATATATCCAACGAGAGGCTACATGTATACCCTTGCACCCATTTTCCTTGTAATATAAATATGTATATATTAGTGCTCAAGTCTTCTCCGTGCAGTAGTTGTCCAGGATTTTTTGGAAACAAAGTTCCAGAAACCAGCTGGCATTTAAATCTTACTTAATCTTACTTAAACAGTAGCAATATTAATTTCAGTGCTAACGCTAGTTCAGGATATATGTTCAACCATAAGGCAGGTTTGTCGGAAAGGCCATTTGAAAGATACTGAGGAATGGTAAAGGAATTGTAACAACTAAAGCTCTCTTAACGATCACAAGAAAAGCAACCTGTCATTGAAAGATCTGAAATCTGACACAATATCACAAGAGAAATTGTGATAACAGATGAGGAAGATTCATCTAACTGAAAACAAAACACTAGATGAAACACCTAGAGCACCTAAAGCATGAAATGATTATAAACATGATCAAACTATTCAGATGTAGTCTTGAAGAAAATGTGCTTGAAGCATTACTTTTCATTGTGATACTGCTGTTTTACATATCTTTATAAAAATAAATCGCCTGACTCAATAAAACCATGAGTTTTTTTATTGTGGGATTGTTATTTTTCAGACTTATCCTCATAAAAATAAATCATGTGCCTCAATCAAAACTTGAGCTTCAATTAATAATGCTCTTGTGCTTTGTTTATGAACAGCTACTACAGCACCATCATGCAGTACATGAAATTTCATACATCGCCAAGGATATCACAGACCACCGGGCCTTTGGATATGTATGTGGAAAGGAAGGGAATCATAGATTTGTGGCAATAAAAACAGCCCAAGCGGTAAGTATTAAGTATCATTTCTCATTTATATCATCATTTTATCACCTTTAGTAGCATTCTTTATGCAGTATATAATACTGTCAGAAGTCCCTGCATAAGTGTTCTGAAATGACAGTTAAACAATATCAGTCTTGGAAAGAAATGAGCACAGTCATCCTTCCCAGTTTTTTCTTGATGTATTCCTTCTAATTAGTAATTATTTTGCTTTCTAATTAAGCTGTATACATCAGCTGAATACAAATCAGTTTACTTAGTCCCCTCCACTCCTTTAGGTAGAAAAGAATGGAAAACAAATAGCTATATTCAGAGTCTACATATTTTATGTTCATTTTAATTTGCCATTAATTTGCAAATATAATTTGTATACAGTAAATAAAAATGAATCTTCACCTAATTAAAATTTGAAGCTTGACCAATATAAATAAAGTACAAATTAGTTCACTAGGAATAGATGAGATTCTCTCCCATCTACTATACAAAGATTTCTAAAACTGCATTTGTAAAACTTTACAAAACGAAATTAAAAAATGGTAATTACAGATGTGTGTTCAGACACATCAGTTTCAATCTCAGATAATATGTTTTTGCTATATCTTATAATTTTGAATTAAAAGTTTCATTTGGAATGTATAGTAAGTTAAATTTATGCTTAAATAGCGTGAACTATTAAATCGAGTCACCAATAAAGCATTAATAAGTTTAAGCTTGAGATGGGTGAACATCAGTTACACATTTTCAAATTGGATTGTGTTTGAGACTTCATTAAGGAAAAAAAATTATCTGAGAAGTATTGAATTACGCTCTGATAATTTTATTTTGGTTTTGGTTGCATTTTCCTCATTGCACAGCACTATCCATAATGGACTTTCAAAATGTACTCCTTGCATTAAAATATCTCTTAAAAAACCAGAGAAACTTAAATTTAGATTGCAGCCACAAATAAATTTTATATGAAGTCCTAATAAGGATTTACATGCATACAGAAGACAGAACATTATGACTGGTCTCCAACCTACTATTTATAGGCAAGGTTGATGAGAAGGTGGTTTGGCTCCAATTTCAGAGAGTCCTAAACCAAAAAAAAAAAAAGATTATTTGAAACCCTTCCAATTGGAATTCAGGATCACCTTTGCTCATGGTATATCCCTCCATGTCCCAGCAGCATTTGATATTCTTGATCATGATATCCTTTTGGCCATGTGCAAGGACTGTGTATCATAGACACTATTCTGCATTGGTTCTGCTCTTTCCAGCAGCTTCTATCAGTGCTGTTGGGGGAAGAAAATTTGAACCCTAGGATCCTTCAATCTGGTTTGCCTCAGAGCTCAGCTTATTTTCCAGAATTGTTTAATATCAACAAAACCTGCTCTGAGAAACCATTCATCAGTTTAGAGTTAATTAGCATCAGTATGCTGATGAGATCCAAATTTATATCTGTACCCCAGGCCAAGCAAAGGGTGGCAGTAGAAGTCTTTACCCAGTTCCTCGTGGCTGTGTATATTGAAAGAAATCCAGACAGAATATCAATGAGACAAAGTTCCTATTGGTACAAAAACCTTCTAGGAGAAGAATATCCTTCTGTGAATATTCCATCTATTGTTCAAGTTGGAGTTCCATTTCTCTGAAAGTACTGAAATATAATGGAAGATTTTTCTGGATTCAAAGCTCCCGCTAATGGAGCTATTTCATAAAGGAAGGAAGACTTTTAATTGGGGAATAGCAACTGATCTACAGGAAGTCCTTGACATAGCACCACAGTTGAACCCAAAATTTTGTTTGCTAAGCAAGGCATTTTACAACCTTTTTTTGCCACAACTGTTAAGTGAATCACTGCAGTTGTTAAGTGAATCAGGCTTCCCCTATTGACTTTGCTTGTCAGAAGCCAATTGGGAAGGTTAAAAATGGTGATCACATGTCCTGGGACAGTGCAGCTGTCATAAATGCATGCCAGTTGCCAAGTGCCCAAATTTTGATTATATGACCATAGGGAACCTACAACAATTCTAAGTGTGAAAAATTGTAATAAATCAATTTTTTTTCAGTTCTGTTGTAACTTCGAATGGTCACTAAATGAACAGTTGTAAGTCTGGGACTATCTGTACTTTTGATTTTATATTTTGCTGTATGGTGTTTTGATATTTTAATTCTGTAAGCCGCCTAGTATCTGACAAATGGATAGCATACAAATTAATAATAAAAATATATTGAATTGTAAAAACTTCTTGGCTGGTTTGATTATGCAATTCATGGAGTAACAGAAAGGATTTTTTTTCACTGAATTTTTCTTCCCAAGGGAATTAGTTTGCTTTGTAAGTTACATTGCCTCAGTGTCAACAATGAATATTTAGCTGAGAATAAGGAACTAGCAGGAAAATAATTCTGTAAATGTGTACATAGAGCTGTTTAATTTTATAGTAATTTGTGAGTATATATACAGATAGGCCAAGCTAGCAAAAAAAAAAAAAAAAGACCCAATGCTGATCAAAATAGCTCTCAATTTCTAATATAATTAAATGTTACATACTAAACAAATTCCATTAGTGAATGAAATAATTTCAAATTTTATTTCTTTACATCTGGCTTAAATTGTTTGCAGCACTCCTCATGTAATTATGATAATTGGAACTGGATTTTTTGTTGCTAAGTGATGAAGTTGTGAAGTAGCAATGTCACACGACTGTGCTGTTTAATAATGGCAGTTCCAGCAGACCCCCAGTTACTTCTTGTTGTTAAGCCAGGACCTTATGTGATCATTACTTCATGCCAGGTTCTCCTAACTTTACTTGTGGGAAGCTGGGAGGGAAGGTCACCAGTCGTGATCACATGACCACAGAGGTGGTGCAACAGCCAGAACTCTCTCATTCAGCACAGCTAAAAGTTAAAACAGTCATTAAATGAGGGCCACTTGTAATGGACAACTCTGCCAAACATATTAATTCCATTGATTTCAGTGCACTTGCAACAAACAAATGATTTGATTATTGTCATTGAAACCTGCCTTATCAGAAATGCTGAATTCTATTAACTAGACCTTTTATACGTATTTTACATTCATGCATATACATTCATTCATTACTTCTATATCATTTATAGGCAGAACCTGTGATTTTGGATTTACGAGACCTCTTCCAACTTATTTATGAGTTGAAACAAAGAGAAGAACTGGAAAAGAAGGCACAAAAAGATAAACAATGTGAACAAGCAGTATATCAGGTATTTTAATAATTTTTGGTAGGCAAGTACAAAAAATTAATATGTGTTGGATTTGGTGACTTTTTGTGGTACAGAACCTGTGATGCAAAAAACTAAAAACCAATTTATATAAGATCAGTTTCTGTATTTGAGGATGATACTGTTGGTGTTGGTACAATTATGTTTGACAGTGATTAAAATCGGTTTAGCTTTGGTGAGAAACTTAATCATGTGAACTTGTTGACTTGGCAATAAACATATTATATATAAAACTTGGAGATCTTTGGAGTAATTGTGTGATGCTTTTTCTGGTGTTATTTCATACATAATTATATACACTGTAGGTTGTACATGCAAATGTGAATATCTATTTTACATCTATCTATTATGCAGTTCCCTTATGCTTTAAATCATGAATATGGCTCTTAGGCATCTGCTGTTCATATTCTCTCCCTTTTTGTCTTTATCTTTGACTTTCTTTATGATAGACAATTTTGGAAGAAGATGTAGAGGATCCTGTTTATCAGGTAATTTTTGAAGCCATTTTTTGTGAAGTTTCAGAAACAGGGATGTGGTTTATCTATAAAATAATATAAAACTATAAACAAAACCTTCAGCATTTCAAAAACAGATCAATAAGGTATCAAGGACAAGACTGAACATTATAAAAAAGTTTTAAAACTAGTTTTTTAGTTTTTTAAAAAAAGAAAGCAACAAAACATTAAAAATAGAAAATAAAGAAAACCTAAGTAATGTTGCTAATACTGAAATATAAATATAATCCCTAGCAATGATACATAGCGTCAATTGAGAAGTAATTTCAAAAATATCAAGTCATTTTAAACAGGATTATTTATATTTTTTTACATATGCTTTGAAATTGTTCTTTTAAGAGATTGATCATTGTAATTAACTATTTTAATGCAAAGAAGCCATTTTAAAAAACTATAGGTTGAAAGATGAGTCATTCTAAATTAATTTTATTTAATTGGGAGGTCATTTGAGAAACAGAAGTTGCCACGCAGGTGTTCTGTCCACTCCACAGCTGATGAGAGTCTCCCTGTATTCATAACAGGGATGGTCATTGAAATGGTATGAAATACTAAATCTGCTCATGCTAAAGATTAATGAAGAAATACACTCATTGATTAATTAGGAAAAAGAATAATAAATTAATGCTTCTCCAAAAGGCATACTAAATTCGAGTTTTCTATCCGTGAAATAGGGCATCTCATGTCTTGCAGAGAAAGAAGTGCAAAGTCTCTAGACTAATATTTCACTATAATAGTGGAAGATACCATTATAAGTAGTTGTGGCAATAGGAAATAAGACAGGTGCTTCAAGGTAGGTGTGTTAGTTCCAACTTTTACAGCCAATGCCCCATTTATCATCCAAAAGTGATGTTTTAAAAAGTAATTGTGGTAATTAAAAGATAAAGAAATTCAGTTCCATGGACAAAGAGAGTCAAAAAATACTAGGAAGTATGGAAACCTGTACAAGAGATTTTCCCCTCTGCCAGCTATAAGATTGTTCTCTTCACTCTCTTTTATTTTTTTTAGAACATTTTATACCAATTCTTGGTGTGAATTAAAATTTTGCTAGTTGAATTTAGGCCCTAGGAATCAGTCACCTGGCGTGTAATGCTGAGTTATAATGTTGGCTTGGGGAGTGTGTATGTGTTTGATTCGGCCTGATGTGTAAAATTTTCCATTATGGCTTTCAGTGAATGCCATATGTATGGCTCATTTAATCAGCTATGCTTAGAAATTCTGGCTCAACTTCTGTGTATGATGTCGGTGTAAAAAAAAAGATATATAAATCTATAGATATATAAATGTAATGCATGAAATCAATTCCTTATTGCAAATCTTTGAAATAGCTTAAATATTGAGACACACCAAGATTTAATAGCATTGATATTTTAATAATAATTAAAAATTAGGAAATAGGCCATTGCTTGAATGTTACTCTTGTTCCATAATCCAGTATTTTTATACTTTTTCCCTTTCCTTTTTTTTAGTTTTATTGATGGAATAACATGATACTGTACATGCTTTGGCATGAATCGAATCAGGAGTTGAAACTGTCTAGTAAACACTGAATAGTGTTTTTGAGATAGCATTAACCATAGTAATTGTGGGTACACATAGAATAGAAAGCTAGGAACATAGGAAGAAAAGAAAGAATGGTGCTAACTAGAATAAAGGACACCATTGTCTTAAATAGGGTTGAAAGGTTTTTACCAATGACAAACAAATCTTTAATGTTATACATTTTTACGAAGAACAGATTACATGCCATTAGTATACTTTCAAAACAAAAGAACTATAGAAACATGTTAGAAGAAAGAAATGGTTTTTAAAATACAGTATAGGAAAATTGTCTTTCCAAGAAAATGGAAAGAATAAGTAGATGATGATAATGATAATTAGAATTACCATCAGTATTGAAATAATTTTCTGTGATGATGTTGTTCCCATGAAACTTCTTCAAAATCAGTATACAAACCAGGCAGTTAAAATAAACTCATTGCTGAAGTCCATTTTCCCTGCTTTTCTTAAATAAGATTAAAAGTACAATAAGGAATATATAGGCTTCTTTGGAAACAAGGTTGAACTCTGTTTGTATCTCTGCTGAGGAAACAGCAAGAAATTTGTTCAATGACAATTAGTAAAGTTTCACATCTTTTTTTATTTCTCTTCTATAAAAAAAAGTCACATTTTTGTTTTAGAAAAAGAGAAAGTTGCTCTTTTGTCAGCCTGTACTGCTGTTCCTTTTCTGCTGATGGTTATTTCTTTTAAAGTTCAAAACTGCCTTTTTTCTCCTTTCTTTTTCACCTCTGACCTTTCTTCTTTTGCTGCTGATGTAATAGTACATTGTGTTTGAGGCTGGACATGAGCCAATTCGTGAGCCTGAAACAGAAGAAAACATTTATCAGGTATAAAATTTGTACATTTGTGTTCTTGTTCCTTCCAGTAATCACCAAGCATATTTTGAAGAGTAAAATATGTAAAGTTTCTTTTCAGCTCATTTATTTTTTTCCTAAAGTCATACATTCCATTTCATAATTGTACAGGTTTTGGATTTAGCTTGTAGAGCGTAGGTAGTTCCCGACTTACGACCTCACTGGAGCACAATATTTCCGTTGCTGAGCGAGACAGTTAAGTGAGTTTTGCCCCCATTTAAGACATTTCTTCCCACAGTTGTTAAAATGAATCATTGCAGCTGTTAAGTTAGTAACACAATTGTAAAGTGAATCTGGCCTTCCCATTGACTTTACTTGTCAGAAGTCATCAAAAGGTGATCTCATGATCCCAGGATATTTCAACTGTCATAAATATGGGCCAGTTGCCAAGTGCCCGAATTTTGATCACGTGAACGTGGAGATGCTGAAGTGGTCTTAAGTGTGAAAAAATGTGTAAGTCACTTTCTCAGTGCCATTATAATTTCAAACAGTCACTAAACTAATGGTTGTAAGTTGAGGATTACCTGTATCATTTAAGATGCATTTTTTCTTCAGCCTTTTAAAAAAAGTATAGGTCTCTCTCTCTCTCTCTCTCTCTCTCACACACACACACACACACACACACACACAAAGAGAGAGAGAGAGAGAGAGAGAGAGAGAGAGAGAGAGAGAGAGAGAGAGAGAGAGAGAGAGAGAGAGAGAGAGAGAGAGAGAGAGAGATTATTATTAAGTAGAAATTATTTCTACTTAATTTAGATTTAGAGTTCTGTTTTTTTTAACAGAATTAAGAACAAAGGCAAAATTCTGTTCCTGAATTCAGGCCACAATTATCATTTTGGAAGCCCTGTGTAATACTATCAGGATTTTTATCCTAAGAGGTATAGGCTTTCATGGACATTATTAGATTGTATAACACCTTTCCTTTCCTACAAGAATTATTTTTCGCCTTTTTATATTTGAGTGTTTACCAGCTGTTATGATTTTATTTATTTGTCTATATGTGTTAATGAAATGTTTCTAGGGTGGCTTAGAAACCCTCTTCCTTGTATAACACCCAAGCCTGACAACCAACTTAGTCCAAGGTTTGGGGAGGAACCAGGTTCTCAATGGTCATTTAAAGGCTGATAAGAATAATTTAATATTTTAATTTCTGTGGGATGTTATTCCTGAGGGAAGGTGCTACAGGATTTCCTGTATATGTGTTATTCCTCAATAACACAGTTTAAGCTATGAGGCCTGGGGCATGCCAAGTCTGTCTGATCATTCAGATGGGCAGAGTCCATGGGAAATAGACAGTAACACTTAGACCCAGTACTGTGTAAAGCTTCGTATGCAAGAACCACTATCTTGAATTGCACTGGAAAACTTGCTGGTAACAAGTGTAGCTCATGGAGGAGAGGTCTAATGAAATCTTCCTGTAACTCTTGTTACAGTTGGAATTCTTTCTAAAGGTGAACAAATGGTTAAAAAAATTATTTTGCTTACAGATCCACAATAATTATTCTGTTTTATATCCAGGTTTTCCAGAATTACTTAATTAAATGCCACTTAATTAGGCCTTATCTGGCAATTGCATAAATAAATGTCCACCAGCCTGACTTGTCACTAACTTTTAGTTTTCAGAGAAAATAATATAATTTCTTTTATTGCGTTCATCCAGTTTTATCTGATTCTTTCCCTGTGTCCCACAACGTTGCCAAGCATAATTGTTTTTTCTAGTTCATCATTCCTTTGTATCTCATTTGAAATATGTGAATTTCTGCTCACATTACAGAAATAGTCAGCCTTTATTTGGCTCAAAATCAATTAATTAGTTCTCACAATTTAACATATTATTGGGAATAGTCTTCAAATCTATAATTTGAAATAGATTTTTGTCTCTTCTTTCTCGCTGTCTAGCTTTCACACCTTTTCCAATAGAAAGACCATTGTTTTAACTGTTGTGACCTTTGCAATGCTAGAAATATTAATATCCTTCATGATATTGTTTAAGTTTCCTTCTTTATTTCTGAAACCAAAACTATTTATTACCTTTACTTCCTTATTAACACTGAATATATTTGCTGGCATTATGTTTGGCTGTTTAAAATTTAACATTCACCCAGATTTTTCACTGTCAGAATCAACTCTTTTAAGCCTTTACTACATCATCTGTATATCTGAGATTGTTAGCAGTTCCAACTCCCAATTTTTATTTCATCTGACATCTCTTCTAATCCTTCTAATTCAATAATATATTTGCTGTTCAAGATAAACCAATGAAAGCACTATGCACCCTTTTATCTTTCCTGAACCAATATTTCTCCAAATTAAGTTATTTCATTGTAGTAGCTTGGATTCTGATCTGTTTCTTGATCTAATTTAAAGTGTTGATTATGACCTTTATAGCCCTAAATGGCATGGGTCCAGGTTATCTGTGAAACCCTCTTCTCCCCATTACATCAGCCTGCCAAGAGTTGTTCTGAGGATGAGATGGATGGTCTCTAAATTTGATGAACAAAATAAATTGATTGTACTGTTGTTGTTTTTTTTAAATTGATCTTATATTCTTGTCCTTGATTTTACAAATCTGTGATCTGTTCCACAAATTATACTTGAATGGATTTTGACTGACTGGATTGCATTTCTTCTCTATCTTCTTTTGGGTATTATTTGATCAATGTATTTCTGCTATTGTACATTCAGTTATGTCCATATTCTCCTGAAACTAAGGTTGGAATGCCCCTTTTGCAAAACTGCTGTACAGCCTATCTCCTTCATTTCATTTCCTACAACATAACTCTTTCATACTCCATCTATAATTTCTAGTGCCTCTGCTTACCAATGTTTAAATTCTATCACTCATCAGTAGTACCATATGTTTCTAATGTTGTATTACCACCTTTGAAATTTGGTATAGATTTCTTCAGTATCTCTTAGAGTTTTTAAGACTTGTGTAACATTGATATTCCGTGAATAGCCACTAATTTTGATATATGTATGTAGGTGAGCATTTGCTTAGCAATGTCTTCCTTAAGTAGCATTACTACTTCATTCCTTCAAAGGAATGCCTCCATCATGTAATCATCTGATCTGAATAACCCATTCCATTTAACATAAATCCACTCATTTGCTTTTAATTTAATAGGTTTCATTTCCAATTTCAAATTGTTCTTGGTTCATGGTTCTTACATATCAGGTTCAAACTGCACGGGCTCTTATAAAATGAGAATTTTTTTTTCAACACTGGCACTCTTGTAGTCAAATTTATTTGAAGCCTTCGTCTGTCCAAAGAATGCCAGAATTCTTTCCTGCTAACTAGAGGAGTAATATCTAACCTCAAGTGTCTCTAATGTCAGCTTCTCTAAATGTTTCAGCCCAGCATAGTTTTCTTGACAATGATGTAGAAGTGGTTTGCCATTGGCTTACAAATTTTAGTATGCAAGTACATTCTCCATGGGTCAATTTGCTACCTACTTAGAGAGTCCCTACTGGCTTCAGCCCTGTTGTGAATTAGCGTTGGTGTAAAAACTTCACCTTTCCCCTTTTGACCTTATGAGCAAAGATGGTCCTACCAGGAATTATCATTATTATAATTATTATTATCATTCCTACTAGCATCACTATCTGGGTCCCTAAAACTATCTTTTCTTTCTGCAATATCAAGGTGATAATGCCCAGGAAGGTTTTCTCAGAGGGATTATTTTTTATTTAAAAAAAATGTTAGAATTTGCCTGTGTAGTCAGTTTTAAGTAAGATTTTCTCTATGCCTGATGCTTTTATGATTGGGGACATAGGGGTAGTAAGAACAGATATTAGCCAGTTTAACCAACTAAGTCACTTTGCATTATTAGTATAAAATGTGTATAGCTTGTAGGAATAAGAGTAACCATGAGCTTTTTACTGTATTATGTCAAGCTAAAGCTAGCAGTAGTTAATGCATCCTGGGCTAGTTGTGGAAAATGTAGTTACAGAACTGACTAAATTTTCAGTGCTGTTGATATATTTTGGGCATTTTATTTTGCATTTCTGTGATTATTTTTATTCTCTTTTACACCATATTTTTATTTTATAATTGTCTAATGTGTTGATAAAATATCAGTAAATTTGCAGTATTTATTTGACCTAAAAAGAAGCTGAATAATAAAAATAACCCCTATAGTCACCTTATGTGAATGAATGCCTTTAGAGATGAAATAAAAATATGAATAGAAGAAAATCTTTTCATTTTGTAAGCAATTCAAAATATAGGGAACAGAACTACTAAATATAGTCATAAGTGAGCAAGGAATTATTCTTCTTAACAAAAAGACAAAGTAGAAACATACCATAGCACTTACAATCCAGTCTTCCATAACAAAATAGCTGTCAACACTATGAGTGTTATAAAATATTGACAGTCCAATAAGAAATTTCATTTCTGCTTTCAAACAATCTGAAAATAACTTGATTAATATTTATAAACTGATAATACACTTTGTGTATAATAAGTTTGTTCTTGATCAGTCAAAGCTTGTGCTTGCATTGTCCAATACATATTGTAACTCTAAAGCATCTGGAATCTGTAGAATTAGAATCTGAGAAATTCTGATGAAAGGGACAATAGAAATAAGAAAAGTATTTGAAATACAAATGTTTAAAATTGAGATATTCTGCATCTTTTGAATGACTAGGGGAAAAGGTCCATGTATTCTTATACTAGCCTTGTGATCTTTACTTGATTTTTCTGCTATTACCAATAGATAATAAAGTTCTCCAGTTTTCAAGTCAGAAAAGTCTAATGTCTTGATTATTTTCCTCTCTTAAAATTAATACAATTTTTTTCTCTCATAATTTATAAGGTGTATTCATAAGGCACAATTCACCTCAACTAGGCATTGAATTTTGTTTCAGATATACACATACAGCATATTGCACCAGATTATTGTAGTAGTATATAGTATATGCATTATAGCATAGGTATAAAGTAATATAGAAATCCATTCATACAATAAAATGATATGCACTCTTAATGCTAAATAAAAGGTGTCCACACCGGATAGTTAAACATTGTAATGGAGTATATATTCAATATAAAACCTAATCTAATAATTAAGGTCAGAAAAAGTGAGATGAGACAAAGGTAATGCTGCCAGTACATATAAAGCCTAATAAGACACTAAAGAAATTAAGCAGTAGCACCAATAAATGAAACTTAATTTCTAGAGAAAGTTTTAGGCTGCAAATGAATACATTGCAACAGAAAAGAGTGATTAGAACCAAGTGGAATAAGGATTCATTGGAAGGACAAGAAATCAGGAAAATGCACAAGTTTCAAAAACATCTATTTGATTGATTCTACCAAAGTTCTTTAATTATTCATCCTCAAATGGGGAGGAAAAACAGTTTCTAACGAGTACAGAGCAGATGTGAATAAAGTAAAAGACTCAGATCTCTTCTATAAAGTATTAATTGGACAGTCATTGGTACCTACAATTAGAAGCTTGACATATTGCTCAAGTCCTTTCTTTTCCCAAATAATAAATTAGAGCAACAGATAAGGATTAGGACCAGATGCTCAAATTCTACATGGAAAAAATATAATATAAGAACTAGTACAATATTACAAGATATTAATTCTGCTTTTGTGCAAAGTTACAGATTTGTTGTGAAGGAATCCTTTTTAAAATTTAAGCCTAATGTACTAAATCAGGCATGTCAAACTCGCAACATCACATGACGTCGTGCGACATATCGTGACATTTTCCCCATTGCCGGCAATGGGGTGGGTACGGTTTCAGCATGACACATCCGGCCCATGGGCCGGCAGTTTGACATGCCTGTACTAGATAGTACAGGCATGTCAAATAAGACATAGTCCATATGGTCCATAGTCCATATAGTCAAATAAGACATCTGTCCATATGGTCATGATATCTAAAATGGAGGCTAGTATAAGGACAAAGTGGAGTTCGAAGAACTATGGAAAAAGGACTTCCATCTCATTCATTATAACAACATGTCTGTTTCAGAATTCAGAGTCATATATATCATCCATTAAACTTCCAATAAGAGCTTCCAGTATTTTTCAAGTTGATCCTAATTATATTTTTCTTCCCACAGGTTCCTACTAGCCAAAAGAAAGAAGGTGTTTATGATGTGCCAAAAAGTCAACCTGTAAGTGTAAGTATATAATATATTTACAGACAAAACCTGTTTCCTCAAATTTTAGATTTTCAAAAATTACTCTAGCAAAGTTACCACAATGAGGCTTAGAATATGTTTGCAGCACTTCCTTATTTATATAAACTATATTTACTTTAAGTGTATAGAAGAATATCCATCCCACTAATTGGTTTATATTAATCTTACTTTATTGGATGTGTAGGGAGACTATTTTGCATATAATATTTGGGATAAAAATGGAACGATTGAGGAATAGGGGATGTGGAAAGATCATACGTTGTCTTCTTTTTTTATACATCTGACTTCCCAAACCTGGACTTATTCAAATGTGTGGAGTTCAATTTCCAGAAACAGTCATGTTAGCTGGGAAATTATTTAGAAATTATTCAGATGTAGATCTAGGCTGTTATAAATATTCAGTTTGATCCAGATGTAGTTTCAAATGAGAGAAAATGGAGGATACCGTGCAGTGGGGCCCCAGTCTATGCACAGAGAGAAAAAAGTCATACCCCTTTTAAAGTTCTTTTTTTTTTAAGACAAACTATTTCCTCAGGGGAAACAAATATTAAACATATTTCTATTGGTGTCGGTGGGGTATCTTTTTTTTCCCCAGTATGTGAAGGAAGAGGCTGAAGAATGTATAAGCAGATCTTTCTTGTGTTTTGTCCTACAACCAATTAGATTACTAGTAGTTACATTTAAACAAATTAGTAATAGAAGGGGAAAGAGTGGGGGACAGAGATAGTTCTGGCCCTTAAAGTACAGTTTTATATAAACACTTAGCTGGGATTAAAGTGCATTCTAAATCCTATTGCATAAGACAGTGAGAAGCAAATGATAAAATGTGCATGATGACACCATCAGGCAGCTCCCTTGATTTGCGCACTAGTATCAGACAATGAGTTGCAAATACGTAAGGCCGTCGTCTGCTACAGTGACTTGTGGATGTACCATTTTTTTTAGTAGATGCATTGAAATTAATGGAACGAGTTAGTCCTTCTGTCCCATTGATTTCATTATGCCTAAAGTAGATCTAGTTTAGTATGTTCTGAACTTAATAAATATTCATGTTGTCAGAAATTAAGACAAATATTTTAAAAGAAAGATTATAACAGAAAATCAAACACAAATCAAATCATTTTGATATTTTCTCTACAAATTATTAAAAAAAGAAGAAGGAAAATGAAGCATGCACTAATTACATATAATCCAAACAGGCGTATTTGTATTCAATTTTTCTCTATTAGACAATTCTTTAAAATTCAATTTGTGTCAGGTTTACCTAGTTTATCTCTGTCTGATTTACCTACCCAAGGATACTTACTTAAATAGTAGATCTTGTCCCTATGAATCTCTAAATAACTTTACCTAAATAACTTAATCAGTATAAAATGATTTCCTTGTTCTCCCCCTTTTAATCCATTGTACCTTATAACAGTGCAGCTGATTTAAGATAGTACTTGTTTTCATTTTGAGGAAAGTTGGCACTGGCAAAGCTGTTTTCTGGTTCTGTTGCTGAATGTCAAAATTAATGTGCTGTGAAAACAAATTGAATTTAACAACTGCAAATATTTGTATACTAAAAAACAGATTTATTGTCTATGCTGGCTCTGGATATTAGGCCACTTTAAGCTGTTCCTGAAATTTTTCCAATTGTGATTATGGTCAGTCTTCCTTAACCTTTTGACCCTCACCTTCAACCCACATTTTCCCCAACTGCTGGCATTTTTCAAAATTCCTAGCCAAAATCTACGACTTGAAGTCCAAGATACATGGAGGGCCCCAAATCAAGGAGAACTGCTTTAGATAAAACTTTCTACTCTTCAAATATATGTGAGCAAAAACAAATAAAGTAGATTTTACCAAATGGCATCTTTTAATATTTTACATACCTTCTGAATATTGCAATTCTATCATGTGAAATTAAAACTTGCCGAAGCACAAGCTTCTTAATGAACTGTTTCTCATATTTCCCCTAAAGCAGCGGTCGGGGGTTGGGACCCCATTTGGGGTCGAACGACCATTTCACGGGGGTCGCCAAACAACACAGTCCGCCATTTCCCCCCCTTTTCCCCTCAGCCGGCGCAAGGGGCAGCACCGCGCATGCGCGTGGTAGCACTGCGCATGCATGATGCGGGCCATCGCGCCGCACATGCGCGATGCGGGCCATCGCATCACGCATGCGCAGTGCAGGTCGGGGTCGCAGCCTGAAAAAGGTTGAGAACCGCTGCCCTAAAGCCTTCCTATTATACACACATGTCAGGTTTTGCTTGTCATTGGATTTTAGTAACAGGAGGCAAACCATAAATATCTTTCACTAAGCCTGTCACTCAAGAAACAATAAAACCTAATCTTCCTATCAACATGTCTAAATTATCTGTTTACAGTTTTATGAAGGCTTTCAAACAACTCACAGTGCTATATTAAGATCTATCCATTCCTCGTTTTCCTGATTCAGTTTTGCTTGCGGTTGATTAACCATATATTCCTACAAAGAAAAGGTTACCTCTATCTCTAAATGAGTGTATTGGGACTCAAGACACACTAATTTTGATGTTAATGGGTGTAGGTCTTCTGAAAGACTTCTGTCAATCTAGATTTTGCTTGGTAATAGAGTACTATTAGTTGCACATTCAAACACATTTCCACACATTTAAAAACAAAAATGCATTATAGAAAAAGTGAGGAATATGCAGCTTTTCTGATGTAGTTGAACCACAGGTCTCATCAACCCACACAACATAACGAAGGATGAAAGATGCTATGAATTGTAATTTATCATCCTCACAAATGCCATATGTTTCTTATCCCTATGACAAAGATGGATTCACCTTTGACCCAGTTATGGCTGATACCAGTCGAATGGTTTAAGAGTAGTACAGTTTTATTAGGAGAGCCATAATGTCTTAAATAACAGTACATGAATTCTAAAGGTAAGCTGTTTATTATTTATGGTTCAATACACAGTGTAGCGCAAGGCCACTTTTTAAAACAACAGCAGCATTTTAATAGAGAATAAGCAGACCTCTGTTGACCAGTCAGCAAGCAGCTAAGCTTCTTTTCATCCTATATTATTATATGTTTTCACTGAATGTTGCGAGGTGATTTCTACCACAGGTATTTCATTTGTATTGGACTGCTTGTACTCCCTTGCCATATTTTAAGTTTACCTTGCTTTTCTTTTCTTATATCTTCAAAAGTAGCATCCAGATGGCATTCAAAGTAGCATCTGCATGCAGTGCCTTCCAGGAATATAGACAACTTGCTTAAGCCAGCCAGGAAACCCATTCCACACTCCATACAGATAATTTATCATCCCATTAGTAATGCATTTATTTTTCCTGGGAATTTCTATAACATTTGCTATAGAATGTGATAATTCCCAGCTGAAAAGTTTACACAAAGAAACAAAACTATTTTTTTACAGTATTTGCTCCCTCTTTCATTTTAATTTCTAAGGGGAAAAAAATGACCTTTAAACATTTATCCTTTCCTATCTTTCTTCCATCACACTTTGTTTATCAGCAACACCCAGTGTTATTGGGAGGGCCATGCAGGATGAAGGTATGAAGGCATAAAATAAGTGAAGTCTTATCACAGACTTCTTGGCTTTAATAGAACCCCTGGAAGAAGCCAAATACCAAGAATGCTTGGGGAATCATGGAAAAGTTAAATTAAATTAAATTAAATAATTTAATTCAAGGGTTATTCTTGAAGACAACTTCGTGCTGCAGTTTGTCCAGAATGCAGAAAGATGAGCTATTATGGATATTTTAGGGGTCACCTATCTGCAGTAGTTCTTAGTCATCCCAAACATTCTGATAGCATCATCATGCTCTAGGTCCCATAGATTTAAAAATAAATGCCACCTGATGCTGATGGGACTCAGGAAGTAGAACCTATCTGTCATGATAACTGCTCTCTAGAATAGCATTTTCTCTAAAATGGGTGTGGCTCCCAACCTGGGCCTTTATAAAAAAGCCACATACCTCCAGATGGCCTTCTTCTGTGGTGTTCTGGTCTTTTGAATGATTTCTTGGGGGTTTTTTTCCCAGTCTTTTCCAGATTCATTTTGGTGGCATCAATGTCTTTGTTATTAAGCTTCTGTTTTTATTGTTGCACTGTGTAATAATTCAAAGTGGCCGTTGAATTCCATAAATAAACAAATTTGTAGCATAAATCATTCACTGCATTCCCTAGTGTATGAAAAAAGGTTAAGCTAACTTAAGTCAGGTCTTTTTTCATCTCTGAAAAGACATGGCTTTTCATGCATGCATTGGGATAGGGAACGAATGAGAGAAGTGTGGTGGTTTACATTGGGAAATGTGGATATGTCTACATATCTTTGTAGAATACTTTTATCAATTTATTTGTATGGACACAATGAGGCTGACACATATGTTGGAATTTGACGCCATTAAAAACTGCACCCTTTAATCAGAATAGATTGCTACATGTTATGGAAATTAATAGCTGGTGACATTGCATTTCTTCCAAAAATGTTGAATAGAATTCATTTTAATTCTTTCAACAATTCAGGAAGAGCCATTTCCGTGCTTTTAATGAGATCACGAAAATACTGTTTTTAAAAATATACATAGAAGTGCTTTAAAAATAATAAAGATCGTGGGTATACAAATTAAATTTAATTCAATGTATTTATTGTGTGGGATTTAGGAGAATGGTATATTTCTTGTTTTTTTAATTTTATTTAATATATACATTATAAAATACAAAGAAAAATAGAAATAAGAGATTAAAGGAGGGAAAAGGAAAGGGGAAGAGAAGGTGTGAGGTACAAGGGAAAAGAAAAAAAAAGTGCTGACTTCTGACTCTTTTTAGCACAGTACAAAATAAAAGCACTCCAGTCTCAACTTTTTGTTTTTACACATTATTATATAACAATCTATCTCTATAACAGCAAATCTATTTAATTGACGAAACCGAAATCAAAATTACATATTTTTTTTCATCACAAGCACAAAATCCAGAAGTGGTATCCAAATGAAAAACATACTCAAGTATATTTTCCTCTTTAAATAGAATGATCAATTTAACCATTCCTGCTTTACCTTCCTTGTTATGGAAATGGTATATATTTCTATTTGCACCTAATAATCTTTATAAACTGTCACCATTTTTATTAACTATATACTTTCACATTCTTCGACCTTACTGGGTCCCCCCCCCCTTTTTTTTTAAAGAAAAATGCTAAACTTTCTTTAAATACTTTCCTAAAATCAAAACTTTCTAATACTTTTTTCTTCTTTAACTTCTTACAAACTTTGAACTTCAATATTGAATTTAGCTCCCACCCTCCAAACTACCCTTATAGAATAATATGTTTTTTCTTCCTTTTATAAACATATAAAAGGAATATATATATAATTTTACATATACATATAATTTTCAAATTTTTGATTGACTTTCTTTCAGTTAGAACAGTATATTTCTAAGACTGAGATGATCGCCATCACATGGGATATGGAAAGTGTAGTCTAACCATATCTGTGCATTATGATAATCAAACAGTTATTTTAAAAATATTATGTCATCAAGACATTAATGACACTACTAAAAAGCAAATGTTACCATTGCCATTACTTTTATCTTTAAAATATTCATTGTATTCCCAAGATAATCTTATTTAAACACAGATATCCTTGACCTGAGCATTCTGCCTCTGAAAACTGAAGAAATAAATAATTAATGATAGATATGCTTCATTTTATTCAAATTGCACATAAAGAAGAGGGAGTCAAGCTATTCTCCAAAGCACCTGAAGGCAGGACAAGAAGCAACGGATGGAAACTAATCAAGGAGAGAAGCAACCTAGAACTAAGGGGAAACTTCTTGACAGTTAGAACAATTAACCAGTGGAACAACCTGCCTCCAGAAGCGGTGAATGCTCCAACACTGGAAGTTTTTAAGAAGAGACTGGACAGCCATTTGTCTGAAATGGTATAGGGTTTCCTGCCTGAGCAGGGAGTTGGTCTAGATGACCTCCAATGTACCTTCCAATTTTATTATTATTATTATTATCATCATCATCATCATCACTACTTTTTGAAGTGAGATCCTGGAACGCTATTCAAAGGCCTTCTGCATTTCAGACCAGAGAAAGCTGTGTATCCCTGCGCTTCCAGATACATTAACTGGCCTCTTAATACTGTTGTTGTTCAGGGAATTAATGTTGCTATACCCTTCTGAAACATCTCCTTGAAAATATGCCATTCATTTTTTGTCTACTCTGGTCATTTCAATTTGTGATGTCAATATGAGTTTTGATATCAGTATGACCATCTTGTGTTGTATTGCAGAGTTCGTTCATCAGTGTTTTCCTTCCATCAATATATTCAGCTGTGCTGAGTCATCTATGTGTCTGCAGATTAAAGGCCATTTACTACCATGTGGACACTGATTCAGTATCCCATTTGGTATAGGAAAAAGAGACACAAAATGTAAGAGCAGGGGAGAGAGAAGTAAGAGAAATGGTTTATAGTGCAGGAAAAATAAAGACACAACAGGCAGTAAAGCCAAGCACCACATATACTGAGGACGCATTCTTCTGCTTTACATGATGAAGTCTCAATTTGTCTCACAAGAACCATCTTGTAATAATTGACATATTCAGGATAGAGAGTATCAGCCCAAGTTGTAATGAAAACAAACTATCTGTTCTAAATAAGAACAGTTGATAAAACTCCTTTGAGTACAGCAGTTCAGAAAGGCAAGATACTTTCATGAACAATTAGTTTTTATGTCTACCGTATGGTGTGATTTCTTCCCATTTTTCTTTTTAGATTTGCCAAGAAAGATAGGAAATTGTAACATACATCATTCTTTAGTTTTACAAAGCTTTGAGGGGGTGATTATCTTTAACAGATAACTATTTAATAGATAACTATTGAAATAGATTTTCAAATAAAAATAGGGACTTTAGAAAGGGCACAGTGGTGGGGTCCCTGCGGGAATTGGGAGTTAAGCAGTGAACTTTATTGCCTAATGAAATCTAACCTCAAGAAACCCCAGAAATTAATATATACTGTCATCATGCACTTTCTCAACTCTCAAATTTCTTGGATGTGGCCAGCCTTAACTTTGATATGTCTTGTGCTAATGGAATGTTACATTTCTGATCTGATCCTCTTGACATAACTAAATGTTAGCTTTGCTTTTAGCACTTTGAATGTGGGTTCAAGGCTGACTAGTCTGATGTACTGTAGGTCAAACAAGCATGCAGCTTGGAGTCAAACCTTACTTTTAAGTTCTGTAGGATTGAGATACATTTTGCACAATTTAGTAAATAGTAAATAGATTCATGACAAATACTTACAGGCATTGGTTTCAGTACACAACTTAGTAAGTAGATGCCTTGCTGATACTTACAGGCATTAGTTTAAATATTTAAAAGTAACCAGGCTATAAATGGCATTCTTCCTCTGTAGCCTACTTATCTGTGTGGTATATCTCTATGTTTTCTCACTTCGCCAATTTAGCAGCTAATGTAGAACAATTTAGGTTTTCTTCTTTTTCTTATCCTTGCTACTCTACCTTACAAAAAGCCCAAGGATTTTTTTCTTTTAAAAAAAACACTTATGCACACTAAAATCCTTAAAAATAATAGTTGGAACTAAGCAAAATGCCCTCTAAAGATTCTACTATACCTGCTGTTTTCATTTCATGCTACCAAAGACTGAAACAGCTGCAGTTATTTTGATGCTTCCTTATTGCAGCCAATGAATGAATTTTTCACTGAGCAGGTTGAAATCATTTCATTATGTAGAAAGCTTAGTCATGGGGAAACCATCATTATAGAAATATTACAGTGACCAGGATTCAGAGGTACAGTGGACAGTGGCTATGTGTATTTGAAAATTATTCAGAAGAAGTCCTTGCTATTCATCAAAGTAGCCACACTTTCCTTGCGTCTTCTGAAAAGAAAGTGTAGCTGCTTTAAGAGTCAACTCATTAAAATAAACATGCTTCTTAAAGCAGCCACAACTGTTATTCAGGCTTGCAGAGTAGCCATAAAAAGCTATTTTAATCATAGAAAAATGCTGTCTTCATGCGTGCATAATATCTGACACACTTCTCCCAAAACATTTTTGAAGCACATTCAGCTCTATTATGGAAAGAAACCAGTGCTGAACCACACAAAGTGTTATTTCCAAAACTTCATTTCCTTTCTTAGCTGGTTCTGTGAAGCGTCTGTGCTTATTCTTTTCATGACATTCTAGACATTATTTTCTCAACAGCAGTTATTATATTGCAGTGAGAGGGAAATACTGCTATACACCCTAGCTGAATTGCTTTTTGGGAGCATGTTTCATAAGTTTTCAGTTTTCCACATTAACAGAGAATTAGGATGAGATTGGCCATTCCATTTTTGTTCAGAACTTTAGAATCTAGGACACACTCTTTTCTAGAGGCAGATGACCAGAAACTTGCCCTTCATGGTTCTTTTCCATGAAGATCCTTGCTCACCTTACTCTTAAAGTACCTGAAGCCTCTCAAGGGAGCAGAATTACTATGTTAGTCTCACTTGAACACATTTTCATACATTCTGAAAAGTCATCTGTTTTGTATGGGTATGTAGGTATTAATTGTAACATGGAGAAAGCTTTGCAAAGATACCAAAGTCCTTCACTGTCACATAATGGATATTAGGAGGATGGGGCTGGAAGTCATGAAGATTGTTGAAGGCTGAGACCTTGCACTTTTTCCAAAAACTTGAAGCTTTGAGCATTATCAGAGGGACTAACAGATTTTCCAGCTAGGTTTTTTTTTTCTTTCCAATATATGAAACTCCCTTAACATATGTCTGACTATTATCTAACTCAGTGTTGTTTTCACTAAAAGAAGTAATTAACCAGGATATCAAAATCATGTTTCCTAATCTTAGACAGAGATTTCTAAGACAGTTTCTAGGATTTGTCTGCATGCAAATCATATTCCTTGTCTCTACCTAAATTTATAGTTTGGTATGTTTAAACAAAGAAGAGAGAAATTGATATCAGGAAATTTGCACCACATCATTATGCATCTGTCAAATGGAAGAAAGTCTTTTGACTTGATTTGTAGCATTATAAAGATCAAATGAATCTTTTGAATTTTCCATTTGCCATCACTAGTTGCAGTTATTAGAAGGCTTAAAATATTTTATCTGAACTTTTCTGGTATGTCCAGAGAATCAGGAGAAAGTAAAACTTAAGGATAAATTAATCCTTGGATAATACATTTTAAAGAGTTTTAAGTGAGTGAGTGGTCTTACTGCAAGGATGAGTAGATCAAGAACTTGTTATTTCTTAAAATTATTTTAACTATGTCCACCAACTTCTACATGTAGAAACATAGCATGTCTGCTCAGCCCAGCAGAGATTATTTCTTTAAAGTGATAAAATGTATTTGGACAATGATACAGCATAACGGTCCATCCCTATAACAAAGAATCTGGAAATAAATTGCATCCAAAATACTCTTTCCAGACTGTAGCAGCAGGAAATGAAATGTGTCTGCACCATAGCATAGAAAAGAATCAATTAGACAAGAATATAGTGTTCACAGCATTGGAACAGACAAGAAAACTGTATCAATCACAGGATTTTGGGCAAAATGCAGTATAAAGATAGCAAAACTTTAATAATGTTACAATATTTTCAGTGTGAATTTTAGACTATTTTTGGTCAGAAGTTTATATGATCCAGAAATTATAGGCATATTCTGTTCAAAATACTTTATGCCTAGTATAAACAGGCATGCATTCTCTGCCTTGATTTCATCTACCTTATTTCTCTACCTTTATATCCACTGTTTGGAAATAAGAAAACTATTGCTATAAAATATTTATGTCTTTATGATCATAATTGAGCCTCAAATTATGGCCATATGTCATGTTGGTTATTAAATGACCACACCTGATTTTACGACCTTTTTTCCAGTGGTAAAGTAGATATGGCAGTTAAACAGATGTGACAGTGATTAAGTCAATCCATTGTCCACAATGGGCGTTTTTTGTGAGAAACTGAAAGTAGACACCAGTTTGGGGGGGGGAGGAAATATAAATTCAGGCTGGCTGACAAATACCCAAAATACCATCACATGACCGGGGGAGGGGTTAATCCAGTCATTGGAACTTGAATCCAAGTCATAATTATCCCTCGGGAAGTCCATCATAATTTTGAATGACTGCTAAGCAACCAGTCAGCAACCAAAGACTATCTGTAATTATTAAACAGAAACTACATATTCAGTTCTCTACCATATAAAATGCATCAACAGGCTATGTTAGTGTAAAAAATGTTCAGCTTTGTAAATATATCCATACTATCCAATGTATGCATATCTATCTGCTGCATAGTCATTTATTCATTCTTAATAATGTGAGTTACTTCCAAGAAACATCCTACTAAATGAAGACTAAAAAAGATAGCACATGGCTAGGAGGAGTTATCAATATTGGATCTGAATCCACCATATTGTATGACATTTTGAGTGGTCGGTTTTATAGCCATATATAGCTGTAAACTGGACCGCCCATTGAGCATTGTGAGATGATGATGACGATGATGATGTTGGAAGGGACCATGGAGGCCATCTAGTCCAACCCCCTGCTGAGGCAGGAAACCCTATACCATTTCAAGCAAATGGTTATACAGTCTCTTCTTAAAAATTTCCAGTGTTGGAGCACTCACAGCTTCTGGAGGCAAAACGTTCCACTGATTAATTGTTCTAACTTTCAGGAAATTAGTCCTTAGTTCTAAGTTACTTCTCTCTTTGGTTAGTTTCCATCCATTGCTTCTTGTCCTGCCTTCAAGTGCTTTGGAGAATAGCTTGACTACCTCTTCTTTGTGACAGCCCCTGAGATATTGGAACACTGCTATCATGTCCCCCCTCGTCCTTCTCTTCATTAAACTAGACATATCCAATTCCAGCAACCGTTCCTTATATGTTTTAGCCTCCAGTCCCCCAATCATCTTTGTTGCCGTTCTCTGTACTCTTTCTAGAGTCTCAACATCTGTTTTACATTGTGACTTCAGATATCAGGTTTTTCTTTTTTTAAAAAAAAAACAAAAACAAATGTTATTAATTTTTTAAATTTTAACATCCAGATACTTAGGAAGCAGCGTGATGCTAGGGAAATCAGTCAATAACAAAATAATTCATATATATCTCAGGTTACATCAATAACATTCCCTCACTGTTTCCCACAAATGTTATATCATATTCATGTTAATCAGTTTCTAAATAGGCTCAATCAATCAGTATTTTACTTATATATATCCAAGTCCTGTTTATGGGTTTTATTTAATTCCAATTTATATATTCCAACTTAGCCTTTTATAACAATATTTAAACTTCGGATAACCTTGATTTCCCTCATTTCATTATAATATAATTAACATAACTAAAATACACATATTATTCCAAAATTTGCCTTCTTTATAGACAAATATATTCTGATTCTCATTCTAATAACTCTCCTTTAATAACAAAATATATTTTATTATCACAAATCTATTTCCATATAACAATTAAAGTTATAGTCTAGCAGTTACTTTTAAGTCCCATTATAAATCTAAATGCTAAATATTAAAAAAAATTATCTCTGAAAAACTGCTTTACCCATTTAGTAGATTTCTAAATCCCATTTTTAAATCTAACTCTGGCTTTCCTTTTGTGCCAAGTAGGTTTCCATGCCAGTGCCTCTAAAACCTCGGATGTATCTCCCTTCATTCCTACACCTGTTGTTTGAATCAAGGAAGAACGTCCAGTTATCAGTCTTTCAAAAGAACTGGCCACTTTTTAATTGTTAAGTTGTTGCCCTAATAATTCAAATCTCCATGTTTGGTTTAGGGTATTTATAGTCGGTTCAGTAGTCAGGTCCTCTTCTTCTTGCAATTTCATCTGAGTAGAATAGAGAATCATATCCGGTGTTGTTGTTGTTTGGTTATCTAAAATATCTACATTCTCTGCTTTTGGAGTTACAGGTGCTGTAGTTAAACTCAGTGATTAAGCATCAAAGTTCTCAGCCACTTGTGCACGTTGTATGAAGTCTTCTTTAATGTTAAATTTTTCATCTTCTGTTATTTTTTGGGCTATAGGTTGATCAGTTTGAGTCTGAGGTTCAGTTTGCAGTTTTGTAAAAATGTCTTTGGCTTTCACTCATGAAATGATTAGCTCAGTTGCTTCATGGATTTTTCAAGGATACGTTTATAATTAAGTTGTGGATAGGATTCATCCATTTCCATGGTGATTAAAGATAGTCCTTTAGTGGAGGCTATGTTTAGTAAGACTCAGCCATTGTCCACCTCCACAATTTATAAGAATTATTGTCACCACAACTGTTTCTATGTCTTATCTTTTTTTGATAGTATGAAGGACAAATCAAAGTAGTCAACAAGGATAATTGAAAAAAAAGTTGCTATGCCAAATTTTGCCACAAGATGTCCCCAGCAGACCACAAAATCTTTTCCCAAATGCCGAATAGACTCTTATTCAGTTAAAATACACAAAAAGCCGATATTTTGCAAAGTTAATAATTAAAGAAGTTAAAAAGATGCTAAGTCTCTATAACAAAAAGTTTTGGGTCCCCAAGGTATCCACAAAACAAAGATCCAATTTGGTTGTTGAAGTTAGTAGTTCTTTCTTTTTCTTTCCAAGCTGTAAAATCCCACATATGCAAACGCCGCTGAATTGAGAGCAGGGAAACGAATTTCAAAAAGCTTTCACAGGAAGGTAATTAGGGAAAAAGAGAGGTAAAAAAGGATCTCACCCAAAACCTCCACTCCTGCTTCATATGCTTAGCTGTTATTGGGACTTTCGGCTGGTGCGAGTAGGTGATCGTCCATGTTAATGGCCGCTCTTTTCTTTGTTGGTCCTAGGGAGCTGCCTCAAATCAAACGGAAGGGCTACTGCCCTTCCGCAATCTTGTGAGGCTCCTCCCCAATGGTGGTCACTTCTCCAGGGCGACTTTTGACCCTTTCCAGGGTCTTCCGACGAAGGAAAAACAGACGGCAGGGAGAAGCTTCCCCCTGAACGTCCGAAGGCATCGCATCCGGAACCGGAAGTCTCAGATTTTTCTTATTTTGAATTGTGTAATTCAGTGATTTGTGCGAGCAATGGGAAGGGGTTTGCCACAGAGGCAGTTCCATGTTCTTAAATTATATTTAAAGAAACCATTAAACTGCTGGTCTCCAATATTTTAAAGGATGCAGTCCCGCCACCAGAACCATGCAAAATTCAACTACAAACAATTTCTGATGAACCATCCTTCATATACCATCTTGACTTTTTCTCCAGGCTGAAAATCTGTTTATCAGGCTTTGACAGGCAGCACTAATTCACAAAAAAAAAACTATGTGTATGTTGCGCTCAACAAAAAAAAGGGTACAAAGGGAAGGAAGAGTTATGATAAAAGCAGTAAATATAAGCTTGCTTAGCTTAATACTTTACCCTAAATCTTCAGTGTTAAAAAAATACTTAAAGATCAAAAGTCTGCCCATATCAGTTTGGTCCAGTAGTTAAGGCACAAGGCTAGAAAGCAGGAAAACATGAATTCAAGTCCCACCTTAGCCGTGGAAGCCAGCTGGGTGACTTTGTGCCACTCGCTCTTGTTTCAGCCCACAAACCTCACAGGGTTGTTGTGGGAAAAATAGGAGGATGGTTTGTTGGATATGTTTGCCAGGAGTTATTTGTAAATATAATAAAGATGGGATACAAGTTAAATAAATAAATAATAAAAACACTATTGTTATGTTTAAAAAAAGAGCTTTAGCCCATTCTTTCTTTTGCAGTCTTGCTACCAAATGCTTGAACGATCCTCTAAAAGCACTCCCTTGCTGATCACCTACTTTGAGAAAACAGTCAATATATAATATTTTGTAACCTGCATCTCTTTTGTTCTTTATTCGTTGTTAAATACTGCCCTTGGTTCACAATGCTTAGCCTGAGGATGCATTTTTACTACCTCAAAAGCTTGATAATTGATCCTCATTATTGTGATCATGTATAAATCTTCAATACAGCATGAATACATAAATGTCTCAAAGTGCCTAAAGGGAATCATACCAGGAAAAGTGATATAAAGATATTAGTGTAGTTAATGTTACTGCTTTTAGTATTATTTCCTGGTCGTAGTTCCTGCCTTTTCATGAGACTGTGATTTAAAGGAAAATAAATACAACGCAGAGGGAATTTAGAATTAATTTGACTATAGATTGTGTTGAGTAGTACAAACCTAAATGGATCAATTCACGTGTTGATTATTTGAATAACTTTCTTAGAATCAAGTCAGCAAATAAGCTGGAATATTAATCACTTCTTAAATAGTTTGTAACTTCTGGATGTTAATCTAATCACATATTTATAAATACATTATACTCACCTTTCAGAAATAATCAGGGTTTTCTGACCATAAGACAAAATTTGTAGCAGTGAAATCTTTATCCAATAATGCAATATTATAATTCTTCTACATGTAGTCAGCTAGCAATTAAATACATATGTCTAGATTCTACTAAAAACAATACAAATATCTGTATTCTGCTATTATCAAATATGAACTTTTAAAATATATGGCATGAGCTATGAAGAGCGTAGTAAATCTGTGGGGGTTTTTTAAACCTATAGTTCAGCTAGGCCGCCAGATATAAAGCAAGTTAATGAGCAGATGGGAAGGAAAGGAATTTTGTTGCCAAAGCAAAGAGGAAAAAAGAATGAAAAAATCAGTGAGATGCTTTTAAATACACAAGCAGTTTTATTATTAAGTGGAACTTGAAGAAGCAGGACTGAAGGAGTATTCACGCTTATGAACTTTGGAGTTGGAGAAAAGTCTTGCAAATACCACAAGCAGCCAAAGAAACAAACAGATGTATCATTAAACAAATCAATCCAGTGTTCTCATTCAAGACACAGTTGACCAGTCTCAAATTCACATATTTTTGACCTGTTATATGCAGATCTTGGTCTCTGAACGAGTCTATAATTCTGTGAAAGGTAGAAGGAAAGAAAAGATCCAGCAGTGAAGTGGATCAACTCAGTTACAACTGCAATGGATGCACCACTGGAAAACCTGAAAGACCAGGCTATGAGCAGTCATCATGACAAACATCTATATGGTTACTAAGATTTGATATGGATATGAGCATTATCTCTCATCAGCCTTCCTTTCATCATATTTCTGTAATATAAGAATCCTGGTGGATCATACCATTTAGTCCATAATTCTGTGTTATTATATACAGATAGTTTTCGAGTTATGATCAAAATTGGGATCAGAAGTTTGGTTGCTAAGCTATGCAGTCATTCAGC
Organism: Bothrops alternatus; assembly: GCA_034064705.1. NCBI lineage: Eukaryota > Metazoa > Chordata > Lepidosauria > Squamata > Viperidae > Bothrops > Bothrops alternatus. The sequence continues at coordinate 5,676,578 of JARGCV010000039.1, read as the reverse complement.
AAATCATCACATGACCTATTTTACAACTATTTTTACCACAGTTGTTAAGCAAGCTGGGAAGGTTACAAGTTGTGATCACATGATTTACTGTTGTAAGGCCACATTTGGAATACTGCATTCAGTTTTGGTCACCACAATGTAAAAAAGATTTTGAGACTCTAGAAAGAGTACAGAGAAGAGCAATAAAGATGATCAGGGGAGGCTAAAATATATAAGGAATGGTTGCTGGAATTGGGTATGTCTAGTCTAATGAAGAGAAGGATGAGGGGTGACATGATAGCAGTGTTCCAATATCTGAGGGATGCCACAAAGAAGAGGGAGTCAAGCTATTCTCCAAAGCATCTGAAGGCAGGACAAGAAGCAACGGATAGAAACTAACCAAAGAGAGAAGCCACCTAGAACTAAGGAGAAATTTTCTGACAATTATAACAATTAATCAGTGGAACAACCTGCCTCCGGAAGCGGTGAATGCTCCAACACTGGAAGTTTTTAAGAAGAAACTGGACAGCCATTTGTTTGAAATGGTATAGTGTTTCCTGCCTGAGCAGGGGGTTGGACTAGATGGCCTCCAAGGTCTTCTCCAACTTTTATTATTATTATTATTATTATTATTATTATTATTATTATTATTATTATTATTATTATTATTATTATTATTATTATTATTATTACATGTGAGCCAGTTGCCAAGCGCCCAAATTGTTTTTATGTGACCACAGGTTAGCGTGATAGTCATAACTTCAAGGACAGATCATAAGTCACTTTTTCTAAGGCAATTGTAACTTGGAAACTTTGTTAAACAAATATCACAAGTCGAGAACCACCTATAGTGACAAAACAGATTCTTTTAGGAAACTAATAAGCAGCCTGTCCTCTTTCGCTTTTGTTACTTGGGAGCTAGTAGCACCTGCCATGATTCAGGAAGTAGTCTAAAGCTATCAGAGCTAGCAACTATTAATAGTTCTCTCATTGGTGAATTTCTCCAGCACCTTTCTAAAGCGATTAATTATTGGGCATTATCTAATGAGAACAAATGATGCTGTTAAACTATCAATTATATAAAGAAATAATCATCCATCTTTAATTGTCCTATTTGTAGTTTTGCTTCATTATGTTAACACCATGAAGAGGAGAAAACAAAATCTATTGATATTTCTAGGCTAAGCATGATTTTTGAATTCTATGACATATTTTGCCCTTGTTTGCTTTGTTAATTTTCATATGAATTGTTCTCTAGGAATTCAAAGAAACTTATACTGTTATATTTTATTTTCATCATCAGTTTGAGATTGGTTGGTCCATAATCAACAAGTGAGCTTCCATGACTATAAGTGGACTTCAAATAGTTTCCCTCAGTCTTAAGCTTTTAACCCCTTCATCACATTTATTTTATCAATATCAAGTGTGGTTATCTGTAAGATATCTAAATTCATTTTTTGTTATTATTCATTGTCTTATTTGGCAAGCCAAAACAATAATGTTTCTTTTCTTCTTTCTTTTCAATTGTTTGTTTGCTTGCTTGTTTTTAAGGAAGACTTTGTGTCTGTGTTATGCTGTCTGACAGAATGAAAGATTGTAGTATCTTCTTAAGCTTGTATCTTTTCTGATACAAGGTATGGATAAGTGGGCAGTGGGTACGGTGTGAAGAATAAGCTAATTTTGATGCAGGCTATTATGTAATAGTAAATCATAGTTAATGCAAACCATATTTCTATATGAGGTTTCCAATCCTTGTTTATTGCAATAATTATTGTACCTATAGTATTTTAATTCGCTCACATAAATGAAAAATATGTTCAGGTAGTCAGGGTTTAACCCATTCTAAGTAACAATAACTATCTCAAAAATATAAAAACTTTTGTTCATGAGGATGTACTTACATTTTAATAAAATGTGCAGTCCTTTTGCTCTACCAGCAAAGGAGATTTTTAAATAAGTCATGCAATTGAGTATTGAAAATCCAACAGTTAAGAAACAGTTTTGCATTCATGTTCCAGAATTTGCATTTCTGAAATGTGCCAATTTTAAACAGACTTTTTAATAATGCATTTTTCAGTACAGAGACAAAGCAATTAACTACTTTATTACATTTTTGAATTGGTGTCTCCATCCATTAGATCAAGAAGATATTTTTATGATTTGCTCAAATGTTTCCTGTTGAAAAGATCTTAAGTATTAAAAATGTAATTAATTGCTTAATAGATATTATGTAGCTTAAAAGCAACATACAGAGTATTGTATGCAAATTTTTATATGCAGCTTCCAAGTTATGAATAAACACCAGGATGTGTTATATAACTAATAGCATTTAATTAATTTCACTGAACAATACGAACAGTGGGAAATAAAACACATAAACTATAGGAGAGCCAATCTGGTATAGTGGTTAAGAGGCACCAGGCTAGAGACCAGGATTCTGTGAGTTCTAGTCCTACCTTAACTCACACTCCGGCAACCCTAGGAAGAATGCAGTGGTAAACTACTTCCAAAAGTCTTGTTAAGGATATTGTAAGAACTAGTGCAGACAGTTGTCAAGAGACATGAAGGCACATATACACAAAAGCTCATAAGCTACTTTAAGCAGTCCATATTTAACTAATCTCTATTAACAAAAGCTTAGTTTAACAATACAGAGTAAAGTCCTTCTGGAGATTATATAAGCAACTGAAAAAAGTTCTTTCACCTTGAACTATCCATTATGTTGCCCTCCTGTTAATTTCCAAAATAGTTCAAAAGAACATGAGCTCCTTCAGAAACAGTGCCTCTTCTAGCAAGCCTAGAGCTGCATATAAAGTATTCAAAGCTTCCAATAATAGATTCCTGATAAACAAACCTACGCACAACCTAAATGATTAACCAAACTAAAATCATTCCTGAAATGAAGAACAAAAAATCAGTTTTGAATTGCCCTATATTGTATACAGTTTCACTGAATACAGGTAATCCTCAAGGCACAACATTTAATTGACCATTCAAAGTTACCACAGACCTCCCAAAAGCTATATACGACCTTATTTTAAAGTTATGAATTCTGCAGAACCCTCCAGGTCATTTGCTCTTACAACCAATTGTAGAGACACTTTAGCATACCCGTTATCTATTTCCCCCCTCATCCTGCCTGCCAGTCCTCCCTCCAAAAGGGACTGGGCCTGCTTTGTTCCTCATTGGATTTCACACAGTCCTCTTCCACCCCTCATAATCGCTTGTTTACCTTATGAAGATCTGCAGAGCTCAGGCGCTGGGGACAGGAAAGGAGAGCAGTCATCTCTTGTTGGGCCATGTGGGAGAATTCCAGCAGCATCTTTCCATCCTTAGCATGCATTTTGAAACCTGAGTTGGTGTAATTCTGGGTAAATGTCTATGGAGATTCTCCGTCATCCAGGTCATGGTTTCCCCTAAAGTGGTTTTTCAAAAGGCAACTGGACTTTGTTTTTCCTTGAGGACATTTCGCTGAAGCTTCTTCATTTCAGTGAGCTTCTTGGATAAGAAGTGAAACATCCTCAAGGAAAAACAAATCCCAGTTGCCTTTTGAAAAAGTACTTTTGGGACAATTCTGGGCAAAGGAGGCCTTCCCACTCTTTCTGCATTGCCTCTTTACCGCTTAGCTACACTATTTGTTCTCCATGTTGGCAGAGCCAGCTCAGGTTTCAAAACGTCTGCTGAGAAAAAAAGGCTTTTTCCCTCCAGTCATAGTATGATGAGGGAAAGTCCTGTGCTTTGCAAATGAACACAGCAAAGTAGCCCTTTTTTTCCTCAGTGCAAGAGGTGCCTTGTGAGTTAAGAAGGGTATGTTGGTGTGTACCTGAGATGTCACTTGGTTGTGGGGGGGCAGGCAAGTAGACGACATAGGCCAGGAAAGATGCCTGGGGATTCATGAGAGGTGCTGTTGGAAAGAGTGTGTTGGAGTCAAGGGGGTGTATAAAGTATACAATGCAAGTCAAGTAGGGTGCATGTTGGCACAAATTAAGAATGCGTAGAGATCCCGGCGCATGAGAGTTACCATTCTCATGGTTGAGGATGTCACTCGGGAAGGGTGGGCTGGGAAATGTGTATGGGGGTGGGCAAGAGGTGCTGTGCAGGTCAGAGACAGTGTATAGGAGCATTGCAGGTTAGGGAGGATGCATGAGGGGCACAAGAGGTGCCATACAAATGAGGGAAGCAACATGGGAAGTGGCATACATTGGTGAAGGCATGCAAGTGACAGTCCTGGTTGAGAAAGGTATGCAGGAGTTCCTTCCTTCCTCCCTTCCCCCTTCCCTTTCCAGCAGTTACTGCTGGGTGGGGAAGGAACAAAGGATTGCAAATCTGACTGGGAACAAAGATCACACAACTGTAGCAGCAGCCCACCACAAAGTAGCAATCAGTTGCCTAAATATCATTCCCTCAGGAATCATGAGTCCTTGATTTTGGATGCATTCTGTAACTTAGCTCATTTGAGCTATCTTCATTCAAAAATTGTTGCCCAGTTAAAAGTCATGACAATGCAAGTTTTAGTAGTATATAGATACAATAACATACATACTGCAGGATTTTAAAAAATGTTTTAAACTGACATTCCCAGAAGAGGCTAAGCTTGCTAGTAAGCCCTAAACCTAGCCTATTCTGCCAAAAACTGTAGTACAATACGATAAAAATGAAGTACAGTAGCTAAAGCATTTACTGTATATTCTTCCCATTATAGCACTGTTTCATCAGTTTTCAAATTGGTTTGAATCAATTTTTTTCTTTACGTTCAAATCTCACATTGAAATTCATTCTTCCTAGATCCGGTAATCAAATTTAAATTAGGTCTTAGCTAATTAATATACCCTAGTAACATCATTAGTAGCCTACTGAGGATTGTCGTTTCTTTTGAAAATTTAATATTACTGCTGTTTTGTAGTGGCAGTTCTTGGTCTTTTACTGTTTTAATGACTCCACTAGAGACAGAAAAATAGAATGTCTGTATTTTAATAAAGAAACTTTATATATATTTCTAATCCTTTTAATGCAAAGATGTTCTCAGCATTTTAGCATCACACATAAAGTCCGGGGTGAAGTTACTTTGGATACAACACACATACATCTTTTAGAATAAATACAATGTTTGTTTCTCATATGCTGATACAGAAAGGGCTTCTATTTCAGGCAGTTGTAGCATGGCCATATATTCTTTACAGACTTAATTATCAGCTTTGTTTTTTATCTATCTGAGACACATAGCCAAGTGATTAAAAATTAAACTCCTCACAAAAGGAACCTATAGAAGGATCCTACAATCACACGTCTTCTCATTCTTCTCATAGTTTTACACAGGGTGCTGAGAACAGGACTTTAATTGGCAAAATCTTTTCTATTGAAACGTCTAAAGATGGAGACAGATGAGGGAAAGCATTTGCCCCCAGTAAGTGCAACGCAGTCCAGCAAAATCTCAACTGAAGACATTTCCATTGTCTAAGAGACACTAATGGTTCATCCATAGGAAGTATTTCCTCGGCAGAAAGCGATGCAGAACAAGAACTTATGGAAGACGCAGCCCAAGGGCTACTTAATAATTGGACCCTCGAGACATGCAGTAACATGCTGGGCAATTGTTGTCTGGGAGGTCTTGCCTTGCTGTTGCAAATTCTCTGTTGAACTCTACACAATGTTCCTCCCTAGTTAGGCTATTCTGCTTCCCGGGACGTCTTCAAAATAGCAACCAGTTCCATTGACGCAGGTGAGGATGCCCTGTGAGACAGCATAGCAGTAAGAAGAATAGGGACAAAAACACAAAGCATTGTTTGAAAGAGAAGAAATAAAAATAAATTCTGTTTATTTTAGCAGAACTTAATTTTACATTTGGCAAATGATTTGTGATTTGATCCAAACTAATTTATTAATGTCCCCTCAGTTTCCTGTTTCTTTCAAATTAGGTACAGTTTCTAGCCCTTTCTTAAACTTAGTCCTTTAATTGCACTGACATATTATTCTTTTTACTTCCTTACTACTAGTATAAATTAAGAGGAGAGACTTTGAAAAAGAGGGAAATTGTAAGTTTATCTCAGCCAGATGCTCTCGTGAATGTAATAGGTATCCTAATTACAACTCATCTAGTATCGTATTCTCTGTGGGAATTCTCTGCCTTTAGAAAGGACTTGGAAGCTGCAACTGCCACAGAAAATGGTGGCCAGATTATTGCCAATGGAGAATAATATTTATTTTATGCTTGGTTCTAGGTACCTTTCAAGGGTAGCCAGGATGCATCAGGCAACACCTTGCCAAAGTTGAATTTGCCTATATAATGCAAACATCTAGAGAGGGTCTACTGTGTGTCATCTATTCTCATTCCGCATGAGATACATATACAGTGGCCATCTTGCCTTGCAAAAATAATGAACAAACCAGAAAAAGGGGGAAAATCTGAGAAGTTCATAAGGATTTAAAAAATAGCTTATATTTATAACTTTATTTTTCAAAAGAAAATTCAAAAACAAAACCAGAATACATAATGCTCCTCTCCCTGTGTTCCAGTAAGCAACCTTGCAAAGTGGATTTATAGCCCCCATTCAATTGAGTGCATCTTAGAGTTATACTTAACTCCGTTTCTCTATGAATTGCCTAAACCTGCAAAAACTGCTTCCCAGAGTCCCACTAGCTTGAACTGATTGTGGGTGTCAGTAATCTTAGTTGATTTGTGTGCTTTTTTTTTTTAAAATACTGCTTCAGTTATTTTATGTTGGCTTTTCTGTAAACTACTGGAGTCTTGCAGGATTAGGGAAGTCTATAAAATACTGTAAAGTCTGTAAATAAATAAAATGCCACCAGTCTATTGGTGACACGAGGCTATAGATCTCCTGCGTATCTGATCCAAACTGAAAGAGTTTTATGCCAGTTTTTTTTTTACAATTTCCATTGTCTCAAGTTCATTTTCTACCCCAATTGTGTTAGTGTTAATGTATAAAGTCATCCTTGACTTGAGGCTATTATTTCTAAAATAATATCTTATCCCACAAATTCCTACCTGTTCACTGAGGTCATCATAATAATAGAATAATAGAGTTGGAAGGTCTTCTAGTCCAACCCTTTGCTCAAGCCTACACCATTTCAGACAAATGGTTGTCCCATCTGTTCTTAGAAACCTCCAGTGTTGAAGCACCCACAACTTCTAGAGGCAAGTCATTCTACTGATTAATTTTTCTAACTGCCAGGAAATTTCTCCTTAGTCCTAGGTTGATTCTCTCCTTGATTAGTTGCTTCTTGTCCTGCTTCAGGTGCTTTGGAGAATAGGTTGACCAGTATAGATTAATCATCAGAGATTCAGATGTGTTGGCTACTCATAAATAGTCCTTTTTAGTTGTATTCAACTCTCCTTCAGGAGCATCAGCCTTAGGTTGGGATCTCCCTTGTTTTATCCCCATAATAGCAATCCTTCATGAGCTGAAAAGGAATGGCTAGCCCAGGGTCCCTTAGCAGACTTGGATAAGGATAATCCTGAATCAGTTACCACAATCTTACTCCGCCATCTTAACTTCTCTACCATATTGGTTTTCCAGGAGTAGTTCTCCATTTAGGAATAGTCCTCCAAAAGAGTGCTAACTTTATCATCTTTTTTGGTGCCATAAAAAAATTTTTTTGTTCTATCATGCATATTACTGATTAGTATCTTAATTTTATACTTGAATGCTGCATGAAAGTTTTTAATTGCAGTAAAAGCTTAATTGTCCAAATTTAGCAGACTTCAGATAAAATGAACTATAATTAGTTCAAATTGAATACCCAAAGAATGACTGTTGTTTCTGAAATAGTCCAGACAATTTATTTATTTATTTATTTATCAAATTTGTATGCCGCCCCTCTCCCAAATTAACACAATTTGTATTAGTTTATGTTATTCATATAACTAATGTACTTTTTGCATTATGAATATCATTTGTGTGAGGAATATCATTTGTGGTATTAATTGATACAGTTGCCATCAGTGCTTCAATTGTATAGTGACGTAAATGATATAAATTGATAGCATACCTTGATACAAATAATGTCAATTCAGATTTAACAGTCATTCAGAAATTCTTTCCCCAAAATGATCTGTTTTATTAAACCTTTGTTTAAAAGCCTATATTCTACCCTCTCCTTTTATCATTTCTACTCTGAATTCTAATTATGACTCTTGCATATTTTTTAAACAAATTTTATTGGTTTTTTTCATTTTACAGACAAGTGCTTACGAAACAACATGGTGGCAGGGCAATCAATTATCCACACAACAAAGTCATACCCATAAAAATCAGATTAAATCATTAAAAAAGAAAAAGAAAGAAAAGAAAGAAAGAAAGAAAAACAGAAACAGAAAACCCCCCTCTCTTTCCCCTCTAATAACTTATTATATTCAAATTGATATATTTCAATACAACTAGGTCAATTCTATCAATCCTCAATAACCTTTCATCTAAATAGATCCACAAATCCAACTCCTGTATGAAGTTTACTTATTTCAGTTACTGTGTTCCATATTTCTAATCTAAGTACATAATTAACACTTCGGGAGTCTCCCCATTACCTTTTTCCTTAACATATTCAATAAACATTTATTAATATCATTTCTTATTTTTCCCTATTCTTCTTCCATTACAAAATAAACATCAGTTCTAATGTATATATATAAAAGGTATATTAGTTCATATCAGAAAAAAAGAACAAAAAACAAAACAGAGCAAAGTAAAAAAAAATACCTTTCTATTTCTATTATACTTTATAATCTAATAATCAATCCCTCAATATCAATATCACATTTCTTTAACCTCCTCAAAGTTACTATATCCAAAAGATACATAGATAAACACCTTATTATTAAGTTCAGACCCTTAATTAATTTTTATTCAATCTAACATCTTATTTAACTGTCATAAGCCATAAATCAATCCATATCTAATAAGCCTTTTAAAATCATTACATAAAACCTTCAATCACATTCTTAAATCTTATTCTAGCTTTCTTTTTATGCCAAACAGGTTTCCATAACAAGGCCACTATATCAATAAGCAAGTCATTTTTTTTATCTTGTAATGTCCTTTGAATCAAACAGAGACGTCTTCTTTTCTGTTTTAGGAACCTAGCTCCTTTGTAAATAATCCCTTGTTGTTTGACAAGGTCCAATCTCCACGTTTGAAACTGTTGAGTAGCCGGCTCAATTACGTCCAGTTTTGTACCTAATAGTTGTTTATCCAAGTTAGCATCGTTCTTAGATCGTTGGGCTTGTCCATTTCTGTTAATTTTAGGGTTGTAAGTGGTTTAATTACAGTAATTTTTAATTCCTCAGAGAACTCATCAGCCTGCGTATAAAGTAGAATCTTCTTTACCTTTAGTTAATCCCGCTTCTATTATTTCTTGACCCATAGAGTACTCAGATGAAGTCTGGGAGTCAGTTTGAAAGTTCAAAGCAGGATTTCTATTTTTTATTTCCATTGTAAATTATTTTATTTGCAAAATGTATTTCATCAGTAGCTTCATAAAGTTTTTCCAGTATAAGTTTATAAACAAGTTGAGCCAAGGGTTGCTGCATTTCAAAGATAATCAAAAACAGTCTGTATCATTTAGTAGGGGCTGTGTTCAGAGAACATTTAGTCGGTGTCCACCCCCACCAGTGCAGCTGTTAATTTTCTTTGTATTTTCCCCTTTATGATAATCTGAAAGTCAAGGTTAATCCAATCCTCAAAAGAAAAAGTTGCAATTTTAAGTCACTAATTAAAGTTGCAATTTTACGTTTTTCCACAAGGTGTCCTCAGTAGCATGTAAAATCTTCTCCCAGAAACCAGGAATCTCATAAACAAGATCAGGAAATACAGAAAAAAGAAGCATTCAAACCCAATAGCAGATTCAATACTGACAAAATTTTCCAAGACCCCAAAGTGAAGGAAAAAATAAAAAAAAATAGGAAAAAAATCACTTTCAGTTAATTCAGTCCAAGTTTCTTTTCCCCACACTCACAAACGCCGCCTTCTTAAAGTAGGGAAATCATTTCAAAGGTGCTTTTTACAGGCACAAAAAAAGAGAAAAGCCAAGAGAGGGAGGGGAAAAAAATCTCACCCGGCTCAGCCACGGTGGTTCCTGTGCTTAGATGTTCTTCTGATTTCTGATTGCAGCGGCTAGATGAACGGCCATTTTACTGGCCGTTCTTTCCACCGTCGGCCCAAAGGAGCAATCTCGGTCCCTGGAAGAAGCTACCACTCTCCCAAGGACAACGAGGACCTCCTCACTGGTAGCTGACCTCACAGGGCAGCTTTTCAACCCAATTAAGGGTCTACCGGCAGCAGAGAATCAGCTGGCAAGGAGAGCCATCTCCTTGCACAGCTGTGAGCGCCTCTATCCGGAACCGGAAGTCCCCACTCTTGCATATTTTAATTACTATTCAGAATGTTGATATTCTGATTAAAACTCAGAATTTCTGAAAAACAGAAATTCAGTTTTGAAAGGTAGCCTACAATAGTTAAAAATAAAATTTCAAAAGGAACCATATGTGTTTTAGTAAATAATAGTAATAATTGCTGAATAATTTAGTTTTAATTGTATTCTTTACAAAATCAGATTTCATATCATATTGATACCGGTATAATTGAATAGGAATGATTTGGAAAAATGTTTCATGCAATAACTCAGCTTGGTATACCCAAGGCCTAGGTGTGATACCTTTAAGGAAAAATCCAGATAGCAATGGCTAGGTTCACTTTAGAATAGCCAGGAGAAAAATATATATGTCTATATGGATTTAAGCAATTTAGCTATGTATTTATACCCAGTTGTTCAGCTCTTCCCTGTTAAATTCAAAAGAGCTACTTGAAGACATTGCAAAGCAACAGCTATTCTCCTACAAAATGGTGTTTCTGTAACAATAAACTGTGATTTCTATGTATTAATGAGATACCAGATTGATTATAATAGGGGTATATTGTGTAATCAAACAGTCATGATAGGAGGAATATGTATTAAGGGGAGCCATATTGGGGGGGGAGAGATGGAATGAACCATGGTGGCACAGTGGTTAGAATGCACTATTGCAGGCTGACTCTGCTCACTGGCAGCAGTTCAATCCTGACCACTCAAGGTTGACTCAGCCTTCCATCTTTCCGAGATAAGTAAAATGAGGACCCGGATTGTTGCAGGAAATACATTAACTCCGTGAACTGCTTAGAAAGGGATATAAAGTACTATGAAGCAGTATATAAGCTTAAGTGCTATTACTATTGCTATTTCTCTGAACATGCCAGAAGAACAAAAGGTATCATGAAAGCACTATTAGAGGATAAATGCCTATTCAACATCAGATGAGTTCGTTATAACTTTTCCAATTGCAGGTTTTATTTTTCTCACATATCCTTTTACCTTTGGAGGAAAAAAAAAGTAAAGGATGCATGTAAAAAGCACAAGAAGTATGAACATAATATATAGAGAACATGGCCACTTTTATCCATTTTAAATTTATTTATGTGATAAACCAGTTATTCCCATTCATACCTGGGAAGAGACTGAGGACTTTTATTACTTACTTACTTACTTACTTACTTACTTACTTACTTACTTACTTACTTACTTACTTACTTACTTACTTACTTACTTACGTTCGTTCATACTTACTTACTTATTTCATTGTGCTTCTGTTCCAATTTTTTTCTGAAGGGCGGCATAGGTATGGGTGATCTTAAGTTATATCCACAGAAGAACTGTGGATTCATTCTGAATTCTAATATACACCTGTGTTCATGCTCCATTTTCAGTTCATTGCATTGGCATGAATTTAATCCCATATATAATATATATTCAATCAAATTATGTTATTAACATGAACAAAAACATTTTAATAAAAACTATTGGAATGGCTTTTGCTCAGATATTAAATAGATAATTGTTGAACTATCATTGCTGTGTCCAGTAGTATGTGTCATTTTTCATAAATCATCCATTTTCATGTTCATCAATCATCCATTACAGCTGGAGGATGGAAACCTGTTGTTGGACATAGAGGAAAATCTTGGTAGAATAACTCAGGTAAGCTAATTTTCTGTTAGTTGTGAAAATAATTGTTCATAGATGTTTCAAGGGTCTAAATAGACTATTATCTCTTAATGTAACAAGGTAGAAAAATCCTGATTTTATTTATACATTGCATCTAGGAGCAGAAATTGAACTTTAATTTTTTTTTCATGTTATATCAAAGCACATACAACATGACACATGGATAGGGAATTAACAGGATTCATTGTGAAACATCATTATGTTACAATTTATAGAATATAATTTTAATACAGTGTAATGCGACCTATGGATTATCTGTATGGTCAATTCTTAATGACTTGATGAAATAGATTTAAAAAGAATTCTAGGCCTCCAAGAATTTCATATAGATTTGAATTCTGACCATTTATCATGAAGCAATGCTCTAAATGTGTCTATGTAATAAAATATTGGACTATAGCTTATGATGGGGAAACATAAAAATGCCTGCAGCTGCTATCTATTTTTGGAGAAATGTATGAACATAACCCTTTAAAGGATATTAATTAAACTTTCAGTCTGATATCTTCAAAGTTTGGACTGCAATGAAATTTTAAAATATTTCCGCACTTCTCTTAAAACATACAACAGATTGAAAATTGTCCGGTAAAATTCATAAGAGAAGTATATAAAAAGTAATCATATTGTAATTTTATAAAATTAAAAATTGTCTTACAGGTTTATTGGTTGACTCAGTGGCAGTGTTAGCATCTCCTGAAAATAACATACCATGTACACGTCTGTGTGTACAGTCTCTATTCAGTATAAAATGCACTGTGCTATGAAATGTATATATGTACAGAATAGTCTAAGATGAATTCAAGGATCCAGTTTTGGTCACCGCGCTGTAAAAAAGATGTTGAGACTCTAGAAAGAGTACAGAAAAGAGCAACAAAGATGATTAGGGACTGGAGGCTAAAACATATAAGGAACGGTTGCTGGAATTGGGTATGTCTAGTTTAATGAAGAGAAGGTCGAGGGGGGACATAATAGCAGTGTTCCAATATCTCAGGGGCTGCCACAGAGAAGAGGGAGTCAAGCTATTTTCCAAAGCGCCTGAAGGCAGGACAAGAAGCAACGGATGGAAACTAATCAAGGAGAGAAGAAACCTAGAACTAAGGAGAAACTTCCTGACAGTTAGAACAATTAATCAGTGGAACAACCTGCCTCCAGAAGCGGTGAATGCTCCAACACTGGAAGTTTTTAAGAAGAGACTGGACAGCCATTTGTCTGAAATGGTATAGGGTTACCTGCCTGAGCAGGGGGTTGGACTTGATGACCTCCAAGGTCCATTCCAACTTGATGATGATGATGATGATGACGACAACATGAAAATTGACCTACTTAGGCAAAAACAAAATAGAGACAGAATAAATAGGTTGAATAATTATTATGATTATGATTAATGGGAAGGCAATAAGGCAATACAGGGGATCTCAAAAGAGCTATAGATTGGATACAGATATGAGAAGGATCTATGCTACAAATCAGATAAATAAGTGAATTAAAGAAAAGTAAGAAGGCATAGATGTAAAACAAAAATAAAAAAAACTGGAACAGGTATCTTCCCCTGTCCCTCTCCTTCTTGGTGATCCCACCTAAATTGAGGGATTGTGTGAGTAGAAATTGAGTGAGATTGTGAGACTACCACTTCTATATTTGGGACAATGATTACATTCATTGACCAGATACTCATTAATATCACCGCTCTCCCCAGCTTAGTTTATATATGAAAGAGAGTCTGCAAATTCTCTCTACAAAGCTAGAAAGTCTGCAAATCTCCAAAGGCTTCAAATCTTTCCAGAGTTATTCAAAGGGGCTTTTTCTTTAAAAAAAAAAAAGAAGAAAAAAACATTTTAAGCTATTTGAAGATTCAGTTCAAAGGGGTGTTTTGGTCTTTGAATCAAGACTCTTTTTTTCAAGTTTACATAGTCATATTTTATATAATATTAATAAGATATCCTTGCTTTTAAATGCAATACATACACGCTGTTCTTCAAATATTAATGGTCTTAAATTATTAGATTTAGTGTGTGAAAGAATTAATGAACTTGGTTTACTTTAAACTGGGTTGGAAGTTGTGACCAATCTGTTGTCAAAACTCTGCATGTTCAGCAGGAACAGAGTTACGATCCATAATTCTCTGATTTTGTAAATTCTCTATTTTCCCATTTGTTTTACAGGAAAAAAAATCCTCATGCTTAAAAAGAGGATGATCAAGTAATGGAAAAAGAAGTAAACATAATTCATGTTTCTAAAATATGACATATAAATACATTGTTCTGTTTATATGGAACATAGGATATTTACTGAGTGACATTAGAAACATTTAATACGTAGACTATAAATCTTAGTACATGCAAGTACATTGGCAAAACATTGAACCAGAAAACCTATGCAAATCAGGGAAATGTTTATATTAATTATATTTCATATAATACTTATTCAAAAAGATCCAAGATTTAAAATACATTCATGAGAGTAAAGTTGTCCAGATGTGAATAGCTGAAAGCAGGCATAGGCAATCTGATGCCCTTCTCTTTTAGTATTTATTAGTCTCAGTCAACATGGCCAATAAGGACTGAATTGTAGCTTACAAGCATCAGCAGCTTACCAAGTTGCCTATTCCTAGTTAGAGAAAACACCTGTTTGCAAATATTTAAAATTCAGCAATGTGCTCCAAGGAAAGAATTTCTGCCTATCAATTCCTATTTGCAAGATGTTCCATGTGATCATTTCCCAACCCTCATAGGGATTAGCAGCTTCGCTTATGGTTTTACTAGGATCACATATACCACTGTCTTATGAACAATAAATAATTGGTTTTGCAACTGTCCAGTTCTCATTATTACAAAAAACATTTCAATATGCAATTATCATAGGAATAGTTTCTGTTAAATTCACATGGAAGCAGGCAATCTTTTGATTCACTTCAGATAAAATATGTACTTGCAAAGAAACTTATTAGTGTCGAAACAGACCATGTAAATACTGTCAAGTTAATTTTCTTAATTTCATTATTTGCATGCTAATGCAATTCCTCATCTAGTTCATCAGTTTGTCGTATCATCATGTTGTCTTACATCTTTCCATAAATAATTCACTATGCAGTTACAATTATAATATACATAGGTGTGCTACATTTGCAAATTCAACTGAAGGCTGAGTTTGCTAAGCACTGACTATCATTCAGACCTAGAGAAACATATTACAAATTTCACTTTAGCAAACATGGTTGCCTTTACAATAATTATGTTCTTATAATGGTGAGGATTATCTGAGTTTCAATTTCGGACATAACATTGCACAACAGGATCTTTACCACTGAAGCCACAATTTGTATAATAGCATACTTGTAACCTGATTGTAAGAAGCACAGGATGTTTTTATTCTTCTTAGAATAGAAAAATTAATTAACCAAAGCGCTGCTTTATCAAAGCACTCTTGAATTCTAAAAGCTGAAAGCTGTTATTTCCCCATAACAATTGGGAAATAAACCCCTTTTAAGGAGTAGGAGTTTTCTGTCTTTTTACTACATAAGAAATGCAACCTTAAGAAATGAGTGGCATTTTATGAAATGAAGCTTTTTATAACCCTATGGATCATCCTCCTTTATCCTATCTGGTACTTATATAAGGAAGGACTAGCAGTATCTTCATTTTCTTTCTGGAAAAATTTTCCAGAAAGTTTCCCTTTACATATAGAAAATACTAGCATTCACTTGGAATGGGAAAAAGCCAGATGAAATTCAACCCTAGCAAAATTGAGTGGTTGTGGGTCTTTACCCCTCACCATGAGGTTAGGAGAATTTACATCTTTGACTCTGGATGAGGTAAAGTCCTCCAGATGTATTTGGTGCATGTTTTGGGGGTCCTTCTGGACTTATGGCTTCTGCTGGAAGAACAGGTGGCAGTCAGGATGGAGTGGGGGGGGCTTGCACAAAATTCATCATATATGCCAACTGCAATTATTTCTGCCTTGTTCACGATCATATATACCTTAGTTATCTTCTGTTGGATCATTGCAATATTCTTTAATGGGGCTAACCTTGAAGATTAGCTGGAAGCTGCAACTGACCGAGAATGAAGCAGCACATGATGCTTGCTCTGCAGTTCACCTGAGTTATATCAAAGCTGCATGAACTGCACTGGTTCCTAGTTGCCTTCTGTGGGCAATTCAAAGTGCTGGGTTTCACCTTTGAAGTCCTACCTGGCACAGGGTCAGGTTAGGGACTACCTCTTTTTGATGGTATTTGCCTGCCCTCCTAGGTTAGATAGGATGGGCATACTCCAGATCCCCTCCCTTAAATATTGTCACAGAGAAGAGTTTGGAGACCTGCCTTCTTGGTGGCCACTGCAGCCTTGGAATCTGAGAGATTCCAAGCATTGTAATAGGATAAGGGTTTTATTGGGAGGTGGTTTAGTCTGGTGGGTGAGTGGAAGGATATTTTTGTTTTTATGGATTATTGTTGTGAGTTGCTTAGAATCATTTTATGATAGGTAGCCATATAAGTTATGCAAATAAATACTGTTTGTTTGGTTCCTTAAAAAATACTATTTACATTAATGTAGCCTCAACAGTTAGCATCCTTTCCCTGAAATGTCTCCATAAGAAAACACACTTTAAAACTTGGAAGCACCTTATTGAACATTAGTTCCTAAGTTATTTTACACACTCTGGCCATTAAAAAGATATGAATTATGTCTGGGTCAGAACAGTGAGAAATTAATACTTTCTCCATAGCAACTTCTAGTGTGGAAATGAGATCATTTGGGTCCTGCGGTGACTCCATGCTAACTCAGACAAAGCACATTCCAAACTGGCTCATGTCCAGGAAATCCTGTGATGACCTTTAGAAACTCCTCCCACTAACCTACCA
This sequence comes from Bothrops alternatus, assembly GCA_034064705.1. Lineage (NCBI taxonomy): Eukaryota > Metazoa > Chordata > Lepidosauria > Squamata > Viperidae > Bothrops > Bothrops alternatus. The sequence goes on along the minus strand of JARGCV010000039.1, from coordinate 5,659,690 downwards.
ACATGATATAGCTGACTAGCTAAAACTACATGACCCATAAGCCATCTCTTAAGGAGACAGCACTTAACCCAATAAATGACAGATATTCTTACATACAGATCTACATGCTCTAGTCAGGGTTACATAGAGTTACACGATCCAGAATTATGTTTTAAAGATATATTTGACTTTTGAGTATTAATAAAGATGAAAAGTCCTGTGAACATGGCAGTTAGCATGGTTTATATTAATCATTGTACCTCATTTCCTTTCAAAGGGACAAAACTAAATATCTTTGGTTGGTGTGGTTTCTGAAGACCAATCCAGTTATAGATATTACTGTGTTCATATCTCTTCCAGACATGCAATTAAATGTCATTTTTATTTACACTGATTTCAAATTGTTTTTATTGGAGTTGAACAGAATCTATATTTACTATTGGTTTTATTTATCTGTTTGCTTATTTAGTCTGTAATATTAATATGCTGGTTTCAATGGCTCAAAATGGGAAATAAGACAATATTTTGATAATGGAATGATCTGTTTCAAACAATAAGAAAGTAAAATAAATCAGTATAAAGGATGAGCAGAAATCAATGCATAAGTGATAGCATAAAGCTGCACATGGATGTTCACAGGCTTCTCTCTATGTTAAATTTAGTTAAATACAGGTAGTCCTCAAATTATAACAGTTCGTTTAGTGACTGTTCAAAGTTACAACGGCACTGAAAAAAGTGATTTATGACCCATTTTTCACATGACCGTTGTAGCATTCCCAGAGTCACATGATCAAAATTTAGATGCTTGGCAACTGACTCAGATTTATAATGGTTGCAGCGTCCTGAGGTCATATGAATCTCTTTTGTGACCTTCTGACAAGCAAAGTCAATAGGGAATCCAGATTCACTTAACAACTATGTTACTAATTTTAACAGCTGCAGTGATTAACTGTGGCAAGAAAGGTCAAAAAATGGGGCAAAACTCACTAATAGAAATGTTGGGTTCCATTGCAGCTATAAGTCAAGGACTATTTCTACTGAAATCAAATTAATATTTATGTTCTGGGAGAATAGAAAATCCTTCCCTGCAAAAAAAATTAAAAAAAAGATATTTCTATGAAAAAAGATACTAAAAAATAAAATGTAAAATAATGTCTAATTTTTTTGTATGTTTATTCCCCTAGTATCCAAAAGTTGGCAATCAGTACTTAAATAATTTACTTTAAAATAGATAATGTTGAGAAATTGAAGTTGCTTTCCCTCCTCTGTAGATTAGAAAAATATGACTAATTCTGTCTCATTTTGAAATTATTTACAGGCTGTTCCCCAACTAGAGCTGTTTGGGGATATGTCCACTCCTCCTGATATAACCTCTCCCCCTGTAAGTATTGCTGTTAAAATTCTGGATTGTTTCTTGCAGGCCAATGTCAACATTTTTATAATATCAATATTTAGCAAATTTTGATATTTATGAGAAAGACTGAAGACTGAATTTGACAGAATTCCAAAAAAGATTTACAGACATATTACCTAGTTTGAATTTCTTCCTCTATAACATTACTAATTATCTTACTTTTAAAACCCTAAATTACTTATGCTAATCCCCTGTGAAGTTACTAAAATTACACAGCCTTAGACTTTTATGAAGAAACAGGTGCTGAAAGAATTTGCATATAATTTAGAAGTTGCAAAAGAACACTTTCAGATTTTGCCAAATATCTACAAATTTTATGAGAATTTGGTGATACCATTTCTCATCCTGTTTCTAATGATAGGTAGCTTTCCTTGCCATTCGTTCACATTTATCCCTTCTCTCTTCCACTACTCGCACTCATCATCCACTGCTGGCTTTTCTCGTTCATGCAATAGCTCTTTTAATTAAGGAAAGGATATGTATGGAGCTTGGCAATGAAAGCCACACATGAAACCTGTGACAACTTATCAAGGCATTTTAACTGTTTCTTGTTTTATAGACCCCTGCAACTCCAGGTGATGCCTTTATTCCATCTTCATCCCAGTCACTTCCTGCTGGTACAGAGGTATTTAGTTCTGTACCTTACAGCAGTGCTGCTGTACCCTCAGGTAAATATTTTCCATCAAGCTCTTTAACTGGAAATTTGAAGCTCAATCTGGGACTAAGGGATGTTATTGTATTACACATCAAATCATTTGAAGCCCTAGACAGACCTTGTATGATTTGTAATTCTAGTAATTATGTGCTGATTCATACCTCTTTGCTCACATATCATTGATCTGTAACATATGAGCCATGGCAGAACTAACATCACAGATAAACTGTTCGCCTCATCTCAGCCAATTTTTTTTCAGTCATTCTTATTTTGCAAATTTTGGGGAACCCTTGAGAATTTAATTTCATAATCAAAGTAATAAATCACTCTTAATTATGGAAAAACTATTTCTTTTTCTTTTGATTTATCTGGAACGTCAGTAACACTAAAGGATGAAAACTATTGTTCAGTATTTTTCAGAGACCAAAATGCAAATTTGGTTAATATTGTGCTCTACTTTTGAAGCTCAAAAAGGTTTATAGATATTAAATGTACTTATTCCTGCTATTTTTGAATTCTGAAATAGTTGCCACTGACCCACTGCTAGGTGAAGGTACAATTTCACATTTATGCATAAAATATGCATATTTTAGGCTATACATAGCACATAATCTAAAAGCAAAATTCTGAAACACTCCTATGCAAAAACATTTGAATTTACTTGGATTTTACCAGTTAATAATTATAAAAAAATCTAAAACAGTGTTTTTACAAATAAGGCCTGAATATCTATGACTTAAATACTAGAATTTAATCCAGGATGCTTGGCTGTAGTGTCTCTTAATCTGGATGATTTTGAATCAGTTTTGTCAAGAAGACCAATTTTGCAGGATTGCTTGAAAGTAAAAAGGTGGGACTATTTATCTGAAAAAAAGATAACCCCGACAATCTCACCTAATGAAGATTAGACAAAAAAAAAAGATTATAAACACATACAAATTATTACAATAGTTTAAAACTTACCTTCAAATCAGCCATAAAGTACATACAAAAATAAAGATAAAAGATTTTGTAATTGGTTGTACAACCTTCAAACTTGAATATAACTGAAAATATATATGTAATGCATGCAAGAAAATCTAAACCAGAAAGAGCTTGACAAGGAAGATAATTCTAATCACAAGAATAGAAGGACTCTTATTTGGCTATAGAAAAAAAATGGAAAATCTTATTTCTGCCAAAGCAGGTGTTACAAAGTATTGACTGAAAGGATATCTAAACTTCTCCACGTACTATACACACTGTTTTGTGTACATTACATAAATAGTAAACATGTTCAAGTTGCATCAGGGTGCCATGTTTACCTTTGTACCTAGTAGACATTGTGTTAGATGACCCTGCTTTTATATTGAAGTTAGTTATAGATTCCCTTTACATTTCTGTATGCTTCACACAAAATAGAAGCAGGTGATAGTTATCAACATTGTAATCAATAAATGACTTGGCTTTATTAATCAAAGAACAATTTGGTATAAAAATAAACAAAAAGAATCATGTATTTGAGTGGCATTCTTTTGATATTTGAATTCCAGACAGGAATCTGGGAGTTACCAAAGTAATGTCTTAAGATACAATATGTGCCCAGCAAGTTGATTTTTTTTCTTTTTGGTAAATCAACAGTTAATATAGATCAGGCATGTCAAACTCGTGACATCGCGTGATGTATCGTGACTTTTTCTCCATTGCCAGCAATGGGATGGGCACGGTTTCGGTGTGATGCATCCGGCCTGCAGGCCAGCAGTTTGATATTCCTGATATAGATGATGGCAATGATTCAAATATTTGGAAGTATTATCATTGTTGCACTCAAATTTCCCACAAACGTGAAAAGAGAAATTTGATTGGTTTTAAACTGAAAGAAGTGTTCATTAACTGCAGTTATAATTGCTCACATGGGTGTTACTGTAGCCTCTCAGGCCTGTCCTACCAAGGCAATCTGAGGTAATCAATCATTTCTTCTTATGGTTTAAACGTTGAACAAATTCCCATGGTTTTGTGATCAGAGTAATATTAATTTTAGCTAATTTTCATAACAAAAATATTAAAGTTCAGATATCCTTGAGGTATAGTACTAACTGTCTTTTCTAGCTTCACAGGTGCAGCATTTCTAAGGAAATCTTCTTACCTTCAACATACGGATTGACTTACTAAATTGTTATCTTTTTTCTATAAATAACATTTCAATCTCATTTGTTCTACTCGCACTGGATAAAATGTCCCTATAAGATAAAAACAAAAAAGCATTAAATTCTACACCTATAGACTATAGATTTTTCAGAAGTATTCTATATTCTAACAAACCATTGATCTTTTCAGTTGGGACTCATGAGCTCATGGATATTAAAATAAACATGACTGAAAACATTTTGTTGCATCTTGCTTGCAAATGCCAAGTCCCATCCATTCCAAAACAAGTTGGTGGGTGAGGGATGCAATTCCACATAGTATGGAAACTGGCATATGTGCACTTATACACACAATTTAGAAAATTACAATTCTGTCATATCATTATCTCTGTCTCTCTCTCTCTTAAAATATTGCTTTCTTGCAGCTTATATGAATACATATCTGGATGTATAGTTTTCATTTTTTCCAAACAGGGATAAGGAACTAGTTTCATGCATAAATCAGCACCAACTGCTAAGTCTTTTGAGATAGTCTTTTCAGGGTCAAAATTACTTCTTGGGTGGTGGATAGTGTCAAAAATAAAAGAGGGGGGGGGAAGTAGGTTAGAAACAACTTGGAAAGCTCTTTTTCTCATAGGTTAGGAGCTATGATGAATATGCAACAGATAAAGGAATGTTGTCAGTTAATCAACTTACTAAAAAATAAAAGAATAAGCTGCTTATAATTGAACATCAAGCTACAAACACTTGCAAGCACAGTGCAAGTTGCTATGATCTGTGCCAGGTTGCATAATGGAGATGGGAAGTGGGTGAGTATCTCAAGTACTCTGAAAGAGAGAAATTCTGATCATGTAGATTCTCATGAAAAAACATAACTTGGTCACTCTTGTCCTGCTACAGGAAATTGTTAAGACAAATATCGTTTTGTACTAGTCTAGTCATAGCTTCTCAACTTGATCCTTCTTCTAATTTTTGCCATCAGTCTAGTAGTATTATATCTCTGAAGCAAATGAAGTCATCTGGGTATCTGCTCAATGTATGTTTTGCTTTGTTTCCATTGCTCTGTTTTGCCATTCCTGTCCTGCAGTTGTCCTCACTGCCCACTCTCTTTTCTTTCCAAAGGTTATGTTGCAATGGGAGCTGTCCTGCCTTCCTTCTGGGGACAGCAACCACTTGTTCAACAACAACTGGCCATGGGTGCTCAGCCTCCAGTTGCTCAGGTGATGCAAGGAGGACAGTCAATTGCATGGGGACAACCTGGGATGTTTCCTCCCACCCAGCAACCATGGCCATCTGTAGCTGGTCAGTTTCAGCCCGCTGCCTTCATGCCAACACAAACTGTTTTGCCTTTACAAGCAGCCATGTTTCAAGGTACCATTGTTCCCACTGCTACTGTTCCACCTACCAGTGATTCCACCAGATCAAGTCCACAGACAGATAGCCCAAGGCAGCAAGCCGGAAAAGAAATGTTTAAAGATTTCCAGATGGTTCAGGCACCTCCAATACCATCACGAAAACCAGATCAGCCTTCCCTCAGTTGTACCTCAGAGGCCTTCTCCAATTACTTTAACAAAGTTGGAATGGCACAGGAAGCAGATGATTGTGATGACTTTGATATCTCTCAGTTAAATCTGACTCCTGTGACATCTACAACACCATCAACAAATTCACGTGAGTACCTCAGTATTTCTGCTCTAGCCTTGTTTCTCTTTTCTGAGTCATATGCATCTATTTGAAAGTGGGAAGTGTCAGATTTATGGAAATCTATACATACCGCTTTCATGAATTTCACTTTGAATAACAAGGCTATCTTAAGTAGGCATAAGAACTAGAATTAGATCTGTATTCAGTAGCAGTTCAATACTCTTTTTCTTCCAATAGTAGCTATCCTTGCTGATTTTGAATTTGGAATCTCCAGCCTTACTTGATTATTGTGATAACATTATTGCAAAAACATTTTATGTGAACCAATCCATGTATGATGACTTGCAGGTGAAAAAATGATATCTATTCTGTGCTGTGTATTCTTTGAACATCTCTTGCAACAATTGCCTATCAAAATAGTCGAAAGCAATATTGTTGGTTTTAGATTTGATTTCTTTCACAATATTGTTTAGTTATTTCAAATACTCATATGGCTGTCCATCATACATGAAACTCTCATGTGGCTTCCAATCACCAATTAAAACAATATCAGTAATAAACTGATATAACACATACATATATTAAAACCATAAATATTAAACACCTGGACCAAGTTAAGTTTCTGACACACAGTCCATCATAAAGTCCTCTCACCTATCTCAGTCTATCTCAATGCTTGATGAAAATCTGGGTTTTCAATGCTTTTTGGAACCTTGGGAGGATACCTCAGGGTGAAGAATGTTCCATAATGCAGGTATGGAAAAGCACACTTCCTAGCTTCCATAAGGTGGCAATGTTTAAGGGAAGGAACTAGGAGTGTGCCCATATTATCTGATCTGGTAGGATAGGTGATAGGGAGAGGTGATCCAGCAGATTATCTGACCTTGGGCTTTAAAAATGACCAGCACCTCCCAGAAGAAAACTGATAGCCAGTGTAGCTCTCACAACAAAGGAGTTATATGGGTAAATCTAGGGGTACCTATGACTATGTATGCTGCTCCATTCTGGACTGGTTGTAGCTTCCAAGTGGCCTTCGAAGATAGCCCCATGTAGAGTGCATTGAAGTAATATAAATGGAAAGTGACTAAGGAATAAATGACCATGAGCAAAGACTCACAGTCCAGGAAAGAGTACAATTAGAATACAGATGAATCTATGCAAAGCCCCCCCCCAGCCACCTCCTGCTTAAACAGGAATTATGAATCTAGGAGGGCCTCCAAATTACACATCAACTTGGTCCAGGAAAGTGCCTGGACCCCTACAGTGTTGAAGATGAAATATGATCTGGGCCTGGGGTACATAATAAATCCAGAACTACTCCATCTTGCCAGGGTTCATTGAAGCCACTTCCTTCCCCATCCAGACCCTTACAGCCTCCAGGCACTCAGCCCGCACCGCCATAGCATCACCTGTCTGACTAGGGGTAAAGATATATAATTGCTTATCATTACCCTAATTATAAAGGTATCTCAATCAATGTTGGTATCAGCAATAACAACAGTAATTTTCAAGACGTGTAGAAGACTGTAAATACTAAAATAATAAATATTGTACTTTTTAAACATGTTAGAATCAAACTGGATATGCAGCAACCTAGTGTACTTCCCTCCCTCCCCCTCAGTTATATACTGTAAGTTCTTTGTCCATGGACTTGTCAAATAAAGAGTGAAACATGTATGATTTTTGCTGAAGCAATAAAATTAAAGTCACATTTTAAATCCTATTGTTTTAAAAAGCTCATTGGCTTCTCAAAGTGAGCAGTCTCTAAGCACTTTATTAAGGAGAATCTTAACTTTTAATTAAGCCAACTTGTCATAGCCACGTATATTTCATCACACAACATCACCAAGTTCATAAATCACTCCATTTTTCTCACAATAGTTCAAAAGGTTACCAAGTGACATTTAGAATCCACAGCACTAATTTTTGTTATTTATTTGTTTGATTGATTGATTTTGTTAGCCCCAACTCCTGCTCCTAGACAGAGTTCTCCATCTAAATCCTCAGCATCTCATACCAGTGACGCTGCTGCAGATGACCTCTTTGAAGAGGGCTTTGAAAGCCCAAGCAAAAGTGAAGAGCAAGAAGCAGTAAGTAACTCAGCTCATGTTTATTAATATATTCACTCATTTATTTTGGCTGAACCGTTAACATAATTCATAGAGCTCGTTTTTTTTAATTTAAGAGAAAAATACAGATTTAAATTTAGAGAAATTATTTAACCTTCCCATTTTCTTTTCCCTCTCCTATCACTGCCACTTAAAGTTCTTTCAATATTCTCTTGGTTATTCACAACTAATAACACTTGTGGAGTATGGTGTTCTCACCTCAGTTTTACCGCACAATGGTGTGCACGCTACAGAAGAGTTAAAATTGAAGGCAGTGCACAATAGATTAACATTTATATCTATAAAACGTCCGTTTATAAGTTTATTGGGGTGTTTCTTCTTTTGATAGGTTTGTACTAAATTGGACCTTGGCTCATTAGTCTAAAACTTTCTTCTCTTGCTACCTCTTAAAAGAGATAGGAGTCAAGAAGAATAGAATGAGGGTAATATAGAGTCTCTTTAAATGTATGGCTCCTAGCTGGTAAAGACAAAAAAGATATATATACTATCTCAGTACTTGTCATTAATTGGTTCTGGGAGGTGCAACAAGTACTAAAAACAAGTACCAAACAAACAACGTGACTTACCACATGATCCTTTTTTTCATCTGGGAAGGACTTCCTATCTGTCCTTTTTCCTATGTCAGCAACCATCCCAGCATGGCCAACTTCCTATCCACCCTCTGCAGCCATCCCCTGCTTGCTTCCTTTTTCAATGACCTTCCAGGCATGGCTGATTTCCTGTCCCATGGTCCGCTGCCGTCCCCCTCTTCCTGTCACAGCACGTTAAGTATCAAACAAAAGACAAATATCAGGACAACATTTTTACATCAAAATGCACTGACAGGTTTTGAAGCAGTCAAGTACTAAGATGCCACTGTAAGGACAAAAAAGGCACAGACAACTTAAGAAGAGTGGAAAACAGTACCTTTCTGCTTAAAAGTATGGCAACGTTTAAAGTTCATTCTTGTCTATTAGATCTGGCTTGCATAAATCTGGGTGACCACTGGTTGGCAGCAAAAAGTCATACTTCTTTCCTACCATCAAATGGTTGTCATTTTTTGTGTCTTCCTTTGTTATGCAATCCAGATTATCTGGCAGCTCTATCTATTAAGTGAGTTAAACTTAAAATTCACACCACTTCCTAGACTTCATCACAGTTTTTTTAAACCGAAAAGGAAGTAGGATCTGAATGCAAAATGAAGTATTTTAATTGCAGAGAGAAAATTTTGGGTGACTTCTGTGTGGATTAATACTCTCTTAATACTTCTCTTAATACTCTTCCTTCTGTGCTTGAACAAGGAAAGGGATTAGTTGGAAGCTATACTTAATTTGTATCCAATGGGAATGTATTAAAAATTGAAAAGGATAATGCTCAGGAAAAGAGGGTACATATAAGTACAGACTAATTTAACATTATATAAAATGGTACAAAAATTGGAAGATGATTTGAAAATATATTATTTTTATATAAAATAAAGTATAACTCAGAATAACAAAACTACAGAGTTGCTCTGTTCAAAAATCCACTTCTTTAAAATATTGTTTTCATGACCACAAGTTCAATTTCCCCTAAAAGCTGTCTGCCTTGAGTAGTTTCACTTCACAATATTTACAGTGCTAGTGTTATCCACGCACATGGACTAAACTAAAACATCACTTGTAAATTGGTTTTATATTCAGGATGGCAGTTTCTACTTTGTTTAGAATGATCTTATTTTTAAACATTTTAAAAAAAAATTCCCACAGACTTTCTACATTTGGGGAGAGATTTCCCTGGGGGAACTTTTGATCATGATTCTATAATTCTCAAGGGCTGTGATAGGGTTCCCCCCACTCTTTCCTAAAATATAGTGCACGTTTTCCCAGCAATACCGTCATGGGGACTGAATAATCCCATAGAATCAGGGTCATGGATATTCAATTCATTTTGGCCTTTACAATGGGTAAATTTGACGAAATGCATTGATGGCATGAAAATAACCTCTGATGTTGTTTTCCTTTCTGCTGTTGAAAAAAAAAGGTGTTATGTTCTTATATTCTAGCCTGATGGATCTCAGGCCTCATCCAACAGTGATCCATTTGGTGAACCTATTGGTGATACTGTAAGTCCACAGGGCGATAGCTAGATAGCGCAGGTTGGGGTAGGTATCTGTCCTTCTCTCTGTCTCTTTCACTCACTTCCTTTTCAGCCATTCCCTTTCACTATTGCCTGTCTTCATTTTCTTGGATGCTATATGTGGAGAATTTCATTTTTTTCACTTCACTACTTCTCACACCATAATTCCATTTGCAGGTGATGTCAAAAAATTACAATATAATAGTAAGGGAAACACGTATTAATGTGAAACTGGAGATTGTTACCATTAATAATCAGAGTGCATTAACCAGGCAGGAATCCATGCATGTGTTATTGTCAATCTCCAATTTCTGGTATTTATGATGAGTTATAAATATTCTATTCATTTATCAACTGTTGGTTAAAATGACAATCAAAATTGAAACAGGCCTTCCCACTCCATAGCTGTATCAATAATCTCTTGAAAAATTTACTAACAGTTTGATTCAAAATTGTTATTGATATATAGGTTGTTAATTCTATCATTTCCAACTATTGTTTAGTTATCCATTTTCCATTACCAAATTTAAGGTGACATGTTGCTGTAATCATTAATGGCTCATTTTGCATGTTGACAGACTTTTTTAAAAAAAACTGACTGTGGCTATTTTATACTGGCTTGTGTTTTGTATGAATGATTGTAAAGGTGCAGTGCTTGTGAGTGCTGAACAAACCCATCTAATTTCAATTGTACTATTGGCATATGAAACAAATATACTTCATACGTGGTGAATTGAACAAGTTTAAAGTGGTGTGATTTACTATTCCTGTCTCTGTATAAAGTTTCTGAAGCAAATCTATAAAAATGAAGGAATTATTTTTAGTGCCTAAAGTATAGTGATTTCCAGACTTAAGTGTGTGGGGTGGGGGTGTTGCTAATGTGTTTCACCAGTCACAATAGGTCAGTGCACCATGCTTTCCTGATCAGCAGATCCTTGAATTTTAGCCTTGAACCCTGTCTTTATTTATTAAAAACCACAACCATTCTGGATGGGCAGGAGGAAAAGAACACAAATTACAAGTGATGCAAGTCAGCTTGTATTTCATTGTTCTGATGAAACTGATGAAAATGCAACTACATCTGAAACATTTTTATCCCATTTTTATTGCTTTGCCCAGTCATTTATAACCAACTGATCGCTTTTCTCTGTTTTTAAATAGTACAATGCCAATGCCAACAAAGACTAGCTTTATGTTGCTATTAATTTTCAAAGAGATCAGGCAGGTGAACTAATTTACTTTAGTCTACCATGGCACGACTGATTTTAAATTTGCCCACTATTGAATTATCTGAACTATTATCTTTTTTTCTCTCTCTCTCTAGCTAAACATTGTAAGCAAGCAACTAAATTTCAATTTTAAAGTGTGCTGTTGTGCCCACAGTAAAAAAAAATGACAATAAAGATTATCTAATCTAATCTAACAATATCAATAGACAAAGATATCCTTAAAAACCATGAACAAAGCATTTTATTTGCTATTTTTTACTTCTGACCTCTGAATGTGGAAGAGGAATTGTTAGTCTTTCCATTTTGAAATAACTTGAGTGGATTTTGAAAGTTGCTTATTCTCTTTTTTTAAAATCTGTAAATTTGGAAGACAGAAGTGCTTTACATTCTTGGGAGTGGGTTCCCACTCTCAGGATGCTTCTACGAGTGAAACTATGAATGTGATGTACTGCCTTCTCATGCAGCCTTGCTTGGAAGTTTCGATTTTTATGGATAATGTGAGAGTGATACAGATACCAGGGAAGTGTTTCTTCCTTAATACTTCTTCCTGTATTCCTTATATTTAATACAGGAATAAATACTTTTTCAACCTATTGGAACCTGATTCCTTTCTGTATAGGAAAGGACTATCTCTTCATGAAAAGGGCACTCTAGATCAGGGGTTCTCAACCTTGGCAAAGCTGGCTGAGGAATTCTGGGAGTTGAAGTCCACAAGTCTTAAAGTTGCCAAGGTTGAGAACCCCTGTTCTAGATCAAACTATCCTAGCAAGTCTATGATCATTTAAAAGTTAAAAAGAACTGTCATTCCCCATTTGGCGTTAGATTTGTCCACGTTGTTGTTTGTGATGTTGTTTAGACCCTTTCTATTTTCACCTAATAATCCTTGATTTCATAAACTTTCAATGTTATCAGCATTTTTTTCCAATTCTTTTTTTTTTTAGTAAAAGATTTCTTTAAAATCTTTGGATTTTTTTTTTAGTAATTGAGTGCTTTATCAATTTTCAGTTACTAGATTATTTTACTCTTTTCTGCCCAATAGTCTTAAACAAATGTTTTACAACTTGAAAACCACAGCTATACTTTTTAAAGATATCTCAGGGCCAAATCTGGAATCTGCTCATAAATGAAATATTTCCCTTGATTTATTTTTCAAAGCAAAAGCTGGGAATGTTATCTGAGTACATGCATTGAGGTTACAAGAGCTCCTTGGACACTATTATCAGTTTCTAATTCAAATTGAGATATTATGGAAGACTATACAACAATTATATGCTTTTATTATTCCTTAACATATTCTTGTTTCTTCTAAAGTTCTTTCTGCATATTTATAGCCATTATAAAAATATGTCCTTTTTTTTCCTTTGTCCATCAAGCCAAAGCAAGAGTTTTATAATATGGGACATTTTCACATTTGTGTGTCAGATCCTGCCAGGATTTTCAACGTAAAGCTTTAACCTAGCAGTGATTAACACTCACAATTAGCTTCTATGCTCGATTTTTTTTCTCATTAGTTACTGCGGAAAACCGCTACTGGGCAGAGAAAGAAGATAAAATCTATGATGTTATTACACAGTTTTAGACAGCTTTTTCTTACTAAAAGAAGACTTGTCACCTGTAGGATTGACCCTTTAATCAGTCTTAATCATAAAACTAATACTGTTCCAAAGTTTCAAAATTCTCCAAACTTTGTTCCCTTAAAAAAAAAAAGCTTTAATATTTTTAATGGTTCTAGTGCATTTTTTCCTATCTGTCTCTGCAACTTTTTTAATTGCCCACTTCTGCATCTACAAAACTGCACAATTAATCATTACCTAAAGGAAGATTCCTTTACCACCAAAAGATAGAAAAGGATCGCTACACCTCTCGGTTCCCTTTGCATCAAACTCTTTAAAAATAGCGAGTGTAAAGTTTGGAGACCTTTACGTTCATAATACATTTTTTTCCTGCCCTTCTTGTTACATTCGGCAGAAAAATCCATCTATTGTATAGTATAGTTCTCCTTTATCTTAATATTGTACTGATATAAGCAGATCAATTACATTATATTTAGAAATCATTTTAAGTTGCTTAAGTAAAATTTCCTTAGAATAGTGATACTGAATGTAACATATTCACTAGTTTGAAAGCCAACCTATATAAAAGTTTTGAATTATCCTTTTGAGACTTAGGAAAATATTGAGAGACACGGAAAATTTGAAAAACTAAGACATGCTTCTTATTTCTGCCAGATAGACATGACAGTGGAAAATGACAAAGATTGTAATAGTAGAGAGTCATTAGATAATTTGTTTAATACAAAAGCTATGAAGAATATTAAATTTAGAACATAAAAATCAACTGATATTCTGGAATAATTTTCCATGCTCAATTTTGTTTAATATTTTCCTCCAGTGTCTTATCTGAATCTGCATTTACTGTAACACAGATCTACTGAACAAATTGGTTAGTATTAATATGGTTTTTCTATTTTATACGGGCTTTTTTTTACCAATTCTTACTTTGGAAATTTTAATCTTACACATTGGTAAAAATGTCAAACATAAGTAAAGTGTCATTTCCTATTTTTTTTAATATTGATTTTAATAACATTTTTCAATATGCTGATCTAATGGAAGCATCTTCTCTTTCAACATATTATTTCCATCTGTATATTAATATTCTTCATCAACATTCTGAACAATAACTTTTGACAGTTCCTAACTGATTTTCACACTTATGTATCAAGAATTGTTTGCATGGATAAGAATTAATTGGTTCTTTTATTGGGGGCAGGAGAATGGCAAAATCTTTGTTCCAGGGCAGGGTTTTCCATTTATTTTCAGGCTATCGAATCAGTTAGTGAAAAAGAAAACTTTCTGGACTCCTAAAACAAAATTTTAGTAAAAGAAGGTTGATTGTGTTTAAGTGAACATTTCCTTCCTTTAGTCTATCATGGAACACAATCAAGTTCTCCTGGAGCTCTCAAGTTCTGCAGATCATTGTCTAAAATCTTTTTCTAGGGCAGGGGTGTCAAACTGCCAGCCCACGGGCCATACACGTCATCTGGAAGCCACGTCCACCCCATTGCCGGCAATGGCAAAACCATCCCGATACGTTGCGTGATGTCACGTGACGTTGCGAGTTTGACATGTCTGTTCTAGGGGATAAAATTGACTCTATCCCAGAAAAAAGTAGAAGACTACTTAAAAAGGCAGAATTTGATTAATATGAGTATCTTGTCCCTTATTTTAAAAAGAGTGTGAAATGTAAAATTTGCTGCCCTTTTGCTTACTCACAGGTTGTTTAAATCAGAGGTCCCCAACCTTTTGGGCACCAAGGACAGGTTCCGTGGAGAGAGATTTTTCTGCAGACTGGAGGGTGTGTGGTTTTCAGTGCTGCCTGCATCTCACGGATGGGGCTTTTCTAGTTTGTGCGGACTGGTTGCTGGCATGCCGCAGCCTGGTACTGGTCCACAGACCGGGAGTTGGGGACCCCTGGTTTAGATTACAGGCTAAAAATCAAAGTACATGTCTACTCAAGATGAGAAAAAGTATTTTACCATCAATAGAGATTCTTAAAGAGTAAGCAAACAGAATTTATACAACTATACAAAAGTATTTGCATTGGATCAGGGGGGGGAAATCAAATGCTAGATATAATCTAAACAAAATTGTGAATAACTTTTCAAGTTCTTCAGAAATATCATTGCTTCTATGAACAAATTACTAAAACCAGATGGAATCAAAAATGTCTTTGCTGTATATTAGAAAGTTTGATACCTTCCAGATACATTGGACTTTTCCATAAGTTTGAAGTTAGCATAGCTGTAGCAATTATGGAAGCTCAAATTCAATATATCTAGAAGCCTAGCTTTAGAATATGTTCTCTAAACTGCACTAAACTTCCTAAGATGATGAGATACTGGCTTGTAACAATTTACCAAATTGCATATTGCTGCTTTTCATGTTCATTAAACCATCTTCACATTGCTTGACATTTCTACAGTCAGTATTTGCCAACATTTGTAATGCGTTTGTCTGTCATAGTTTGGAAACATCAGAAATAAAATTATTAAAGGTTTGAATTTATGTTATATTTTGGAATTCTAAGGAGATATTTATTCAATTTTTATTGTTTTTAATCTGTTCTAATTATTAGCTGCCCAAAGTTATGTATATAAGATGGGCCAACTAGATATTAATTAAATAAATGAACAAATAAATATTTAGTGTGACATCCTCATTTTGGACATCATTCTGAACTCAGTAAATCAATCATGCATGCATTGAAAGCCTGGGAAAAATTGGAATGGAATAATTTTAAATCAGTAATATATTATCATGAAACCATATAGTTTAAAATGTTAAATATTAAACTGAGAGTAGAAAAATAATTTCCTGCAGAAAAACAATTTATTCCTATGCATTAAAATCACATTTTTTTCATATTCCAAGAGCGTCATTTCTTCTACATATACAACTGACTTTTTAACAAATATCAATAGTGTACAGTTGTTGGTTTTTTTCTTAAAACTGTCTTTTTGTATATTATCATAATTCAAATTGTGTGTGTGTGTGTGTGTGTGTGTGCATGTATCCCACTTTGGCTGTGGTCTGTGGGCCTGCTGTTCACATTCAAATGACTAGAAATATCTCTATTCATTTTTTTTCTTTCTATTGTTTTTAGGAAAGAGAACCACTCTATGCCCAGATCAACAGACCTAAGACCTAAGAAATAGCATTGACCCACACTCGTGGCACTTCAAGTCTCAAATGAAAACTCCAATCTTGACAGGCCTTTGGCTCCTACTACGTTTTTTAATATTATTTTGTTATCTCAGCTAATCAAGGATAATCACATCAGTGGATTAATTCCCCTTATTTTTCAAAATCCTACTTTCCTGGGGGAGGGGGGGGAATGTCATCTGCATTCCTACAACTTTGAACTATCGAAATATCTTTTCTTTTTGTTACCTTTTGTTGTTTCTAGGATTCCATATAATGAAAGTAGGTGAACCAAATCTATTAGAGGACAACTCATTGTTTTATAATACAGAAACACAAAGAAAGCAAACACATCCTGGTCACCAGTCATTTGAGCTACACAACTGCACATTTGAAGATATAATCACCATCACAAACTGATCCTTCTGTATTTTCATCCCAAATGCCAGCCTATAACAGCATATACGAAGGAAGTATTCAAGTGTTTCATTTCCCCCCCTCCAATTACTTAAAAACTGGTGACAGACACTAGCATCAGAATGCCTCCTGTGAAAATAAATCCTAACTTGAAGTCATGGATTCCCATTCCACCAGTCATCAGTTTTGATTGAAAATGTTGCCAAATGGACCTTTTAATTTTCAGTACATCAAATGAGATGAAATGCTGCTTTTTCTGTTTTGAATACTACTGCTATGAGTAGAGAAGGACATCATATCTTTTTGATGGAAAAATAAACTGTGTTATTTCCTAGGGAACTCTTGAAACAAAGATCAGTAAAGGATATTTTTTATTTCTTTGATATCTTGCTGCTGTAATGCTATGCAGACAAGTGTTTTTTTTCTTCTCTCTGTGCCATTTTTGAAGAGAAAAAAAAACTGTTTGCCAAATACTTCTACATCTGGATTTGATTGGGTTGGACTTTAATAACAGGATGGAGATGGTATGAATTTTGAAATAATGAACTTATTCTGCAATCAAATGGTTCATCTTTATCACTTTTTGTACATCGGAAAAATTCAAATGGGATTTTTATTTTATAACTTGAAATTTAAAAATAAAAATCTTACTGTTAAAACTCTTTCAATGTTTAAGGGGAAATGGCTTTAAAGAGTCCAAATGAAAATTGCCAGGTTTTCTTTTGTTTTGTAAATATAAATGTTAGGAGTTTTTTTTCACCATGACATCACACTGTAGGGAAGGTAGTAAATGATGGTGTTTCGGAAGCGTGGAAACCCCCATTTTGTGGTTCTTGTATCACGTTTGTTTGATTTTGTTTTTCACATGCTTATAGTTAGTGGGACAAAGCTGAAGTGCGTTTCCCAACTACAATTTTGTTGCCTGAAACTAGCTAGGTTGATGGAGAACTCATAATCATACAATCTTGCTTTTATAATACAACTGTTATTACATACTTTACATTTTTTGGAGAAAAATCTCATTTCATACCCATTTCCTAATTTAATAAAAGCTGTTTACACACCACAGAAGCAAGTTTTTTAAAACTGTTTTTTTTAATATATTTATGTAAGAAAAGTGCAGTGTTTGGTTTCTATTCTTCGCACATGATTTGCATAAAGAATCTATATATTTTTGCCCTACAGAGAATTGTTATACAGGTCAAATATGTTTTCCTGATGTTCCTATGCAGATTACAATATATAGAACTTTAGTGGTTTAGCACTAAAAAAGAAGAGTTAAATAGTTCAAATGATGACTTGTTTCAAGGATTATGCAGATTTTGTTTTTAAAATCAAAATGCCAATATGCTTGTGTTTTCTCCTTTGATTATATAGGCCTGGAGTTATATTTCATGCATTTGAATTATTAAAGCATTTTACAAGAGTAGATAAAAACTGGCGATTTGGTGATATTGAAACTGAACTTGATATTTCCATTTGGTTTTTTTCAACATAGGTACTGAAATAAAATGTGTGTTAAACAGTCAATGAACTATAGGCTTTAATATCAATGCAGATCTAATGTACTTTTCCAGTCATTTCCTCTCTGTACTTTTTTGGTGTGCAACCTTGTTTCCATAAAAGACTCCATGTGGATTTTACAGAACATATGATTGGTGATGTGAAAGAGAAACAAAAGAGAAATTGAGTCCAATTAAAGCAGAAAGTAGTTGTGCCCAAAATAAAAATTAACATTTTGGTTAAAGTCAATTTGTTTTTCTTCATTTCTCCTTTCCCCAGCCTGTTTTTATCTAACCCACAAGTCAATTTATTTTAACTTTTCTTGATCATTGCTATATATCTGTGAAAGGTGAAGATGGCCTGGGCCTGCACAAGCCTTTTCCCAGCCTAAAATATTCATCCATGTTGTAGTCGTTGTCAGCATCTCTGTCGCAAATGTGGATCAAAAGAAAAATGCAAAAAGCAATCTCTTTTGTAACATATAAAATGTTAGGTTCCTTTGTTTCCTACGAAAAAAGATGACATGATACAAAAGGACATTTCAACCCTGAAACATTGATGTATAGTCAATAGTGAAATCTTTCTGAACTAAGTTTTTATTTAAACAGAAAAAATTGAAATATTCACAGATACTGTAGCGTGGTGCGGACTAACAGTCAGTTCATGGTTGCTATTGGGTTCCAAAGTACTTACCAAGATGGGAAAATTCATGTATATGAATTACAACTGGGATTTAGAGATCATAGGAAAATTTGCTCTATACAAACCGCAAGTCTTTTGAAATAAAACAACCCATGATTAACTTATCCATCATTAGATTATTCCTTTCTACCATAATCTAGAAGAAAAACAATACAGAAGCTGCACTATACAAGTATTGTAGATAGGAAATATATCTACAGAAATCCATTCATCACTAGCACGAAGCTTGTCACTTTAAACTTTAAACCAGGGACTATCATCCCATCCTGTCCTGTTTCCAATTGTTTCTTGTTTCTTACATTATTAATGTACTTTGATTGATTGTTGTCATTCAAATGTCTGATAAAATTTATGATTGAATAATGTACTGGGCACCTTCTTTGCAAAGATGTTTACTTTCTACTTTGATTTGTTTGATTTTTGTGTTCTCACGTGTTTATTTTTTAATAGAAGAAAGATGAAAATGACTGTTTTGCAGTACATTTCTAGATCTACTTTAACTTTACCTCAGAGGAAAACCATTTGTTAACATCTGTTGAACATCTTCTTTCCCCTTATGTATAATGCATTCATCAGAAGAAATTTTTAGAGATTTCCATTGATTTCTGTAAGACACCATGTAGTACTGTTAAAAATAAAAATGTTTGAAATCACGTTTATTCCTTTGTCTTATTTTTATGAAAGTTGAATATAATTCTTCTACATAATAAAAGAATATAAACCTGTGCTTTCTTCAAAAGCTTTCATTTGAGGTTTATAACCAATTCCTTGTATATCTCACCATTTTCACCTTGCATTTTCTTCCAGAAGGTGAAAGAGAGAGAAAGAAAGAAACAGAGATAGATGATATAGATACAGAGAGAGAGAAATTAAACATTTTGATAAGGCAAATTTTCATCACAAGCCAACTTGAATTGGATATTGCAACTCAAGATTGGGTTGATGCAGTCGTGTCAATTTTCTTGAGTGAAGTAGTTCCTTAGCCTGGAAGAAGGTTTGGTATATCCTCTCTCAAGAAATCACAGTTGAATGCAATAGTCCTGGCCAACTATTTCCAGTCTTGTCTTCTTGCTCACTCTCAGATCTTAATAAGGCATGGAGAATTTTACCTTGGAATTTAAAGAACATTTAGAAGTAATAGCATTTAACCACCTAAGCCAGGGGTTCTCAACCTTGGTAACTTTAAGACTTGTGGACTTCAACTCCCAGAATTCCTCAGCCAGCAAAGCTGGCTGAGGAATTCTAGGACTTGAAGTCCACAAGTCTTAAAGTTGCCAAGGTTGAGAACCCCTGACCTAAGCTGTTTCCATTTCAACAGTTCACTGAAAGCTTCAACGGTATCACTGACAGACAACCTCAAATGCATTCAGGAAAACTTCTGCATTAATAAAATGCTTGAGTTGGACCATGTTAAGTGACAGGGATATGTATCGGTCACTAATAAAAAAACAATCATGATGGTTTTCATATACTTCATAAAAATTTGATTACTGCAATGGATTACTAATGTTACTTTCTATGTAATCCATGGACTGAAATAAAATCAGCAACTCTATGGAGTTATTCTAAGAATAATGTCATGATTTGAATATAGTAGACAGAAATTATGGTCTTTTTAATTAGGGCTGAGTGAGATCAGTAACTGCAGTACCAAATTTTTATTTCTGTGAAGCTACATCTTTGCTGAAAGTGTAGTTTTGTTCCCTTTTTTGCAAGATGAATTGTGTGAAAACGGAGATTATATACATCATATGACTTTTCTATCTTTCCATGAGACAGTGAGAAATAAGGCAAGATATCCTATAGTGATTCACTGATTAGTGGAGACTTTATCTGTGTTCTTGTGAAAATGTCCTGCTGGACAAAAGGTTATCAGACTCATTAATGAAACACATATCTGGCAATTACCGTAGGTTTCTTTCCTCCAGTTCCAAATGGTCTTATCTCCATGGAAATGTTTGCCTTGCAGTCCATCTATCAAGTACAAAATAGTTTTATCAGCAAACTGAAACAAATGGCAGATTCAAAAGGTGTGCCTTTTGGAGGCATTAGCAGTGGAACTTCTCCTTGTAACTTAAACTGAGCCAATAACAAATCACTTTGTGATCCTAAAAATGAGTGCAGATTTGGTTAAAGGGCAAAGGGAGGGTAGAATCTGCAGACAGTTGAAAAGAACAATTCTGATTCTTATGTTATATAGCTATAAAGTAATAGCAATTCAGGCCGCTGGATGCAATCTAATTCACCAAAGCAAGAATGTCATCCAATTTGAAGCAGCTTGGAAGGCCTTGAACCCTAGTGGGTATCAAGGGGTCCTCAGGCAAGATGCAGCTCGGAAGCCATGGCCCAGAAGTTCCCCTCACACACACGCTGATAAGAAGCTTTGGTCAGCCAGTTCTAAAGGAATGGGTGAAATAGCATCATCTCGCTTGCATCCCAGGACATAACCAGGTCAGCCAGCTGGTGCAGAAGAAGATGGAAGGAAAACATCCCCTGGGATGTCCTAGCTGAGGAGCAGGAAAGATGGAATCTTTGCAGTACCTGTGCTTGCCCCTCCTCTGCAACCTGCTAATCAATGGTTTCAACTATTGCAGCAAAAGTATTGGGAAAATTAACTAGAGGGTGAGTTGTACTAGAGGGGTTGGTATAGAGACCATGTAGAAGAGAAGGACAAAGTGGCAAGATGCACTAGCATCTTCTTTGCCCATAGAACTTCACTGGATTTTCCTCAGTTTAAAAATGGAACAATCAAGCCCTCCTGGCTTCAGTTCACCTGGGCCACTATGCACTCAAGCTGGCCTCATTGGACTTCCAACCATGCATGAAACACAACTTTCAGTTACTATATGCCCTTACAAGTGACTTCCAGGCCATGGCCCATAATCAAGGTTATGGGCATAGTACAGCAGTGACTTGTGTATTGCTCTCATCCCTTGACTAGCTTAAAGTCAAGTCTATATGTGTAATCTGTTCAATCCAGTCATGACTATCGTACGCTCAATTCATGGATGTGAATCAGTAAAAATACAACCGCTTATTACTCTTTTGTGATATTGTTACACTAGATAGAACATATCAAGTAACTAACATTCAGTTTCTTGAAAAATGTCCTTTCAAATTAGGCTTTGGAATTTCTATCTCATTCTTGGAATTTTGCTTAGAAATTATTTTCTCTGAGCGTATTGTTCCAAAGGGATGGGTGTTATACTTTTGTACTACACATCTCATCATAAGTGTCCCTGGTGCCCATCCCTTCTGATACAAAAAGGGGATTTCTTTCCTCCTGGTGTTTCATTTTGGCATTTAACTGCAGTGATTAAAGGCAGAACTGTAGTAGTTTCCCACCAATATATTTGCACAACCACTTTTTAAATAATTTCCATTAGTTGACAAGTCTAAAATTCCATTTCATATCCCTCAGATCCCTTAACCAAATGTAGCTACATTTAGTTAAGCTGCTCTGTATCTATGAGCCTTTTTGTTTTTTTTATTTGTTTGTTTTAGGGGAAAATATTTTTATGGTATTGAATAGGTATATTGCATAGAAACATGAAAAATAAAATTTGGCATTTTGGCTATTGCAGCTAACCAGTGTTAGTTTACACTTAGTATAGATTCAGGACAGTAAAATATTCTATACACATTAGAAAATATGTATATTTTAAATATAAGATGCTGATATTCTACTACCCCACGTTCATCCTGTCGTTAAACTCAGCCCTGAGTTGTTTTTTTAACAGTATTTTATTATTTTTTTTATCACCACAAATTCTTAATATTTTATAAGCAATATGTTGTCTGGGTTCCAATATTTAGCTTACTAATACATGTTAAACTCTTTTCTCTCTACCTTGTTTTTCTAGCCATTGATAAAATGTATCCCATGTTCTGAAGTATTCTGAATCTTCTTTATCTTTCATTTTCAATGTAAGTTTGTCCATTTCTGTACAGTCCAAAATTTTCTTGATTATCTCTTCCTCTGCTGGTAATTTTTCATCTTTCCAGTGTTAAGCAAATACAATTCTCGGTGCAGTTAGTACATTTAACATTAAATATACCCATTCTTTCTCATAATTTCCTACAATTATACCTAACAAAAATAATTCTGGCTTAAAATCTACATGTTTTTTTATCATTTTCTCTAGCCACATATGTATTCTTGACCAAAATCTTTTGGCTTTAGGGCATGTCTACGAAAGATGATATTATGTGACTGGTTTTTGTCTACATTTCCAACAATTGCTAGACATATTTTTAAACATTTTTGCTAACCTCATAGGTGGTAAGTGCCATCTGTAAAACATTTTATATAGGTTTTCTTTGTAATCCACTGCCTTTGTTATTTTAGAGTTTCTTTCCAAAAGGCTTTGCCAGTTTTCTAACTCTATGTTGTGCCCAAAGTTTTTTGCCCATGTTATAATTGTTTCTTTAACTTGTTCCTCTCCCATCTTTAAACTTAACATATACTTATACAGTTTCTTAATCAATTTTTCATCTGATGCCAATAGCATCTGGTCAAATTCTGTCTGTTCTTTATAAAAACCAGATGTCTTAGCATCTTTTTCATATCTTGTTTGAATTTGCAGATCAATGATAGATGATAGATCAATGTCCTGTTCTTCCAGTTCTTATCTAGATTTTAGTTTCCCTTCAATATTCAAAATGTCTTTATAGGTCACAATTTTCTCATAGTTAATTAGGTTTGGGTGAACAAATGCTTCCATTGTTGAAAGCCATCCAGGCATTTTCATATAAATTTTTACTTTTACCTTTTCCCATTCTAGAAGAAGTGTGTTTCTTATATAGTGGTTTTGAAAGTATTTATATATTTTATTTTCTCATACCATAGGAAGACATGCCATCCAAATTGTAAGTCATACCCTTCTAAGTATAGTAATCTTTTATGTCTAAGGGTTATCCATTCTTTTAACCATATTAATACAGATGCTTGATAGTATAAAGCCCAATCTGGCAGCCCAAATCCTCCATTTTCTTTCGCTTCTTGTAGCATTTTCAGATTAATTCTGGTTTTTTTTCCTTGCCAAATAAATTTCAAGATCAATGTATTTAGTTCATCAAAGAATTTTTTTTCCAGTTTTATAGGTATTGTTTGAAATAAAAAGAGTAATTTTGCTAAAATATTCATTTTCCCCGTTGCTATTCTCCCTAACATTGAAAGTTGTAGATTTTTACATTTTTCCAAGTCTAGTTTTATTTGTTTTAATAATTTTACAGTTATCTTCTTTTATTGTTACACATCTTGCTGTTAAGTGTATCCCCAAGTATTTAACTTTCTTAACTATTTGAAGATCTGTTTTTATGACAGTTGATTTTTTTTGTTTATCTGTAAGGTTTTTGATTATCACTTTAGTCTTTTCTCTATTTATTTTCAGTCCTACCACTTCTCCAAATTCTTCTATCTTTTTCAGAAGTTTGAAGCTTGTCACAAGCGGCTCTTCTAATATAAAAAACAAGTCATCCGTGAATGCTTGTAGTTTGTATTTTTCATCTTTTATCTCCATTCTTTTGATTTTTGAATTTTGCCTATTATTTCTATTCAATACTTCTAGTGTTAATATAAATAATAATGAGGATAATGGGCATCCTTGTCTTGTCCCTTTTTTTTTAAATTAAAATTTGTCTGTAAAATCTTCATTTACGATTACTTTAGCTATTTGTCTATGATAATTTTTTAAAATTACATTTATAAAGTTTTCTCCAAAGTCTATTTCGTTTATTTGTTGAATCATGAATTGCCAATTTACGTTATCAAAAGCCTTCTGTGCATCTAGGAATATTAGCACCATCTGCTTCCCTGGGTGCATTTTATAGTATTCCAAAGTATCTAAAATCATTCTTAAATTATTTTTTCTTTGTCTTTTAGGTAAAAATCCATTTTGGTCTGTATGTATAAATTCAATCAAAAATCTCTTTAATCTTTCTGCTATTATTGAAGCAAAAATGTTATAGTTCATGTTTAATAGGGATATTAGTCTATAATTCTTTATCTGTGTCAAGCGTAAATCTTCTTTGGATATTAAAGTAATGTTGGCTTCTGTCCAAGTATTTGGTATTTTAACTTCTAAGAGTACCTCATTGCACAGTTCTTTCATTAATGGGCTTAATGTATCTTGTAGGCATATACAGTATAGAAAACTCTGCAGGTAGCTCATCTGAACTGGGATCTTATCATTTTTTGTCTTTTTGTGGCCTCCGTTACCTCCATCACTAATATTTTTTCATTTAGCATGTTTTGGATGTTCTCTGAAATTTTTGGTAAGTCAGCTTTTTTTTGTATTGCTTTATTATTTCTTGAGAAGTTTCTTCTGTGTCATAAAATGTCTCATAAAAGTCTTTGATTATTTTTTTAATTATGTCATTTTGGAGTTGTAAATCGTCTTTTGAATTTTGCAATTTGTTTATCAATTTTTCTCTCTCTTTTTTTCAGTTTCAGCTAACCACCTACCTGATTTATTAGCTTTTTTAAAGAATTTTTTTGCCCTTTTAATTTATTAGATCATTTTTTCAGCCTCTGCTAAATTTAATTGATGTTTTATTATTTCCATTTACTTTTTAAGAGTTTTCTTTTGTGGATCTCTTTGTCATTCTGATTCCAATTTTATAAATTCCTCCTTTAACTTTGTTTGTTGTTGCTTTTTTTCTTTATTCTTTTTCTCCATGTAAGTTATAGCCAGACCTCGACATCAAAACCAGAAGTCCAGCCCTGAGTTTCTTTGTGGTTATTTGTATCTATATTCTCAACAATTAATATGTGCATTTGACAGGGAAATCCACAGACTTTTCATTAAATATTCATCTTTTCAGTAATGATTAATAGTGAAAGTATTCACATCAGAAGTTAAGCCATAATCAGTAAAAACTTGGTTAGCTTCTAGAACATGGGAGTGGAAAGAGACAAGCTCTTAGAGAGTCCAAAGTAATTTGTTTCATTATTAGTCTTCGCTGAACAGAGATGATGGGGAAAGGTTAGCATAAGGCCATCAGCTGATACACCAGTTGATAGGTTTTATTTAAGGCTTCTCATATTGGACTGGCATATGTGACACATGTTCTACCTTAATTGGTTGACTCTTAAGCTACTTATTTTTGTAGGGGAGAAAAAGGCAGTGATTTCTTTTTCAACTTCATACCTGTATGAAACAATTTAAGTTGGATGCAATTTCAGTATACATATGAGCAACAAAGTATTGGTGGAGGAAGGAGCGGAGAGAGATGTCCTTGCTGTCCTTATACAACATTCTCCTATATATTGTGAAAAAAAGTGATTGGTATTATAATTATTTTAAATAAACTATTTTGTTCTTTCATCATCGAAGCTCTTTCATCATCAAACAGTTTTATGTCTTAACAGAATCACTGATTAGACCATTCACACATAAAAACAGGAATGTACAGTATATTGCAAACTCAAATTATTCCAAATATTCAAAACAAATTGTCTGGTGTTCCAGAGCTCGATGCAAAACTGGGTGTTTAAGTTAACAACCCCACTAGAGGGACCAGATTAGGAAATCAACTCCACAGGAAGGCTAAAACTACTTTTGTTGAGACTGGCTATAATAACAGAATCTTGAAAGTTTGTGGTGTATCTCTTCCTCCTTTTCTACTTATAGTTCACAAATGAATCTGTGCCCAAGTCACTGCCCAATATTACTTCATTGTTCTAGACCTTAAAAAATTGGTTTAGCCCATTTTGCCTAAATGATGAATGATTCCTCTATATTTCTGTCAAAATAATCTTCCATCACAATTTTCCTTTCTTTACAAACGACAGCGTTAGTACCCCTAAATGTTGGTGTCCTAAGCCAGTGCTACTTATCCTTAACCTAAAGAACCTATTTATATCTATACCTCTTATGTTAGGCATTTAAATAAATTTTTTCTGATGTGTTTAGTATCCATAGGTTTCATTAACCTCTCAAAGGGGTCCATTTAACAAAAAAAAAAGTCAAGAACAGCTTCCTTGCTGAATATCCAATTGATTTCTTCATCCACAAAATTGGTGGTGAATATTGAAATCCCATTCCTTCTGAATTATACTGCATTTATGTGAATTTCTCTTTCAAGGGAGGCCTGATATATCTATTCAAATGAAAATTCAAATGAAAGGATTTGTGTTAAATCAGATCATAGGTTGCGTTTGCTTCCACCATAGTCATTGAGATACTTAGGGGCAATTCATAAGCGACACATGAGTGCAAATTCTTCCAGCCATATCTCCTAGAAATATTATCAAGTATACTGCTGCCATTACTGGAGATCAGATACATAGAGAGATATATAGGCATATATAAAATCCATCACAATGCCTTTACCACTATAAATTTTAAAGATAACCACAAGGGAGGGAGGGAGGGGAGAAGGAGGGAGGGAAGGAAGGAAGGAAAGAAAGAAAGAAAGAAAGAAAGAAAGAAAGAAAGAAAGAAAGAAAGAAAGAAAGAAAGAAAGAAAGAAAGAAAGAAAGAAAGAAAGGCCTTCTGTCCAATGCATTATTTGGAAATGCATCCATTAGCTCAGGAAAGATATGTCTGTAGAACTGAATTTCCTCCAAAAAAACAAATTATTTTCTTTGCAATGATTTTTTCTATATTTCCTCAGATGTAGTTAGCATTTTGAAACAGTGAAGACACTGTTAAACAGCTTTTCAAGTTGAAGTGAATCATATCTATAAGATCATCTGGTCCACATATTTGAACATTCTCACAGAACTCTAGAAGACTAATCAAACAGGACTTATCAGTACAAAAGTCTATTGATTCTTCTTTAGCACAGTTAGCCCTTTATGCTTCATAATCTTGTATTAAATAATGTACAATGATTAATGTTGATTAATTGTGAATTCCCATGGATTAAAACAGCGGTTCTCAACCTTTTTCAGGCCGCGACCCTGACCTGCGCCGCGCATGCGCGACACGGCCCCAAAATGCACCACGCATGCGTGGTGCGAGGGCCTGCATCGCACATGCGTGGCACGGCGCGATGGCCCGCATCACGCATGCGTGGCACGACGGCCCGCATCACGCATGCGCGGCACGACGGCCCGCATCGCGCATGTGCGGCGCGACGGCCCGCATCGCACATGCACGGCACGATGGCCCGCATCACGCATGCGCGGTGCTACCCCACGCATGCGCGGTTCTGCCCCCTGCGCCAGCCGAGGGGAAAAGGTGGAAAAATGGTGGACTGCGTTGTTTGGCGACCCCCGTGAAATGGTCGTTCGACCCCAAATGGGGTCGCGACCCACAGGTTGAGAACCGCTGGATTAAAAGATTGCAGTTCCTTAGTTCCTCTGTAAAGCGCATTTTAAAGAAACTCTTATATTGTCCATTTCCCAATCATGGTCAATCTTACAGACATGCTATTTGTTAGAAGATAAAGAATTTCACATTTTGGCTATTTAGAACTCTCTGATGGGTACAATCTGGACCTGATGGTTTGTTTGTTCTCATTTTGTCAATTACAATGGCACTACTATTTCTATCAACTCTTGAGATACCAGCTGTAGTGATGATATCTGTGCTATATTTTTTTTTGAACTGAAGATACATGCAAATAATTCATTCAGCTTCTCTAATATTGCTGTCTATTTTCCACCAAGACTTGAATTCCTTTGTCTTCCAGCAGCCCAAGCTGGTTTCTGGTTTCTTGTGCAAAGATTTTTATTTTTATGTATTTATTTTGTGTTGTGGGCACCATGCTGCTGAATATCTTTTTTTTAAAAAAAAATTTCCCAGCTTGGACGATGAAGATGTCAACAATTACATTTGTATCCAAGCCTTCTGCTTACAACAATAAAGCAAAATACAAAACGTAATACACAGTAATTAAAATTAGTATCATTCACATCTTTTAACAGTTAAAGGCTTTGTGAAAGAAAAATATTTTTTTAAAAACTAAGATAATTGAAGCAAAGACACTAGGGAAGACAATCCATAGCTTGTATTCTATGATTAAGAGGGCCCTCACCTATCTACCAGATAGTTCAGCTTCTTCCAACTGCAGCAACTTCAATGAGACTCTCCTAACAATCTTACTACTACGCAGATTTTTGGTGGATTTCTTTAGGAGGCTGCCAGGAAGAAGCAGAATCACATACACATACACACACATGCACGCACACACACACACACACACACACACACACACACACAGAGAGAGAGAGAGAGAGAGAGAGAGAGAGAGAGAGAGAGAGAGAGAGAGAGAGAGAGAGAGAGAGAGAGAGAGAGATCCCTTATGGAACCCTTGGACTCCACATAGTTTAAGGCAGTGATGGCGAACCTTTTAGAGACTGAGTGCCCAAACTGCAACCCAAAACCCACTTATGCATCGTCATGTGCCGGGTGGGTGTGGCCAATTGGGTGGGCATGGCCCATTGAGTGGGCATGGCTGCAGTGGTAATGGCAGACTGGGTGGGACTAAAAAGTTCAATCAATCAATTCCAACTTTGCAAGGTCTTTTTTTTCCCGCGAGAAGTTGAAATTGACTGATTGAACTTTTTTTTTTTGCACACAGCAGAGGCGGCCTAAAGTGAAAAGATTTTATAAAACCTAGCTGAAGGCCTAGGACTGGGGGGATGATGCATGTGCCCATGGAGAGGGCTCTGAGTGCCGCCTCTGACACCCGTGCCATAGGTTCGCCACCACTGGTTTAAGGTAAAGCCAATAGAAGCTTTTTATTTCTCCGACTTGTTCAGATAATGTCATAGTAGGCCAGTAGAAGGCTCTGTGCTACAAGCAAAAAAGGCCATTATCATCTGGTTTATCTTCTGTTTGTCTGGTGAACAACCTGGCTATTAATCTGCCTACACAACTGCCTTCAGACACAATAGCAAAGTGATTAGAAAAGGATGCTACAATAAATTAACTAAATTACTGTAAAGCTATGAGCATAACATCTGTGATGTTTCTTTGCCCGGCAAGAATTTTTCTAATCTGTGCAATCATAAGCTTCGCAAATTTCCACTGCTCCAGGTAAGTCAATATTGTTTTTCAGACAACTATTAGAACAGAGACATGATAGATAATAGTATTTAGCGTGACTTTCTACGATTTTTATTTTTTTTTCCTAGTAGTTGAGGCATTCATTTTGGAGTTACCTATAGCTTAACAAAGGAAACCCACTATATTGAAATTATTGGGTTGCAAAGTGGCATGGATCTTAACAAATGTGTTACCTATGGGACACTGAAATCTGTGAAATCATTTGTCAGTAAAATATTATATCAAAATGGATTCGGTAGTACATTAATAAGATAGATTTAAATTTCAAGTCTCACACAAAAACACAAATAAAAATTTGGATGTTGTATTTAGCATGCTTTTATATTCTGTCTTGTCATACTGATGCCTCTAATATGTGCCAGAATTTATTTATATTTATTTTGTCCTAGTTTTCAAACAATTATCATTCCAATAATTTTATAAGTGCCTTTTTTTCTTGAAAACTAAAACTCCTACAAATTAGCATAGCAGGTTAAAGTATTTAATGTATATGTATTAATATATATATATATATATAACTTCTTTCAATAGCTTGCTTATAAAGCCAGCACTTAAGAGAAATTTGATCATTGTAATATATAATTAATATGGCCATAAATAGCATCTATGGTAAATGGTTTAGGCAGCTGAGCCATGATTTCTCTTCCTTTCTGTATATTTCCATTTTTCTCTCCCCAAAACAGACACTTAACATACTGTTATCGACTGAATATTTTCTATTCTCAGAGGTTTTTTTTAGGGTCTAGCTTTCCTTTCCTTTTTTCTTTTTCTCTAAAATTTTCTTCAACTTCTATAAATCTGGGTTTTTTGGCAAGCAGTCTTTATGTCTTTGTTTTTCTGATAGTTGTGGTTCTATGGCTTCCTTATGACATTAATAGTTCCCTTCTGGAGCTGCATTCATGATTCCAGTCAAGCTGCAAATGTGTATATAATACAGAGCAACCAATAGAGGAGTCAGCTATGGAAAAATGGTGGCATATACATTGTCATTCAGTTGTATAAGCAATAATAGGAAAATGAGGAACTGTTAGATCACTGACTTTCTGTTTCATCTGACGGGTCCTAGGACAAGGGCCTTCTCCGTTGCTGCCCCAGCCCTCTGGAACCAGCTCCTCCTCCCTCCTAGCTTTCCGGAAGCTTTTGAAGACCTATTTGTGCCGGCAGGCTTGGGGGGTATGAACTGTGTTCTACCCCCGGGCCGAGGAATGTGCTTCCATCCTTGATTGTGTGTTTGAATGTTGTATGTATGGATCCTTGGTTTGTATGTTGTTATTGTTATTAATAATTTTTATGTGCACCCATATTGTTGTTGTGAGCCGCCCCGAGTCTCGGGAGGGGGGCGGCATACAAATTTGATTGATAAATAAATAAATAGATAAATAGATAGATAGATAGATAGATAGATAGATAGATAGATAGATAGATAGATAGATAGATAGATAGATAGATAGATAGATAGATAGATAGATAGATAGATAGATAGATAGATAGATAGATAGATAAAGGGCTGTCGTGAATAACGGCAGCTACCACTTCCTCATATTGATCTGCTGATTTATGGAGGGCTTGAATCAGGAATTGATGTGTATCATGGCCTCCAAAGAATTCAGAGTCTAACAATATCAAAATCTCCAAAGAGACATGCTCTCCTGTTCTTTCTGGCTGGATCCTGGAACTCTTCAACTGAACCATCAGAAAACACAATTGCCATTTTATTCCAAAAAGTACAAATCAGAGTCCAAGCAGAAGAAAACTTGAGATGTTCCTCACAACTCACCGTAAATCCTTACAAACAGGAATGGCCAGCCCATAAGTCACATATACTTCTTAGGTCCACCTGAGTGCCACTTCTCAGCCCAGCTTGCACCATTAATATTTTATAGGAAAAATGCTACTCTTTTGTGACACCCTCATTTTTTGTTAAAATGGCAATGAAAATAACTATTAAGTTTCTAGTATGCTTAACACAACTCTTTCCCCCAGGTTCTCCCAAATCAGATATCATTATGTTAATATTGGTTTAAAGTTGCCTCTAGATGAGATGGGTGGCAAGTAAATATAATAAATAAATAATAAAATATCTCCAGCATTCTTTGTTTCAAAAAGATCCTTGTATTTCCTTAGAAAAAGCCCATAGCAATATTTAAAAAGAGAATGAGAGACAAGAATTGGACAGAGACATTAGAAAACAGCAATCAAACACCATGAACGCCAACTAGCAGTCAGAAGGCATGATGAAAACTCTTTAATTTCATAACACAGGGACAGATTCAATGATCATTTCAACTGAGAAACTGTGAGCATCCTAGACCAAGTCAAGTCCAAAGCCTCCAGAGAATTCCTAGAGGTCTGGCATTCAGACAAATCAGCTGTCAACAGGCACATAGAAATAAACTGTAGGAGATGCCCGGGCCGAGCCTGAGGGAGGAGTCAAACGCATCATCAGTTATGACTCCCTTCATACCCACAAGAGATCTAAGTCAAGCCCACCTTGAATTCCTTGTATAACTCCCGCTAATTTCCCTTGACTGTCAGTAATTCAGATTCTTGTGGAGATCTTAAGTTTAGAAT
The DNA here is from genome assembly GCA_034064705.1 of Bothrops alternatus. Classification (NCBI taxonomy): domain Eukaryota; kingdom Metazoa; phylum Chordata; class Lepidosauria; order Squamata; family Viperidae; genus Bothrops; species Bothrops alternatus. Next base: position 5,627,500 of record JARGCV010000039.1, on the reverse strand, counting down.
AAATCTTTATACACATTTGAACTGCCTGGATCTCCTGATTTTCCTGGTGCTTGACATAAACAACATCTACATTCCACTCAAAGAGACAATCAAAAAACCTAAAAGGAACAAAAAGAGCAAAGCACCTCCTCACCAGTAATCAACACCCAAATGAACAGAAATTTACAAAAAGATTATCACAAGATTAACACTACATCTAATCAAGAAGTAAATAATACCCAATCAAGGAACTACCAACTCCGACAAACAAGCTAACAGCCTAATCAAGGAACCACCAAAAACACTCCCACTAACACTGACAAAGCAAATCCCATTCCCTTCTAGATTGATGATGTTACCTAGTTTGGTAATGAAACATCTGCAAGAAAACCACTGAGCTTAGAGAGCACCAAGGAACCCATACTATATAAAAGAGGAAGAGCAGAACTGGGCAGGGCTTTAGTGAGATTTTCTCAATCATCAAATCTTATTGACTTATAAAACGGGACCAGCACTTAATCCAGGACCCTGATTTTGTTTCGGTTCCAAACTAAACCTTTGCCTCTTTTTCCTTCTATTCCGAATGAACAGTTTTCTCTGTGTATCAGTAAAATTCAAGAGCAACCAAAAGAATTAAAATATTATCAAGGCAGGAAGATGAGGATGATCCTGATGATCAATATCATGATCATAATGTATAGTTGGAGTGTTGGATCAGGATTAGAAAAACCCAAGTTCACCTTCATTATGGGCCACAAAAGTTTGTTAGATGACTTTGGGCTAGTCACTGTCTCCCAGCTCAACCTATTTCACAGGGCTGTTCTATAGAAAAGGGGAAGAACTCTATATTGACTGAGTTCCTGGAGAAAAATATTTTTAAGAGTCTGTGACTCTTATTTGAAGAACTTGCGTCCATTTTGTGCAGATAGAGTTTTTCTGTACCTTCAGTAAACAATGCTATTACTTCTTCAAGGCAGGAGATAATAACAGAATCTTGAATGCCTGGCAGATATTCCCTCTCTTTTCTCTAATATCAAGAAAATCAAGGTGGGGTAATCTTTACTTTCTTCATCATCGCCTTCTTCTTTCTAGAGCTAAAAAGAACAGCTACTGCATAATTTCTTCAAGGCCATCTCTGTATTCTTTTACATATGTGGAGCTGGGTTTTGAGCCAGCATTTCTACATCTCCATATTATATATTCAGGAAAGTTCCTACCATGTATAGCATGCAGAGGATGAGTTAAACAATTAATAAACCCCAGTTGAGTCATGCTTAGGGGATGTCACAATTGTTTGGCCAGTGGCTGGTTATGACTTTAAAGCAATACACAGAAAACATTGAGGCTGGTTTTATCTTCTAATTTTCCTTTTGTAGTTCTTGTTCTTCTTGTTTGAGTTTCATTTACCTTTTTGTTGTATACAAATGGCACTTTGTCCAATACTTCACACATCTTCACTTCTGGTATAACAGATGGACTATAGTAGTAAGTGACCAGAGAAATGGCCATCTAATTGATAACTCATTGTCGGTGAATTCTTCATCATATCAGGAAGCATAATTGGCATTCATGTGGTGGAGCTGTTATGCACAGCATTTCCTATGCTCAGTATGGGTGTGCAGCTTGACCTTCATTGCAGGGGGAATTGTAAAAAAAAAAATCCTTGGAAGGTATTTTGAAGTGCTTGGCCTTGAATGACGGGAAGAGAATAAAGGATATAAATGGACATACAGTATATATGCTTTCTCCCAATTAATGTAGTGGCAGACAAGATGATTCTCTTCAACCCAATAGAGCTGACGTCAATGTGACCAAAGGCAGATGGCGCCGCTCTTCAAGCCAGGTGGTGCAGCCTATTGACTGTCTTCTTTCCAGTTGGTCATCATGGACTGCTTGTGATGCTTGCCAGAAAAAAAGAGTAAGTCTGCTTGGAGTCTAAAATTAGTTAACTGTTTAATACACAGTTAATTCTGGTCTACTAAAATGTGGAGCTTGGCACTATAAAACTGATCGTTGTCATGTCCACAGGACTTCCTACATCCCTGCTTTTAGTATTCATTTCTTCATCCTTTTTCATTCAGCTGACCAATACCCTGGGCAGGTGCTTCCCATGTTGACCACAGCAACAAAATACAGATGGTCCTTGACTTATGACCGTAATCAAGCCCAAAATTTCCATTGTTAAGAAAGACAGTTGTTATGCCTCATTTTACAATCTTTCTTACCATAGTTGTTAAGTGAATCACTTGCAGTTGTTAAGTTAGTGACATGGCTAAGTGAATCTAGCTTCCCCATTGACTTTGTTTATCAGAAGGTCGCAAACTGTGATCACGTGACCCTGGGACACTGCAAGTGTCATTAATGCATTGCCAAGTGTCCAAAGTTTGATCACGTGGCCGTGGGGATGCTGCAATGGATATAAGCCTGAAACACAGTTACAAGTCAGTTTTTTCAGTGCTATTGTAATTTAGAATGGTCACTAAATGTATGGTTGTAGGTCATAGAATACATAGGATCTATTTATTGTAATTTTCTTCTTCTTAAAAGAAATGAATAAAGCTAAAACAAATACAGTCCAGAAATAGGACTGGCTCCTTTTGGTGAATTCTCTAAACCTGTCACATTTATTCCTCAGGATTATTCTTCCTCAGTTCCTTGGAAGTTCCTATGACACCCTCAAAGCAGCTCTGTTACCTTTGGGCAGTTTAGTACCTGTATGTGTGATCTCTTTTCAGAGACTTTTGCTTTTCTAACAAAAAATATTCCAATTCCTTAAAATTGTTGATAGTCTAATTTATGTGAATTTTCCTTCCCTCAGAAAGTGGTCTCCAAGCATTTTGCCGGCTTTTTTTCCTAAACATAAGAAAGTTCAAATACTCCCATACAAACATGCCTTCTCAAACCATTGGTCTTACAGAATTCCTTGCCACATTCATGATATGGTATAAATACTATTATTTTAACAGTAAAATATTTTTAGCCATTCTATCATAATACAATCATAGTAAATTGCAAAACCGCACTTTATTAGCATCCCTTGCTCTCTTAAAAATGCAGAGTAACAAAGCTCCCAGCTTTAAAGCAAACTGCTTTAAAAGACAAAAGTAATAATTTGTAAATGTGGCAGAAGTCTTGAGGAACACTGATTTTATGGTCCTATTTGAATTCTTCAAGCTATATTGCATAAGGCACAGAGCCTTTAGAAGGAGCTATCCTGCCTTCCTGTCTTATCCAGAATGAGGTTGGCAAGCCATTGTATTTTCTCCACTTACGCTGAAGCACTCCTGATATAAAACCCATTTGTGTTAAGTGACCTCAATTTCCAGTTTTTGACTAAGAGATGATGACAGGTAGCTGCTCATTTTTCATCGTTGAGGTTTTTTCTTCCTACCTCGCAAGTGCCTTCCGACCAAGGCTTTTGATTGTTACAACATTAGTGGCAAAATTCCCATTATTTTCAAAAGTGCAGGATAATCTTTTCCTGTCACCACACTAAGACAATCATTTTCACAATCCCATTCCTCACCTTTGCTCAAAGCCAAAGCTTACATATCATTATTTATCATCATTATTCTTTGCGATTGGAATAGCAGCTCAACCCTTTATGGCCACTAGATTTGATTCCTCCTCTTTGTTACAAGAATAACCTTAGAAAAATAAATAGAGCACGCTGAGGAAAGCAAAGATAATACTGAGCAAGTAACTGAGATGGATCTATTATTTGCAAGCATTTGCATTTCAAGGCTACACAATTTCCAGTACTTTTTCAGTAGCTGTTTAGCAAGGAGTTAGAAATATGTTATCTAACACTTTAAAAAATGGATTTTCTCCATTGCTCCAGATATCCCCCATACCGTAGAACTATAGTGAAGGAATTACATTGAAGGTGTCAGTGAAAACAATTCATTACTTTCACATCTTATAGTCATTCTGTCAAAAAGGTGGATCAGCATAAGGATGAATTCATAGCAGATGTGAAACTAAAAAAGGTTCCCGTGAATGCATTTGATTTATTTATCAGATTTATATAACTGCAGTTCTCACCAAAAACAACCTGAGACATGCATGAATTTCACAGTCAGTTTATGACAAGCAAACTAGGTGGTCAAGCCAGAAGGAAGCCACAAATTGCAGTCATGTGATGTTGCACTTAATGACTCACCATGATTTGCTTAACAGCCACTCAATAAGAATGCTTAACAGTCATTCAATAAGAACAGATCACAAGATCTAGCTGCTCAAACAATTGCTGCAAGCTAGCATAGAGGGGAGTCTTTGGAGTCATTCTGCCAAATGGGCTGTCTTGAAAGATGTACTCTGCTTATTCCTTGTTAATCCATGGGCAAAAGATAATTGTGAAGGTGTGATGTTTTGTTAGCGTGTCACTTCAATGGATGAGCTCTTCATCCTGCTGTCATTATCAGACCAGCTATCTAAGTAATCTAATTGCTGATCATAGAATTTTTGTAGCTAGAAGCAAAATATAATTGGCTTCCTACATTTTCATCACTTTGTCAGTAGGCAAAATGCTATCCAGAATGCCAGTATCTGATGCAAGTGCAAACTCTTGCACAATATTTTTCCTCTTGTTTTCTGATTTTTTTTTGCATTTATTACTTTTGGAGTAAGTTATGTTCCTAAAAAGTATGTAAGAAGTATGTAGTACTGTTTTTGTCTGTTTTAAAATTCAAGGGTTCTTTCCTAGACAACCATCTACTATACTTAGAAGTCACCTTAGCAGAATAAAATGCTTGATGTATCTTATATTTAGCTTGCTATGAAGTAAGGCATGGAGGTTGAAAGCTAAATTGTCCTCTCACACACATAGAAGCCCAGACAGCTTAAACACCAGCATTTCCAAGATCATGGTAGACCAAAGCATACATGGGATTTTTAATTCACTATGGAACCTTCTTAGGATTAAGTAATCAAGGATTCCATTCCCATCTAAGACGTAACATGCTAAGCTTATACTTTTTCTCAAAAATCCTTTCACATTATACAGTATGCATAGACAAGTAATTCTATATTAATTCAGAATTATTAAAAATCATTCTATGTTACTTTCAGAAAACTGCAATCAAATTACATCTTGTATCCCAGAACAAAAAGAGAGAGAGCTCCTTTACATGTTGATATTCCAACTAGCAAAGATCTATACCCATCTGTGATACTTGGCTTTTAATTTAGGAGGGCTGGAATTCATAATATCTATTCTACTACAGTACAGATTTGCCCATGTGGAACAGCCTTCTCAGTTCGGCGGTGACCCGTGTGATTACACTGACAATGAAAGTGAAGACTGTGTTATAAACAGACCTTGCAGTATTCCTCGGTGTGAAGGCTTTCTCTGTGCCACAGGTTAGAGAATTGGAGGGCAGTGCTCCTTAATTAAAAAGTAGTGGTTAACTGCCTATCTGTTGAATTAGATTTCCCTCAAATGGATTGAATGGAATATGGAGGTTTTTTTTATTACCTTGTATGTTACAAATGAATGTTGATCTTGTTTGCATGACGGACATCATATACAAATATGACAGCAGAATCTGTGACAAGAATGGATCACACAGGCAAGTAGAACGAATAGGTGAATAGCCAAAAAGAGGCTATATTTATGGAATCATATTTGTTATCTAACCATTCAATTATTTTGTAAAGAAGTGTGCCTGTTATTAATTCCCCTCACACATTCTCTTGAAAAGGCACATCTAAATGAGAAAAAAGATCACATAATTTCTGTCACATCCCTGATGAATATTTTTAGGTTAAATTAAATCAAATTTGATTGTACATTAACATTTTCAAACAGCCTATATGACAGGATTTTGAAAGCTTAATTTCTGATCTGATGGATTATAAAATGCAATAAGAATAATTGTCTTCCCAAGTGATTGCTGACCGGCTATACACTACTAATTAGAAGCAAAAAAACCTTTTTTATTTTCAAGAAAGACTTTAAGTACAATCATCAGCATTACTTGTGTATTAATTTTTTCTGAACCACCTTTTGTCATCAACCTTCACTGTGAAACGACAGGGTGGATTTTAAAAGGCCATTACTGTTGAGTTTTCTGTGGCTTTGTCGCTTAAAAATTTAACATTCTGCTTTTCCTCAATAGTGCAGCAATAGCAACTTTTTAGACTTTACCGAAAAAGCTTCAGGCTGGAATTTGCTGTGGTTGATAAAGGAATGCATGAAACATTAAGTTGCTAAGGTCTGTGTGAAGATTACAAAGCGTACATAAGTTTGTCACATGATCTACTTGAATGCCATTCTGCTCAAGCCAAGGAAAATAATGAAGCAGAGGTATGGATTGTGTAGGGCTAAATCAGATTGGCTTGAAAGATCTACAAACATGGAAAAGGAAAATATACAGCAGTTATTAAACTGGAGTGTGAAAATGTAAAATGAATGTCAGAAACAAAGTTTTGAGAATGAAGAACTCCTTATCAAGAAGAGCTTGAAGACTTGGTTCTGCCAACTCATGTGGGGATCAAAGAGCACCATGCAAACTTGGCAGTGGTTGGTACCTTGAGGTGGTCCTTCTGCCTTTTCATGTATTTTTTTTGTTTGTACTAGTTTTTCATCCTGTTTTAATTCTAATTGTGTCTTTTTATATGGTTTTATGATTTTACTATAAACCTCCTAGAGCCACTTAGTGAGATGGGCAGTGTTTAAATTTGATAAATAAATAAAATATTTTAAAAATGGTTTCTCCAAAATTCATAGTTGGATAATATATTTATTAGTCTCCATGCATATGTTACCAAAACCATGGAAACTTTTGAGTTATTCAGGCTCATCACCAGGCAAAGGGTTATAAAAATAGAATTGGAAGGGGAGGGGAAGTCTAAAATGTAGGCCAGACGTTTCAACCAGGAAGTCTATAATTTTCAAACAGTTTTCATATAAACACTGAAGACAATGCATTAGTTACAGTAGACTGTTATTGCTGTTAGGTTATACTTAATGTTCAGAGATGAAGAAAACATTTGCTTCTATCAGGTTTGGATATAGAAAGTCAATCATATTTTTGTGATTTAAATATCTGGTAGAAAATGGACCAAAAGCCATCAACTGGACTCCATTTACATAGATTTGAAGTTAGAGATAGACATTTCAAATTAAGGCATCTTTTAAACAGTGGCCCTTTTCTGTTGTAATATTGTGTCAAACATCATACCAGCATGCCAGGACAGATGAAAAACCACAAAGTGTTTCTTTAACACATTAAATAGTTAATGTGTGGACTCTGATGCTCCAGTGACCAAGTTATAAGAGCTGTCAACTTCAGTCATCTTTAAGGATAGTTCTGATTATTCCTGGTGAATGTATTTTAGCTCTAGAACTGGAGGCACTTGTTCTCACAGTAGAGAAGATAAGGAGGAAGATAGTAGGAGGGTTAGATCTGGCAAAAGCAGAAGCAAAGGACTTTTGATTAAGCTAGTAGTCCATTACAATAAAAATGCACAGATGTCAGCTGCCCTCCTATCCTTCGCAACTCTGAAGTACAGAAACTTCTTTTCAAATAAAGACATCAGTTTTCAGAACAGCTTTTGGCTAGAGGGTTGAATGATGCCAATGTACCAATAAACACTCCATTAATGGAATATTTGGGGAAGATGGGTTCATTAAAACCAAATGTCTGTTATCTATGTTTGTTTATATATTAAACCAATGTGGCGAACCTATGGCACAGGTGCCAGAGGTGGCACTCAGAGCCCTCTCTATGGGCACACGCACCATCGTCCCAGTCCTAGGCCTTCAGCTGGGTTTTATAAAACCTTTTCGCTTTAGGCCTCTGTCGCCGTGTGCAAAAAAAAAAAGGTTCAATCAATCAATTTCAACTTCTCGCAGGGAAAAAAAGATCTTGCAAAGTTGGAATTGATTGATTGAACGTTTTAGTCCCACCCAGTCTGCTGTTACCACAGCAGCCATGCCCACCCAATGGGCCACACCCACCCGGCACCCGACGATGCATAACCATTGCGCCATCACAAACCATATAAGAAAAAAAAATGGTTGTAGTTCAGGAGCAAGATAGTGTTCAAATGATTCTGCCAAACACAGATATGGCAGATTGATGTGCCAAGACCATAACTGTGAGGTCATGTAGATGTTCTGAATCAGAACTCAGGAAGCCCAGAGTCAGAACAAACTCTTAGCTTTATGGACCTAAGGGGCTTTAAGAGGCAAGCAGCACACTAGCAATGACTGAGAATCTCCCTAGACACTAGGCAATTACACTCTTCTTTTAGGTCCAGCAAATTTTGTCCATTAAATGCAGAGTCTGTTAAATATGCAGTCCATCTTATGATAAGTTCCAGTTGGTCCTTTTTAATGCTATATAATCTGCTTCTAATCATAAAAATGATTCTGAAAACAATGCTTAAAAATGTGTGCCTCCCTAAACAACACTTAAGTGTAGGGAGATAAACAAGAGTTTTCAATGGAGCTAAAATGACTGTGGGATCTGCATGTATTGAAAGCCTAAGAATTGCATTGATTAACCTGCAAAGTCTGTCCAATGAATAACAAGTTTATTCTGGGTTTTAGGCCGATGCATCAATCGTAGGCTGCTTTGCAATGGAGATGATGACTGTGGAGATCAATCAGATGAAGCTGATTGTAAGAAGGTATATCAGAGGTGCAATCAGGTTTTGGAACAATTTTGGGGAATACAGAGGCTGTCAAGTGGGTAAGTGCAGAATTAATCCCAAATTTAATAACTGATTACTAGAATTGGGTTAGAAGATTAAAGTCAGGAAACATTGACAACATATGAGTCCATATCAGGTGCAAACCAGCTTTCCATGGATCATTCATAAAACTATTCCATTATTACAGTCTGTTTTTAAATGTATTAAATGTACGTATGTTGTACGCATATTTCACTAAATGATAAAACACGCAATATTTTAAAGAAATACATATACATACATACATACATACATACATACATACATACATACATATATAAAGCATACTATTTTGCTCATTTTATGTGCACTGAACTGATTATATGTTTAATCCCTTCTCACCCTTATGGGTGGTACGTGCCTTCTACATATTCCAGTCTGTACCACAGAGGGTTTTGCAGAGTATTTTAGCTGCTTCCCACATTTTTTCTTTCTTAGTTTAGGGTTTTTTTTCCCCCTAATGCATTTCCTTTACGTTGGTTCTTATTAATTTTTATTTTTACTTTAAATTGAAAGATCGTTTTATTAAGTGTATATACTGAGAACATAAACAATACGAAGTATTTCAGCTCTCTGTATCAAAGAATAACTTCTTACTCCTAGTGTTATTGCCCCGCTATGACAGGGTCCACTTAGTTAGAGTCTAATAGTGGGCTACTAGGTCCTTACTGCAGAAGTAAAAAGGCACTTTCTGCAGAACTATTACTAATGTGAAATCTATTGACTCTCTACCTGTTTCTTTTATTCCCAGCTTTAATGCTTTCACAAATAATCTAGAAGGGGTGATTTTAGACTATAAATATTATGCAGGAGCATGTCGGCCACAACATATTGGTACCTTTGGTTTTAGAAAACCATACAACGTAGAAAGTTATTTGGCTGAGGTGAGTAGCTAAGAATTAATTCTTACATCATTTGAAAAGACTCAATAATCTTCTTCACTAAGATTCAACTAATTTTAAATCATTGATTTATTTCACCTATTTTAATACTGATTCCTGAGATTGATTTACCATATATAATATATTTAATATGCTCTATTAAAGTAAAAAAAGAATGTATTTTGTTTTACATTGAGTTGTTTTAGCTGGATTTCAGATGATTTGAGCTTTCTCAAATATTATCTGTCAACCTATTACCCAGAAGGCCACTTCAAAGATCCTTTGTTGGAACTTCTGTATATCCTTCCTATAGTGAATTAGAATCAGATAAAATATTTTGAATAGAAAACGGACAGGGCAACAATCTTTGTGATTCTTAAATACCTGGAACAGATTTTCAGAAGGCTCACGATGTTTCAGGGGGATCAAGAATCAGAAAACATCTGCTTGTGTAAATATACAGCCAATCTACATTTTGAATAGGATTACTCTTTTAAGTTTAACAACTTCTTTAACAACTTCTATGAACCAGCAGTATTTCTACAATATTTGCATTACTTATTGCACTAAACCATATACAACCTATACTTAAGGACAATTATTCATGTAAAATTAAAATGACTAAAAGCCCAATGTGGTATACCAATGAGTGAAAAACATACATGCACAAATTATATTTACCTTAAGTAATAAATCAATAACCATGAGTAAGTGTCGGCTGATAATGATTCAGTCGAGATGACAGGGACTCGTCTTGATCCTGTTGTATGGACAGAGTTTGACCCTGTGGCACCCAATGAAGTGGACAAGGCCATTGGAGCTGTGAGCTCCGCCACCTGTTTATTGGACCCGTGCCCCTCCTGGCTGGTTTCGGCAAGCAGGGAGGTGACACAGGGCTGGGTTCAGGAGATTGTTAACGCCTCTTTGAGGGAGGGGTCCTTTCCAGCTCCCTGCAAGGAGGCAATTGTGCGCCCCCTCCTCAAGAAGCCTTCCCTGGACCCAGCTGTATTAAACAACTACCGTCCTGTCTCCAATCTTCCCTTTATAGGGAAGGTTGTTGAGAAGGTGGTGTCACTCCAGCTCCAACGGTCCTTGGATGAGGTCGATTATCTGGGTCCTCAACAGTCAGGATTCAGGCTCGGCTACTCCACGGAAACTGCTTTAGTCGCGCTGACGGATGATCTCTGGCGGGCCCGGGATAGGGGATTTTCCATTATCCTGGTGCTACTTGACCTCTCAGCGGCTTTCGATACCATTGACCATGGTATCCTTCTGCACCGACTGGAGGGGTTGGGGGTTGGGGGCACTGTTTTGCAGTGGTTCACCTCCTACCTCACTGGTCGGTCACAGTCGGTGTTGGTGGGGGGTCAGAGGTCGACCCCTAGGTTCCTCCCTTGTGGGGTCCCTCAGGGATCGGTCCTCTCCCCTCTGCTGTTTAATATCTACATGAAACCGCTGGGTGAGATCATCCGACAACACGGGGTGAGATATCATCAGTATGCTGATGATACCCAGCTTTACATCTCCACCCCGTGTCATTTCAGTGAAGCAGCGGAAGTGATGTGCCAATGTCTGGAGGCTGTTAGGGTTTGGATGGGTGCAAACAGACTCAAACTCAACCCCGACAAGACGGAGTGGCTATGGGTTCTACCTCCCAAAGATAATTCAATCTATCCATCCATCAGCCTGGGGGGGAACTTTTGACCCCCTCGGAGAAGGTCCACAACTTGGGCGTCCTCCTCGATCCACAGCTAAATTTGGAACATCATTTTTCGGCTGTGGTGAGGAGGACATTTACCCAAGTTCGCCTGGTGCAGCAGTTGCAGCCCTATTTGGACCGGGAGTCTCTGCTCACAGTCACTCATGCCCTTATCACCTCGAGGCTCGACTACTGCAATGCTCTCTACATGGGGCTACCTTTGAAAAATGTTCGGAGACTTCAGGTAATGCAGAATGCAGCCGCGCGAGCAGTGTTGGGCCTACCCAGAAATGCCCACATTTCGGCATCACTCTGCGAGCTGCATTGGCTGCCTATTGGTCTCCGAACGCAATTCAAAGTGTTGGTTATGACCTATAAAGCCCTACATGGCATCGGACCAGGTTACTTACAGGACCGCCTGCTGCCTCACGAAACCCAGCGACCGGTTAGGGCCCACAGAGTCGGCCTTCTCCAGGTCCCGTCAGCCAGACAGTGTCGCCTGGCGGGGCCTAGGGGAAGGGCCTTCTCTGTTGCAGCCCTGGCCCTCTGGAATTAACTCCCCCCGGAGATCCGTATTGCCCCCACCCTCTCCGCCTTTCGTAAACTACTAAAGACCCATCTCTGCCGACAGGCCTGGGGTGGTTGACATCTTACCCCTAGCCAGTGTATGTTTGTGTGTACATTTGCTGAATGAATGGTTTCTTAATTTAGGGGTTCTTTTTTATATATGTATTTTTATATATGTATTATGTAGTTTTTTATATTGAATTTCTATTTATGCTGTGAGCCACCCTGAGTTCCTGGAATAGGGCGGCATAGAAATTTAATAAATAATAATAATAACAGTAATAATAATAATAATAATAATAATAATAATAATAATAATAATAATAATAATAATAATAATAATAATAATAATAATAATAATAAAGTTGATGTGCAATAGTAATCCATTAAAATTCAGTTAGGACTAAGATTTCATCAGACTTTGCCGGTATCTAAAAAAAATATCAAAAGTGTAGCTGTAGTTTCATTGTTTATCTATCTTCACAGCTGAATGTTTTGATCCTAATTATAGCATGTAACCTATTGTGCACTACTTCTCATTCTCAATTTTTCCTTTGTTCCTTTCCTACATTTCAAACGTGACATTTGAGATATTATTTTTCTCCCTGCTTTGTGTTTAGACCAAAGGCAAATATGATTTTTCAATGACTGCGCACGAATCGTATTCAAATTTTGAACACAGCGTCTTCAGGGGAAAAACAAAAGAAGAAAGTTTTAGCTTTGGATTTACTATACCCGGTATATTTAAATTTAGTTACAGTAAAAATGACGCACGATATCAAAAATTTGCTAGCAGGACAAAAAGATTTTCTTCAAAGGTAAACTTTTGTTGTGCTTCTTCTTAGGCTTACTCTAGTTTGTTCAACATACACTCTAAAAGCCAATCACATTACAATTAAGATATTATCAGTAGAAAATCATGTTACTTTTTTTGAAATTATGAATAACAAGATGTTTTTTTCCCCTCGGGGTTCATATATTTTACTTAGAGCAAGCAATGCCAGACCATCTCCATCTGTAGTTATAGTTTGTCATCTTTTTCTACATTCATAAGAGAAACACCAATCAAACAAAGTGTAACAGGAGTAGAGTTGAGGCTAGACGCGAGGGGTGGAACAAGGCTTACTAACTCAGACATTTTCAATGACTAATACTTAGTATTGTATATCAGGTGCCATGATGATTGCTGCACAATATGTTTTTATGTTCAATGTTGATTGTTTTAATAAAAGAATTTTATATAAAAAAAATGCTTAGCTTAGATCCTGTAAAATGAGGTACATAGATAAGTTATTCTGTACCTCTAGGAAGAAAGGCAGGGTATCATCTAATTTATAAAACACAAAATTATTCATAATGTATAGAGGTTATTAAACGTAGCACTTATTGTAGGGTCTATGACAATTCACCACAGCCAACTTGCCATAGAACAACTCACTGCAGGGCAAGAGTTACACTAATATCAAAGAAATTTGTTGTTGTTAGTTGCGAAGTCATATCCGACCCATCATGACCCCGTGGACAACACACCTCCAGGCTTTCCTGTCCTCTACCATCTTCTGGAGTCCATTTAAGCTCATGCCTACTGCTTCAGTGACTCCATCCAGCCACCTCATTCTCTGTCGTCCCCTTCTTCTCTTGCCCTCCATCTTTCCCAGCATTAGGCTCTTCTCCAGTGAGTCCTTCCTTCTCATTAGGTGGCCAAAGTACTTGAGTTTCAACTTCAGGATCTGGCCTTCTAAAGAGCAATCAGGGTTGATCTCCTCTAGGACTGACCGGTTTGAATCAAAGAAATAGTGGAATAGAGTCATTAAAGAAAGGATGCAAAAGGAGGGATAGACTGAAATGTGACTGATAAAAATTAAAATATTTTTACTTGTTTTAAATGATTAAATAGAGTTATTAAATTGTCCCGTGGCGAGTTGGCCATGGCAAGTTGTCCCACAGCTAGTTGGCTGTGGTGAGTATGCCATGGTGAGTTGGCTGTGACCAGTTGGCTGTGATGAGTTGGCCATTCTGTTACTGCACATGGGCACAGTCGTATGGATTTTTTTTTTAAATGGAATCACTGGCTTCCCCCCCCCACACACACACAAAATATTCATTTGATAAAGTTGGCAAAGGGCATGGCAGTGACAGGGAAATATGTTTGAAAGGGTGAGGGCATGTTGGAACTAATTCCAACACCCTCTTTTAAAGCCTAGGGGTTTCGATAAATAAAATAATTGTTTATTCCCTATGAGAGCCTTCTGGGGAAAAAAATTCTGTCAAAAGCAAATTCACATAAAAATAGGGCTGTAAAAGACTGTGTGTGATGCAACATTATTGTGGAATGATCACTTTGTAATTTAAAAATGAATGAGCCAATATCTAGAATCAAACTCAGTTTCACTCTACATATTGGGTTCTTACAAACATTTAACAATGTGTTTCCAACCTATACAGGTAGTCCTTGACTTACGACCACAATTGAGCCAAAAATTTCTGTTGATAAGTGAGACATTTGTTAAGTGAGTTTTGCCCCATTTGACAACCATTCTCGCCACAGTTGTTAAGTGAATCACTGCAGTTGATAAGTTAGTAACCGGGTTGCTAAGTGAATCTGGCTTCCCCATTGACTTTGCTTGTCAAAAGGTCGCAAAGGTGATCACCTGACCCTGGGACACTGTAACTGTCATAAATATGAACCAATTGCCAGGCATCTGAATTCTGACCACATGATCATGGGGATGCTGCAAAGGTCGCAACTTTGAAAAATGGTCATAAGTCACATTTTTCAGTACTGTTGTCGCTTTGAACGGTCACTTAATGAACTATTGTAAGTTCAGGACTACTGTAGTTAATGTAAATATCAGAACAAGGCCACCAATAGGCATTTGCATAAGACACATAAGGTGGGTGATGCTATGATGGACCACATTGCAATCACTCCTCTCAATCTCTTCTGATGCTTTCCTTTAGTCTAGCAGATTTGTCCATGCTCAAGCAGAGCTGGAAGTTGCCCAATATAAACTGAAGAGACAGGACTTGATGCTTCACTCTGAGTTCTTCCAGAGAATCCTTCGTTTGCCTCTGGTGTATAGCTATGGGGAATATCGAGATCTTTTCAGAGATTATGGAACACACTACATCATTGAAGCAACTCTTGGTGGCACTTATGAATATACTTTGATCATGAACAGCAATGAACTTCAGAAGGAAGGTATGATTGAGGAGAGAGGATTGTCCATTAACTACATGATTTATGCTGAGTTTTTAAAAGGTTTTATCCTCCCTTGCAAACGCCTGTTCAAATTTAACATGGCTCAACATGGCGCAAGGTGCCTTTGTTGAAATAAATTATGGATTTGGGTTGATTAATTTTCCATTGTTCCATGAGTTTTGGCTAGTTTGACCATTCTAGAGACTGATTGCTGGATTCTTGCAAAAATGGGACCACTTAAAATGTATCTCACTTTCTTGTTTTTTAAAAAATTCTAACACATTGATATCACCTGTCCCTTTTGATGTGATAATTGCAAATTGTGTGAAATATAGCACATCTCGTAACAAATTTTACCCCTCCTTGTAGTTTTTTATACAATGAGAGGTAAAATTTGTTACGAGATGTGCTACATTTCACAGAAAAATAGTAAGCAAATAGGTTCCCTTGTTTAATTCTTCCTTAGTAACCACTTTTCTATCAACACTCATAAAAATGCCCTCATTTTGCTTTTGTGGACTTATTTTCCAAAAAAGACTGGCTAGTTACATGCCACTGAAACTTTTCAGTGGAAAAAAAATAACAGATTTTAATTCTCTCAAAATTATTGAACAGATTTTGGCTTTTGGCTTTCATGAGACCACCATCTGTTTTTAAATATGTGATGGAATCATGGTATATTGAGGCAAGCCATTTTAATCATCTCAATCACAACTGAGTTATGGGAATCAATTTTATACAGCTTCATATCCAGGAAGCAATAGGCAGCTGATGGAAAATCTGGCTGTTACAATGTTCAGATATCAGCTTCCATTCTGAAGGAACTTCTTGCATGAGAAGCAAAATGTCTTCAAGGAAAAAACAGAAAAGTCCAGTTGCCTTTTGAAAAAACTAAATTTGGGACAACCAGGACCTGGATGACTGAAAATCTCCATCCAGACATCAGGGAGTTAGTTGGCTGAGTGAGAAGTCACCTAAAAGTTGGATCCTGTCTCTTTTAGGACTTTTGGGGATGCACCTGTGCATACCATTGGAAATTAGAAATTCTTTTAGAAATTCTTTTACAGCCATTTATATGAATTGAGAACATCCCCTTGGGACAATTATGTGATTAAGTCAACTGAGAAAACCTGGAAGTCCAACACCTTTACCAAATATTCTAAGATTGGCACTTTCTCTTTTCTTTTCTGAAAGTATCCAGATTGTCCCCTTTTGGGAAATAGTAAATAATTGACTAGGATGAGTCCCCTATCTGACATTATCCTTACAGGGTGATGGATGCTGCTTTTACAAGGCTGGTGCTCTTTGGACAGAACAAACATTGCTCTGGGCTGTTAATCAATAGTTTCAGTCTCTTGTTTACCCATTGGCAAAGGGAAGTTGACAAACATCTGTACAAGACCTCCTCTGAAAGCCACGCTTTTTAGCAAGCAGCATTTCGCTTGGGGCTGAGAATATAGACACTAAGTTTTAGCCTCTTAGAGAAAAACAATGAGCTGGAAAGAATGTTAGATTATAGGCTTTCTTTACTTGTTTTATTTATTTATAAAATTTATAGACTGCTCATCTTACCTCAAGGTAACCCTGGGTGACTTACAATAAAAAAAACCCTATGTAAATTAAAAACATAAATATGTTAATACAAAATCCAAAACACTAAAGCCCAATCCAACGTTGGGGAGGGGGGAGCAGGGTAGGGGGGAGGTGGATGTGTTGTCAATCAATCAATCAGTCAGTCAATCACTTCCACTGTGATACTCCCCCATTGGAGCCCCAAGCATTTTAATTAGCAATTAGTAAATGGTTCCAGTGTCGCTTCAATTGTCTAACTTAAGCATGGCTTTAGAATATTGGAATTCTGCATACACTGAGCAATGTTCATTATAGGATCCAATCTGGGTCGGTCACCAGGACCAGAAATTTTATCTTCCAAGGTTTCGGGCTCATGCAGGAGCCCATCTTCAGGGAACTTAGGGAGAAGTTCCCTGAAGATGGGCTTCAACACAACTCCAAAAGCTTGGAAGACAAAGTCTCTGCTCCCAGTGACTGACACAGATTGGATCCTGCAACATTATCCTGGGACACGTATATTCGCCTTCATTCATAACGTTCACTATGTTGTTTGGATGTTTTGTTCAGTATGTTTCTCAAAATGCTTTTGCAGTGTCAAAAAAATATATATTCTCTGAGTGTAGCCTGCCAGAGTAGCTGCGGAATGATAGACTCCTAGAACATATATTCAATATTAATTAATGATATTCCACCAGTAATGCTGGTGAAGAAGTACTGCATTCTTTCACTGTAGTGTTTAAATCTGAACAATGAAGCACAAGCTGTCCTTATGCGATAGCTTTTCACAAGAGTAATATACGAAGGTGCCTTGAACTGAGAAGTTTCTTCCATTTTGAAGGACTGGAATTAGTTTTCTATTATAGCCACCATTCCTGAAAACTGAGGTGTAAGCTTGGGGCTTGGGGGTGATCAAGGTTCAGATCCACCAGATCAGCCACAGAAACTCATTTGATGATTTGGGACCAGTTCACTCTCTTCAACCTAACCTGCCTCACAGGCTGCTACTGTGGGAATTAAAAGGAAGGCCATCCTTATATAGCTGCCTTGAACTCCTAGATTAAAAACAGATTATTAAAATAAACTCAAAGCAAGTATGTGTGCATACAGGGTTGCAAATTAAGGGAAGGTGAATCCTTCAAACTGCCTCAATTATGAATGCAAGCTGGTGTTTTTAATATATATTTGTTTTGTTTTCAAAGGATACAACTTTAGAGATGTCCAAGCCTGTACACAAAATGGTGTTAAAGTTGGAGTAACTATTGAAGCAGTTAGCGTATCAGCAGGAATAACTGTTGGAGGGTGTAATGCCATTTTAAAGGAAATTGGAGGTGAGGCTGTAACCATCAAGTAAATGTCCCTTCCATGTCTGTCTGTCTGTCTGTCTGTCTGTTTGTCTGTCTGTCTCTCTTCTCTCTCCCTCTTCCTCACACACACACCTATTTATCTCTATCTATCTATCTATCTATCTATCTATCTATCTATCTATCTATCTATCTATCTATCTCTATCTCTCTATCATTATGTATTATCATCTATTCTATCCATTCATCTGCAAGCAATTTTAACAAAACTGTGTCTGAAGTCAACAGAGAAATGATAAAATATTGTAAAAATAGCAGCCTTGTCAAAGTCTTGATTGAAATTATCTGATTCAGATAGTAACAGTAATGATGCTGCTGCTACTGATGAGGGTGATGCTGATGCTGATATTAATAATGCTGCAATTTTCTATTGTAACAAGGGGGGACAAAATGATGGCACAAAGGGAGTGTTGTTTACAGCACAATGGAACAACACTGTTCTCACCATTTTGACAAAAGTAGGAAGCTTCCAAAGGTTCCCAGGTATCTGCATCAATGTTTAAAAAAACATTGAATCTAAATTGAATGGGTAGGCCTTGTAGCTCAATGTGGAGATCTCAAAAACATTTTCTAGATAGTCTGTAGCAATCTAGAGTCTAGTAGCACTGTTTGGACTTCAAGGAATGATGGAAGCTCCAGAAAGACTGGTGCATGCTTCTACCTTGCTGCATGGGCTAGTTCTAGATTTCTGCCATTTGGAAACTTAGTAGTTCTAAACCATAGTACAAGTAGTCCTTGACTTACGACATCACTAGAGCCCCAAATTTCTGATGCTAAACAAGACAGTTGTAAAGTGAGTTGTGCCCCATTTTATAGCCTGTCTTGCCACAGTTGTTAAATGACTCACTGAAGTTGTTAAGTGAATTTGGCTTCCCCCATTGAGCCTGCTTTCAGAAATTGTCTGGGAAGGTTACAAATGGTGATCACTTTACTCTGAGGCAGTGCAACTGTCACAAATGCATGCCAGTTGCCAAACGTCCAAATTTTGATCATGTGACCATGGAGATGCTGCAACAGTCATGTGAAAGTATGAAAACCAGTCATAAGTTACTTTTTTCAGTGTTGTTGTAACTTCAAACAGTCACTAAATGAATGGTTGTAAGTTGAGGTCTTCCTATGCTATAGATCAGTGTCTACATATGTCTGTTAACAGGAGGATAATCATGGCATGATCTGCACCATTATGTCAGGCAATTCAGTTCTTGACATAAAAGCTGTTGAAGACATATATAAATCTCTAAACCGATGTCTCAATTATTTTTCTGCAGATACCACATCAGAAAAGAAATTTGTGGAAGACTTTATTGCTCTTGTCCGTGGAGGGGCCAGTGAACACATTACAACACTTGCAAACAAAGACTTGCCCAATGCAGAACTGATGCAAGAGTGGGGGGATGCTGTTCAGTACAACCCAGAGATCATCCGAATGAAGGTTGTGTAAAACATTTGTTCCGTAGCAAGTTGTATTAACCAGACTCAGGATATTCAGGATGGGGGAAAAAAAATATAGGATCAAGTTGGTGGGGATCCCTGGTGGTGCAATGGTTAGAATGCAGTACTGCAGGCCAACTCTGCCCACAGCCTGGAGTTTGATCCTGATGGGCTCAAGGTTGATCCATCCTTCCATCCTTTGAGGTCAGTAAAATGAGAGCTCAGATTGTTGGGGGACAATACGCTGACATTGTAAACCGCTCAGAGACTGCTGTAAAGCAGGGGTCCCCAACCCATAGGCCACGGCCCACCTCCAGGTCTTGAGCCGTTCAGAACCTGGCCATGGAAGTGGCAGGCAAGAGCGAGCATGCATCCCTACTTGCGCAAGAAATAGAAAACAGTGACAACTTTAAAAGTTTGGAGTCCACTTATTTTATTGCTAGCGAAGTCCAAAAGAAACTCCTGAAAATCAGAGGATTCTACTGAATGGTGCAGGTTGGGGAGCAGGTGTTGAGGAGAAAAGATGAAATGCTGAAAACTGAAGAAAGCTACAGAGAGCAGCACCGTGTCATTTTTAACAATCCTTTCACTCCATGTAGGTGGCTCCTTTTTAATTCACAGTAGCTGCCGAAGCATTGGTCTGGATAAGTCCTTTTCTGGTTGAATGCTTTTGCCAAAGCCTTTCAGGATGTAAGCCAATGCATCCAGTCCCTGGAGTGGGAGTGGAAATCAAATATGAAATCTGTAATTGATCCAAATTTGAACATGATAAACTTGCCTGATTTCAAAACCTGTTGACCCTGTTGAACAAATAAGGAAAACAGCTGATGTCCTTTAGAAAAGAAACATATAAAAGGAAAGAAACATATACACACATAAATACATACATACATACATACATACATACATACATACATACATATTTATTTATTTATTTATTTTACTCAACACAGAAAGCATTTTAACCCATTGAGGGTAAATGCACAGATTTCACAGTATTTGAAACATGAGCCCGATAAACAAGCTCTGTCTCAAATGCATTGTGCAGTATGACTAAAGTACACTCCTGGGTTGTTACCTATTGCTTTATCCAATTTTCATCTAGTGAGAGTTTGCAATTTAATTTGCCTAGCTTACACGTAATCAGAAAAGGGAGGTGGAGGCAATTACAATTAAATGCAATAGGAAATGTTCCCAAGCTGGGAATATTCCAGTTCTGGGAAAAGAATTAGACAAGACTTTTAGAAAATGAAATTATTTTCAGGAAGTCACATCACTGAATATTTAGCATGCAGTCAGGGTTGTTTCAGGAAGGCTTTTGCTTGATTGGATTGTCCATTTTGGTCTGAAGAATCAAAGGCAATTCACCCAGAGCTGTAAAATAAAACCTAATACTGAATCGAACAGTTGAACCCAATTAGGCCATCAAACTGGAAATCTTTGGATCTACAATAAACAAAGTATCCAGAAGCTTTTGCTTTTGTGTGCAGAAGAAGATTTTTCCAAAATGGAAATCTGAATTGATCCAGTTCAGTTTGCACTTCTGAAGCAAACGTGACCACAATTTGTGGTGGCTACAGTCAGTACAGATATAGAAACACTGATAGTCTTCTTGGAAGAAGATTACAAGGTGATGGAGGAAGTAATGTATAATTAATTAATATAATGTATTAATTATACATTAATATAACGTATAATTAATTAATTTTAAACACTGCAGCAATTTTTTTTTTAAAAAAAAGAAATTTCCAATTAGTCAACACGTCTTGAGATCACAGAAGTCTATTGGGGAAGAAAAAAAAATCCAATGCTTATTTACAGCTGCAAGTATTTTGTTCTCGGTGCTTTTGAGGAGTAGACTTTGGCTGGGGCACCATAGGATAAATAGACAATTATTACCACAAAAAAAAGATCCAGTCATTAATGTTACAGCACACACTGCCTCCTCTGTATCAGTGCATTGTCAGG
Source organism: Bothrops alternatus (assembly GCA_034064705.1). Classification (NCBI taxonomy): domain Eukaryota; kingdom Metazoa; phylum Chordata; class Lepidosauria; order Squamata; family Viperidae; genus Bothrops; species Bothrops alternatus. The sequence continues at coordinate 5,606,140 of JARGCV010000039.1, read as the reverse complement.
CATGATCTCAGTAGCTGCTGTTATCTTTCACACAACTTTCCACCTTTTTCTCCAATCTGTGGCTTTACCAGCAAAATATGTCTGCCAAGGATACTGTAGAAAATGTCTATGGAGATTCTCAGTCATCCAGGTCATGGTTGTCCCAAAAGTGCTTTTTCACAAGGCAACTGGCCTTTCTTTTTTCTCTTTGAAGACGTTTCACTTCTCATCCGAGAAGATTCAGCTTCAGCTTTACCTTCAGCTTCAGAGTTGAAGAAACTTCTTGGATGAGAAGTGAGAAAAAGGAAAGGCCACTTGCCTCATGAAAGCACTTTTGGGATGCTGTAGAACAGGGGTCCCCAATCTATGGTCCACAGCCCGGTACCGGGCCACAGCCTGTTGGCCACCGGGCCCTAGGAATAGCTGGTGAGCCCCACCCACTCGCAGTAGCACCACCATGTGGGCACTAGCAGCCCCATTTGCGCATGTGTGGGAATGCTAGCACCGCCACCAATGTCATGAGGGTGCCAGCAGACCATTTTTGCATGCACACGTGCACCAGTGCATGTGCCATGGGCACGCATGGCCCATTTGCACATGTGCATGCACACTATCACTGTCTGCAAGCATGTGCCTGTTTACGCATGCGTGACCACTTTTTCCTGCTGCTCCCTTTCCTTCCAGACCGCCAAGCCGGAAATTTTGGGGAACTCTGCTGTAGAAACAACTGACACTCCTTGCAGAATAAAGGGAGGTGATCAAACCACCTTAAGAACAAAATACTTTATTTATTTATTTATTTATTTGTTCATTCATTCATTCATTCATTCAATTTATACTGTCACCCATCTCACATTCATGACTATTTATATGAATATAACTCTACGTTTCCCTCTTGCCATCTATTTTAAATTAACGGTAGGAGGTGGTAAATTGTGTTTGCATGGCTTCACAGGGATCGGTAACTGCTACACTCCAAAAGAGATCACCCTGGTGAATTTACTGCTTCAGCCCCGTTAGATGTTTGAGTTCTGATGATGTCTGGCACTTTCTGGCACTTATGCTCCCATGAAAGTTTTAACATAGACCATTAGCGAAATGAATCACGTCTTCATGTCAGTTCTAATGCCCTGTCGTTGGGATCAAGTCTCAATCCATCCACAAAGGATTAAAGTTATCTTCATCTCCATTGCCTAGAGGGATGTCTCGTATTTCTTGGTCGGATTGGGAAAAGCCTGGATCTGAAACCTATAGAAACCTCCACCTCTTATCATAAGCTATTTATTTATTATTACATTTGTTTTCTCCCCATCTCACCACCAGGTAATTCTGGGTTGCTTACAATAAACTATAGTGAGCGCTGTGGTCCATATCTTTTGAATGGACATATTTAGAGATACAGTATGTGTTCATAGACAGAAGAGATGAACAGGCCCTCTCTCTGCTCTTGATAGGTGGAGCCTCTTTACAATTTAATTTCTGCAAATACTTTTGCCAATGCTGCTATGCTGAAACAAAACATGAAGCTTGCCCTTGAGGAGTTCCGTCAGGAAACAAGTGACTGCAGATGCGCTCGGTGCCAGGGCAATGGAACCCCATTTTTGAAAGGCAAGTTTGTGTCCTCTGACGATTTGTCTAATATCTGCGATGAAAATGCAGTTTGCTTCAACTTTCTCCTTGTTCCCATCCTCTATAAGGAAGTAAGATATTTCTCTAAATGTCACAATTATTTCACTGGCAGCATAGCAAGATAAGAAACTTTACCACTTTGGCAAGTATAATGGAATCTTAATCATTTACATTTAAGAATGTCTCTTCCAACCCAATTAGGCATTAAACACAGCATTGCAATCTGCTTAAAAACTCTTTCGGAAATAACTTTGCTACATTTACTAGAGCACTAGCTCTCTGGCCATTAATTAGTGTTTCTCCCATCTCTTGGAAGAGGAAATGCCATCTGCAACTGCTAAAAATGGTTATCGTGTTCATTACTGGAGATTGTGCACTGGATGTTTCCCCCTGTTTCCAGGGGGAGATTTTTCAAAAATCACTTTTGAATTGCGGCTAGGAAAGACAAAGCCGGATTAAGGGCAGACAGATGTTTTGTAAACATGTAGCATGGCATTATATAGCTGGATTTGTGTTACTGTATATATGTATGTATGCATTTATTTGTTTGTTTGCTTGTTTTTGTTATATGCTGCCCATCTCACTATCAGACAACTCTGGGTGGCTTATAATGTCAAAAATAGCAGTGCACAATTAGAAAATTAAAGCATTAAAAACATTAGATATTAAAACATTCAAAATTAACATCAGAAGGAGAATGCAGATACAAAAGGCCAATGTGTAAACAGAGTGGAGGTGAGATCTTCTCTTATTTTACTAGCCCCTCCCAGAATGGGACGCCCCTGTCGGAGCCCCAGGCCAATTGGCAGAGCTAGGTTTTCAGGCCCTTTCAGAAGGCCAAAAGGATGGAAACAAATCTCACCTCAAGGGGCAAGATGTACCAGAGAGTGGGCACCATAGCAGAAAAGGCTCTTCTCCTGGACCCCGCCAGCCACAATTCCTTGGCCAGTGGAATCTGCAGCAAGCCCCCTCTGCTGGTGCAAGATGGACAGGCCAATCCCATTGGAGTAGGTTTAGTGCTCAGTGGTATAGTGATACTGGAGAGGGTCTCTGCTCCAGTGTTTCGAGCCCTAGCAATGATGATAGAGTGAGCTCCTGTCATTTACCGCCCACCTATGGTTCTCGATTGTGACACCATTTGTGAGGTGGCTCTGGTGGAAGGGAGGGGACTTGGATGATGCTGCAGAAAGAGATGGTCATCTTTCTTCCTGGTGCAAAGCTAGCTCTCCCTCCTTGGCACACTTTGCAAAGTTTCGTGAGCATGTGCCACAACAGAGCTAGTAAAATTGGCACCAAAATACTACTATGCATTAGCATTGCATTCGCCTGGCTAATGTAACAGCACCATGCACTAATAATAATCCTATTGGTGTGAGGCAATTCCTCTGGTAGCCTGGACCCATGCCATAAAGGGCTTTAAATATAATACCAACAATACTTTGGACTGGACCTAGAAGCAGACTGGCAACCAGTGCAGTTCATGCAACTGTGGTGTTACATGGGCCACCCTAGAGGTGCTAAAACTATTTGCCTTCTACATTTTATGGAAATTTAGCTTCTGAATGTTCTTCAAGGGTAACTGGGGGAATGTGGAGGAGGCAAATTTTGCTAAGCACAGAAAAGGAAGTCTGGTATCTAATTTTAATCAGTCCCTTCCACTCATGGGGAGAAATTTTTCCAATTGTGGAAACACTGTGCCTTGTGGAACACTGACAGATATCTCAAGCCAATTCTTATCTCAGAACAAAGAAATGGAGACATAGCATGCTACCTTTAGCCAGCTTGGCTTCTTTGTCCCTCTAGGTTGAGCAGCCTTTAGTCTCACTACAGTCACTTCCCTACTTACTTATCTACCTACTGGAGTGACTAAGACCTTTTTTTCTGAATTACTTTTGCAAAATCTGCTCAACTGGCTAAATTAAATGATGTTCCCCATATGCTTGCTTCCATGCACAACCTTTAACCATGGAAATACCACTGTTCAAAACTGGATGCTAAATTATTATGTGGGCCACTGCTCCCTTTCAATGCTCTTACTGCTTCTTATTTCTGTTGTGTTATTCAGCAAAGGAGCTAGTATTAATAATCCACAGCTCTTCCTTAGCAGGCTAGAAATGTTGAACAGCTTCCAGCCATCCCTAGGTATCCTACATTATTTTCTTTGTTTCCTCCTATGTGCATAGATCCTATGTGGATCTATGTGTATTGTATTCTTTTCTATATGTATCTTTGAGAAGCCAAGTCCTCTTTTTTTATCTTTGTAGCCCTATAAATAGGGTGGGCAATTTTCCTATGAGCAGGGCACCCCACTTAATATTTTATTATTATTTTAGGTGCTTGCCTCTGAGAATATTGGATTAATAGGGTTAACATTATTGGTTTTTGTAGAGCATGAAAAGCTTTAGCGATGGTGTAATATTGGTGAAAACTGATGTGTGTACACTCTTGGGGAATTGAAGGAGATTCAAATCACATTTGTGGTACATGTATGTGTAGATTGACTGTCTTGGTTCTAAATGATTGGTGACATACTATATATGAACTGATATTTATTACATAATTGGAGCTGATGTATTTTCCATCTGTGCTGTTGGATTTCATGCCAGTCATATTAATGAAATTATATCTGTCCTAAATATTATTGTTATGTTTTATCTAACATTAATTATTCTTAAACGTGCAGTTGAGAAGTTGAAGAAAGTGAAGGTTTTACAAATCAAACCAATATCATTCTGTTAGATCTATGTTGTTTTCCCCAGAAGGTTTGATAACCTCAACCATTCAACTCTTTTTCATAACTCTGAGGAAACAGCAATGTAAAAACTATGTCTAAAAAAAAATCTTCTTAAGTAGGTCACCCAACATCATTTGAAGTACACAAAGTTCGGCTGCCTTTACACTTTCCACAAAACTTTGAAAAACATTTAACAGAGCAGATGGAGAAATCATATAAAATGATGTGTTAACCTTCAATTAATTCAAATGTAATTATATTTAAATTGAAATCAAATTTAGAGAGTTTTTTTTCCTGGCTCTATCCACTTCTTGCAATAAGCTCTCCCCTCTACCCCAACAGGACATTCAAAACCCAAGTGCAGTCCTTAACGCCCCAAATACTTGCTCACCCTGTGTGTGGTTTCTGGATCATTGGATATATATGGCTCTGTAATAGATAAACATGGTGTGCAATTTTGTACTGAGTTGCAGATAGGAGCGATGCATTCCCCTGGTTCCTTTGCTCAAGTGTGATTAGACGCATAAGAAGAAAAATTCCTTGTGTGTCTAATCGCACTTGACCAAATAAAGTATTCAGTTCAATTCAATTCAATACCATGTCATCTGTCGTCTTTGTGATAACAATATCTTTGGGCAGGACTGAAATGGTTTCCCTTGTCATCTGCTCAATTAATCCTTTCAATTACCTCTCAGTGGTCTTTGCAAGCGTCTGAAAATTGCCTTGGAAATAGTTCTGTTTCCATTTTTTCCTTTTAGGGACTCGCTGCGAATGCATTTGCCCCCTAGGACACGAGGGTACCGCCTGTGAAAGAACACAAAGGACAAGTAAGAGAAAACAGAGTGACCCCCCACCCTCTACCCTTATTTATTTTTTTCCAAAGCAAAGTAGCCGTTTACTGTAGTGTTGCAATGCTAGCCCAGCCTACTTGTGTTGCACCTGTAGCTTTTTGTGTTGCAAATATAGTTTTGTTATAACCATATAACGCCCAGATCGATACCAAATGGGTTCTAATGTGAAAAAAACATTAACACATGAACATCAGGGCAAAGTGTTAAAATGCTTGCCAGAGCAAATCCTCATTCTGGAAACATATATGGGCTAAAAGGTTGGGATCTGTGTCCTTTCCTTTTCATACTTTGGCCTGTACTATGTAAACTACTTCAAATGCTGCTTTTCCAAGTGGGTTGGTATGTGCAAAGCGTGCCTTCTCCGAACTTTGGGAGAAAGTGACTTAGACATTTTCCTCTCTGGAAGAGAGAGAATAGACAAATATTCTGTAGGGAATAGATGAATATGCTCTACAACTTCTAACATTTTCCTCTATTCTCTGCACATACATGTGTGTGCACAACCAATGGGCCAATGGGTCCCACAGAATGTTTGGCCTTCCTGTTTGTCCAACCATTGAAAATATGAAGCCTTGAGACTTCCTGTGATGGTCTACTACAGGTAGTCCTCGACTAACGACCACAATTGAGCCCAACATTTATTTTGCTAAGTGAGAAATTTATTGAGTTTTGCTTCATTTTATGACTTTCCTTACCCCATTTTATGACTTTCCTTGCCACATTTGTTAAGTGAATCATGGCAGTTAGTAACACGGTTGTTAAGTGTTCCGCACTAATTTATTTCAGTCAAGACACATGGATAGCAATATTACAATATTTTTGAATGTTTTTCCCCTCTCATTTTAGGAATTCTGCTGTAGTTTATATCAAAAAATATAAAATATGATTATGGTTTCATTTATTAATCTATGTCAGACATGTCAAACTTGCGACATCACATGATATCGCGCGACGTGCCGGCAATGGCGTAGGCACGGTTTCCTGGTGACGTGTCTGGCCCATGGGCCGGCAGTTTGACACCCCTGATCTACGTAAATCAAACCAGAATTGTGAAAATTAGGACTGACATTGCTTTATCGTTTGACCTCATAACATCACCATAATTTTATTTCTCCTTTTCTCCCCCCAGATGTTCCAATAGATGGAAACTGGAGCTGCTGGTCCAGGTGGAGCCCAAGTAGTGGAAGACAAAAATCTAGAAGCCGGGAATGTAACAACCCTGCTCCCCAAAATGGTGGCAATCCTTGTCCAGGGCCAAGTCATGAAACTACTTAATGGTTGTGTTGAAAAGCTATTTGTAAAGAAAAAAAATGCAGGTTACTGAGTTTTGTTCATAAATCCCAACCTAAACAAACATTTGGATGATGGGTTAAATGTTAAATGTTAGCTCAGTCCAGTTTAGAAATTATTTTTCAGATGCGGAAATGAATGAATGAAATACAATAAACTTTGGAGCCTACAGATGAGGTACCACATGTTAACTTTTGGATTAAAAATACAGATCATATAGCCGAAATTTTAAACCTGTTTGATGAGTGTTTATTATGCCAGTCATGAGAGAGCTTAAGGGTGCAGAAGCACCTTGCAATATTAAAGGTCATCATCTGCCTTTACAGCATTAAGAAATATTGACCTTTTTCAGATAGTTAAGCAAAGCAACTTCTAGCAAGAGCATATTACTTATTTTTCTATCAATGTAACAATACAGCTTTTCTAATAGTCACTTGAGGGTATTTCTAGCTGGATACCTAGGATAAATGAAAGCTTAAATCTCAATCAAAGCAGCCTCATCAAATGTGAAACTTGAAAGCAATGTGACAATATATCCAGTTTCCCATTTATTGCCTCAAATGTAGCTGATTTAGCCAATTAGGTTTTTAAAAGAAAAGAAAAGAAAATATAGATTGTGAACTTCTTTCAAATACCTCTGTGACCCTCTAGTTTCTTAGCTGTCTAATAATGATACCGTATGTTTATTCATTGCATGAATTCTCCCAGCAAATTACTTTTTATAAGTATAGATATTCACAAGCATTTTGGAACTTCATATAAACACAAAATAAAATTAATGAAATTCATAAAGGTCATAGGAAAATACTTTGAATTTCTGCACAATAAAATAGATTGATCGTTGCCTTGCGCATTCAGGAACCTTGCATCTGGCAGACCATTGTCAAAGGAAAGTAGAGATCCTGATAAGTACTTTGAAGGGTGCAGTTATCAAGATTTACAGCTTCTCTTCTGCCCAGCTGGAAGAGAGAGATCACAACAGTCCTCCCCTCTTGCTCCCCTGTTGCATGGCACTTACAGAAGACAGCAGATTGAGTCTGAAACAACAAAACAACAATACCTGGATCAACAGGCAGAAGAGATCATAGATGGCAGGAGGGCATGGCCATGGAGTAAGGGTTAATCCAAATCTACTCCATTATCTGGAAGGTTTGAGCGAGTGCTTTTACCTAAAGGCTTTCATACACCATTTCAAGAGTATCCACTTATTTTGGCCAGTTTTCATTAAGAATAAACTAATCCAGGCAGGGGAGGAGGAGGGGGGCTAATTCAGAATTCAGGATTCAACTCCACAAGAGGACTTCATGTTTACCTTGGGCCCTAAATCATCATGTTGCATTTTTAGAGTCTGATGAGGTTTTAACTTGCAGAACTACCTCTCTGGTGCTAATAAGAACCATTTTAGGGCTGCTTTCTCTTGGTTAATGGGTTAGAAATGGTATTTTCAATTAAAGTCAATTAAATAAATAAATAAATTAAATTAAATAAATAATAAATTTTCAGATGATGTCTTTCCAGATGCTATTTCTAAATACCGTATTTGGAGTCAAGTCAATCACCAACATGTTTTAGGTATCCCTATGCTAGCATTCGAAATACATAGACAAATATTTAAATATATTTTGAGAGAGAGATACGAATGGGGAGTTTAGAGTTTGCATTGCACTGCATACGTATAATCTCACCACATCCTTTGCATAGGAAATCTTTCCTGTCTATCTCAGCGCATCTAATCTTTTGGTGGATCTGTAGGGCCAATGCTATGATTCTTTCTCATCCAAACTGCCTTCTTTTTAGAGAAATTGACTTCTGCTGCTAGCCCCATCAAAATAAGTGAGATCAAAATATGCAGTTAAATGCTTAGAAGGCATGTAGTTACCTAGGTGGAATGTATGCTGATTCCTGACTTTTTTAGACCATAATGGCTTAAATGCATGCAACACAATTGCACCAGCTTCCATCATATTTATTGCCATCCTTCTGCAAAATCCTCATTTGAGAGCTGCATGTTTTAACCATTCTTAACATTCATTTGGGCCACTGATTTCAAAACAGCACAAGGCTCCATCTGTCATCGTCCTTTGCACTGTATTTTATTTCGGCGTGTCAGTTTGTAATTTTCTTTTAAAATGGAATTGCTCATTTCATCTGTTTCATAGGTTTCGGTGAGAATATACGTTCATTATGTAGCACAAATCGGATCCATCACATGTGAGAGAGAGAATAGCAAAGGTTAGAATAACCTTAGGTATTGCAATAAGGTATGAGATTCTGTATTGGAGTACTACTCTGATCATTATTTGTTATTTTATGGCAATTTCCCTCCCTACCTCCTTATAAACAATAAAATATGCTATTATTTTCTTCCTTCTCTCCCTCCCTCCCTCCCTCCCTTTCTTCCTCTTTCTCTCTCACTTTCTCTCTCTTATGCACACATGCACATTCTGTCCCTTTAATGGTATGTGGGAATACATTGGATAAGAGGCAGCTTAGATTGCAAAAGGAATGAATGTAGCTAATGTCTTGGACAAGACTCTATTTGTCGGGCTATAAATGTGACGCTGGAGAAATGTACTTCCAGACTAACAAGATTGTTGTCAGCCTTGTGAGGTAGTCCAGAAGGACCAATTGTCATGGCTGACAATTGTAATTACTTTATTGTAAGGTTACATTAACAGAAACTGAAGGTATATTACCCCCCCATCACCTTTACATCTCAAGAAACAGAGGATCCCTTCTGAGACATTTGCCCCAGCTCCATTCCTTCTGTGGGCTGAGCTGTCTCTAATTGGATGGTTTTCCAAAGTCTGTGGCTCCAACCCGTCTCCCAAGGCCATTCCCACATACTATTACAGTCCCGTATACTACCTGTTCTCAAGTGCTTACCTAGAGCATTTTCCTTTGTGTGATTTCCAGAGGACTATGAAAAAGATTAACTCCTTTTCTGTGTTGACTGTTCCTGGTTATACCCCTTAGAGCGCCAGGGGAAAAAAAAAATCATCAGCTTTTGACAACAGACAGAAACTGTTACCTATATTCAAAACATGTTTAGTGAGAACCAGAATGAGGGATTTTTGGATTTCATTTCCCAGCTGTTTGAATTTTGAGAATGCATTTTGTTCATAAATGCTGACTTGTTAGTCTTTACAGAAATGTAGCTTAGAATACCATTGCTTTCATACAGTGTTTTTCACACTTGGCAGCTTTAAAATGTGTGGACTTCAGTACCCAGAATTCCTAAGCCAGCATGCTATATGGAGAATTCTGGGAGTTGAAGTCCACACATTTTAAAAGTTATCAAATACTACATTAATGACTGTTTTTTTACTGGTATTATAAAATACATTTATTGTTTTAATGTTTTTTGTTGTTTTGAATCTTATTTTGCATGTGTTAGCCACAATGAACAAACTTTGATCAAAAGTCAGGATAGAAACTTAATGGCTAATCCGTTAATATAAATGAATCAAGTTATGAAATAAAAAGGTAGACATATCCTCAGGTTAAGGACACCTCTTGATGATGGCATGGAGACACACAGTGACTTGTCACTGCTTTTACTGTTTGGTTTTTCTTTTAAGTTCCGGGTTTGGCCTATAGCTTCCCATTTGATTATTAACCAGATCTGACCTTGCTTCATTTCTGAACCTAACAAGGTTGAAACTTACTTTATGAAATACAGGTGCTCAAAGAAACTTCTTTTTTTACCGGTAATCACACATGCCTTCATATCTGAAGCAAAATACTTCCTTTCTTTTCAAGATGCATTGAGGTATCTAAATGCTGCTCCTATAGAATCCGCTTCCAAACTGCCGTTTCCTATGGATTTATTTTAGCAAATAAATTCTCTGCTTTCTCATTAGCTTTCCTCCATTTCAGAGATGCTCATCACTTTTCAAGCAGAAACTCAAAACTGCCCAGCTGGACAAGAGTGAAGTCTCTTATGTAAATTCCCCCATCTTTTCTAGCATAAATATGAAGCAGGACTGCTAGGAACTCAGGGGTTCATTAAGTACCTATCAGTTGCATCCGATGTCTGAAACACACACTACATCATAATGCTGAATGCCTCGGTGAGCTAAAATAAATCAGGATTTTTGACAGCAGGGACGCCCTGGGGAGCTGGGTGGGAGGGCAGAAATACAGCAAAGAAACTTTTGAAGGATCAGTAAAGCATTTATCCCATTAGACGTGTACTGTGTGTGAGTGTGTGGGGGGGAGAGAGGGGAAAAGAGCTCGAAGGACAAGGATAACCAAAATGTTTTGCAGGGTCCTCTTTAACATACAACAGTCTTTCTATAGTCACAATATTCTGCAGATTAATTGGTCAGACAAAATCAATTTTGAATTGTCCACAAATATGCCCTTGGTTTATCCCACTTTAGTCTGGCAAACAGCAATCAAAATAGCAGATATTCTGTCAAGTGTATGCTTGTTTGTTTTTCCTAGTGAGCAGATCAGCACATATTTATTTGGTATTAGTACCAAAGCTCCTTGATTTAGGAGCACAATTGAGCCCCAAATTTTCCTTGCTAAACAAGGCAGTTGTTAAGTGAATCATGTCCCATTTTATGGCAAATCACTACAGTTGTTAAGTAAATCATGAAGTCATTAGGTGAATCCAGCTTCCCCCATTAACTTTGCTTGTCAGAAACTCCCTGGAAAGGTTGCAAATGACAATCCCAGGGCCCAGAGATGTGCAGCCATCAAAAATACATGTCAGTTGCCAAGCATACAATCTTTGATCATGTGACTGCAGGGCTGCTGCAATTATCATAAGCAGGGGTTTTTTTTTTGTCATAGAATGCCTAGAACGGAGTTCTGGCACCTTTTTTGGATGGAACCTTGTAGGGTAGGCAAGGCAGGTTGTATGACGTGTGTGAGTTCCGGCACCTTTTGTTTTTACAAAAAAAAAAAGCACTGATCATAAGTGTTAGAACAAATCATTTTTCAGTGCTGTTGTAACTTTGAACAGTCATTAAATGAATGGTTGTAAACCAAGGACTATCTGCTTGTAACTTCTCCGCAGGTGCCTGGTCAAAAATGAGCAGTCTTGAAACTGATGGGTATTTTTTTCCCTTCTTCTTCTTTTCTGTTGAGTAGGCTTTTAAAACCCCAGACAACTTTTTTTCCCCCTTTGTCTTTCTTTCATTTTCTCTGGAATGCTGGGAGGAAGAAGGTGAGGAAGAAACCAAAAAGATGAGCTGTTGGAATATAAATTTCAGAAGCTCATGGCTCCCACCCACCCACCCACCCACACCCATCTCCATCCCTACCTCCGTTTTCAACATTTAACATTTGCAGACGTGATGACAATCCCACTTTTTCTGCAAGAGTCAGGGGAATAAAAACGGTGATTGTTAATAGTTCGAAATATAATGTATAGAAATAATTGCTTAGGGCTATATGAGCTGGGTTTCAAAACTGGATATGATCAGGGCTTGGCAGCCATGAGACACAGAAGATCTTGACTGTTCGCTGTCTCACACAATTTTGGTTGCACACAGTTTTGCAGCCTAGGCCAGATAGAACTTGGATTTACTGAAGTCCATCTATTTTAATGTTGTCAAGTTTGAGAAACATTGTGCAGGTAGTCCTTGATTTACAACCACTGTTCAAAATGACAACAGTGCTAAAAGTATGCCTTATGACTATTTTTCACACTTATGACCATTGCAGCCTCCCCATGGTCACGTGATCCCGATTTGGACACTTAGCAGCGGGGGCATAGTATGACGGTTGCAATGTCCCAGGATCATGTGATCACCTTTCGCGAACTTTTGACAGGCAAAGTCAATGGGAAAGCCAGATTCACTTAACAACCATGTTACGAATTTAACAACTGTGGTGATTCACTTAACAATGTGGCAAAAAAAGATTGTAAAAACACTTAAAATTGTCTTGCTCAGCAACAGAAATTTTGGGCTCAGTAGCAGTTATAAGTCAAGGACTACCTGTACTAAACTCACTCTACACTACCCTACCACAGGTCTGAGCAGAACTGGGCAACCTGAAATATCTTTGAAGCTGATGGAGGCCTTCAAGTCAATGTTGTCAAGCTCGAGAAATACAGCCAAGTACTATGATGGCAAATATTTTGGTCTCGGTGTGCCAAAAATTTGGAAAATACCTAATTTGACTCTGCTGGCATGTCACACACACCCCAAAAGGAAACAATTCTATATCTACCCCTCATCTACATCCCCCTGCATAAAACCATTCAGTGGCTACAGCTGAGGCTGGGCCTCAGGCCTTGACATCACCCCTCCTGCCCTCACTCAAGGCCGCCTTATCCATTCCCCAAGGTATGTGGATGCTTTTCCACAGCTTTTGCAATCTGCATGCGAAAGCATACTCCATATTTATGTGATTTTTGAGGGTCCAAAAGCCACACAACAGCACACCCCATTCTCGTTTAGCCACTGCAGCCTCCCAAAATCATGTGAGAATGGTGTGTGTGTGTGTGTGTGGGTGTGTGTGTGCGCGCGCGCGCGCGCGCGCGTGCTTTTGAGAATAGTTGCTGTCAGGTGTTGGTGAAAACTGGCATGTCACTCAGAACATCATGGTATGTCACCTTTGACACATGTGTCGTAGGTTCACCATCACTGGCCTGGTCTGTGTGGCAGCTGGAATTGAAAACAGAATGACCATTTTTGCCATTCAGCTAAGCATTCCAGCACTCCTGCTAGGAGCGTATATAAGAAGAGATCCAGTGCCCACACATATTTCTAACGCACAGTGCAGCCTCCTGGGAATCGGTACCAATTTTTTTCAGTGAAATGTGACTAATTGATTTATTTACTTGCACGGTGTTGCCTGACTCGAAGGAGATCACGAAAACCAAGCCAGCGAAGTATCCAGGGTGGAAAAAAGCGAGAAGGATTTTCTTTTTTCATGTCAACCATTTTGCAGAATCCCTTTTGTGCTGTTATCGTGCGTCTGCACCTTGAAATTTGAAGATTTTCTGGGCTGGTTTCCATTATACAGATCTCCTGCTTTTGCTAATCAAGCTATTTCTTCCTATCCCTACAAGCATCTGCATCTGATACTTTTCCAGCATTGCATTTTAACCAAGGCACCACCCATCCATTAAATGAATCCAGAAGGTAGTAAGGTCCGGCAGGTCATATTCATTGCAGAGAAAGCAAGACAGTATGGTAGATATGCATCTGTTTGTGTGAATGTTTGCACGCTTGTATACACACATACGCATGTATGTATATAATACTGTAGGGTGTACAGTGTGTACAGTACTATATAGTACATAGTGTTTATAGTACCATACAGTACTGTGTAGCATAAAATGTGCAGACTATATAGTACAGAGAGTGTGTACATACACATGCACATACAGTAAACATCTTTTCATGGGGGATAAAGTTCCTTTATTACAAAGAGACAGTCTGGTAGTGTGTAATGTCTATCTCCCCGCCACCCCCACCTCTGTTTGTGTGCTTGTGTATCCCCATTATGAGCTTTTAATTTAAGCCAGCAAATGACTGGAGCTTTATCTTACTGGGTATGGCTTACACGCTGAGCCCTTCAGCGCTGCTTATATTAGTTTCTTTGACTAGCACAGTAACTGTGTAATTGTTCATAATCTGTTACAGGCCTGGCAGGCAAGATTCTCCCTCCTCCTTCAGCTTTTCCCCCCCCCTTTTTTTCTTTTGCACTTCAGCTTCCTTGCACAAACTCTTATTTTTCATTGTTGAGGATGAAGTGGGGGATCCGGGGGCTCATGGTGGTTTCTCTGTCACATTTGAAGAGCACCTCAAAAGCTGTATTTTTCTGCCACGTGCTACACAACCAAAGTAGACAGATTGGCTGAATGTTTCCTTGCCTTTATATGGGTGTCAGGCATTGCCCTCTTTTCAGGAAAATAAAAGAGCTAAATTCCACTGAATTAATTTAACATCCTTGCCGGGCTGGTTTCTGGTTGTCTGGCTATGCAGGCTGTGGCAATGTCATTACCATATCTCTCCTTGTTTTTTTCCCCAATCCTTGCTAATTAGTTCCTTTTTAAAAATTGTTGTCAAGTTTTACTGTGCTTAGAGAAATGGCTGAGAAATTATCTATGGGCGAACAGATTTGCCCTTTCTGTTAAAATTCTAATTTTGCATTTTGCACTCTGACCATATTTTTGAAACTTATGTTCTCTTAGAATACACAAAACACATCATGAAATTAAACTCAGTTCATGAATTGGTTATTTTTTTCATGCTTGTCCACAAATTCCAAAAGTGCAAATACAGCAAGAGCTCTGGGTTAAAACCCAGGGCCCTGAACTTGACAGACAACTCAGAGGAACAATCTCCCACCCAATCCCCAGCCCTAGATATAGCAGTGGCCCACTAGTTTGTAATTTTTGGAAGTTGCTATAAATATATAATTTTAACGGGGCAAAAAAGAAATGTTTAAATGCACTGAAGGTGCATTCATGCAAAATCCTTTAATTCATGAATTAATTCATTTTTATGCTTTATATAATATATATTGTCATCATCAACTAATCATGAGCTGCTCCCAAAATTCCCTCCACGGAATCTAAGCACAAATGAAGCTTATTATAGTCTGAGAATGCATCCACTAAGACATTAATTGTAAGTAGATGTAGCTGAAAGCGGTACAAGTAGTTCTGGTGTAGTAATCACAATTGAGACTCACAACTTAGTCATTAAGCAAAGCATTCACTAAATGAAACCACAGTTATGCTTATTATTTGACTTCAGCTTTCCTTTGCTTTACAGACCTGCAAATGTCATATATATGAGGGTTGGTTGCAAAAGTTACTTTTTTATCACTATCATAACTGCAAACAGGCATTAAATGAAGACTATCAGTAATATTACTCTAAAATTCATTTTATTTGTATTATTTTACATGAAATACAATATTCACTTAAATCTACTTTTATTGTTTGGTACTGGTCCTGCATCCTTCATAGAATCCATCTATAGCACCTCTAGCATAATATCTAAGTTTGGCCTTCAGCCCCCCAAAGCTGCCTGCACTGATATTCAAGGAGCCCACAATTAGATTGGATTGTTACTTTTTCTTTGTAGCCTCTCAAGAGATAGCATTTATATTACCCTTTCTATCTTACTGGATGTTTGTTAGCTAGTATTATAACTTTACATAGATTATATTAAACTACCATATACTACTAAAATTAAGCATGTATGTCACTACTTAATAAACTCTATAGCAAATGTGGCCAAACTCTCAACAGAATAAGTGTTAGAAGGGACCTGGGAGGTCATCTAGTCAGTGGTTGGATTCAAATACCTGAACAACTGGTTCTCTATATGGATGCAGGCCTGGGCCTCCAAGGCCAAGAATGGACTTCCGGGAGTGACATCCATGCACTTCCTATGGGCCGTTGTAGGTCTGGGAGGCGTCCTCCAGGCCTCTGAGGCCTAGAATGGACTTCCAGAAGCAACATGGGTTCAGCTGGTTCTCCAAACTCAACAACATTTAGCTACCGGTTCTCCCAAACTGGTGTGAACTGGTTGAATCCCACCATTGCTTCTAGTCCAAACAGGAGACCATTTACCATTTCAGACAAATGGCTGTGCAATCTCTTCTTAAAAACCTCCAGTGAGGGAATACACACAACAACTGACAAATTGTTCTCACTGTCAGGAAATGTCTCCTTATTTCTAGATTAATTCCCTTCTTGATCAATTTCCATCCTTTGCTTCTTGTCCTGCCTTCAGGTGCTTTGGAGAATAGGTTAATAAGGGGCACCACAAAGAAGAGGGGGGCTCTTCTTTGTGGCAGTCCTTTAGATATTGGATATTTTAGATATATTAAACACTGCTATCATGTCATGCCTAATCCTTCTTCTCATTAGACTAGACCAGTGGTTCTCAACCTATGGGTCACGACTCCATTTGGGGTCGAACGACCGTTTCGCGGGGGTCGCCGGACACCGCGGTCCGCCATTTTGTTTTTTTTTGTTTGTTTTTTTCGTCGCGCGCGTGCCGCGCATGCACGGATCGGCCCATCGCGGTCTGCCATTTTGTTTTTTTTTTGTTTTTTTCCGTCGCGTGCGCGACGCGCATGCACGAATCGGCCCGTCGCGGTCCGCCATTTTGGTTTTTTTTCATCGCGCGCGCGCCGTGCATGCATGGTTCGGGCCATCATGCGCGCACCGCGCATGCGCGGATTGGCCCGTCGCAGTCCGCCATTTTGTGTTTTTTTGTTGTTGTTTTTGTCGCGCGCGCGCTGCGCATGCGCGGGTCAACCCGGCGCACGCGTGCGCGTGCGCCAGGGTCGCACCGTGCATGGGCGGGGCAAGTGGGGTCTCAACCTGAAAAAGGTTGAGAATCACTGGACTAGACATACTCAGTTCCTGCAACTGTTCATGTGATTTAACCTCCAGTCCCCTAATCATCTTTGTTGCTCTTCTCTGCACTCTTTCTGGAGTCTCAGCATGTTTTTTATATTGTAGCGACCAAAACTGGAAGCAATATTCCAAGTGTGGTATTCACCTTATTATAATTATTTTTAATATTCCTTGATGATGAAGGATGTGGCCATAAATGTAAGAAGATCATTGAATATCATGATCAACATTTTCAATCCATATCTAGACTGCTGTGCTTTGAAGGTGAGGCAAGACTCACCTTCCATTTCCTTCTCAGTCTAAAGGTAGTTCCAGAGAAGTCCTTTTCTCTCATTTCTCCTACTTCATGGATTGTGGATTGTGGTTGAGCTAAAGTTCATAGAAGTAATCCTAAACCTTGGATTAACAGGTTCAACATGTCAATAAATATTTATCTGGTAAAAGCTACACAGTTTTGAAAATTTAATTAACATTGCCTTTAAAAAAGAAAGTTGTTATTTTAATAATTGCAATTTGTGTGTAATTTTTCTTGGGTTCCTCTTTTGTGCCCTTACCTTTTTATATTCTTCATACAAGTGAAAAAATTACTTTTTCAGCATTTAGAAAATTATTCACTATATTTATGTAAATGATTTGTATGGCGGCCCATCTTAGAACACAATTCTGGTTGGCTCACAACAATACTAAAACCAAGAGAGTCGGCCTTCTCCAGGTCCCGTCGGCCAGACAGTGTCGCCTGGCGGGGCCTAGGGGAAGGGCCTTTTCTGTTGCGGCCCCGGCCCTCTGGAATCAACTCCCCCCGGAGATCCGTATCGCCCCCACCCTCTCCGCCTTTCGTAAACTACTAAAGACCCATCTCTGCCGGCAGGCCTGGGGCGGTTGAAATCTTGCCCCTAGCCAGTGTATGTCTGTGTGTATGTTTGCTGAATGAATGGTTCTTAATTTAGGGGTTCTTCTTTTTATATATTTATTTTTATAAATGTACTATTTAGTTTGTATTGGATTTCTATTTATGCTGTAAGCCGCCCTGAGTTCCCGGAATAGGGCGGCATAGAAATTTAATAAATAATAATAATAATAATAATAATAATAATAATAATAATAATAAAGAAACAATAACAATTAAAAAACGCTAAAGCAAAAACCCAGTGCCTCGACCATCACTGCATCATCCTTAGATGCCTCTCACAAAGCCATTCCCAGGCTACCATCTTTGTCTTAGTGGCTGGCCTACTTGGAAGAGGGTTCCACAGGGCAGCGGCTATTCCAGAAAAGGCATGCTTCCTAAGTCCCAGTAGATGGCAATACTTAAAGTGACCTATATATGTACTCTATAAACTGGTTTTGGGCTATGTGAAGCTTTCAAGACAGTCACCAGCACCTTAAATTGCACCCAGAAAGAAACTGGTAGCCAATGTAGGTCACCAGAGTAATGGAGTAATATAGTCAAACCAAGACAGTGGCTGTAAATACCATGTTAGGATATACAGACTTGAGAATAAAGAAATGCATTATTAGCCATCTCTTTGACATGCATATTGAGTTCTCCGGAATAGGGCGGCATAGAAATTAAATTAATAAAATAAATAAATAAAATAATCACAATACTGCCCATAATTGTAAATCATGGAATAACCAAGCCTCCTTAGAAATATTTGGCTTGGAATTCTATCAAGAGTAAAATAGCTGTAGAATTTGTTTGGGAGGCTTAAATGTGGACACTTCTTTAAAATCATAATTTTGAAACAATTGCAAAAACTCAGGTTTGAAACAAGACAATATTGTGAAGTTGGGAGCTGATCCAGGAGTAGTGCAAACAAGGCACACTTAGAGAACCTCTTTGTTTTTTTGTCATCTGTAAACTGCTCTATGATCCTTTCAAAATGTATAAATGCTTTCCAAAATAAGCCAGAATGTTATGTTTGCTGCTTTTATTGTTTTAATCCTTTTTGCTGTAAACTGGCCTTGTAAGCCACTTAGAATTGGTTACAACTAAAACAACGTGTAAGCTGAAAAAAAGAAAAAGAAATTAAGCAATCAAATAAGCGTCGCTGGAGTTAAGATGGGTTGTTTCGTTTTTTGTGTGTGTGAAAGCATACATCCATTTTTAAATTAAATATAGCAAAACATCGACCAATCGTTATCATTTTCAAAGTGTTATGCAGTTTTCTGTCTCCATAGACAGATCAAACATTGTAGTGGTTCAAACTGAAGAAAATTGCTTTCATGAACTACAACAGTTGGAAAAAAATGGGGGGAAGGGTAGTATTTACAGAAAGGTCACATGAGGCATTGTTTTAATCCTCCAGGGTGTAAAGCAGTATTAAATCAGGTTAGTGGAGCTACAAGAAACTTGAAATGTTTCTTTACAGCATGTATCTCCAACCTGCTGCTATTAAAAAGCATTTCATTTGTTCAAGTCAAGGGACCTTCCTCATGTCCTGCTTTAGTTCTCTCCAGCAAGCTTAATCAAATATGGAAGCAGCACTGTTGCCACTAAAGGATTATTTTGCTTTATTGCTCAGGGCGAGATTGAATCATTGTGCTTCAGTCATGATCTCTGGAGGAATGTAATTATCTGAGGCCCAATCTCTACAGGCAATGTATTTATTTGGTGTCTACATTTGGTCTGGCCAAATAAACCCCACCCAGAAGATGGTGTAATGCCTCAGTAATGAAGCCCTGTCTATGTTCTCCATTTACGCTGCAGTGAAGCATCACAATCTGCTTCCCCCTTGACTTTTTGGAGAGAGAGGCGGGCAAAGAGGTGTGTCTGGAAGTTTCATGCATGGCAAATCCGAGATTGATTTTTGCCCTTCACCTTGTCCTTTAATTCATCCTTGCCACTTAAGCTATTAGCACAGTTGTGTGGCCTTTGCCTGTTAAAGCTGGCTCACTGAGATGCATCTTGGTTCATATTTACTAGGTCTGCCTATGTTCACCTGGGCCCATTTTCACCACAGTTCATTAGGAACGTGTTATTGTTGGACTCCCAACCACAGTCTTTCAACTTAGCTCAGTCCTGTGCATATTCTTATCCTGAGATTTATGTCCTGCATCCACAAAAGAGGTCTTAAATCACCCAGACTGTTAACATCTCCAGTTCTGGGATCCTTGGAGATAAAATGCTGGTGTACTAATAGATGATTCATAGCTAGTCTTAAACAGAAAATAGCCTCATTTGTGCAGCACTGTCCTCTGCGGGAAGGGCTGTGTGTGTGTATGTGGCGATGAGTCCTTTATCCATCATCAGGTTGTACAAAGATTATACCAAGCTGGAATTTAGAGACTTTGACATTTACATTGGCACAACTAAACAGAATTCATCAAAACAAATGAAATATTATTTAGCTTTCTTGCATCCATTATTATTTTTTCACTATTTGCTCTATGACTTAAAAACATGCTATTTTTTTTAAAAAAAAACCTAATATGTAATCAAAAGATTACATATTACACGCAGAGAAGAGCAACAAAGATGATTAAGGGACTAGAGGCTAAAACATATGGAGAACGGTTGCTGGAATTGGGTATGTTTAGCCTAATGAAAGAAGGACTAGGGGTGATATGATAGCAGTGTTCCAATATCTCAGGGGCAGCCACAAAGAAGAGGGAGTCAAACTATTTTCCAAAGCACTTGAAGGCAGGGCAAGAAGCAATGGAAGGAAACTAGTCAAAGAGAGAAGCAATCTAGAACTAGGGAGAAATTTCCTGACGGTTAGAATAATTAATCAGTGGAACAACCTGCCTCCAGAAGCTGTGAATTCTCCAACACTGGAAGTTTTTAAGAGACTGGACAGCCATTTGTCTGAAATGGTATAGGGTTTCCTGCCTGAGTAGGGGGTTGGACAAGATGACCTCCAAGGTCCATTCCAACTCTGTTACTCTCTATTCTGTAGATAAATGTGCAAACTCATTTTCATAATTGATTCTCTGTTTAATATATGGAGCTCAAACTGGATGCCTACCATGGAATTATCATAGGTTGTCTGTGAAAGACCTTTCTACCCACCAGCTTTCATTTAAGTATGGATCATGCTCAGTGTGCTACACTGTATTCTATTGTTAATCTATATTGAATTTTGCCTTTGGAGCTTCGTGGAATGATCTATAGCAAAGCTGATATGAAACATGAATGCTAGCTAGTGGGGCTTGAAATTAGAACGACTACCATAAAAATAAAAGGCATATCCCATTTCAGATCTCTGTCTGAGAAACCTTTGAGACTATTCTAATTCAAACTGGATTCCATTCATCACCATACTTGCCCGTCAATAAATGCTTAGATTAATTTTGTTGAACACTTCAATTGATCAACCGGCCCTCCTCTGCCTATTCCCCTCCTAATGAAATCAAAACTTCTCTATTTCTGCATTAGGAGAGGACCACTTTTCCATGATTGGAAAAGCTTAATAGGCAGATACTTGTCTGCCCTTAACCTGAAACAACTCACTAGAACACCCATAAACCACATTTCTGACTGCACCATGCGGTTTATTTCTTATGAGAAATTGACAAACCTATCCTCCCAGCAGGAAATGATATTCTAGATCACAGTGAGAAGGATCGTGTTCAGGTAGATACTTATAGCTAGCTGTCCATCTGTAAAACCGTCTTCTGAAATTATCTATTCCACTGGATAAAGAATTGTGTAGAAATCTAAAAGGAACTATGGATTGTGGAAAAGATTCATTCAGAATTTTTAAATATCTTCATGTAGAGGTATATAACACAGTACTACAGTAATAGCTTCTTTTCCAGCCTAGGAGCCATTCTCACAAAGAGCACAAGTTGTTTACTCTACAGAAGTCACCATGAGGATTTCCCTCTCCCCACTTCCCAGAAGTGTGGTTATCCTTATTCTATCTTCCATTACATAATTAAACAGATTAACAGAATATCTTTTGTTATTGGATGTTCCAAGTAAAAGGCAGTCAGTTCACACTGTTTTCCAAAATGCTTTTATTTGATTTAGTTTGTAACAATTTGAATAGATCTACTACAGTTAAAGAAATGCCTAACTTCCCTTAATATTTCATAGCTGGGTCTCTGAATTAATAGTTGTGCTTTGATTTGACAGCTATAACAGTTGCTTGAATTTTTACAACTCCTGAAGTTTGAAAAGTGTTACACCAAAGTATTATTACTATTGCTGTTGTTTAAAAAGCTAAGGCTACCTAGGCAACAGAATGTATAAGGATTTATATCCAGAGGCAATTTATCACCTTAGTTATACAGAAAGCACTGCTTTGTTTTAGAAACTGGTTTATCTGAATTTAAAAGGCTGTATTGTAAATGATCAGCTCTTGAATTGTAGCTGTAGTAGTGAGCTTCCAAAAAAAAAATCATACGATGACAAGAAGAAGAATCCTCATAATTTTGGACCTAATTGTTACATCTTACTTTGGGAACAAATTTTGTCCAGTAAGCAGGAAAAAAAAACATTTTTGTTGCCTTGGTAGTAAAATAGACAATTCTGGGAAGGAAGCACATTCTGTTTTGTATAGTACACATGAAGAGGAATTCTCTGAATTGTCCCAACATGTTAGTCAGTAATATTACAGGACCAGCAACATGACCAATTTTTTGCTTTAAATTTTGTGCAGAACAAAAATATCTTCCTTATGATGGACTTCTGCATTCAACAAAAATAATTACTATAGATACAATTCTTGTGTACAAAGTGTACAAAACATTAAATTTCTTTTTCTTTATATTCTTGCTACTGGGATTTTCCACTGTCCTAAAGGTAAGTAAGTATTTAGGGCCCATGTTTTGACTCTATTTGCATCAGAGCTCCCAACATTTTTCTGTCTGGTTGCACAATCCATTAATCCACTTATAGTGTTACTAGTTATTAACATGCCTCTGTCTGGATATTCCTGCCTGGGCATGTTGTTCCACCATTTTCCGGAGGTGGATTTGCACACTGTCTTGTGCGGCTTCTAGATCCACTTTGACAAGCTGCCCATGGAGTCCAGCAACTCCAGCTACCTTGGACTGGATATCCTGTAACATAATACAACACGATTAGCAACTTTCAGATAAAGCTAGTTTCAGATTTGTTCGAGATTTAGGATAAAGCAAAGAAATCAAATCCATTCAAGTTTATGGATGAGGCTGGACATTGCTGGCAATTATTACATCAGTAAGAACACCAGCAGCATTATATAGCATTGCAATACTTGTATATTTCTGGAATTGCTGGAGCTGCCGCTTCCTAAGTTCTGAAAAGTTGGATCATCCTTGATCTAAAACAGAGGTCCCCAACCTTTCTAGGTTGGCGGCCCAGAGGGAAAGGAAGGGGAAGGCATGGGGCCGTGTACGTGCATAATGTAAACGGGGGCGGCACGAGTGTGCATGTGACACTGGGGTCCAGCTGAGCGCCCGTGCAATGCTGGGACTGGACTTAACCCCTGCGTGATGCTGGGGGCGGGCCGAGTGCCTGCATGACCCTGGGAGGGGACCTAGCACCTATGCAACGCTGGGAGTGTGCCTAGTGCCCACACAACACTCAGGGTGGCCTAGTGCCTGCACAACGCTCAGGTGGGGCTAGCTCGGGTGGGGCGATGCTTGAGGCAGGGCTAGCACCCATGCGACACTTAGGGCAGTGCTAATGTGAGTGGCCAGCCATTCATGCACTCCGGTGGCCAAAAGACCACAGCCCACAGGTTGGGTATCTCTGATCTAAAAGAAATGTATTCCAGAAAGGAACTAATGCTATTGTATGGCAAGCAAGACCAACATTTTTTTGATATAAGTCTGTAGGGAGAGTTCTGTTGAACCAGACAAGGTTTCTCCTAATTCAGTAGCCATCTTCCTCTAGGAATTTATTAGTGGGATATGAAAGTGAAACTAAAGATGGTAACTCCTCTCACCATCGGTCTCTATCAATGGGGGAAATATCAGAATCCTGTTTCTAGAACCTGAAGCATCACACACATATATTCCATCAAGGCCATAAACCAAGACAGCTTTATCCTGCTAATATTCCTTGTGTCCCTTCTCAGGCAAGGAACAGCCTGTAAAATGAATGGGAGGTGGGAAAATTCAAAGCATACTAACAATATAACTCCCTTTCTATTTCACTGTATTGAATGTTACAGAGAAGCAGCCAGAAGAAATATCTCGGACTGTTGCACATTGTGTGGATCATGTGTTGCCTGCCATATTCACAGTCATAAAAAGGTATAAAATATTTCTTTCTTGTCTTTCAGGTCCTTCAAAACAGACCCTTAAAGATTCTTTGAAGTTTCAACTTTAAACTACAATGGATGAAGACAAAAAGGCTGCTTTAAGAGTTCATTTTCATCTCTGCCTGATTGGAGTGACAAATTCATTAGGATTGCTTCAGCCTGATCCAAAACAGTGTCAAAAGACAACAGCACAGCAGCATTCTTTTCCTTTGGAACGGTGTTTTTCACCCTCAACAACTTTTAAGATGTGTCAAGCTTCAATGGCCATCGTGGCTGGCTGGGGGAATTCTGGAAGTTGAAGTCCACACATCAACTTGTTGCTGAGGTTGAGAAACCCTGCCTTAGGCATTGGAAAATACATTGTTATGTAACCAAGCATTTTAATGGGATGGGTACTCTATCTGTTGCATTATTTTCTCTGTATGCTTTGCTTGTGGGTTATTTATTTGATTCACATACTACCTGTCAGCAACTCTATATTCTAATTTTTCCTCAGACCAAAAAATCTGGGATGTAAGTTGGGCTGAGCCCAGCTCAGAGTCAGAGTAACCCTAAATGTCTGCAACTGCACTATAAACCAGGTTTTCCTACTCTTTAATCCAGTACTTAAGCACTATACAAAACTAGCTGTACCTCCTTTTATTTTTGTGCTTTCCTTCTATATATACATAGTGCAGTGATGGCGAACCTTTTAGAGACCGAGTGCCCAAACTGCAACCCAAAACCCACTTATGCATCGTCGGGTGCCAGGTGAGTGTGGCCCATTGGGTGGGCGTGGCTACAGTGGTAACAGCAGACTGAGTGGGACTAAAACGTTCAATCAATCAATTCCAACTTTGCAAGATCTTTTTTTTTCCCGCGAGAAGTTGAAATTGATTGATTGAACCTTTTTTTTTTTTTGCACACAGCGACGGAGGCCTAAAGCGAAAAGGTTTTATAAAACCCAGCTGAAGGCCTAGGACTGGGGTGACAGCGTGCATGCCCACAGAGAGGACTCTGAGTGCCGCCTCTGGCACCCGTGCTATACGTTCGCCACCACTGACATAGTGTATGCAATTTAGTTCTCTCCTCTGCAACCCAGCTAAAATAGACTGTAGCTGAACGTAAATGCCATACTAATAGTTCCAAAATAAATGCTGATTTTTGCACAACCACCATAAATGTATGCATTAGATTTGTAGCAGCAAGGTATCTTTCCCATCTCCCTTCGTGAATTGAAAGAATTACTGACAATAGGCGAACATCAGCTTCTGCTATATATCTATATTATGGGTTTTTGATGGTATAGTGTGTGTGTGTGTGTGTGTATGAGAGAGAGAGAGAGAGAGAGAGAGAGAGAGAGAGAGAGAGAGAGAGAGAGAGAGAGAGAGAGAGAGAGAGAGAGAGAGAGAGATTCCACTTTTATATTAAGGAATTATCTGGAGAACTTGAGTATGAAGTGACTGAACAGACCAGACACAATCCCATAAGGAATTAAGTGTTACCCAGATCCACTAAAATAAATCAATTTAACTACACTTAAATCTGCATAGGGTTAAGCTGCAAGCCTTGGACATCTCCATTAATATTTATTGGGGGCTTTCCTGGGCTCTGTCCTTGCAGTTTCTGATATGATTTATGCCACTGCAGTAGGCTACTTCTACAAGGTCTTTAGTTAACCCTTCACACTGGCTTGAAATGCCCGTCTGATTCCTGGGTAAAACTCCTTTGGTAGCTTGGTATCCAAGGTGATCCAAGGTGTTTAGGTAAATGTTGTTTACAGTCTCCTGATCTCAGGAGCTCTCATTTAACAATGTTTTCTCAGTAGTCTTACCTGTCCTCTTTGTTTCTCCACAGTCTGGGCCTCGGTAGCCTTGCTTGCACTGACAAAAACAGGTCGTTCCCAGGAGGATTGGTTCACCATCGTTCTTACAGGGACCACAACGGCAGGTATTGAATTCCAGTAAATACTGATCTAAAGCCCTTTTCAAGTTCCTCCTCTTGGTTTCCATATTACCAAGGCTTGTCCTAGACAATAATTCATGTATGGGCTGCAGCTGAGAAAGAACGGAAAGAAGAAAGCTATTTTTACATTCTGGTTGTTTTGGGTGTTATCTCAACCTTGGGAATGTTGAAATACAATGCCCAGAAAAGTACCAGGCTATCTTAGGACGGTGAGATTTGTAAACCGATAAATTTAAAATGGTGCAAGTACAGAATGGATGGAATGGCAAAATACTTATTTTGATAATCATCTTGATAGATTTTTTCCAAAGTATGAATGGCCCCGTCTGGCTTATCAAGGATTTTCTCTCAATTTTCTCCTCTCTCTTCTAAACGGCTATATGGACTTAAAAAAAATTCCCAAGGAGCAGTGTAAAATCTATTTGTGAGATTCTTATAGAGCAGGGGTTCTCAACCTTGGCAACTTTAAGACTTGTGGACTTCAACTCCCAGAATTCCTCAGCCAGCAAAGTCCACAAGTCTTAAAGTTGCCAAGGTTGAGAACCCCTGTTATAGAGAATGGAGGAAACAATTGTAATATAGAAGCCAAAGACATCTTGACATTGAGCAAATGTCTTCTATAACTGAAACAATTGGATTAAATACAGAAGTAGACATTAAAAAATGTGGATAATGTCTACAGTAAGTCAGATAACTGAAGTTCTCTTAATATATCTTGGACTGTGTTGGAAACAACTGGGATTAATGCTATAGGAATCCATTAGGGGAACAAGAGTGAAAACAAGTAGTGAGCGGTGCATTGTCAATACCTTTTTTAAAATGTCTATTATTATATTTATATTACATAAAGGTATCATATATCTTTACATTTAGAAACAGGGATAAAGAAGGAAGAGTTATTTAGTGATTTTCAGACTCTGGTGATACTATAGACAGTCTGTTAATCCTCAGGTAGGTTTACTTCTACTTCTTATCCTGAATCTTGTATTTTTAAAGGAAATGATGATGTTCTATAAAGGAGATCATCTTTAAAAGAATCTCAGAAAAGAATTTCTCCATTTTCTCTATAAAGTTGCTAGCTGACCTGGAAGATATTGAGCAGGACACAGGTGGCAGCATTAATAGTAGCACCAAAAGCCTTATGGTGACTTTAAGAACTGACATTTTAGTGACTTCAAGTCATTGTGACTACAGAGAATTGTAGAGCACTTCTAATCATTATATGTGGGAGAAAAGGCATCAAGCAACATGCCATGAGGTCTTTTAACCTCTATGTTTCTCCCTGAGAGGAGCCATAAGTTCATTAAAAATGGGTTCCTCATCTGTATCCAGTATGATTTCCCAAGTCAAGTCACTTCCTGGAACTACATAGAATATGAAGTCTCTATCTATACCAGTGGTTCTCAACCTATGGGTCGCGACCCCATTTGGGGTCGAACGACCGTTTCGCGGGGGTCGCCGGAAACCGTGGTCCGCCATTTTGTTTTTTTTTAAAAAAATTTTGTTTTTTTTCGGTGTGCGCGCGCCGCGCATGCGTGGATCAGCCCGTCGCACGCGCGCCGCGCATGCGCGGATCCGCCCATCGCGGTCCGCCATTTTTTTTATTTTTTTTATTTTTTTTAATTTTTTTGGCGCGTGCGCGCCACGCATGCGCGGATCCGCCCATCGCGGTCTGCCATTTTGTTTTTTGTTTTTTTTTAAAAAAAATTTGATTTTTATTTTTTTTATTTTTTTTCAGCGTGCGCACGCCGCGCATGCATGGATCAGACCGCCCATTGCGGTCCGCCATTTTGTTTTTTTTTTTAATTTTTTTTATTTTTTTTTATTTTTTTGGGCGCGCGCACGCCGCGCATGCGCAGATCAGCCCATCATGTGCACGCCACGCATGCGCGGATCTGCTCGTCACGGTCCGCCATATTTTTTTTATTATTTTTTTTTAATTTTTTTTATTATTTTTTTCCACATACGCGGATCAGCCCGGCGCGCGCGCGCCCAGGTAGGGGTCGCGGCGTGCATGGGCGGGGCAAGTGGGGTCTCAACCTGAAAAAGGTTGAGAACCACTGATCTATACCAATGTACTACCCAGTGAAGCTTTTGAAAAGAAGGAATGAATCATTCTGTTTCTGCAGCTTTCCTCAATCTGGTGACTTCTGATACAAGGTTGGCTAAGATTGCTGTCTTATTTTCTGGGAAAGTAGAATTCATGCCAAGGTATAAATAAGTAGTATATACAAATATAGCATTGAAAGAGTTCAGGATGATCTCATTTCTGAGGCTGTAAGATCTGAGTGAAAGATTGCTCAATTTATTTGCTCTCTTTGCTGCTTACAGGGCAAATAGCTAAGATGAGCTATCCCAACAAATGAAAGTACGTACTGCAAATCAAAGCAAAAACCAAGTCAAAGAAAAGCAAGATTGTTGCCTTATAGCAGTGGTTCTCAACCTTTCTCAGGTTGAGACCCCACTTGCCCCGCCCATGTGCGCCGTGACCCTGACCCGGGCGCGCGCGCGTGTGTGCACGCGCGCCCAAAAAATTTTTTTAAAAAAAATTAAAAAAAACAAAACAAAATGGTGGCCGTGACGGGCGGATCTGCGCATGTGCGGATCAGCCCGTTGCATGCACCACGCATGCGCGCATCCGCCCGTCGTGGGCTGCCATTTTGTTTTTTTTTATTTTTTTAAAAAAATTTAAAAAAAATAAAAAAAAAATGGCGGCCACGACGGGCGGATCTGCACCTGCACGGATCGGCCTGTCGCACGCGCCACGCATGCGTGGATCTGCCCGTTGCGGTCCACCATTTTTTTTTATTTTTTTTTATTTTTTTATTATTATTTTTTTATTTATTTTTTTTCCAGCGCGACGGGCGGATCTGAGCATGTGCGGCACATGCGCGCCCAAAAAAATAAAAAAAATTAAAAAAAATTTTAAAAATTAAAAATAAATAAAAATAAATAAAAATAAAAAAACAAAATGGCGGCCGGCAGTGCCCGGCAACCCCCGCGAAATGGTCACGCGACCCCAAATGGGGTCGTGACCCCAAGGTTGAGAACCACTGCCTTATAGGATGAAATATGGATTTCCCCCTTCTCCAAATATCTTAAATATAATTATTCATCTAATCATTATACAAAAAATTATGTTGGATCAGACTCTATTTTTACTGTAGCTACCCAAAGGACTGTGGGTAACCCAGAAGTCGAAAATGAAGACAATAGGTCTTTCCTAATCAGATGTGTCTTCCACTGATGTCTGGAGGCAACATTGGAGTCATCGTGGCCAATTATCATTGCTAATATTATACACAATGAACATCTATAATATACAGACATTTACACCTATGGGAGCAATGTCTGTAATCACCTGGCTGCAATACAAATGCTTGCCCCTTCTCTATCTGAATTTCTCTCCACTCAACATCTTCAGTGGGAGAACTTTCTCCAACTATTTTGAAGACAGTAGGAGGGAAATACCTCACCAGATATTTTCTCCACACTCTGCATTATTTTAAAAATGCTTATTATATTCGTTTCTCAGCCTACCATTTTTCCTGAGCTAAAAGCATAAACCTTGCAACTGCTTGGCCTAAGGGACTGTTCTAGTTCCCTTTATCATGCTGATCATCTTTTTCTATAGTTTTTTTTTATTTTTGTAATATCTTTCTGCAATGAATGGAACTATACGCAGCATGCCAGAAGAAGCTGGCTTCCCTCATTGATTTGTATAATAGACATTACACTACCATCAGTTTTAATTTTATACTTCTAAAATTTTTGCACTATTTGCAGTGTGCATTCTTTTCCCTGCTACAATCTGCTTTGAATATTCTGTGCAAATGGAAAAAACAAGATATACACTGAATAAGCTTGTACATATTTTAATCTTGTACTTCATATTTTAAATATTATGTCGTATAATATGCTTTAATTGTGATACTTCTAACATGAGTAAACAAACAGATGCATTGACCCTTTTTCCAAACATTTAAAGTTGTCTTTTTTCATCCAAGTTTGCTACTGAATAAGGACAAATTATCATTGCCATCTAAGGGTTATTGTGTGTTTTTTCCCCAGTTTCTCAATACAGACAACAGTTATTAACTAAGCCTGATTCTACTGAGCTTCTGACCAGGTCTGCCATCTGCCAAGATTTTCTAATTGTTACCCAACATGGAATTTGCCTTTTACAGCAGCTACATGCTGGATAAATATTTTCACAGAGTGACAGTTTGCAAGTTCAAGAACCTTTCCGATCAATCATTGGCTGAGATCAAAATGGGCTGTTGGAGGCCGTAAAGGAGGTGGGCTCTGAGATTCATATGGAGTGGAGGTCTCTAGCTCATCTGGGCTGCAAAAATCCTGCTGAGCCCCAGATGACAACAAAGACACACAGGCACCTCTAATTCTTTGCTACTTTTTATTGGTAGCCTGGAGCTGAGCAGCCCAATGCGCAGGAGCCTTAGTATGGAAAGAGTGATCAAGTGACAGAAATACAAATAGTGTGCAGAGTTATGAGGAATGCTGACATAGGCACAGGGGGAGTCTGTTTACCGAGATTTCCCGTAATTCAAGAGGATGAGAGGATTGCTGCATAAGACATCCTCCACAGCCTTGAAAAAAAAAGATGTTTTTAAAAAATAATATTTACACAAGAAATATTTAGCAAACAACAGTAGGTCAAATGGAAAGGGCATTCAAGTGGACATTAGTAATTACTAAATGTCTGAATCTACTCCAAAGCCATCAGCACTTGCGATGCTCCTAAAGCAGTCTTTTAAGGGTTATAGAGTAGGTGACAGGCAAACAGTTTCATTCAGAATTCATGGAAATTTATCCAGCCAGGATGGGAAAGCTGGTCTTGCTTCAGTTAAATAGAAAAACAAAGGAAATGGGGTAACATACAGTACCAGCATTACCTTAAATCAGCACCTTGCATATGTGTTAGGATTAAAACTCTAGAATTTAAAGAGCAGTGAGGGTTTTACCGTTCCAAAACATCTGAACATGCCAGAATTGCGGAGCTGAATTATACAAAAAGTGAATTGCATCAAGGTTCTCTGCAAGAAACTGGCAATTAGACGATCTCCAAAATTTCCCTTTGTTTCCCTTATTATTCTGAGCTGCTCAGGGATTTTTGTATAAGATAGTCAGCTACGTAAGTTTTTGAATTAATAAAATATCTCTCTAACAGTGAATGTGAAGGACAGGAATATCTCTCTGTTACCACATATATATTGCTATTCATGCCCTAAAAAACATTCTAGGGAGAAAAGCAGCTGGAGGGGACAGCAGGATATATTCAGAGCATAAATTCTGAATACTTTATGTTCAAGCTAAAACAAATGGTAGCTAAGGGTGATAAACTCCAGAGGAAGAAACAACATTGCTTAAGAGGCTGGTATGTCTTTTCAAATGTTGTTAAATGGTGTCTTCTTCCAAATGTACAAAGTAACAACCAGCCTGTCCCTTGAACAGATGCATAACAACATCGTTCTAGAAACTTTTGCCTGACAGCTTTAATTTATTGGATATGTAGCTGCAGCCATTAATCATACAGGTGTATCATCATCCCCCCCCCAAGTGGCATTCCACCTTAGAAAATATCCAGTGTACGATTGTGCCATAAGAAAAGATAACCCTGAGAAATGATAACTTCAGAAGCCCCAGCAAAAAAATAAATTGGCAGCCAGAAGTACCAATTTATTAGGTTGAAAACGATGCTGATGTCTGGTTGGGTCACCAATTTCAGGAATGTGTATAATAAATTTGACTTATTACTTACAATTTTGTTACTGCAAACCATGGAATAAGTTTCTATGCTTTACAACTTTATCCCACATATTTGACAGTTAAGTCACAGTTATTTTTGGGATTAAAACTTACTATTATGTCAAAAAAGAAAAATGCATTTTTTTACTGGTTTGAAGTGATTATGATGGTCAATTATCAGATTCAGGAGAAGCTTTTGTAAAGTTTTCTTGTTATCTGCAGACTTCTTTATGAACAATGAAAATGGAAAGGCAGTAGAAAAGGGAAACAATGAGGACATTACTCTAAATACGCCAGATCAATTGATTGTAGATGGAAAATGGTTCAGTTACCTGAATTCTTGTAACCTCATCCCTTTCTTGTTAATAAATATTGCTAAAGAAAGTATATGAGACTTCTGCTTGGATTTAGATAGGGGCAAAGAACCTTACAGCAATGAAAAACTATAAAAGTAGTTTATAGTATCTCATTACATTCTCTATGTCTGTTAATTCAATGAATGTAAGATAGATTACATTATGGGTTCTAGATACCGGCCAAGTGTCAAGGATTTTGCACATCATAGTCTACTGTTTTATGTAGTTCAGGTGGTCAGCTGGAATCCTAGTATCTTTATTCTCTCTTGATTGATAGTGTACATTAATAATGTGTAGACTAAAGATCAAATTCCTGAATAAATCCAAGAGTGTTTTAATTGGCAAATATTCCTGGCTCCATGCCTAACTGCATCATATATTAGACAATTCATATAAGAATATAAGAAGAGCCATGCTGAATCAGGCCAAAGCCCATCGAGTCCAGCATTCTGTGTCACACAGTGGCCCACCAATTGTACATGGGGATCTTGAGCAGAAAGAGAAGGCAAAACCCTCCCTTTCCCTTGACCCCCAACAAATGGTACTCCAGGGAATCCTGCCTGCCTCAACCAACATAGAGGCGGCACATGGACATCTGTTTTAATAACCACCGATACACTTGGCATCCATGAATCTGTCTGACCCTGCCTTGAAGCTATCAAGGCTGACAGCTGTCACGACCTCTTCTGGAATGACCTACTATCATTAGAAAATGTGGGGGTGGGGAAAGAGAGTGATGAATGCTAGTCTGAGAATCACAAGCTTTATCTTCTATTTTTAGACATATAATGCACTGATGCCATACTTGTAGCCAGAGCTGAGTATACAGCAACCCAACAAATGAATAATTTCATTTGGTTAGCTTAGAGAACTCTTAGTTGCATTGCTCAGAAACCAAAGGTACAGAACTCTCTCTTTCTAGACAAAACCAGAGTCCTATTATATTTCTTGGTGATCTAAGCATGCTGCCAGGTATAAAACCTATGCAAAAGAAAGCCAGAAAAGCTTTTTATGGCTCCTTTTATTTTTTGAGACAAAATGTCCACAATTTATTTCATTTTTAAAAAGCCTGTATGATGTGGATGATCTAGCTAGCACAATCTTTCTTCAGCATCTTCTGCTCCAAATGCCTCTATCAACCAGGGAAACAATTAGAAGGATTAAAAAAGCAATTGACTATCTTCACCTCTATTTCTCATTTGAAATAGGATATCTAAACTGCCTGATTGTCAATGCTTCATGTCAGGATTAATGATATCAGTACCTATATTGAAAAAAAAATGCAGTTCATTCTTCCTTGTTGAAGAACAATGATCCTCAATTTCCTATAAAATGAGTGCTCCTATTCCCACCTTTTGGCAATCTAGTTGCCATGGTGCAATAAACATAACCTTAAACATTAAGAATTAGAGTCCTCTTCTTACCTCTCCCTTACTTTGAAAGTCTTGTTTTGCTTCTTCTTCTTCTTTTTTTTTTAAAAAAATACATTTGTATCCTTGTGAAATGGGGAGAAGGTCAGCGTATCTATAGCCCATTACATTTAAGCCTGTTCTAAGATGGAATCACTATCAAAATATAAAATGATCTGCTCCAGTACACTTTCAATCCTTTAGAAATGCGGCATTCTTACACGTAAAAGCAAAGGCTTACCTCAAAATCAATAATGGTGGGATTAAGTTTTAATGACCTCCCCCAGTAGCGGTATGCTACGGAACTCTTATTTTCCATGATTCTGGCAATGGATGAGGCATCTCCACCTTCAACCCGAGGAATAATATCTTCTATTACTGAGCTTTTTTCCTTGTCCTCTGGAAAGTTAAAGAGTTGAAAGAATTAGGGTTCATTTCTACGATTCCCCTAATTTTATAGGCATCATTAATTGAAGTAACTTAAAAGAGGATTACAAGAATTTGGAACAGGCAGTAAAAAAAACCTCTATTGGTGCTGTTCATCTATAATACATAATCTTAATATGCACAGCATTTGTCAATATGGATATCAAAACTGCACCATAAAGTTGACCACCTTCTTGTGAATTCAAAATATTTTTCCCCCGTTATTTTTCCTTCCCCATTTATTTATTTATTTATTTATTTATTTATTTATTTATTTATTTATTTATTTATTTATTTATTTATTTATTTATTTATTTATTTGGGTTTGTATGCTGCTCCTCTCCGGGGACTCGGAGCGACTAACAACATATATATAACAGAGAATTACAATATAAAAACCCAAACAAGATATCTAAAAACCAATAAAAAACACACATTCAATGCAACAATCAACTACAATCATCCCCAGGCTTGCCGGCAAAGATGAGTTTTTAGGTTTTTCCGGAAGGCCGGGAGAGTTGGAGAAACGCGGACTTCAGGAGGCAGTTGGTTCCAGAGGGCAGGCGCCACAACAGAGAAAGCCCTCCCCCTAGGGCCTGCCAGACGACATTGTTTCACTGACGGGACCCGGAGGAGGCCGACCCTGTGTGCTCTCACCGGTCATAGAGAAGTATTTGCCATCCATCTTTATGAATGAAATTAATTAATGGCCATAAATTAGCAAAAAGTGGAATGAGTCCTATGACATTCAAATGATTTTGAGGACATTCCTATATATGGCCTAGTCATTTTATGACCAAGACCACCATGTCCCCTCATAAACATTTCTCCAAGATTTTTTTCTCCTTTGAAATAATTCTTAATTTCTAAGACAAATTGTGTTTTATCAAACAGAACAAGGACCTGCAGCAAGAGAATAAAGTAGAGTTTCATCTATTTTGCTCTGTGAAGAATAATTTCTAGTGCCTGAGTCCCCTCATTGAAACAAAAACATTTTAAATACGCAAGTGAGGAAGTCTATTTCCTACCTCCGCCCATGCCTCCATCTGAGCCACATTTATTGAAGTTCACCTTGGCATTTACTTCCAGAGTTTCTTGAAATGGAAAACTTAAGCCAATCGATGCTCCAAAACAGCTATTTACATAATCCTTTTTAATGTCTATAGTAGAGGAAGAAATCATGAATATCATGTTTATATCCA
This sequence comes from Bothrops alternatus, assembly GCA_034064705.1. Taxonomy (NCBI): domain Eukaryota; kingdom Metazoa; phylum Chordata; class Lepidosauria; order Squamata; family Viperidae; genus Bothrops; species Bothrops alternatus. Next base: position 5,571,010 of record JARGCV010000039.1, on the reverse strand, counting down.
TGGATAATTGATCAAACTTCATGTCTTAGTAACCAACAGAAGCACAATAAGAACATCCATATTTGCATTTCAACATTTTTTTCCACTGGTCATTGTCTCTAAAATAATGTCTGCCAAGGGTACAACAACAAAAAAAAAAACAAGATAGCAGGCACAGCCATATGATAAAAGCCCTGTCCTTTTCCACAGGCAAGACAACATTAAAAAGGGTGGGAATTCACCCTTATGTTGTGACACACATAAACAAAGGTAGGAATTTAACTGCATAGTTTTTGACTCCATCCCTGGCAGCTGGTATCTGGAAAGATATTGACAAAAACTAGGTGAATGCATTTCTGCTTTTAAAAAAGCCAATATAAATCACATTTCCATAGTTGCCACTGTGTAAGTCATATATGGGATTTGAAAAATAAGAATGTCTAAGAAAAGATGTGTGAAAATAACTGAAATTATGTATTTTTGAAAAAAAAATGAAATACTTTATCTAAGTCAACCTATATTCAATTATGCTGTTGTTGCTACAAACAAAGGCATAGCCAAGGTTCTGTTCATATTTTTGGTCCTTCAAGAAATAAAGGAAATGTCCAAGAAATTTCTTTGGCTTCCCCTCATAACTGGAAAGGCTGCCATATTTTGAAACACTTTGGAAACTATTCTGAAGAAAAATTTCTCTATTCTTTCTTAAAGGAGTCAAACTTTTTAAAAGTTTCTACATAATGTAAGCCTGAAAAAAACCAGCTGCCCCTGCTTTAAGGAATCCATTTGTTAAAGCAGGCTGTAGAAGGAACTCTCAAAACAGCAGCATCATTGGAAGATTGGAAAAGTTGGATTTTTTGGGGGGGGGGGATAAACAGCAAGAAGATACTTTGGTGGATCAAGGCTCAAGACCATCTTCCAAAATCATTTTCCAAACCTTCTAAACTTGGGTTTAAATAGAAAATATTGCCTTGTTGCCCAGTATTCTCTGCTACAACCTATCTCCTTTCACTTTCCACTAGTAAAAATGCCTGGAGGAGCAGAGAATACCACTGAACCAACTATGTTCAGTTCTGTCACCTCAAAAGTTGTGAGAACTTGGCATACCATCCAGCAAGATTTCAAAACCCATAAAGACTACCAATTTTGAAGGTTGCCTTACTTCCTTTGATGCTTCACACAATGAATAAAGTACATAGGAAATTAATTGCAAGCCACCATACTCTTTATATATATTGTAAGTGCAATCTGCTAGAAACATAGTAATACCAAAGATATTATAAATGCAGCAGTTTTTCCTAACTTGCTACTTTCAGAGGTAAAAGTTGTAATACAACATTTTTGAATAGCATCAGCTTAGGAAAGACAGAAACCTGTAGAATCTTGCCTATTTCCTTTTAGACCCAAAAGTATCCTTTGTCAAATTTTATGAAATTCTATTCAGTATTTCAACAATTTATTTAATAGACATCAGACTGATCTCTTTTTTAAAAAAAATCTTTCTCAGTGAGGAAAATCCATATATGTTTGTTTTGGTAAGTTTGCATTTGCACATAATAGTCAGCCAGTTTTTATTTTAACCATGGTTTGCTGAACAAGCCAAGAACAGCTGAAGTCACCGCTTGCTTGACTAATGCCTCATTAATTTTCTCAATTTCTTCCACTGGTACCCAGAAGATACCGATGGAGTACAAGAACAAAGAATAAATTGGAATTCGGGCATTTAGATTAAAACAAACCATAGTTTCATTAAGCCAGGATTCATAAATCAAAGATGAGCCAGAGTTTCACATTCAGACTTTGTGGGCAAAATAAAGCAGTGTTTCTTAATTGGGCTGGCTTGCACACTATGCTGTCCTTTCTATTGTGACTAAGTATATTGTATCACTATTGCTTCATGTAATTAGGGAACTAAAGTTTAATGTTTCCCAATGAGCAGAAAGTCCCAATAAAGCTATGACTCGGACTGTACTTTGCCATATCTAATAGAACAAAGTCTCCCTACTGCTGAATTTATATTCATTTGCTGCCAACTGACAGAATACTAATAAATCCATAGTATTGTTTGTATTTAACTACTCCACCACTGTTTAATAACACACCTGGGTGAAATCTATTTACTTTAAACAAAAAGAAATGATTAGTTCTTTTCTCAGTGTTTCAACAATATATTCTAGAACCTCTTAAGTAATTAGTTGCAGCAAAGACCTGTCAATACAATTTGTTATTGGTAGTCATGAGAGGATTGCTCCTACTTTGATCAATGGTATGTAGTAGATATCATAAAATGATCATACAAAATATATTGGCAGTGTAGGAAAAGAGAAAACAAGATTATTTATTGTCTTATTGTAATTCCAGGGGGCTACATAGGATACACAAATTAGATGGATTTCTGCTTTTAATTTTAGAATTAATCACAGTGTGAGAAAGTTTCTTTCTGTTGTATAATTAGAAATCACAAATAAATGGCATTGCTCTTCTGTGAAACCATACAAGAATAATGATTTGCTCTGAAACAAAAAAATCAAAGTAATCTTTGAGCAATTTTTGTAACTCTATTTTTTATTTTTTTTTAAACTGAATCTTCATCAGAAGATAGAGAAATGTAGGTAGCTAACATTTACACTTAGTCCAAAATCTATTACATACAAACATGTATATTTTGCTTTGTTCTCTCTTTTTCTTCTCCCATAAAAATTTTCTCCCCAAAGAAGCCTTAAAAGGCCTCCATAAAAAATAATGAAACCAAATTTCAATAAAACAAATTAAACAAAACAAGCAATAAAATCACTAATGCTAAAAAAGTGTATCTATATATGCCTCAAAATATACAAATTAAAACGTTTTTTTAAAATACAAAGGCTTAGTCAGGAGGTCCAAATGAAATACCCATCTATCTATCTGTCCACTATCTATTTACCTACCTACTTTTCTAGTTATTTTGATTTACATTTTTAGTTTCCTAAACATATACCAATTGTATATGAATGGCTACAATAACTGATATATAAACAGTGGCTCTGGACAGAGAAAGGGGTGGCATATAAATTTAATAATAAATAAAAATGCCAACTACTCGTGTTGCATTCTAGAAAACTTTTCTGTCCAATTTCAATTGCATCACATCTATAAAGAAGATTGTAAGATACTACAACATAACATAAAAATTAAAAACAAGTATTTCTGGATCAGACCAGTGACTCATTTAGATCACCAATTTTTGTCACTGTCTATATCCTACTGTAAGAAATTGGAACGCCATGCACAGCAGGGATCAATAATTCCAATAAAGACCTACCTGATCTGCATATGATGTTTTTGAAAGCTACCTCCATAGCTCAGCAACTCCTAGCTTACTGTGGCTACTAAACATGTTACAAATCCTTTATTCTTGAGTTCAAAAGGCATGCTAAAGTAATTCTGCTGCCTGAGGCAAAGGACAATACTTATAGCAATAGCACTTAGACTTATATACCACTTCACAGTGCTTTACAGCTCTCTCTAAGTGGTTTACAGAGTCAGCATATTGACCCCAACAATCTGGGCCCTCATTTTACTGACTTCAGAAGGATGGAAGGCTGAATCAACAGTGAACTGGTCAGGATTGAACTCCTGGCTGTGGGCAGAGTTTGCCTGCACTACTGCATTCTAATCACTGTGCCACCAGGGCTCAAGATGGCACACTGAAGACAACTCACAATAAGTCATACTGACAGGAAAGTTAAGCTTGGGGAGAAAAAAAACTCTTTTTGTTGTTGAAGGAGTAACCAGTAGAAAGCTAAACTTGCATACTGGGTTCATTAAAATATGCCCCTACCTTTAAGCATCATTTGGCAATTAACGTGCCTGCCAAGGCAAGGAGTGTGAAACTACCCCTTAAGAGTATATTTCTGCCTTCGCTTCATTGAGTCGTCCATACGTGATAGTGATTGCATCCATCACAAGCTTTTTCAGAAGAAGGGAAACAAACCCATAATTCTAGAGAAACATTTGCTTTCAGACACTGTGAGCAGCACTAAAGCAAAGGGCTGACATTCACTGAACCACAGATTTGCTTCTCCTGACTCAACAAGGCACTTAACTATAGCACTGGCTTGATAAATGTGTCTCTTTTTTTTTTATAGTCTGCTGCTGTGGGTGAAAATTATACAAGTATCCCACATAAAAGGAAAAAATATTTTTCTCCCGGGGCGCATTTTTTTGTTCTCTGTTTTAGGACTCCCCTCCTCTTTCCAAGGGGCCCACCTTCTTGTATAAATCACACCCTTTCTGAAAGGCAGGGAGCAAAATGTAAAATAAATAAAGGAATGGCTTTATTGAGATACTGCTGGCTGATGTATTCTTGATCTTCTTCTCTTGATAACCTTGCTTCCCTGCAGCCTTGAATGGCCTGTTGGTCTCCCTATTGGTCACTCTTTGAGACCAGGAAAGACACAAGCTTGCAAGTATTAAAGTCCACCGGATCCAGTGGTGGGATTCAAATATGTGAACAACTGGTTCTGTGTGGATGCCACTTCCGGAAGTCCATTCTGGACCTGGGCAACAAAAAATTAGCTACCAGTTCTGCCAAAGTGGTGCAAACTGGCTGAACCCCACCACTGACTGAATCCACAGCCTGACTGGATGGACACTATTCAATATTGCAAGCTCCGAGCTTATTACCATTTATTTATTTATTTATAAAATTTATAGGCTACCCATCTTACCACAAGGTAACTCTGGGCAGCTACTGGGAAAAACACAATAGCCGTTTCCATAGGGGGTAGCACTTCAGTACCATGTGTATGCACTGATTTTTATTTTTTGCACTAACAAGCTTGCACTAATAAGATATCATTTATGTGGATGGCTGGAGTAGTGAAGAGGCATGCCAAGAAATGCTCAAAATGCAAACAAATCCACATAGTACAGGAGTCTTCAAACTTGGCAACTTTAAGACTTGTGGACTTCAACTCCCAGAATTCCTTAGTTATCTAACAAAATGAAATTCAGTAGTGGGAAAAAAGTAAGGTTCTACATTTAGGCAAGAAAAACCAAATGTAAAGGTATAGTATAGGGGGTACCTTGCTCAATAGTAGTAACTGTGAGAGGGATCTTGGAGTCCTAGTGGATAATCACTTAAATATGAGCCAGCAGTGTGCTGCAGCTGCCAAAAAAGCCAACACAGTGCTGGGCTGTATTAACAGAGGGATAGAATCAAGATCACGTGAAGTATTGGTCACCATGATGTAAAAAAAGATGCTGAGACTCCAGAAAGAGTACAGAGAAGAGCAACAAAAATGATTAGGGGACTGGAGGCTAAAACATATAAGGAACGGTTGCTGGAATTGGATATGTCTAGTTTAATGAAGAGAAGGACGTGGGGGGACATGATAGCAGTGTTCCAATATCTCAGGGGCTGCCACAAAGAGGAGGGAGTCAAGCTATTCTCCAAGGCGCCTGAAGGCAGGACAAGAAGCAACGGGTGGAAACTAAGCAAGGAAAGAAGCAACCTAGAAGTGAGGAGAAACTTCCTAACAGTTAGAACAATTAACCAGTGGAACAACCTGCCTCCAGAAGCGGTGAATGCTCCAACACTGGAAGTTTTTAAGAAGAGACTGGACAGCCATTTGTCTGAAATGGTATAGGGTTTCCTTCCTGCCTGAGCAGGGGGTTGGACTAGATGATCTCCATAGTCCCTTCCAACTTTATTATTATTATTAAGTCTTAAAGTTGCCGAGGTTGAAGACCCCTGAGAGAGTACAATTCTCATTTAAATGTCTTTCCCCGCTTCTGCTCTGAGAAGCTCTCCAGCCATTCTTGAGTCTGCAGAAAAGTATACAAACATAATAGTGTGACTTACAACTGGTCCTTGCTCTTATGACCATCGTAGCATCCTCACAGTTACATGATCAAAATTTGGGTGCTCTGCATGTATTTAACAACAGTTGCAGCATCCCAAGGTCATTTGATCGCCATTTGCGACCTTCCCAGCTGACCAGTAAAGTCAGATTCACTTAAAGAGTACATGATTCACTTAACAACCATGGCAAAAAAAATCATAAAATTGTGATCATAAGTTGAGGAGTACCTCTATATGCTTTGTGTAGAAAAGATGCCAACTTCATTTCTGGATAACCTCAGCTCTAACCAAGGAAGGTGAGGCTTAGATATAAATTTGGGGACTAGTATAGGCTCATAGGAATAATACTCAGGATTGAAGTCTAAGCAGAAGAATCTCCAGTTAACGCCATCCCACACTGCCATTCCTCCCTCTACAGCATCCTCGTTCCCCACACCCAGGAGTCATGGTGGTGCAGTGGTTAAAATGCAGAATTGCCAGCTAATTCTGCTGACTGCCAACTGTCAGCAGTTCGACAGTTCAAGTATCATTGGCTCAAGGTTGACTCAGTCTTCCATCCTTCCGAGGTCAGTAAAATGAGGACCCAGAGATGCTGACTCTGTAAACTGCTTAGAGAGGGCTGTAAAGCACTGTGAAGTGGTATATAAGTCTAAGTGCTATTCCTCTGGCTATCCTTCCCTTTTAAAAACATCCTTTTTAGGGAAAAGCAGTATTCCACGCAAGGAAACAAGCTCACTCATAATCTCATAATCACCCACATGTCTTAGCTCTTTGATGCATTGCTTGGAAATGTGAAACTTAGACAATGTACTTCTCCACTTGTTCCTACTGCAAAACCTCTTAATTCATAGATATGTAGTCCTTGGCTTACAACCACAATGGAGCCCAATATTTCAGTGCTTTGCAAGATAGCTGTTAAATGAGCTTTGCCCCATTGTACGACTTTTCTTGACCTGGCTGTTAAGTGAATTACTGCAGTTGGTAAGCTTGTAACATACTGTAGTTGTTAAGTGAGTTTGGCTTCCCCATTGACTTTGCTTGTCAGAAGGGATCACATGACCCTGGGACACTGCAACCGTCATAAGTGCATGCCAGTTACTAAGTGTCCAAATTTTGATCACATGAACCATGGGGAAGCTGCAATGGTCGTAAGTGTGAAAAACTGCCATAAGTCACTTTCTTCAGTGCTGGTGTAACTTTAAACGGTCAGTGAACAAATGATTGTAAATCGAGGACTACCTGTATTGGTAATCCAGAACATGAGTTTTATGATCAATAATAGTTTTTCTCACCTGTCCAAAAATCATAGAGAAAAACAGATTTACCTCCAAATGTACCTGAAATCTGTCTCAAGTTATTATAAAAGGATAAGGCCGGGGTTTATATTTTTATGAAATTGTTTATACTATTTATCTGAAGTCCAGATGTTCCCAGCTGTGCAAATTGAATATATCCCCTTTTGAAAATAATACAAGCTGAGTAGAGGACTGGGGCATTTTGGTGCATATCTCTGTTGTGCTTACGCTTCCTGCTATGGACACAGCTTGCCTCCCCTGGATTTGGGCAACTTTCCTTTGTTTGTGTAGAATAATTCGCAGGTTTTGACTAACTCAGTCTGTCGTTTACCTCCAATGCATTAAGCAACCAACAATCAATTTCTCATTGCTAATGTAACTGTGGAAGCAGTTAACAGCCCTTGTAAATATAATCTATATTAAGATGCTGTAATTCAAATCTGGATTGCCTTGAACTGATCTGTAAAAGCATAGCAGTACAAAGACTTCAGATCTGCAACTGATGGCCATGGCAACTGATGGCATTCAGACAGAATCTAGGGGGGGGTTATGTCCCCCTAAAAAATGTTGCAGCTGGTCAGAACAATTCCAAGAATAAAGAGAGACAGAAGATTATTGGACTGCCAACTCCGAGGCCTTCTGGGTTCATGTAGGCAAGACAGTCTCAGGGAAATAAATGTAGTGGTCTAGATTAAGCAAATAAGGGTGCTCTTTGCCCATACATAATAAAACAGAACAGGTGAGCACTTTGCACTGTGAGATCCCTGGAAACACTGTTTCTCTTTTGGCAAAAATAAAAATCATTAGTACAGCTATCCATGTGCATTACATTTCCATACATAGATCTGCAGAACAGATGTCTTCCTCCGTACTAGTCAGCCTGGCCATCAAATATTAAGACTTTATATCATCGGTTCTCAACCTTTTTTAGGTCGCGAGCCCCGATCTGTCAAGCACCGCGCATGCACGGTGCTACCTCCTGTGCCGCGCATGCGCGGTGCTGCCCCCTGTGCCGGCCGAGGGAGGTAAGCCACTCGCCAGGCCCCACGCGTGCCAAAAACTCCCTGCATCCGCCGCTGCCCCGCTAGCCTTGCCTTCGCTGATGCCCGTTTGGGGTGGCAGCAGGCAGGCCTAGGCGCTCCTGGGTGGCTGTGGCAGTGACGGCGCAGGGCGACCACGGGCTGGGCCACCAGCTGGCCCAGCCCAAGGGAGGTAAGCCACCCGCCGGGCCCCATGCGTGCCAAAAACTCTCCCTGCGCCCGCCGCTGCCCTGCTAGCCTTACCTTTGCTGCCGCCCGTTCAGGGTGGTGGCAGGTAGGCCCAGGCACTCCTGGGCGGCCGCGGCAAGCAGTAGCAATGGCGCAGGGTGACCACTGGCTGGGCCACCAGCTGGCCCAGCCCAAGGGAGGTAAGGCACCTGCCGGGCCCCACATGCATCAGCTGCCCTCCCTGCGCCCGCCGGCCTCCCACCTCCCACCCCTGGCCCTCTTTTACTTACATTTTTAGTAGTTGAGCAGGGAGGGGTGGAAAGTTCCGGACCGCTCGCCTTCGCTGCAGACAATTTGCAGCACCGTTTGCAGACTGGGACTTTTGGCAGGCTCAGCAGGGCAGAGACAGCCTGGACAATTCCTATTGGCTTTTGAAAGCCAATAGAATTAGACTCTATTCAAGAGAGTCTATTCTATTGGCTTTCAAAAACCAATAGAATAAGAGGGAGTACCACAGCTAAGGAAAAGGGAAAAAAATGGCGTAGCACAGCTAAGGAAAAGGGGGGAAAAATGGCGGACTGCATTGTTTGGCGACCCCCGTGAAATGGTCGTTCGACCCCAAATGGGGTCACGACCCACAGGTTGAGAACCGCTGCTTTATATCTGTATTTTCTTTTTCTTTCCCAGTCCTCCATTCCTTCATTTTAGTACCTTTTTTAATAGTAAATCGGAGGGCAGGGAGTGTTTTCAGATAGAAATGTAAGATACCAATCCTGAACCAATGGCATTAAGCCTATACAGTCGGTGTGCCTTGATGTATAAAGTTCCCTCACTGAACAGTATATAAAATAAATGTGCAAACCTGAGCTCGTCATTTTGTCTTTGTTCACAACAAGAATGTATTCAAAGATGCCTCCAATAGTTCCAGATGTCATGAAATGGGTGCCATATTCATCAATAAATCTGCTGTACATCCCATAATTGTATTCCTCTGGGAGGTCTATCAGAGACTGCAACATGTCTTCATCCAAGTATATATTATCACGTCTCATCTTGAAACGTGCTGTTTGTACTTTAGTTTTGGCTCTAATAAATCCTACATTCTGGGAGGTAAGAAGATAGCTAGTTAGCAGACAGACAGAAGTTACAGATAGTCCCCAACTTATGACCCCAACTGAGCTCAAAATTTCTGTTTGCTAAGTGAGACATTTGTTAAGTGAGTTTTGCCCCATTTTATGACCTTCCTTGCCACCGTTGTTAAGTGAATCACTGCAGTTGTTCAGTTAATAACATGGTTGTTAAGTGAATCTAGCTTCCCTATTGACTGTAACCATCATAAATATGAATCAGTTGCCAAGCGTCTTAATTTTGATCACATGACCTTGGGATTGCTGCGAGGGTTGTAGGTATGAAAAATAGTCACAAATCACTTCTTTTAGTGCCGTTGTAACTTTGAACAGTCACTGTTATAAGTCGAGGACTACCTGTATATCCAGTTTTTGCATGGGAGATAAGTAACTAATTAGTTAGCAGACAGTGACAAATTATACTCTGGAAGTATAAGTGTCCGGGAAGGAAGTAGAAAGCTAGTTAGCAGTCAGAAACAAGTTAAACTGAGTTTTTGAAACATGGTCTTATAATCATATGCAAAGTTCAATTTATTTATTTATTTATCTATTTATTTATTTATGACAATTTATTGGCCTCAGTGATTCCAGGCAGCTTACAAAAATAAAATAAAAAAACAACAACACAAATACAATATGAAAAGTCATTACCACCCACCTCCTCAGTGTCAACAATCAAATGAGCCATTTGAGAGGGCCATCCCACTTTGGGATCCCCAGGCCCATTGGCAAAAACCCCTCTTTACTTGTTTCTCTAACCTCAGCAAATTATTCAAAAGTCCTGGGTTGTAAGCAGTTCCTATACAAGCCTTCTAAAAACTGATCAACACCAAGCTGTTCACATTTCTTGATTTCCAAGCTTTCCTAAATCATAAGCAAAATAATGGCTTCCTGCAACTCCGGTTTCCTTAAATTAATGAAGAAAAGACAGATTTGCTGTTGGAACACTTTCTCTGAAAACTGTTGCCTGATGAATAATTCTAAATGTTTTTTAACCATTATCATTTATATATTTAAGATCAAGGAAGGAGGACTGGAGGGAGATAGTATGCAACATTTTTCATAATTTTATTCTCCATTATAATATTTCTTTTTACTTCAGTGCAATAAGAGCAATAGCAATGTTGGTCATCTCACATGTGCAGTTACACACATAAATTAAGATATGAGTATTCCTGGTTCAAGAGGGACATGTGAGTGATTTGATTTAAAAAAAATTAACAAGGATTGAGAAAGATGAGCTTTGATGTTGTATTACCTTTTCTTTGTATTGAGTAAAATTGTTCAGGGTCCCTGAAGCCTTTGATAAAGTTAAGCCCAGTTCCAGAGACACAGGAACGCTAGCAGGTCCTATGCCAACTGTAAAACCAGCATTTCTAGAGGTGTCTTTTTTGATGGCCCTCAGTAACTCTGCAGAATCATCATAATATTCTGAAGAGACACCAGTATCAGCCTGAGCCTGAAATGAAAAGATAATATGTTGGATTAACATCAATGGATTCTCTTTTGCCCTAATAGAAGAGGGGTGGTGAACTATGGCCCCTTTATGACCTGTGGACTTCAATTCCCAGAGCATGGATGGCTCAGGAGTTCTGGGAGTTGAAGTCCACAGGTCATAAAGAGGCCATAGTTCCCCACCCCTGCCCTAGAAGCGCCAAATTTGTTGGATATGAGATAGGTGGCAAATAAATTTTATAGATCGTTAGATAGATGATGATGAAGATGATAGATAGATAGATAGATAGATAGATAGATAGATAGATAGATAGATAGATAGATAGATAGATAGATGTGTGTGTTTGTGTGTGTGTGAGTGAGTGAGTGAGAGAGAGAGTGAGTGAGAGAGAGAGAGAGAGAGAGAGAGAGAGAGAGAGAGAGAGAGAGAGAGAGAGAGAGAGAGAGAGAGGTTGTAAACACCATTTTGAAATTTGTATCCTTATTGTAGATGTCTCTGCCCCACCTCATTCCCAGTCTCTATATAAACTGTTAATCTTCCACTGAACTTGGAATTAAAGGCCCATCGCATATTCACACGTCTACAAATCTAGGTGATATATTGATGAGAATATAGAGTAACAGAGTTGGAAGGAACCACGAATGTCTATTAGTCTAACCCCCTGCTCAGGCAGGGAGCTCTATATTACTTCAGACAGCTGATTGTCCAATCTTTTCTCACCCCCCCCCAGTGATGCAGCACCCACAACTTCTGTAGGCAAGCTGCTCCACTGATTTTGTCCTCAATGTCAGGAAATTTATCCTTAGTTCTAGGTTGAGCTTTCATCCCTTACTTACCCTGAGGTGCTTTGGAGAATGTGTTGGCCTCTTCTTCTCTGTGACAGCCTCTCAAATATTGGAAGACTGCTATCATGTCACCTCCTAGTCCTTCTCTTCATTAGACATTCCCAGTTCTAATAACTGTTCATCGTACAGTTTAGCCTCCAATCCCCTAATTATCTTTGTTGCCTCTTCTCCACGCACTTTCTAGAGTCTCAACATCTTTTTTTGTACTGTGGTGGCCAAAACTAGATGCAGTATTCCAAGTGCAGAATAAAGTGATACTACACTGCACCTAGATCTAATAGTACACAATGCCACAACAGTGCTAATAGGCTATACTTTGCAGTCCTTTAGGTGAAATTGCACAAGGCAGAAAACTGACTTGATTCCTGCAATAGGTCATTCAGAGTTTCCATTCTGGCCTCAGCAGTAGGGGACCAAATCCTGGCCTCAGTTACCACATTAGAAGCAAACAAATACTCATGAATAGATCATTAACTCACTTAAAATCAATCAATCCAGAATAGGTCTTCTTCTTAGTGTCTTGGATGACATTGATGATGCTTTTTATATATATAACTCCAAGCAATGAACTTGCCTAATACCATTCAACGTATAATTCTACTGCATTAGATCTTTCCTTGCATAGATCCAGTGCTATTGAATCCTTAACATTAAGCACACACATATGCCCACATACTTACTAGAAATTGGTAGAAGTGAACATTGTAGGATCTTCGAAAATATTTCTCATCATCCCCATAATACAAATGTTCACATGTCGAATCATACTTCAGCTCTCGCCATTCTCCATTATAAACAGTTTCACACTGGCCTCCAAAGTACTTAGGGTCATAAACTAATAGTGCTGGCTTTTGGGTAAGGATGTTGAATCTTTAATAAAGAAAAAGAAAGGCAGATAGGTAAGCAGTGTTGGTGTGTTCTGTGGCAAAGAGTGTTCCACTTCTTAAGCATCCTAGAAACTCTCTCTAAAAAAAATAAATCTGGGGGATGATTCAGAGGCAAGCCGATTAAAGCTGTGATTCTCTATTTCCTTACTTCTAAATATGTATAATTGATTTTTATTTCTGACTAGACACATAGATGACAACACAATAAACTGGTACAAGTTGTAAAAGTTCTCAGTTTGCACCATACCACATTAGAATGAAGGCCTTTTTAATATTGAGTGCATGAAATGTGACAATTGTTCACATTTACTTTTTTATTCTTTGCACACTTTTATGGCATTATTGTCTTCGGGGTGCAGTTGTATGAATATATTTGATAATGCATTTGAAGTATGTGTCATAGTGTGGATACATTTTTGAGCATACTTTTGAAATGTTTTCCATTTGGCACAAATTAGTTTGTGCTAAAATCCTGTGCCTACTTATCTAGGAGTAAAATTCAATGAAATGCTAAGGGGTGTACCTCTGAGTAAACATGCAATTAACATTTTGATATGCCTTCATTGCCAATTTAAAACCCACAGTATGTTGACTTCCGGTTTGCCATCACTTCTGGTTTGCCATTGTGGCCGCAGCAGCCGCTGAAAGGCAAGCTCCGTCTTCCATTTTCGGTTTCATTTCGCTGGGGGACCCTGGAAAGGGTCGAAATTCACCCTGTAAGGACGACTTTGATCGCGGGGGTGGCAGCCCTTCTGCTTGATCCGGGAGTAGGAAAGACCGGCCATAGCAATATGGCTCATCACTAGGCTGCATACTGCCAAAGTCAAACTTATCACCAGGCACTGAGTGAGAGCCGATCTTCTCTCTAAGATCCTAAATATTTTTCTTCCTGTAAAAGCTGGCCAAAGTATTTTTCTCCCTGAGGAGAGAGGGAAGGGAATTTCTATCCCACCCTCTAAGAATAGCGGCGACTGACTACTCAGGGGAGTTAAAGCACTAAAAGAATAACTTTAATTTAATTGGATTTGTATGTTTCTGAAACTTGGGGACCAAAAGGTGTCTTATTTTTAATGAACACTTTTGTTTTTATCTATAAGAAACAAAATTGGAAAAAGGACTATAAAAACTTTGGACTTAAAAACCTTAAGCGGCATCGGTGACATTTTGTGGTGAAGCTTGGTATTACAACTTGTTATTGCCTAAAGAAGACTTGGCTTGAAGCCCAGACTACAGATAAGACTCTTTTAACTTTGATAAACGCCACCTGTGAGACATTCAGCTGTAAAGAGAACTTCTGGGTGGCATGGTTGGCCTCCTTAAACTATGAATGTTAACCTTTATTGATTTTTAGAGCTGTATGTGGGGAATTGCCTTCCTACTTTTTTATCTGAGGAATATTGGTCATTATTTGAGATGATGAAATACCTTGGCTTATAAAATTTTACTTGACAAATGACTTTTACTATAAAGACTACCTACAAACACATGAAACAGAGGTCCCATACCCAGCTATAAAATTACTTTTATCATCTGACTTCAAAGTCCTCAACTTAACGCACCATTAAGAGAAGATGGATGAAGACCAGGAAATGATTATTTCCATGTTGAAAGCAATACATGAAACCATCTTTTCAGCTTGTGATGAAATAAGATGGATCATAAAAGATTGTACTAATACTGAGATGAATAATATGTGATAGACTAGAAACTGTGGATAGACTATAGAAAAGAGAAACACCAATCAAATAAAGTGTAACAGGCGTATAGTTGAGGCTTGATGTGAGGAGTGAAAAATGTTTACCAAACCAGACGTTTACAAAGATTAATACTTAGTGTTGTATATCAGGTGCTATGACGATTGATGCATACTAAGATTTTATGTTTAATGCTGATTGTTTTAATAAAAGAATTTTTATATATAAAAAAAGAAAAGAACAAAATGTCAGCTTAGATATACAAAACCAAATTCCAACTACAACTAAAGAACTAACAGCGCAGAAGGTAACAGAAGAAGTGGAACAATCATATACTAAGACAGAGGACTCAATTGACCAACAAATACAGTCAATGGAATAGTCAGAAAAGGGAATGACAACACTGAAAATGGAAAAGACTTTCTATATAAATCAGAAGAAATTTGAGGAGCAAGAAGAAGAACAGAATGAATGGAAGATAAACATACCAGGACAATTATGGGGATTTGAAATAATAGGGAGACAATTTAAGGAATACAAATGGGCTAGCCCTACCAAAAAAATGGCAACTAAATGGTCTCTCTTATTCCAAACAGTATATATAAAATAGAGGGAGATCTATTTGATGATTTAAAAGCATTGACAGGGAAGGCTAGTTGGCAAAGAAAAAAAGCTAGAATAAGGCTGAAGAAAATTGGGGTTTTGATTTACCAGAGGGGAATTCATATTACTAATTAGAGGGTCAAAGGGAGAAGTTGAGATAAGGGAAATTTAAAACATTTGGAAATTAGTTGAAAATAAGGATGCTATTTGTTTAATACTTAAAAATTAGACCCAAAAGAAAAAAAATATTAATATGTTTGATTTATTGATTAACTCAGACAATATATATAAATAGGCTTTGATTTATTAAAGGGGATACTATATTATTAATTAGATGTTGTAAGATGGGGGGAAAGATAGCTTTTAGGAAATAGAACAAGATTATACTCAAATAGATAAGATGTATATTTTAAATATCAGATTCGGTTTTGAATTGAGATAAAGGAAACTTTGGTTACCTAAAACCTGGAAATTATAAATATCAAATGTTAAATTTGAATATTGATGGGAAACTAAAAATTGGGAAAAACTAAAAACAGGACATTGATTGAATGTAAAGATTGAATATAAAAGTAATTAAGATATGTATAAGCTAAAAAAATATTGATAAATGTAATAATGATGTTTTTGTTTAGTTGCTATAATAAGAACTGTATTAGCTTAAACATGAGATAGTAGATATTAAGGGAAAAAGAGAGGAAATATTTGAAGTTGTAGTTTGAGATTTGTACTAAAGATTTTTGTATGTTACTGAACTATTGATGAACCCAGCCACCATGTTGCTTTTTAAATACCTAAATGTAAAATTGGAAAATTAATAAAAATACTATTAAAAAAATAAATAATGGATTCACTTAATGGTTGTGTGATATAATTAAGTGCAGTGATTTGCTTAAGAAGTGTGGGGGGGGGGGGAAATCAGATGCAGCCACCTTGCTTGGCAATGGAAATTCTGGTCCCAAATGTTTTCGTACGTTCAGGACTACCTGTGCTATAACTTGGTAACAGCTGAGGAACCTTCCTAGCTGTCTTGTATTTGGTTCTACAATTGCAACTATAGGATTAACCTTTAGGTTTGAACCACTGGTCTCTTGGGTTCTTTGTGCACCATCGGACAGGGAGGCATTAGTGGCACCAAGGGGGTGATCCAAACAATAGAAACAAGGCACACAATTTCTCCAGGGCAGGACAGACGTAAAGAATGGTAACAATAAAGGAGAATATTGGTAACTTGGAGTTGAAATGAAGCTCCTTGGTGCTCTCTGAGTTTGGTTGTTTCCTTGCAGATGTTTCATTATCTAAACTACGTAACATCATCAGTGTTAATCTATATCGAATTGCTTATAAGTAGTAGCTCGGGAAGTGGTAGCCAGATTATTTCCCATTATTTTTTGTGTATTCTTTATTTTATACTTTTAATTCAGTAAAACAAACAACAAAAGAGAAAAGAAAGAAAAATGAAAAGAATGCATGCATAAAATGAACTTAACGCTAGCGAGAGATGAAAATATGGTTATAAAAAGTTTGGTTAAAGTTTTTTTTTAAAGGCAAAAGAGATAAAATAATGAAGAAAAAATATAGGAAAAAGGATCCTAATAGCTGCCTTCTCCCCCCCCCACACACACACTCTTTCTTTTCCTCCTTTCCTTCCTTCTTTGAAGTTTTATATCATTCTAGCCTACAATTTTTAAAATTTGTTCTGTCTCTGTGACATATATGAATACAAAAATTTAGATACATCTTTAAAATGACATTGACTCTGCATAAGTATTTCAAATTCTGTCCTCTTTTTCAGGGTCCTTCCTTTATTAATATCACTCATTTTTCCAATTATTTGCATATATTTGTGCATTCTCTATAAACCTTTCTGTCCTTGTGTAATCCTGTATAGCCTACTAAGGACAGGCTGCACAAACCATACAGATGCTGCGTTGTCAAACTCATAATATTTGTCTTTTGGCCATTATTATTGTATTGCTAATAATTTTAGTAAATTATAAACATCAGAATTCTTTTTAAAGGAGTTTATGAGTGCTGTGAGGGTGATAAGCTGTCAAAACAGTGTTTGGTCTTAAAGCCAGAGAGACATTTTCTCCCAGATGAAAGGATGATGTAGATGCACTAAATAATTCTCAGTATTTAAAACACAATGAAAAACCAGGTAAACTTTTATTTATCTAGAGAATATAGTCTATTATAGAACCGATTAGATGAAGAATCTATTCCTATGGTATTTATAAAGTCTCTATCTTAACTTGGTTGCGTTCTAAAATGTTCATTTCAGAATATAGCACAATATGATGGATAAAAATAAACATTTTTTCTGGCATATTAAGTAAATGAAGCAGAAAAAAATAATGCTGTTCTATTTAAAAAAATCTGAAATTTTTCAACTACTTAATTTGATGAGGAACAACATTTTGGCTTGCCACGGAAATGTTGCTGAGTGGGATAAGAGATCTTGTGTATAGCTGGGAAATGCCTAAAGGGCATATTTGAATGTATTGTTTTTCCTTATGCAGTCATCTCTTCAATCAGGGGTCTCCAAACTCTTATGTCCCACAAACTGGTAGCAGCAGTGGCTTCGGTGGTGTGGAGGAAGGAATGGTTTCACACACAAACACAACATAAATCCTGTGCATGTGCAAAAGAAACGTTGCATGCTCACCCGCCACTTTGGTTCCCAATGGGCTGCAGGCCGATAGCAGTCCACTGTCCCGGGATTAGGGACCCTGTCTTAAACAGTCAGCAGCCTAAATCCCATAACGGGAATTCCTTCCATTGGGGTTTTTATAGGAGCAAGGCTGGGCGTCCACCTTGCGATTATTTTATACAGCATCAGAATAAATTCTAAATTCACAGGCACCAAGAGAAGGAGGTAGAAAAATTGAAAACATTTTCATACTGGAAGCAAACTTACCAAAACCAGAAGTAAGATTTTTGGTTCTATTTGATTTAAAAAAAAAAAAGCATGATCTAGGGCAGGGGTTCTCACCTTGGCAACTTTAAGACTTGTCCACAAGTCTTAAAGTTGCCAAGATGACAACCCCTGATCTAGAGAGAACAAATTCAACTTACCCACTTGAAACTCGTTCAATCCCTGGGACTGGATCTGGATATTCACATGTACTTACAGCATCATCACAATCAACTTCATCAGATCCATCCCTGCAGTCCAACTCTCCATTGCATACTAGGTGATGTTTAATGCAGCGCCCTGAAATACAAACATTGTTATATATCTATTTCTGGAATCTCTGCTTGGTCTAAAGTTGGATTTAAAGGTCTTTTCCACAGATCCATTAAAATAATTTGGGACAGGTTTTTCACATTCTTGCTCACCTGACACTTTAACACCTTTGACATAAGCCAAAGGTGTTGATGATAGCTGCTCCTTTTCGGAAGAAGTACATGTAGGTTGCTAAGAAACATTGGACTTTGCACATAATGTTAAGCTAGGTTGTTTAACTGTGGCCTGTGACCAAATAATAATATCCTGCTAATAACAAATTAGCACTTATATAAATGGGCCTGCACATATATAATACTAAGCCAAAAGAAAACCAGTAATATTATGGCTCAGTACTATGAATAAACTAGACCAGTGATGGTGAAACTATGCCATGTGTGTCAAAAGTGACACTGCACAATGTTTTGGGTGACTAAAACACCCTAATACGACTAATTGTCAAAAACACACCAGTTTTGCCTGATTTTTGGAAGCTGCAGGAATCACATGAAAATACGTGTGCTCTAGACCCTCTGAAAAATCAAGGGTCATGCAATTGTGCAACCTCCGGAGTGTCTGAAAATCATACAAGAATGGGGTGTGCTTTTGTGCAGTATTCGGAGGCTGCACAGGCCATGCTAGCATTCTCCAAAGCCGCTTCAAGAATGAAGGCCTCCTTCAAGTGGGCGCCACAGGCCTGTCAACAGAAAGACAACATTGTCTGAGTTGGATTGAATTTTTCATCAGCAAAGTCAATTTAGGCCCAAAAAGTTCATCATCACTGAACTAGATTATGAAGTGTACAAAAATGAAACATAAAGTTTTTATTCTTTGCTCTCATTTTAACAGCAAACAACAAAAATCTGTCTTCAAAGTAATTTCACCATCACTGTCTTTTTCAAGACTGGTCACCTCTAGGCACCAGTGCCTCATTTAATGGAAATTATAGAAACTGAACATATGCAAAGAGCATCAGATTGAGAAACATTGAAATGGAACCAAACTCACCTGTCTCCTGACACTGAAAGTCATTTCCACAGCTTTGTTCCACATCACATGGTTCTCTTGGTTCACATGCTTCTCTGTCCCAGATATTACCAGTACACATTCTCCCTTCATATTTGGCTGGTTGTACCAGTTGCCTTGATCTGAACTGTAGAGTGCATTAAACTAGTTATATACAAATTCATAAAAAATGTGGAGTTAAACATTTAGACTCCCACAAAATAATTTCACCCAAGAAGGGGAAGCATTAATTATATAGCCATTAAAAATGTAGAATTAATTGAGTGTTTCTCAATACAGTGGAAATTACTTAAAGCACAGCTTGCAGTATGTGGTGATGAAACATTCAGAGATAATTTTTTAAAAAAAAAAACAGAGGTAAAGCCTGATTGCAGTCAACATAAATTGCAGGGCCTTTTTTTAAATCCAATCGCTCTCTTGTTTCAAGAAGGAAAAATAACTGCATCAACCCGCAAATAACTGGGATCAGTTTTCCATGTCTTGGAATTCTATATAAACAATTGGTGCATATGAAATTCCTGTTTATACTTCATTTTTGTGAAATGAAGCCACACTTTTCTGCAGTCTCAGCTTTACAAAACAGCTTTTTCTTGGAGGTAAAGCTTGCCCCATTACAATGCTCCAGAAGTTAGTTAAGAGGAAGGTCTTCTTGATTACATTTAGTAGTGAGTAACATTGCCATAATACATTATTTAAGGTTACGATTGCTCCACAGCAATATCATTATCATGATTGTTTATATGATAATAATTTTTACATTATTATTAATGTAAATTGCATTGTCAGGGACTTGTAACTACCTAGTTGTTTATTACATTACCTGGACATTTTAACTGTTGTCCATGGCTATAAACTGTCAGGAGTACTAGGCAGATTGGGCATAATATAAATGAAATGACTGGCACATAAATATCTAGATATATAGTGCATCAATCCAGCAAAGAGAGAGAGTTTTAGTGTAGTAGTTAAGGTATGAGACTAGAAACCAGGAGGTGTGAGTTTTAATCCTGTCCTTGACATGAAGCCAACTGGATGACTCTCTCATCCAATGGCAATGAAATTTTGCCAAGAAAACTGCAGGGACTAGTTCAGGCAGTTGCCGGGAGTCAACATTGACTCAAAGGCATGCATGCAAGTGGGTATACGAACACACACACAAACACACCCAGCAAAGTACTTCCTACATTCTTTTCTGGCATCTTGGTTCATAGTACAGAATAGCACATTAGACCCAATCCAAAACAGAACAGAATTACATGATTTTCAAAGTCCTTCATTTAGTCTAGATCTGAGTTTTTGGTTTTTTGGGGATTTTTTTTTTTGGGGCCATGGATATTGTCCCTATACTGAGCTATGTTTTTAGCATTATTGCAAGCAAAATATAGCAAGAAGACAGTTGCCTATATAAGAATGGAACCCCTTACTCGTTTTTCTTGACAAGGAAAGCATTGTGTCCATTGTGACCATGTGCTCAGGTGACAATCAATGGGAAGAGGTCCTGTGGCTTGTCTTTGTGATCTTGTAATAGAATGAAAATAATTAGCAATACTGAACAATAGTGTCCATTTTGCACATCTACTCTGTGGAAAGCAGTTTCAATAGAATACTCTTGACTGCAACATGGAGCTGGATTTAAAATCTATTAAGTGTGTCATGCTCAAGCATGGGTAGGTTAATTTCAAGGACTGTTTTCAAATGTTCAAGGAATCTTGTGTGCAGATGCTTGCTGCCGACTTGTGTTTTGTCTGCACCCTGACAGAGAGCAGTGAAGACCTCTGTTTAGTTGGTTTTTTTTTACACTTTTACACTCTTCTATTATGTTCAGGAGAAAGGGAATTCCATCTGGCTGTGTTTGATTGAACCACAAGTCAATGGCCATATACATTGTTTATTTAAGAAAATTTATTTTATCATCATTGCAAGCAAAATTTATTTTAGCAAATTCTAGGTTCACGTCTTGGTTATGCCTTTTAGGGTGGCAGTACTAGAGTGAACATACAGTATAACAGATACATTCAGCCTCAGTGATAGAAATTCACTAAATGATTATGGTCTGGAAGCATTTTCTCAATAAACTGCCTCCCAAGGTAGTACTTGTGGGATTAAGTTGAGCAGGGATTGTACGCTGTGTACTGTGCTGTAATGTCCTGGAGCAAAAGTGAGATACAAATATTAGCAAATAAATAAATATACAATAAATAACATGATTGGTTTTTACAAATACTTTCTTACAGCATCATAATGCCAAAATTGAATTAGTAACAGAAATTCACACTTTGAAAATACTTGTTTATTTTCTCTACACCTGAGTTATATTTGAAGTAATGATGTATGTCCATAGTTTGCCCTACCTAAAATCAGAAGTTCTCACAGTGGTTTCACTGAAACAAAACAAAAATACCATATCCCTATAATTAAGAAAGGGTTAAAAAAAAACTACTATATTTCTTCTGGTTTTATCACCATGTCACCACCATGGCTTCTGTGTCTCTTGGAGACTGAAAAATAACTTCTTAAAAATGTGATTCCTGGATTGTCCACTCTGATACGGACCATTTCTCACTCAGCCTTGTTCCTGTCCACTTATTTACAGTATTAGACAGGACATCTAACATAGTTTTCAAGGTTAGTCAGAATTAAAGGAATTTTAACATAAAAATGCTTTAGTAATGATTACTTAAGCCTTTCTATGCCATGGCAACCTACAACATTCTCCAGATCCAGGCCAATTAAGACTTGCACAACCTTGGGAAAGCTGGATAGATATAGCCAATTCCCATTATTATTTCCTCCAAAGAAACATGTGTTATGTTACAATCAGACTGAATTCAAAATTAGAGCTAATTGCTTAACAGTGAGAGTATGTGCATATGAATGTGGATGTATATGAAGCTGCAGGGTTGTGTTCTTCCTATCTCTCAGTTACCTTTGTATCTTTCTCCTCCCCTTGCATGAAATATTATATAAGCAACAGCTTTTATACTTTGACAAAAAAAAATAATTTTTTTTTAAAAAAAAATTTAAAATACCAATTGGTATTGGAAGGACTATAGATCAGTATAGAAGACCCCAGAATTTCCTGTCAAATTGAAGGCCACTGCCAAAGGCCTCAAGGAAGCGGGCAATTACTTGAAAATGTTGTGGGATTCAAGGTCCTTCGAAAGTTGCTACAAAATAATAACTTTTGATGTGCTAAAACAGAGAAACTATAAAATGCATACTATTATCCCTAATTTTGTTTTTCTGAATACTTAATTAAATATAATTATACTTACATGAATTAATTTATATTTGATTAATCATCCTTGTATATTAATTAAATACAAATATATGCTCCTTTCTGATTCAGAATTGTGTGCATCTCATTCCTCTTGGGAAAAAAACCTCTTAGTAATATAAATTCAAAGAAAACAAATTCAGGTTTTCACTTGGAACTCCATACTTCTTGGAGCATCTACTCCAAAATCACTTTTGATCCAAAATAACATAAACTCCGAAGTTAAGACAATCTTGCTAAAGATCTCTATTTTAGATTCTGGGCAGCTTCTTCCTGGCAGAGTAGACAAAATCCTGAACAAGTTATTTGACATGATAAAAAGTAACTTCTTAGGTTATTCTGATAATAAAGTGATATTGTTTCTTGGAGCAATATTACTTTATTATCAGAGTAAATGTCCCTCAACTCAAATAGCTACTTGGCCCTTTTGTTTTCTGATATTTCTTTTTTTCAATGATTCAAAACTTCCTGGCTGCTGTGTGAATTTCTTTAGGGTATGTTCTCTAGAAAGAGCATAGGATGAAATAGGAAACTGATCTATATCCAATGTATTCCTTAATAAGATACATCCAATTTGATTATTTATTGAAGGAGAAGCTCTGAGCAATGCTTGTTATTGTCACATTGCTAACACAGAACCTGTCATTATCACTTACCTTCTATTATCATTATGACTGACAGACTAGGAGAATGTAAGGTACTTCAGCACCTTGAAGACCAGCAAATTTAATATGACACACTGTAATCCACAATTTCAGATGGCAAGCAGAAATTTTACATAGAAAGTTTATTTTTTGTAGGGAGGAAGACTAATAATAATTAGAACAATGACAGAATTCTTCCAAAGCTGGGGAAAAAATGTTACTCTAAAGTCCAGGAGATGTATGTAAAGAAACCAGTGGGCTGTACTTGATCATACATCACTATTTCTATAGGTCAAATTCCATTTCAGAACCAGGCAGCTAGAGAGGATCATTTTTTAAAAAAAAAAAATCTAATTGCTTATTTTTGTTCTCCCCTCTCCACTTTTTGCTCTGTACTGTTGCTTGCGCAGAGCAGAAAGTGTTGAAATTACTAAACATTTGGCTGGGAAGGGGGTGCAGTGGATGAATGCAACAACAAAAATAAGCCATCTGTACTTATTGCAGAAATAAAGAAATAAAGCCTGAAAATCCAGAAATAATATATTAATAATCCAAACATAGTATTCTTGCTTTCTCTTTTTCAAAAATGTTTGAAGTTCACCTTCATTACATTTTTCCCTTGTTTGATGTGATCGCTTTATCTAGCATAAAAACATTCTGTTCTTCATTTAGATTCAGTAAGGATTCCTTGAACAAGCTTTCAAATTAAGGGAAATGCCCCATATATTTTTACTTGGAACTAAGTTCCACAGAATTTAATGGAGTTTAACTTTGAGGATATTAGCATAAGTGTGTGCCCCCTTTTTTAACCACCGCAAAATTATATAGAATATATATCAAATGCATTGTTAAATAATATAAATAGTTTGTTTTGATGCAGCATGCATGGAATGAAGAACAGAATTGTCTGAAAAACAAATTGTGGCTCAGGAGGAAATGTCTTAAACAGATGTAATTATGAGATTCACAGAATGATTTGTGTTACTGCTCCATAGTGATGGGTCAATTGTATCAACATTTTTTGTTAGGTGCTTTAAGATAATAGCACCCACATGGCTCATATGCGAGTTTGAATTGATGCGCTGACCAGATAGCAATTTCTATATGACAAATAGTATCTTAAATTACATGGAGATAGACTTACCTCTGGGAAGGCCATCCGGTTAGCTTACTCTGTGCCGCATCTGTATTCGGACATAATAGCAAGTAAGCTATGGAGAGAATTATAGGAAAAAGTATCTTATTTGGGTGGATCTTCATTTTCTTTTAGCGAAATCAAGTGCTTTTCATTTTTATTTTTTTTTGAAAACCTTTGAGTACCTACTTGGGAGTGATCTAGTTTTTTTCTTTTTTCTTTAGAGTGTATTTTGTGTCTCGAATGCTCTTTGGTACTGTGAATCATTGACAAAAAGAAAAACAAACAAAATGGGGAGAAAAAAACCTCAACCAGACTGTATTCTCAACGGCAGACATTTCAAGATAGATGGACATATTTAAACAAGCTTTTATGTTCATGCCAAAGTCCATTAGGTTTGGTTAATAGAATTGAACTCTTTGTTATGAAGCCCCTATGTTATAAAGGTATAAGAACATGAACATAATTACTGTTTGTTATATCTACATAAGGTTGTGATATTTAGGAGTTAAGGACAGCATTATTGAAGGAAAAGTCAAAACAATCAAGAACATAAAGTTTATTCCAATGGTTTTCCCTTTTTTTCAAGTGCAACATTTAACATATGGGATGTTTCCAGATATAGATACTGGTTATCACTAATATTAACACCATTTTGACAGGTGTAAATTTGACTAGAAAAAAAACCTGGCCATATGTAGCAATGCATTCATTGGATATATATGTACAAGTCAGACAGAGCTATGATATGTTGAATCATAACACAGAGATGACTTCGTGGTGCTTGCAAATAGGAGACAAAACTATACCATCTGATTGTTTCTCTGTAACGGGTAATTAGAGGCCTGGGTCTCCCCAACTTGGGATAATATTGGGATTTCAAAATGAATTACCCTTGGCAGACTTGTTTTCCATGAACTCTTGATATTTCTTCAGCCAGCCTATTGTAATGATGTTTTGCAGAATCAGAATTTGGTTTTATCTGATTCCGTCGGAAGCAGAGGGCCTCATTACTTTTTTTGGGTCTAGTTTTCTTTAATCAGAAATCTGAGAATAAATTACTGTAAGCTACAACTTTATGTTTTAATGAGCAGATGGTAAGATTCCAGTAGAAATTTCCCTGGTTTAGCATTCTACAATATACAGTATATGGGGCAATGCTACAGTCCAACATGCATCTGCCTTATAGAAAATAGTTACACTTGATAATTTTAGGACATATTTGAATTAATGCATGACAAAAACACCCTTACAGAGTTGACAGAATAAAATAGAGAAGTAGCTTAATGTATAAAAACAAACAACTTTTTAAAAGTTGCTAATTCTACATCAGTCAATGTGTCCAGTGGTTAATGTTGTCTTCTAGAAGCCTCAGCCAGTTTTCTAGGGAGTGGACTGAGAAAATAAATAAGCAAAGATTTTTTTTAATAATTATTACTCTGTCATATTCCATGGTGTCATAAAGCAGATTGAGCCCTTATGTTGTCTATCACTAATAAAGATTTGATTTGACTGAACTTTAGCTAAGCATTGCTAAGATTAGACTTAAAACAGGATAAAATATGGAAATAGAACTGAATAATAGTAACCTCAATGAGTAATGAAGATGACACAAACTCAGTTTGGGCTTCCTTTGGGCTATATGAATTCAGCCATTCTTACCATCTGTTCAAGTGAAGTTTGCAAGCCAGATCTCACTGTGTGGCAAAGCTTTAGAAAATAATATGCTGAACCTACCAACGAATTCACTTAGGGAAAACAAAATATACACGGCACAGGGCCCTAAAGAAAATGGCAATTCATTTTTCCCCATTGTCTGTCACAATAAAATAGTTTCCAGCATCCAAGCAGAGTGAGTTATTGCTTAGCACATATTGGCTGTCATGTTTGCCTACTCAGTCACTGCATCACTAGGATCTAAATCTTTGATTTCTGAAGCAGTTGGAGAGAAGAAAGAAATAACTGACAATATGAAATCTTTCTTTAATTTAATAAACCACATAAACCAACCACCAAGAATCTCTCCAACCCAAAGCCTGACCATCCTCTAATACAAATGGCCAAATATTTACTTCTCAGCATCTAGCAAGATTACTGAAGCATTATATCTATTTTAGCTATGCTGACAGTGGCATCGGAAACACACTTCATATGATTAAAGTTATTTGTGGCTCTTCCAGAAATAAAACAATCAAGCACATCTCCAGTTTCAGAAAGAGAAGGTGCTTTAGTGAGTGTGTTATGTTGTCAGCCAGGAAAGTAGAAAGGGGTTGCAGAGATTCAAGACACAAAGCATATCACAGATGAATAAAACACATCTCATGTTGCAGGAAGTTATATATTTAAAATGATGGTTAAAAACTATATTCCCATATGCATCAACATTAGAAAGTAAAAGAGCTGCAGGTAAATGTTGGGCCCTACACTTTCAAGCTGTCCAGCTGGTGCAGTGACCTTCAAGGTAATGTCCCCAAAGAACAGCCGTTCTTCCTAGCCTCAGGCTCTCCACATGTGTTGGATGGCAGCTCCCAGAATTCCTAGCCAAAACTGAATTTGGCTAGCAATTCTGGAGGGCAATTCACTGGAGCTGCTCCAGCATCTGGGCTATTTGGCACAGTCTGCCACACTAAATGCAAAAGGCAAAAGAAGACAATCTTTGTATCGCCACATGTCTCAAAACTAACCCTGTGGTGTAATACTATCTCACTAAATAAACCCTGGAGTGCATGAGATATGAATGAAAGCCAAGAGAAAGAAACTGATCTAATGATTTTCAGCACAAAGACTATACTTGACAATTCATTCAAGATAGCATGGGTTTGCAAACTTGGCAACTTTAAGACTTATGGACTTCAACTCCCAGAATTCGTCAGCTGGCCTAGTCCTAAAGTTGCCAAGTTTGCAGACATCCTGGCCTAATCTGTAGAGAAGTAGCACATAAAAACCACCAAGTCAGGTGGTGGGAAACTGGAGCAGCTGAGAACACAATGCAATGTTTTCTGCCCTGTTTGAGAGGATTTCTCTTAAAAATTACTGAGGGAAGAATTATTAGATGTGCAAAAAATTCCATCAGTCTGGCAAATAATAAGTTGCTTCAGTAAAAGTTGTCATTATTCACCTTGTCTGATTTTAACCTGAAGATCAATAAACACTATGAACATTTTCCCCTCCCCCAAAGCTGTGGAGAAATATCTTGAAAAATCCTAATGCAACTAAAGCTAGCTTAGCTCGTCCTCTAGTGGAAAACTGTAGGAAAAAAAAAAACCTTTGCCCACTAAGTCTTACTATAGAAATTTGCCAGTACTCAATGCTGTGGAATTTGCAAAAGTTACATTGAAGGATTATTATAGTTGACTCTATAGATACTGAATGCCAGGGGATTCGGTTAAAATTAGTGGTAATTATAATCAATTATTACTATACTGAATTGAATTTGCCTCCAAATGAATGCACACATGGGCTTGACAGATCTCCTTCACAGAAGCATCTGCAGGAGAAGATGCACAAATAATAAAAGCAGCATCACACCATTGTTATTGTAAATTCTGCCCTTTTGTGCAAGTGTTGTGACTTGAGGCATAATGGTACAAAATTGCTTTTGTCATGTTGATCAAAGCATCACATCATGCACTTACCTTTCTCCTTACCCCAAAATCACAATCGATTCTTTGCCCACATTGAGTAAGTATAAATCTAGTAAAATGGTATTGACTGGATCAATAATCTGTATTATATTTTTTTTAATGTTTGGAATAGCTTAATGTCAACATGAAAAGAGTCAATTGCATTTAAGACTCATAAAGAAAACATGCAGCATCTCCTACATGATGTATGTAGGAATTTATATCTCACCTAATGGTGTGAATAACTCACAACAAATAAAGGCTAAATCATTCTAAAAGAGTAAAATAAAAAAATAAAAAACAGTAGCAAAAAAACCCTCAATATTTTTTTAAATTTCTTTTTAAAAAAATGGCAGTTGATAAACCAGTAAGCAGGACTTATAATTGAAGACTTTCCTGATGTTCTAGAAATCTGCTAGTGATAAGGTGTGATTGGTGTTCTTCAGAAAGGCACTCCAGAAGGTGGCCTGGCCACTTGAAAGACCTGTCTTGATCTTAAGGAACCTAAATGTTTTGTCTTTGATGGCAATTTCAATTATCAGGTTAATGTATACATGGGTAAA
Source organism: Bothrops alternatus (assembly GCA_034064705.1). Classification (NCBI taxonomy): domain Eukaryota; kingdom Metazoa; phylum Chordata; class Lepidosauria; order Squamata; family Viperidae; genus Bothrops; species Bothrops alternatus. The sequence goes on along the minus strand of JARGCV010000039.1, from coordinate 5,542,577 downwards.
ACAGTCTTTTGAATATCCAAACAATTGGGGCCCATGGTATTCATTGATAGTGTTTTCAAAAAAGTTTTAATATTATATCTTGTAACTAGGCCTACAAAATTTAAGTGTTCTGGATTTCTCCTTTTTTTCTCTCAGTTCTTGTCTATTTCTGTTTTTGGTTTTGTTCCTCAAATGAAAATTTTTAAATTCTGCACTGGATCCTTTGTACCATCTGTATTCTGTAAAATCAGCCCATGAAAATGATTCTCTTTCTTCCATATTACCATTGTTTCACATTCATATTGAAGGCATGCTGCAAAAAAAGAGAGTAACTTTTCCAATGATTTTGAAATTATACATATTATGTTATAGCATGGTGTTTTCCAAAATGCACACAAATTTCTGCTTTAGTATAACACTGAACAAAAAGAACCTTGAGGTAACACTCATAACAAATAAGATTTTATTATTCTTATTTTGCACAGTTTTGTCAGTACAGACATGCCAATAATAAAGGTAACTTTCCTTATGACATTGAAAAAAAGGAATAGAGAAATTCAAAGAAGATGAAATGGTAGGGAAAGAAAAATGGAAGAAAGTATACATGCATCACCCAATAGATTTTGGCAATTGAACTTTCTCCTAGATTAAAAGGAGCTTCCTTAGTCTAATCATCATCAATTGTGCTAGAGCAGAGCTCTCCAACCTTTCTAGGCTCACGGACCGGAGGAAAGGAGAGCAGCTTCAAAATTGGTGCACATGCACACACAGGGACACACATATTGGTGCGGAACTAGCAGTCCCGTTCACGCATGCGGCAGCTAGCAGCCCATTCATGCATGTGCAAACGGGCCGCGCAACCAACACGGGCTAGCAGCACATGCACAAATGGGCCACAGACACTTATCCCACGCTAGTGTCCCCATTCATACCTGCACGCATGTGCAAATGAAGCTGCGGGCGGTAGCACAAGTGGGGGGAATGCATGCCCACACGTGTGCGCACTGGCCAGCCATTTCCATGGCCCGCTGGTCAAGAACCCGTGGCCCAATCCTGGGCTGCGGCTCATAGGTTGGGAACCATTGTACTAGAGCAGTGTTTCTCACCCATAGAGCTTGAAGATGGATGGACTTCAACTCCCAGAATTCCCCCAGCCAGTGTTGAAACCATCTTCAAGCTGCCCAGATTGAGAAACACTGTACTAGAGCTCTGGGAACTAAATTTAAATAGATAGCGAGTAAGAATTTACAATTTTGAGATACTTTTTTTTGAAAGGAGAAAGAATATGTAACTAGAGTTCTAAGAATGGCTTCTACAATGCAAATGACTGGTGAAAATTATAGGTCATCTTTAGATTTCCATTCACTCATTTCCATTCAACTCATAAAATGTGATTGTTATTTAATTCAACTTCATATAAATTGTACATTATCATCTAAATATTAAAGCAAAACTTAAAAGAAACACAAATCTAGGAGGGTTTTCTAATACTAATGTTTCAAAATTGGAAGGGCTTTGATCCATTTAAGAAGAAAATGTACTTCTCCACATCAAAGATGTGACAGGTTTGTGTCTCTCTGGAAAAAGCTACTATTTTAGGAAGGAATATTTTATTATTATTTTTGGGGGGGGGAAACATTTTAATTAATTTGTATCAAGTCTTCCTTTTTTTCTCCTAAAATGAGACGTCTTTTTCATTTTTTTATTTTGGATTACTTTTTGAGATTGCAAACTGAATTGATTAGACACTGGACTGCCAGCTGAGCTTCTAAACTATTGAAGAGAAGATTAACCCTTGAAGATTAGGCTATGTGGATTTCAGACAGCTAGTGCCTGGAAATATGGCTCTGTTTAGCTCCTGAAAACAAAACCTTGGGGAGAATTAAAAGTGTTTTGCTGGAGTCATAGGGATAGAAAGAGACAAAAATAAATTCCTCAGTTTATTCAGGTTAAGAGGCAGTTGTCAGATAACACCTCACCTGTAACAAGCTCCAGTGCTTTGTCTCCTTGGCATTTTCTCTGTAGATACAAGCTTTGACCTGAGAAAACAAATGTTGCTTCTAGTGAGAAAAATAGGCTTAATGTTCAGAGATGGAGCTTGACTCTACACGTAACTGTAATCAGGCAATGATTGGAGAACTCTTTTTAAGATTTGGGCATCACAACAATAAAAATCTGGTACGTTGCATACCGTTCCATTAGCTTCCCCTCTCTGCTTAGAAATAGCACTCATGCGTATTATCTATTCTTTATAATTCACAAATTACTGGTCATGTTGCCTGTAAGCTATATAGAGTAATTGACAAGCTATGCCTTGACAAAGGGAAGGAATTCATTGACTTCCAAAATTGTATGTGTTTTGTAGAGCTGGGGGGGGGGTTAGAGTGCATTAACATAAGCAGGAGGTTCAAGTTACAGGGTTGATACTGTAGCACCATCTGGAGTACTGAAGCCATTTCTGGCTATGCCACCTTTTAAGATGATACTGAAAAACTGGAAGGTATCCCACAATTACTGGGTCACAGCAGATGTGACAAGGAAAGTCCCAGTTCTGGGCCCCCTCAATCATAGAAGTTTAGTGGGTGATTTTGAGTCAGTCATTCTCTCTTTATCCAACCTATCTTGTAGGCTGTTGTCTCTTTATGCTCTAGACTAAAGAAAACATAAAATACAAATCTAGTACATAATCACAACAGAAACCAATATGGAAAAGATTCTGAATCCGTGTAACAGATCTATGATATATCTGGCAATTAGGGTATGGAAAACAATTTAAATTCATTTTAATGAAGTGACTTACATCATGAAAGTAATTTTATTTTATTTTGCTGACCTGTTTTATCTCAACAAAATAATTTCTCTGGCCTCAAATCACTTCAGGCCCATTCAGTAGAAGAAGGCTTGTAACAGCCTTCTTCCCCATTCCTGACTGAAGTATTTCCAAATAGATAGTTTTAGCCCAAACTGGGAAATCAACACTGTACTTTGAATAAGCTCCTAAGCGGTGCTGAGAATTATCTACATTGGTTTATAAGTTGCTCACAAGCACAGAACTGAAGAGAAAGGACAATAGACATTATGATACAAAAGCAGAAGTAATAATCAAAAAGTCAGTGATTCCGATCATCGTGTTCCGATGATAGGAACAGAAATATAGAAAGTACAGAAAATTCTCTCTGAGATCTTGCGAACAGAGCAGAACTTCCCATATGAAGCAAAAGAAGTCACTACAAATAGTCAGAAGCAACTAAATGTTGACCTTACATTTATGGTATATTTAATGCACAGGAATCCTGTAATAACCCAAGACTTGGTAGGAGTTTCAAGCCTGCAAACTACTTGTCTCAGATAGTTACTAGACCTAATATCTTATACTTGCAAGAATCAGAATTGTCAAATCCCATGGAGAAAACAGGTGGCATCTGATATTAAGTCCTCATATTCAGTATGGCTCCTTCTGAACTCTCTTCCAAGGTTGCTCTACTCCATCTCCTCTAAATATCTATATATATAAAAAAGAGACATGGCAGTTATCCACCTTTATCACATGCAACCTGGAAGATCTTTTATTGTACATATATTTATTAATAAAATTTATATGACTGCCCAACTCATTCCTGATGGCACATAAATATTTTGACAAGGTAGAGCTCAGTGTGTCAAAATGATATGGATTTCACAGTGCTTGGCTCCTGTGGACCACCTATCTCTTCTTTGAAAAATCCTGTATAGCAGCGATCCCCAACCTTTTTGGCACCAGGGACTGGTTTCTGGAAAAGATATTTTTTCCATTTATCAGGCGGGGGGGGAGAGATGGTTTCACATAGTATCTAGATCCCATGCATGCACATGCAGCTTTGCTCACTTTCATGGACTGTTCCTAACAGGCCATGGACCGGTACCAGTTTGCTATCCATGGGTTGGGGACCCCCTGGTGTAGAAGATATAGTGCTCAATTTTTGCAAATCCAAAGAGGGGATGAGTAGTATGTTGCTTGCGGTGCTGGCCAAAACTTTTGTCCTGTGGTCCAGAGAAACTTCAAAGTGATCAGGTTTAAAGTTGGTTGTAGCATTTGCTAAAGCTACCCAGTCTAAGAGACCAGTATGTGCTGAAAGCACTTCAGTTGAGCCCTCTTTGCTATATTTAGCTAGCTATCTAGCACAATCTTTGCCAAAACCTTCCAGGCTTAGACATTTTCTGTCCAGTGTTGTGAAAGAAGCGTCCCTTCAATCTTTTCCCATAGTGCCACCTTTGCAGGAGAAGGCTAAGTGGAACTCTGAAACATGAGGCTTCAACAGTCTGTTTGCTGATAGAAGAAGGACTTCATCAAAGCAAAAGACCCTTTAAAGTTTTCATAGTCCTAAACAATGTTTTAACTGATTGGTACTTTGAAGGAAAAAATATTAATCTATCTGATAATTTCATACTGTGAATTCAATCGCAGTTGGGAGGCCCTTGTGGTGGAATCTCCAGCTAGACTGGAAGAGGCCAAGAGGGGGCCAAGCTTAGAGTCTGCAGAAAGGCCTGATTTCCCCCAGAATCCCTAATGCCTTATCTGACATTCCTGAAGCAAAGGAGTCAGTCTGGCAAGATTCTTGTAATATAGGTAACAATAATAAATAAATAAAATATAAATAAATAAAAACATTAAGGCTTCTGCCTGAGATTATTCATGAGTGATCCTGGTAGCTTACACCTGATGGCCCTTCATGTATGGAGTCCAGGGCAATTATTACCACTGCCCCATTTTTAAAAGACTATGGGATAAACTTTTTAGAAGTAAGAGCTGTTTGGTAATGAACACATTGCAAAATAGCGGATTGTTTTTTGTTATATTAAGTAGATAGTAGACAATGTCTGTTAGATGCTGTTCTTACAACTAGATCCTAAGTAGTCAAAAGATTGGGTTAGATGACCTCCAAAGACTCTAATTTTGTAGCCTTATTCACATAACACATTCACAGAAAACTTAAATTGGCCGCTGAACTAATCAATTTTGGGATTGGCAGAGTTCATAAAATAATACACCAACACACAACACTCTTAAGCCAAAATTCTAACCAATGTTAAACCTATCCAAGCTTAGTACATTATGTTAATGCAGTTACTTTAAGTCTGTAACTAATCAGATGCGTTCTGTTGATATAGTTCACAATTATATTTACTTTTATGAAAACCTTGTGAGTATGATAGATTGTGGCTTCAAATGAGCTTCTAGCCTATTGAAAACTTTCCTTATTCAAATTATATTTTACCCACAATATTAATCTATGAAATAGATGGTTGTATCTGTCTTGGGGAGATATTATTGCTTGCGTAGATTTATAACAGAAAATAGGTTTACATGACAACTGTTGTACCTCAGGTTTCTTGCTGGTACAAAGGAAAAGAATGGCCTTTAAAAAGACAACCTTCCATCAAAGGTCAGGGAAAGGATGAAAGGAGAGTAGTTTACAGTCATATCACAGCTCTAACAGGTTGGATAACCGATAGCTTTATACAATGGAAAGAATGCATGGAAAGAAACCCTGAAGATAGGAGTGCACCTTCTATAAAAAGTATTTTTGAGGTTGGTGCTTGCATGAAAGAAAAACAGAGATAAGTTTTATTCAGGACATAAGTGTTCTCTCTTCTTTTATAGGGAGAGAATAAGTCAGATAAATATCTGAACAGCACAAGTCGGAGACGAAGGAAGGAAAGGAATAAAAAGGGTTTATCCTTATTACATGATTATATTATTATCACAACAGCTAAGCAACCATTGTTGAAGGGAAAAAACAAACCATATTGCTTTTATTAATCACTCACTATTACAAACAGCACACTTCATTTTATTGCAGACCAATACTATCAGTTCATTAGCTGCTTTGCAGAAGGAGCGACTTCTTTTCAACTGAATCATTTTTTTTTTTAAAAAATCAAGAGTGATGTACTAGTGCACTGGCTCTAATTCTTGTCCTGCAAATAGAAGGCTCCTGGTTTGAAGCATATTAGAATTTTTTTAAAAAAATAAAATACTATTTTTCTTTTCCAAGCTTTCTATTTTCCCATGTGCTTTTTTAAAAATAAATAAATAAATAAATAAATAGATTGCTGTATCATTTTACCAGTCACCTGAGGTAGTAGTTTAATCTTAGTTCCCAGATAGCCCAAATAATCTAACATACAAAACCACTTGAGAGGTACATGTATAAAAGTTAGCATGGTCAACTTCCTGTTCATAACTCACATAATTTGTGTAGCAACTTGTATGACATCTCAGCCTCTGTATGCTGACCTCATCTGGTTGAATGACAAAAATTGTCTTTGTAATCTGACATAATTGGTATTTAAAAACAAATATGATTATGATGGGCGAATGGCATGGATTTTGTAATTTGTTAACTAACTAACCCAGTTATTTTGTATTTTACTTTGATTTATTTTCTCTCTTTTAAAATAATGTTCAGGTTCGTTATAGATTGGAATGTCAGAAAACTTTTATCCTATGGTTATATGGATTGATTAGATAGCTTTTAACATTCCCAAACTGAAAAGATAATTTACAGAAGGATATCTGGATACAATCTCCTGATAAGAAAAAGTTTCTTAGTGTCAATTGGCATCTGGTTATCTAACTTCAAACAAGCTTTGTAGTTGGTTTACTGTGCAAGGAGAGGTTACTCTTATCTTGTCCAACCAACTTTCCTCTTTTATCTTTCTTTGTTGTATTAACTATAAAAAGGAATGTAAAATGGGTCTCAGGGTTCTGTTTTTCATAGGGAGATCGCACTTTATCAGGGTACCTTAGTAAACTGATTTTAAATGATCTTCCAATTCAGTTGCTTATTGGGAAGGTAAACCGAGGCAGAACTTATGGCCAGGTTTGGCTACCAATTCTAACAAATACTTTCAAACTATTTTTGAAATTTTTTGGAGATGAATTCTGTGGCATTTAGAATTAATATGTCAATTGTTGCTTTAGAATGCATGTTATTCATAATACATGCTACACAAAATCATTACTTAATGCTTCATTTGGGAAGGTGGGGGGGAAAAGGAAATTTTATGCTATTATTCCTTAAAATTATTTTTACAACCCACCCTGGGTTTTTAACCATTGGAGTGGGTAGACTTTAATCTTCAATTCATTGTCAAGACATAGAAAGTGTCATTAAAATGGAGTGAGTCATTCATTCCACCTATTTAAACTGGTTTAATGTATGATATATTTCAAGCTCTATTTAACTTTCAGTATTATGAATGGCGCTATTTTTTTTTAAAAAAAACACCTTAATTGCTTTTCATTGGCATCTTTCCATGGTCATTCCAAAGCGCTTTAGATTTTCCTCAATACACTTGTTGTAGCTTAAGAACATTTTAAATTAACACAGACTCATGCATAAAAAAAAATGAAAAGGGTACTACCCATCAACTTTGAGTGACAAATCCCTAATTTTTAGTGTGGCACAACAGTGATTCCTAAAGTATCTAACAAACTGACCAACAATGGACTGGCCTGTTCAAATATTTCCACATTCCTGGTCTTTCCAATATGATGCCATTTCTATAATGGCACAAACGGTGAACCTAGGCTAGATATTAATAATTGCATTAAAGATATTTAGGAAGACAGATAGACAGATAGACAGACAGACAGACAGACAGACAGATAGATAGATATACCTTTATTGTCATTTTTAACTGTGGGCACAATGGCACACATTAAAAATGAAATTTAGTTACTTGCTCTCAAAGTGTAAATAAATTTGTAGCTAGAATAGATCCAGGATCAGAAATGGAACATTTTTCTTGATTGGGCAAAGCAACAATTAATCGTACCAAAGAGACCGGTTGTCATTATAACAAAACTGGGATTAGCACTTAAGCAGCCTCACAATTCAGAAAAGGGCACAGTTGGTCCAAAGTTGTACAAAGACTCTCGTAGCCACAACTGCCATTTGTTCTTTGAGCAGGAGTTGTGAGTCTAGGAGAATCTCCAAGTTGCACATGGGGTCTGTCTGAGGTAGTGCCTCTCCATTCAGAACTAAAGACAATCTTTCCCAAGGCGTCGCTTATCTATAAGACACGAAGCAATGGATGGAAACTAATCAAGGAGAGAAGCAACCTAGAATTAAGGAGAAACTTCCTGACAGTTGGAACAATAACCAGTGGAACAACCTGCCTCCAGAAGCTGTGAATATTTGTCCACAATGGTATAGGGTTTCCTGCCTGAGTAGGGGGTTGGACTAGATGACCTCCATGGTCCCTTCCAACTCGGTTACTCTCTATTCTGTAGATAAATGTGCAAACTCATTTTCATAATCGATTCTCTGTTTAATATATGGAGCTCAAACTGGATGCCTACCATGGAATTATCATAGGTTGTCTGTGAAAGACCTTTCTGCCCACCAGCTTTCATTTAAGTATGGATCATACTCAGTGTGCTACATTGTATCCTATTGTTAATCTATATTGAATTTTGCCTTTGGAGCTTCATGGAATGATCTATAGCAAAGCTAATATGAAATATCATCATCATCATCATCATCATCATCATTATTATTATTATTATTATTATTATTATTATTATTGCCACTCTGTCTCCAGGCACCATGAAATGGCAGTCAGATGCATGATAGTATGTGGTACACGTAATGTCCCCATAGCACTTCCGGTCCCTCATGTACTGAGCGAGTTCAGTTGATGATTTGAAATGATCATTTCAACTCCTGAATAAGTACAAGTAGTCCTCAACTTACAACAGTTCTATTGGTGACCATTTGAAGTTACTGAAAAAAAGCACTGAAAAAAAAGTGACTTCTGATCGTTTTGCGCACTTATAACCATTGCAGCATTCTCCATGATCATGTGATCAAAATTCAGATGCTTGGCAACTGACTCATATTTATGACAGTTGCCGTGCCCCAGGGTCATGGGATCACCTTTTGTGATCTTCTGACAAGCAAATGGGGGAATTCCATGTTCATCTAAGAGCCATGTTACTAGCTTAACAACTGCAGTGATTTACTTAATTGTGGCAAGAAAGGTGGTAAAATGGAGCAAGACTCACTTAACAACTATCTTATTTAGCAACAGACATTTTAGGCTCACTTGTGGCCGTAAGTTAAGGACTACCAATTCTGATATCATTACAGACAGCTATATATTCAATGTATATTGAAATGGAAGATGAATTTGGTCTTCATGAGGGAATGCAATTTCCTCCAGTCAAAATGAGCACATTCTTGGCAGGTAGAACATTTTCCTGACTCACGGGGAACTTTGAAACAATACTGAATGCCTGCCTTTTATTAAAAGTCTGCACTAAAGTCTGCAATCCTGAACACATTTTCAAGCCAACAGTAAGTAAAACAATAAAAAATGTGCTCCATTGTTTGTTGGTAGACAGAGATATTAAAGATATGACCAACACTTAACTCATATATAAATTCAGCTTACTAAAACTAAATATTAAGATATACTTTGGTTCTATTCTTAGCTATTCTAATTAAGCTATTTAAAATACAATTGGTTTCCTTGGGAAAATTTGAATCACATCAAAACCAATAAAGATACATTCTATTTTTAATTCTGACTGGATAGTAGTCTCTGCCTAGCCCTAGACAAAGTGCAATTAACTTGTCTCAGTTTCTGGCTAATTTAGAGTCCGCCTCAAGCCTTTTTCCTTTGATATTTGTTAAAGTATGTTATTCCCTTTAAAGAGGAAACCAAAAGAAAAAAAAATATGAAGGCGAAGAACACCACGGCAAGGTTGTCTTAATGCCTTGCATCAGAGTAGCTATCTGTGTTCAGACCAAAACAGATGAGACTGTGAGAATACCAAGAATGCATTTGATTATTTCCACAAAATAATCACCAAATCCATCTTGCGCATATCTCCCGTCTGAAGTGGCAAAAGAGGCTTAAATCTTTGTTCGAAAGGCCCTTGGAGGCAGGGGTCTGCCGTTTGGTGGGACTTGCTTTCCAGATGAAGTAGCCATGGCTTAAGGCCGGTGCTTCCAACGAGGGAACGCCGTGGAGAGCGAGGGAGGGTAGGAGAGGGAGGGACGGAGGGAGGGAGAGCTATCTCAGAGCTAGCCCTTTTGACAGGTGAACCTAATCTACCTGTACAGACAGCTCCAGGCTTTAGACGGGGACGGGCCGATTCCCTGAGCTCAGGTGCAATTCCTCTACATCGGTGCTCCTCCTCCCCCCGCCCTCCGCCTCTCGCTGCCGGCTTTCCCGCAGCAGTTCGGGATAGAGGAAGTTGGTCAGACTCCTTTCCTTTGAGCCGAGGCATGGGCTGCTTGGGAGGAGTGGAGCCGGCTTGGGAAGGAGTACGACAAAAAGAGGGAAAATATGGACATGGTAACTCTTTTGGCCAGAGGTTGGGTTTGTGGGGCTGGGGACAAAATAGCGATTTTCTTAACGATGCAGCAGGAGAGCGAAGTTTTTTTTTCGGGCGGGCGGCGTGGGAAATGGGATAGACCGGACCAGATTGCTTTGGAGGGGGGTTAGTTATACTTTGGATTGGTTTCTGGAGCAGGGCATTATTTTCTAGAGCAAAGCACAGCAGCAGCATCTGGACCGGGGCCACAGCTGTGCTTCAGAGCTTCTGGAGCCCTTGGTGATTAGCTGAAGCCCTTCCTTGCTTTCCGTGCTGGGGTTTAGCGTGTTTCTGAAGTGAACTTTATCCATCTGCACACGTGGCTTCTCTACAAACAGTCTTCGAACAACAGAAGGGGAAACTAGAATAGCTTCTTTTTACAGTGTACTTGTATCTGCAATCTTTTGTGTAAGGCTGCCACTGGCTGCAAAAATATGGCTAAAACTGGAAAGTAGCAAAGAGTTACAACTGACTGTCTCTCTACTGCTACCTTTCCTAATGTTATTTGGATTTTGTGACCCAATTCTATTTTAATTCTGCCTAGCAGTCATGGGACAAGATTGTGCCTTTTTTGGGGGGGGGGAGCAAATAGTAAAGTAAGATCCACTGAAGAATAGAGCTGCTTCTGAGTAAATAGAGACCAGATTGTACTAGTAAAATAAATGCCCTGAGACGGTCTGCCTCTACACTTGAAACTGTTTGGTTTATTTTTCATTGTGAAGCTACCTGAGTAATGGCTTCTTTTTTCTTTTTTCTTTTCTGGTATTTTGAGATCCTGTGGGTGGATTAGGGGGAAAACCTACATGAGTAGATACTTCCTGGGTGCAGTGTGTGTCAGAGGCTAGCTGTAGTCCCTGATGCATGTGGCAACATGTGCCACCTAAAGTCAGAGTATTTACTACCTGGAAACAAATGATTCTCCCAGCATATCCTCTTCAGATTTACAAAATTAATACTAGATTCTTAAAGTGAAACTATAGTGAGTCTTCTTTTATAAATCTTTGGGGAGTATTGCTCTGCTCTTGTATCCTAGATCTTACCCTCACCCAAAATCTCTTAGAAAAATGCTTGGACCAAAAGATCTGATTTTCTGATTGAAGGGCTGCCACAGAGAGGAAAGGGTCAACCTATTCTCCAAAGCTCCTGAAGGCAGAGGAAGAAGTAACAATTGGAAACTTATCAAAGAAAGACCCAACCCAACCTAGAACTAAAGAGAAATTTCCTGACAATGAGAACAATTAATCAGCAGAACAGTTGTCTCCAGAAGTTGTGGATGCTCCATCACTGGACATTTTTAAGACGAGCTTGGGCATCCAATTGTCTGGAATGGTATAGAGCAGTGTTTCTCAACCTTGACAATTTTAAGGCATGTGGACTTCAACTCCCAGAATTCCACAGCCAGCAATGCTGGCTGTGGAATTCTGGGAGTTGAAGTCCACATGCCTTAAAATTGTCAAGGTTGAGAAACACTGGATATAGTCTCTTGCTTGAGCAGGGAGTTGGACTAAAAGATCTCTAAGGTCCCTCCCAACTCTGTGACTGTTACATAATAGTTCCCATTCATCCTGCCCTGATGTTCATAGACTTATTGTAAGCTTAATTAAAAATTGCATAGAAAAATCACTTGCATTCGTTTAAGACAGGATATGCAATAAAAAAAACTTGTAGTAATCAAGTAATTTACTATAAAAACTTGTAGTAAAAACAGTTTCAACTCTGACTTTGTTGTCATTGTAGAACATAAGTGACACATGTATCTCTAGATTTCAGTAATATATTTGTACCAATCCATAATACTGTTATATATCATACAATTGTACTGATGCATAATGTGGCTTATCTGATTTGATGCAACTATAGTGGCTTGTAAACCACAGTTTATAGTTATATGTTAGTCATAAATATCAGTCATCTATTGCAGGGCTTTTCAACCAGTGGTACGGGTACCACCTGTGGTACATTGGCACCTGGCAGGTGGTACGCAACCATCCTAGAAAAGTGGTAGAGGGGGAGGGGAATGAGCTGAACCGGTGGCAGCACCACACAAGCCTGAGCAAGAGATGGCTGGAGCTGTAGAGCTGTCAGGGCTCAGCGGAAGCACCAGGATCAGTGCCGCTTTCCAGCTGATCGGTGCTTCTTCAGGGCTGTCAGGGCTCAGTGGAAGCGCCAGGCTCCAGCTGGAGCTCGGCGCTGATCCTGGTGCTTCTGCTGAGCCCTGAAGAAGCACCAATCAGCTGGAAAGCAGCACTGATCCTGGCGCTTCTGCTGAGCCGAGAAGAAGCGTCGATCAGCTGGAATGTTGCAGCATCTCCAGGGTCTTGTGATTTACATTCAGATGGCAACTGATTCATATTTATAATGGTCACAGTGTCCCAGGGTCATGTGAAGTGACCAAACCCTGCTGCAACCACCCAGCAGATGGGGGGAATAAAAACCAAACACCCTCCACCCCATCCCTGCTGCCAATCCTCAACAGAAATGCTCACAACAATGAAAACCTCAGACAGGAGGAAGAGCGGCACCAAATGGGCAGGCAGGTGTCTTGTTCGGCTGTGGCTTGGGGGGTGCTTTTTCAGTGCCATTGTAACTTCAAATAGTCACTAAGCAAACTACCTGTACTTTATCACTTTTTTCCTCTTTTTTTTTTGGTCAAGTTTTTGACACCTTGCTAGGTGATTGGTGGTACTTAGATGTTGCCATATCCTAAAAGTGGTACAATGGGTGAAAAGGTTGAAAAGCCCTGATCTATTGAGCTCTCAGGTATCTTGAAAAATTCTAGGTGCTTTATATTGGTGCTTTCCACAGGAATTCCTGGTTTATTGAGTGAAGGATTACATTACCATTGAACTTGAGAGAATTTATTTCAGAGATGTTTGCATATGAAAAGGATTTCTAATTAGTAAGAGAGATCCCCTTTCTCTTTCTCCTCCATTGTGAACTGCTTTCTTTTTCCCTCTTAGTTAGAAAGGTGATAAGTGAAGAATGATTAGGCCTTATCAAACTTGATTTTGGAGTAGGAAAAAAGGGAACTTTGTCCCCGAGAATCTTGCATTTGGATATCCTGCCTCTAAAAATTAAGGTTTAACAAGATAACATAACAATTGGTTAAGACACCAGGCTAAAAAGCAGGAGGTCATGAGTTCAAATCCCATTTTAGCCAGGAAAGATAATTACAGGGCTTTGGGCCAGTCTCCCTCTCTTAGTCCCACCCACCTCACAGATTTGCAGTTGTGGGAAAAATAGGAGGAGGATGTTGTGTGGGATGTGTTTGCCACCTTGAGTTATTTGTAAAAATGTTAAAGGTGGGAAACAAATCAGATTTGTTAAAAAGAAAGGATCAGAGTAGATTATAAGGAAGAAGAAGGATTTATAAATTCTCCCAGTTCTAATGGAATGATGTTGTGTGTATATTGTGGCACCGCAGCATCCCTGGCTTTGTCAGAGTTACATTCAAAAATTCCAGCATGCTGTGCTGTGCTTCATGGATAAGCCGTGGCACCTGTGGTGCTCTTTAGAAGCAGAGGCATCTCTTTTGGATCCAGCCCTGTTGTTTCAGCTGTGTTTTAACTCATAATACCATAATTCTTCTCAGAAATACAATCCTTCTGGGATGCCTTGTTGCAGTGTTGTGGCCTGGCAAAGGCTTCTGTTTTCATTGGGCCATCTCTGCGTACCATCTAAGAGAATTCAGAAATAAAGGAGCACCTGGTTTTCAATAAAGAACCATAAACAATGCTGTGTGTTTGAGCTGTTTTTTGTTCCTTAAAAAGCATGCAGATATTGTGCCCATGCTGCAGACACAATGCTGTTTATTTAATCTTCGCTGCCATTGGTTATAGCCATAACTCTGCGTGGTGTTTTAGATGAAGATCAGTGGGTTTCATTTGTCTTTCTTGTATGGCCGTGTTAATTGCAGATAGATTCCGGTTTCAACTAGAGTCTTTGGCATGGCTGGTTGTATCGTGCAGCTGGCTGCTCTAGTACAATCAGAACAACTGAAGTATCCCTTGGATGTTTTACATCACGCTGTTTAATGTGGAAACAATGGAATTGACTATGAGAGGTTATTCAGAGGAGACTATTTTGTATTTAATAAGTTGGATGCAATTATACAAAATTCAATAACATCTAAGAACAAGGCTCAATAGTGATGCTTTCTTATTAAAGACATCAGCATGTCTCTTTCAGCATAATGGAACTCCTGTCTATGGTTGTCTGTTTCCCAGGATTGTCTAATCTCTGATCTATTTTGGGATAAAACCAGTTAACATACATGTTCCTCATGCTAAGCGAGTCCATTAAGTTCATCAAGCAGCTCAAACTAGTACCACCCTCTTCTTCCAAATTTGCAAGGTGTGTATTTCCCAGAATTTGTTGTCCATTCTGGGAAAAGTTGCCCCAGCATATCTGGAGGACCTTTTTAGAACAGGAAGAAATAAATGGTTACAACAAGGCCTTAGCCATGATTTGTGGGAGTTGATTTCTGGGGCCAAAAGTTATTGCAAAAAGTGCTGTGTTATTTTAAGTGTTTTTCCTCCCTTTCATTCTCCACCCTTACCATACAACATTAAATTGTATATAGTTTCCAGCCTATTAATGGCAAGAAATAGAGAGAAAAGCAAGAGCAGTTGTTAAGATAATTTGATTTAGAGTTCTTCATGGACAGATTATCAGGAACTCTCCAGATTAAGTTTTGGATTGGAACTCATATTAACCCGAGTGAGAATGGCTAATGGAAAGTAAGAAATATAGCCCAGGAATTCTGGTGGTTACCAGATTAACTACCATGTTTCCTTGAAAGTAAGACCTACCCCCAAAATAAGCTCTAGCTTGATTTTTGGGTGTGGGCCTAATACAAGCCCTACCCCAAAAATAAACCCTAGTTTTGGGGTGAGGTGCATAAAAATCAAGCTAGGGCGGGGATGGGGGGATGGAACTACCCACGTGCCCCACACCCACTTACCGTTGCAGCCTGCCTCTTCTCACCGGCCCACTTCTTCTGCGGCATCCTCTGCTGGCCTGCATTTCATAGGCCTTTCTAGAAGGCCCCTGCAGCCAAGCACCGATCTATGGATTCAATTTATAGTTCGGTTCTTGGCTGCAGAGGCCTTCCAGAAATGTTGGCCAGAACTCCATTCTCAGCCGCAGAATGAAGCTTCTCTTTCAGTCACAGAAGAATTGGGTGGCTGTGTAGGGCTGTCAGCACCAGAGGTGAGTGGAAAATAAGACCTGGTGCCTCTTTTGGACACACACAAAAATAAGACCGGGTCTTATTTTCAGGGAAACACAGTATTTCTGGACTAATCTGATGAAAAATCTCTTCTTATTAATAGTAGATAGTTGGACATAATTTCCTCACTACAAAGGTTTCAGTCTTCCCTAGTGATGCTTCTATTCAGCTTTCGTTATTTATATTAATATTAGCTCCAATATGCTAATGATTAAACTATTACTGTGATACAATGGATATTCAGAGGAGGCCTGGGAAGACTTTAATTTAGTTCCAGCCCAAGTGACAGAGTTACATTTTCACCATGCAGTAATTCACTGGTAGCTCTGCAACTGACAATTATCTTTTCTCTTTTTTGTCTATTGTAGGAAAAACCCAGAGACTTTGGCAGTCTTCGAGCAATGTTTCAAAATGATTCCAATTTTTCCAATATGCTCCTGGAGTCTGTAAAGAAGCCTTCTGCCAAATTCAGTCCACGGCAAAATGCTGGCGGCTCATCTGTGTCTTGTCACACACCAAAACCCTTGCACCAGAGGCAGGTTCCAGATCCTGAACAGCAAACCAAGCAGTTCAGTTACACATCACAGAAGCTGGAAATCAGGCAAGTGAAGCCTATGGTATTCCCAAAGGTCAAGATCAAAGACAGGAAAGAGTCAAACCTCTCTTTGGCCATTTGCAAGCCATCTTCATCGGGAGAAGAATCACCAAAACCACATCCAAGATATTGTCTTTCCCCTCAAGGGTCTGAAGAAGCAAGCAGTTCTTTTCGCAACACACTGCACATTTGGGAAAGTGCTTTAGCACAAGGTGACCAAAAATATGATGCAACACCACCACAGTGTACAATCAGGACAACTTCTCTTTCCCACCCACAAGTTGCTAATGTTGCGATTTTGACAGAGGACAAAGCAAAAATAGCTGGACTTAAGCAAGGGATGGTCCTTGATGTGTGTAAGCCTCAATCCCATGTATACAATGAATTTGTTCCTACGACTTCACCTCCGGTTCCTCCAAGAAGTCATACAAGCTTAAATAAAACGGTTGCTGGTTTTTCTCCAAGTAGTTTGAACAATTTAAACAGTCTAAGCAAGGCCTCAAATGGTAAATATCATGTTTAATATTTTTTTTCTCTTTTCTGATTGTTCTGATAGGTGTAAGAACAATTATAGCCAGAGCACAGGCAAAAAGTGATTAGTTTACAGCTGATTCTTAGGCTTTTAGAAGTATCATATATCCATCGGTGATAATTGTTTTTTGAGGTTGTAATCTGGTTTAGTACAGATTGTTTTCCTTTTATATTCTTTAAGAAATCTTGGAATTTTATATTCTTTAAGAAATCTTGGAAATTGAAGATGTTTGGGTCACGCTTGTCTCACTATTTACAAACATGAAAGAGTCCAATACAAATAGATTCTGTTGACTTTATTTCTGATATGAAGCTATTAAAATATATATTAACTTTTAACACAATTGGGGAATGCCAATAATATTTTATTGGCTATAAGACTTGCTGTTAATGTTTGGATAGTGATAGAGGGTGGTGGTAGATAAAGGTTCATATCACACCAGCCAGCATAGAAATTACTCCTTCTTTATTAGAATGAGAATTCTTAAACTAACATAAGCTTAACTTCTGTTTGGGGACATCTGAGTGCCAAAATATCATAAAGTTTTTTCTAACGCAGTGTTTCTCAACCTTGGCAACTTTACGATGTGTGGACTTCAACTCCCAGAATTCTCCAGCTAGCAATGCTAGCTGGAGAATTTTGGGAGTTGAAGTCCACACATCGTAAAGTTGCCAAGGTTGAGAAACACTGTTCTAATGCATCGTCAAATCAACTTGTTACATAGGTGACAACGGGACAGCTAATGCAACAACGAACTCCATGCCTTGTTTCACAGACTATAGCTTAATACTTGTAGGAGACGGATAAAAATTAAGCTTTCTGACTGTATTATTTCTCTATTGTTTGAGTAAAGCCTTGAAGTAATGGCACCCAACTAGCTACTAATCAGCATATGTTCTTCATAAATATTAAGCAATGTGCCTGCTCGTATGGTAACCAAAGAGAAAGAATGTGGCTCCCCAGGCAAACATTCAGAACATGCTGTTGCAAACTCAGGAGGAGAAACCTACTATCGGGAAGGTTGACAGTCTTCACAAAATCCAGGACCAAAGCCAACACTGAAGAAGATTAATATTTAATTGATTTTATTTTTTCCTGGAAATAGTTGCCTTACAGGAACTTACTATTAAATGGTAATTTTGCCAACTTACAATGAATGCAGGTGATTCATACGCTAAGATTTTGAATGTAGCTTCCAGGATTTTCTCCCATCTGACCTTTATAGGTGGCTTTTCAGTGCTGAGTCATAGATTTTTTTCCATTTTTATGAGTCTAACATACAATACGACTGTCATAAAATAACATAAACAAGTTCTGCAAGATCATACAAATCCCATCTTATTAGCTGCTTGTTTTCCAGTCCGCATGCAGGAGAGATGCATCATCACATCCTCTTATTCATTTTCCTCAGCAAAAGAATATTGAGTTGATTTTATAAGGTGGCATACAGGTTCTTAAAATCAGTAACTCTGTAGCTATCATGGCTTTTGGTTGCTGATGGCCTTATCCAACACAAAGTTGTCCAATATCTTTTGGTTGTGTGAAGAAGTAATGCCCTGACTTTTTTATCCTATAGTTTCATTAAATGAGTTTAGGATTTATGACGACATCCACAGACAAAATAGAATTTATTTTATTTAAGAAATGTATTTGGCTGCCCACCTTAAACAAATAACTGGGGTGGTGGTGGTGATGATTTTATTCATCAAATTTATATGGCCTCACATAGTTTCACTGGATAGATGGATGGCCATATAAGTTTCATAGATTAAAAGAATCTTCAGCTATTTTGTCTATGTTGTTTCAGTACTGCCATGCCTTCCTCTCCCTTTTTTTAATCAAAAAAGTCCTACATTTAGGGAAGTTGCTCTAGGCTTTGAATAATTTGGGTTGAACCATTCTCCTTTTTCAATTTTACTGCATACAATATGCAAGACTGCATTTTTTTTTGCAGTCCCCAAGGCCATTGCTTTATTTGTTTACCACATTTATATCCCAAGTTTTCTCAGAAAAATGGGATAGACTAGGAGGCAGCTCATTAATTTTATCCCTTAACAATTTAGTATAGGTTGAACTGAGAAGGACTGTCTGGTCCAAAGTCTTCTAGGTATCTCTGTGTGTCAGTGGAGTCCCGAATCTGGGTCTCCCAATTAAGTCCAAGGTATTTAAAATACTTGCCTTGCTGCAGATTAAATAGCAGTATGATTTGCTGTAAGGGTTTTGTTTTGTTTTTTGCAGAAAAGTACAAGAATAAAAAATCGAGTCTAATCCTTTAAGATGAATATATTTTAGCTATCCTTCTGCCACCGAAACATGAGAATCTTGTCCCGCTTTGCTCCAATGATATTTTTGCATCACTGCTCACTCATCGCAGTGTTCATCCATCAAATAAATAAATTGGGGAAAAAAATATGGTTCCTGTGATCAAAAAATTGCCCGTTCAAGCTGTAACATTTGGATGAGTGATTCTCCTCTTCTCTGCAAAATGGTAGGAATCAGAGTTTGGAAGACATTAAATGATACCTTGTTGGTTATGTGGTACAGATGCTGCCAGTTCTGCAGCCAAAAGGCCAGGGCAGGCATACATTGGCATGAACCTTCTCTTCATAACTTCAAGAATAGGAAAGAAAGATGCTGGAACCAGAAAAAAACAATTTGTTGTTTCATGAATATACATTTTCTACTCGTCTGTCCTCAAATCTTAACAGTATTTCATTTCTGTGGTACAGGAAGATGTCCTGATGATGAAGATGCCAAAGTTCCAAAAATCAAGCTCCTTCCTTCCATCAAAGAGCTTGGTCCTCCTCCAAAGAAACCACCAAGACCTCCCAAGGTAGATCTTGGTGCCTTCCAACAGAATTTTCCAGGTAGGGTATTTACTTGGAAAGAAATGGTCCTTAGGTGCACAGAACTGCAGTTATTTCTATTGAAGTGAGGCACTTATTTCAACATATCCTGATAGCTATTGAAGAATAAAGAATTTGTTCATTTAAATCTAGGGT
The DNA here is from genome assembly GCA_034064705.1 of Bothrops alternatus. Classification (NCBI taxonomy): domain Eukaryota; kingdom Metazoa; phylum Chordata; class Lepidosauria; order Squamata; family Viperidae; genus Bothrops; species Bothrops alternatus. The sequence continues at coordinate 5,522,870 of JARGCV010000039.1, read as the reverse complement.
TGTTTTTCTTTTGTCCCAAAATACAGTAAGTGATGTTGGCTGCTATTTTAAGATGTCCCCCCTCTCTTGTGTTCATCAGTCTGAAGTGTCCTGCATCACCATGGCTCTCAGCGCTGACATCAAGTTTTAATGAGTGACAAATATCGCTCACTTTTAACCCCTTTGAGTTCCTTTATTTATTTATTTTTATAAAATTTATATGCTACCCATTTCAATGCCAAGCAATTCTAACATATAATGAAACTTCTACCTGGACATTTTTCTCATAGTCTTCTCCAGTATTAGCCCAATAATTGGTCCAACGTTTGGGATAGGTGTGTAGAAATCCAGAGACCTCTGGAACTCTTACTGAGAATGGAACTATTCAAGCACTACACTGGTAAATTTAACTTCTATTATATTGTATGGTTCTGTTAATTATTTCCTTTAAATGTTTCTTTTCAGATGCTGCAGATGATGCATACTTGACTCCCGAAATGTAAGCGGATATATCTTTACTGTCTAGGAATTCACTCCAGATTTCTTTTATGTATTTGTTTTGCTGTGGTTTCAGGTTTATGTGAATAGCAGTGCTATGCTGCCTTTTGTAAAATGAATCAGTGTTTTGTGGGTACATATATTCTATCTTAAAAATAAGATTCAGAAACTGCCTTTGTATATATGTGTCCTATCCTCAGTTTTGTATATATGTATGGAACTGCTAGCAGGTTTGGCAAAGGAAAGATAAGGTGAACAGAAAAAAACTGTAAACATCTAAGAAAATCCCTTCAGTATTGGCTTTCTTGGCTGAACCTGATTAAAGCAGTGTTCTTTGCATTAAAAAAAAAACAACAGGAATAAATTTATAGGTGCTATATCTCTGCTTTATAAACCATACTGTAATTGAAAATATTTGCTTCAGGCAATATTCCTAGTGTTTTACTTTTTATTACCTTTTGCCAAAATCATTAATGCAAAGCATTGTTATGAACTACTATCTCACATTTCCCTGTTCACTGCGAAGATATTCACAAATGGAGCAATCCATCAGTCACAATTAACTTTCTTGACTTGTATCATAATTTTTTAGTAGCGGATTTCAGTGCAATGCTGTAGTATATCTGTAAATTTGGCTGGAAAGTAGCAAAGTTCTATCCCAGTCTAATCTATTTCATAGGCTAGAATCAGGGGTTCTCAACCTTGGCAACTTTAAGACTTGTGGACTTCAACTCCCAGAATTCCTCAGCCAGAGCTGGCTGAGGAATTCTGGGAATTGAAGTCCACAAGTCTTAAAGTTGCCAAGGTTGAGAACCCCTGGCTAGATCTTCCTCCCTTCCTGCTTTATACTCAGGAGAAAAGCAAAGTGGCATTGGCTACATTGCCTTGGAAGAAAGGCTGAATGGAAGTAGTACACAAATATCACTAATTGGATTTAAATCAGGAGTACAATGTTTATATAGATAACACTGAAATGGTAATACAGATATATGGCAAAGTATTTCCTTGCTGTGTGTTTTTTCCTAAATATTACAACATTACTACTTCTAGTTGGACTTATTAGATTGTACCAATGGGTTGTACTAATCTGTCTTTTGTTGGTACTCCTGGGAACATGAAGTATGCATGCGCTGGGAATCTGAAATAATGTGCTATTTTTTCCCTATCTCTCCAATAAGAGAAATTGCTTCCCCTTCTCCTTCATTCTTTCTGGCTTGAAATTTCTGAAGTTCTGAAAACTGCAAATACTTGCATCAACATGATCCAAAAATACTTAATCCATAGTTAATTTCAACAGCAGATGTGGATTTTGATTACACTCGTTTGTGTGTCTGGAATGAATGTGGGTTAAGCTATCTAAGTTGTCTGGTAGGTTCTATTTAGACAGGTTTTTGAACATGGCTTGGATTTCTGGATCTTTCTTGCTAGGAACGTATGCCCCTTGGGTATCTGGTGATAAGCAGACAAATGTGTCAGGACCAATTAAGATGGCTCATATCAAGGGCATTGGAAGTCTTATTGTGTTGTTATTGTACTTTTATGAATAAGTTTCCATACAATATTGAAAAGCAGTACATAATAGAAATATAAACCATTCAGAAGACTTCTTGGCTAGTAGAACCATCTGTAAACCTCTATTGATGAATAGAAACAGAACTGATTCCAGCCCATATACTGTTCATTTCTGGGATGAGGGCATCAAAAATATCCAAATACTTTCATTGTTTTCTAAGTTCTTTTTCATAAAATGATAATGGTATGGCCCTTTCCTTTATCTTCAGTACTGAAATGGAAGATCTAAACACCTATGAAGAAACCATATACTACCAGGAACAGCAAGAGAATTGTCCTAATTCTACTCAATGGCCTATACATTGTGAGTTTTAACTCTTGTTTCATTAATGCAGACTATCTGGTGTATATTGTTCATTAGATGTGCAAGTAACTCCCAAGACTCATTAGCTTGCAACATTAGGGAATTTGGTAATTAACACTGCTGGGCAGAAGTAATACTTTGAGAATTTAAGTAGCAGAGGTGAGAAATTAGTTGATAGTTAACATTTTAAATCCAACAGAAGAGAATATATGTAGCTCAGGATTGAACTATGGCGATCTTGGTGCTGTTGGGAACGTTGTTTACTAACTGAGGTTTTATTACCCGATTTGGGAATATCGGTGTACTTAGATACTAAACTAAAATCATCAGTGCACTGTAATTTTGGCTTTTATATTCTGTGTTATGTTTCATCACATTCATCAAGCTTTTCTCCATTTTTTTTCCTTTTCTTTTTGTACTATTTAAACAGTTTTAAACTTTTTTTTAATCTATGTGCCTCTGAAAAGAGGTGAACTTTTATAGACTTTTATTACACAGGTTTTTCATTTTTTAGATTTGGAAGGGGATACAATTAAGATTACTTTTAATGGCATTAGTGGTGCATTGAACCTTGCAGTTTTAGTCTTTTTTTTAAAAAATAAAAATCTTAGTTTGGGTTCACTTTGTTTAGTTGATAATGTAAAGGAGCCTGGATGAAAAAGAAAGGTAATATAGCAATCTATCTGTAACTTCTTACTGTAGCTAGCAGTTTTATAAAACTAGTTGAAAGAAACTACAAAATGGAATGTTCTAATTTCTACTTTGATTCTAGATTTCAAGTCTGTGAAAAAGGAAGATACTAAGGTATGTGCTCTCAATCTCTAGTTTGATGAGATAATCGGAGTGAGAGATAAAAAAGAGAACAAGCTCAGCACACCAAAACTTGGCTTGCTGGAGAAATATCCATCTTTATGGAGATCATCCATCTAATTCAGGGGTGGACAGTTAATGGCCCCTTTATGGCCTGTAGACTTCAAATCCCAGAATTCCTGAACTAGTTGACTCAGGAATTCTGGGAATTGAAGTCCACAGATCATAAAGAGGCCATTAATTGCTCACTCCTGCTCTAGTAAGCTTCCTTTAACTTATTGGCTATTGTGTGTTTATAGCTAGCACCTAGATAGAAGATTAATTTTAAAACAGAAATGCATCAAGTTTCAGCCGTTATTCTGGAATTCATTTTTTTTTACCTCAGGACAAATTACTTTTTGTTATGATAAAATTTGTATGACATTTAGAATAATAAACACAAGGCAATATTTTACAACTTACAGTTAATTACTCTTTTTTTTCTACATAGCAATTTCATTATTTAAATTGGATAGACCTAGTCCTAAAGTCAAGCCATTGTGATGATAGTTTAATGTTATTGGCTTCATTGATCCATTGTGTTGCAGGTTACAATTATATAACCAAAATTATATAATATAAACACAATCTAAATATGTTAAATTTTATTTGTTGATAGAACTGAAAATGTGTTGAACAAACAAGATAATTCTCAACCACTTTTCCTAGTAAACTAATTAATTTTCTTCAAATGTTCCATATGAGGATAATATAAGCTGAAGCATCTGGCAATCATACAAGCATTAAAATGATTTATCTTGCATGCAGGTTATTTCTCTCATAACTTTTATGCCAGCCTACTTTTCCTTGTGCTTCAAAGGTTGCTTTGGAAGATTAGCTAATGTTTGAAATGACAACCCATTTGGTGTTGCGGATTAAAGTCAGGAAGGAAAATTTGCTTGTGTATGCTTTTCTGCGTGCTTTGGAAACTTTGAGTAATGTCTTTTGGATTCTGGCCACATTTCACTGGAAGGACATAGAACATAGATGCAGATCAAGATATTCCTTCAAGCAATGTCCAGGTCAACACAACTATTATTTTGTGGCCAATCTGTGAAAACTAAAGCATTCTTTGTTTTGCTACAAATAGGTGCAGGAATATTAAGACAGGAATATTTATGTACCATTGCCCTATGTGTTGGTTTTTTAAAAGCCTTTAATACAGGGAGTAAATTATGCAGCTGTATAATGTGAATGGTTAACACAAAAATAAACAGGGTATTTGAAGAAGGAACAATTTGATATTCTGAATGACAGACAGCTTCTAGTAGAGAATCTCTTATGGATTTCATTGATGCTGTGATTAGTCTCAGTACCATGAAATTGCTAGTCCGATTATCTACAGTGTTGAGTATCCTCAAAGTATGATCTTCAGAATATGAAATATATATTGCTACCAATTATTTTTCTGACTTAGTAAGTGGCCAATTCTTAATGTTGATTTTCTGATTGGATTATATGTGCACATCATGTCTTGTAAAGAGTGATGTGTCTTTCTTGAAAACCTTGCAAGCTGCTGCCCACTCTACTCACAGATGTTTCAGAAGATCTTTTAATTGGGAAAATTGAATAATTGATAATGTTGAATATGTGAAATAGCTCTGCTTGCTTCTTTCCCTGTTGGAATTTTCTACTCACCTAGTGTATTGTCTTAGCCTGGCTCTGGCTTGGGAAAGAAGTAGGACATGTATTTCGCATGTCTTAAAAGTTCAGTAGAATTTACTCAAAGGAGAACATTCAACTTGGAGAATGTTTTCTTCTGATGAAACATATCTATGCTGTAACATGAATAGAAGGTACAAGATGGAGACAGATTTGAACCTGGATAATGCCTGATCAGAAATTATTCAGTTCTTTACTTAATCTGCTTTGATTTCTATCGTAGAAAAGGTGCTTTATGCCACAGGTCCCCAACCTTTTGAGCACCAGGGATCGATTCCGTGGAGAGAGGTTTTTCTGTGGACTGGAGGGGGCATGGTTTCATGTATTGCCTGAATCCCATGGATGGGGCTTTGCTTGGTGCCAGCCCAAGGACCAGGGGTTCAGGATCCCTGCTCTATGCTACATCATGAATTTAGCAAGGATTGTTGTAAAAAGGCTCTAACCCAAGTAGTGTAATGTGTGCTAACAGATTTGCAGTCCTCAAAGTATATTTATGAAGCCCAGAATAAGAGGGAATGAGAAGAACATGCCTCAAGAGGAAACAAATCAGTCTTTCTCTGGAGGAGAATTGGCAAAGGATGGAGATTGTGAGTAAATGTGTGTTGATGTTACTGCTGCTTTACTTTGAGTTAAGTGACACTTATTACCTTATACCTCTGCATACTTAACATCTCTCGACAAGATGCCCTTCGTATCTCTTGACTGAAGGGATTTAACCAAGTTTCTGTTGCAATGATGACACCGCAATTTCTCACCTCCCAGTTTGTTGTTAAATCTAGTTTCAAGTAATCCATTTTTGGCTCTAAGGAGCGACCATTTGCAAACAAAATAGATGCAAGTGACACTCTGTACGGTCTAGTTTTTAGTCTAGATGTTAGACCTCCATGTTTACCACATTTCCTCTTTCAGTCACACTGCCTCTCCTCTTCCAAAGATGGTCAGCCAGCTGCAATGGCTACCAACCCACTCTGCCTCCACTACCTGAAACGCTGCCTTCACTGCCTAAAATGCTGAGCACAATGCTGACTCCACCTCCAGTTATTCCATTTCTTCCTCCCTGCTCTTCCAGACATTGCAGTCAATCTCTCACCCTCCGTGTTAAATGCCGGTGCCTCTGCTGTTGACTCTTTCCACCATAGTAATCCAAAGCCATGCAGATTCTCCAGAACAGTTTTCTCGACATTTTCTCTCTCACTAAATATCTTCATATCCAATATGGACTGACATTCATATAAAAGTTTAACAATCCAACTCTGCTTTCTTGTCTCTATTTTTAAAAAGTCATTCAGTCCAGATCGCTGATTCCCTTCTATAACCCCAACACTTCTGAGAGCTGAAGCAGCTGCAGACAAGCAAGGTGCCGCCATCTTGAACCAGCATATGTTTGTGTTTCTCAACCTTAGCAATTTTAAAATATGTGGACTTCAGTTCTCAGAATTCCCAAGCCAGCAAGTTTTATAACAACTGGGTTCTGTGACTATGACTGCAGTTTTAAAGGATTGCTTGGGTACAGGGACAAAGTAGAGGGAAAATCAAGGCAAAAAAATGTTGGCTATTTTCCCCTTAGTGGTATATTTTGGAGAAGCATGCATTGAAAAGAAAATGCAGTTTTGATAGCTTTCTCTTATATCTTCAGAATGCATGTTGCAATTTCAACATTTAGGCAGGTTTACTCTTTCGTATATGTTCAGGAGAACTTGAAACAAGAATTCTGCTCCAGTTTCAGATGATTATGTATGCCTGGAATCTTTAAGAACAGATGAAGAGAAATGGAACCCAGATCTAAGAACTGCTAAATTGGAGCAAGCTGCAGAAGAAGTGTATGATGATGTGGAAGGAATAGAGAGAGACCTGTAAGTGTTTTGTAGACATTTAGAAAGTACATGTAGATTTAAATTTTTGAAAAATTTCGTGACTCTTAAAATTTCAAATGTACACTACTTTTTTTAAATGTTGTATTGCAGACAATCCTCTGATGCCCACAGATCATTTGCTTTAGATTCCAGTAAGTATAAAAATAATACTTCTTATAGAGCAAAGTGGGGTTGAATATTTAACTACTGAAAGAACTTATGCAAAGGTAGTTTTAACTCTTGAAAAATTTTCCAGATTCCTAGTGAATTCTCTGCACTACCGGTAGTACCCAAACCATTGGAAAGAGTATGAGTGTCTGTAGACAAAAAAAACATAGCTTTATTTTTTTTTTCCTGGTTGAGATCCTTTTAGGAAAGAAATATCAAAAGCTTTTTGAGTAGTGTGTCAGGGAACACACTCTCAAAGGTAGGTGGGGCCAGGACAGTAGTTTAATTTAAATATGTTAGAAATCAGCTGATGTGGTCAGATCCCATGTGTTTAATAATGCCACCCTTTTGTCACATGAAAAATGACAATTTGTGGCAAATTTTGGAAGAATTTGGGGTTTTTATACTCAAGGTTTAGAGCTTTAGATTTTGTACACACTTCCTCCAGTTGGCCATAAGCCTGAAATCATTTGTTTCAAAGTTTCATATCTAGCAGCATTTGGGTTCCTTTTTCATTTTACTTTTATATTTTTTTATTGGAATCTTGGTGTTTGGTAAGCTTGGTTTTCTTCTAGCTGAAGGGTTACTAGATTGATAATAAAACATTTACAAGAGGAAAACCAAGTTCACTAGTGACTGAGATTCCAATAGTTGAACCTACATGCTTCTCAATTATAAAAAGTTTGTAAAGTAAAAATTTAAACATAAAAAAATAATGTTTAAATTTTTACTTTATATTTTATAACACCACTACAATAGTAAAGTAAGTCAAATAACATTCACTAACTAAAGCCTAATTTTTCAGATATACTGGTTATATAATTCATTTTGAGGATTTCGCTTTGACTTGTGACACATTCAAGCTGTAGATTTGCCAATGGGTATCTGATATATTTTCTAAAAGTAGAAGGACCATAGTACATCTATCTTAGCTTGTAGTTAATATACACGTTCTTATTTTGCAATTGTTATCAAATGGTCTTCTGGGAAGTCACTGGCTGACTGTGATCCATTCAATGGGAGCCCATGTTGGTACGTTCTTTTTCGTAACCCAGCAAACTATTCTAGGAATAAAGACTCCCCCCCATTTTTCTGTATATGTAGAGTTTATCTGAAGTTGTTAGTCCTCAAAGCCTGAATAATATACTCTGTCATTTCTCAGTCTGAACTTTCCACTTTGCTCTTGTCAGCGATGGAAAGATGATTAGTTGCTTTCTCCATTTTTCCCTTAGTATATTATTCATTTCTTCCTCCCTTCTTTCAAAGGAAAGATATATGGGTCTCTTCCAACTCATCCTCATTTTGTTAGGTTAGGCTGATTGATAGTACCTGGCCCAAGATGTCTTGGTAAACCATTTGGCTAAGCAGGTCATGCTTTTTACTGACAATCTTATTTGAAGACGCTTCAGTTAAAATCTCTGTCAAATTAAAAAAATTACCCTTAGTGACACACTGACTTTCAAATGATAGTACTCATTCCACATGGTGTGGTTAAGTTATGGTTACTGAATTTTTAATGTTGATTTATGTGAACTTTCCTCAGCAGAAGTCATGGTTTTGAACTTGTCTCTGATTCGGTTAATTTATAGACTCTTATTTATTGGTTGGTTGGTTTTATGGTATAACCTGCCCCAATCCAAAAGCTCTAGGTAGCATATGACAAAATGGGTGTGTATGTAGAAATCATCTTTTTTTAAAAAAAAAAATCCAAACTAATTCCTCGCTCAGTCATGAAATTTACTTGATGATCATAGTTGACTCACCAAGTCAGAATATTTGAGTACTGTAAACATAAAAATGAGATCACATTTGGGTTAAACTGAGCTCTTTGGAAGAAAGGCAGAATATGAATGCAACAGAAAATAAAGTTCAGAAGTTAATTTATGTAAGAATATGAAATGATTTGGTGGTTAGATAGATTAATCATTCTTTGGGGTTAATCTTTTGGGTGATTTCCCTACCTCATCCTTTCCTACAGGATTGAGACAATTATAGGATACAATAAAAGCTACAAAGTTGCAGAAGCATTCTTTTGACATATTTTTGAATAGAAAACACATGCTTGTTTTATTCCATACTCCAGGTCATAGTGTTCCTTATTTTATAATCTCTTGTAATTTGAAAGTCTGTTTTGTTTAATTCAGGCAGTACTTTTTGGATATTCCCAAAAAGATTAGTTAGATTATTAATGAAGTGCAATAAATGGATGATAGGAAAAAGTTAACACTTTTACTATATTGCCAAATGGTAACTTTTCTAACTATACTAATTACCAGCAATGGATGGTTTAGCTGCAAATACGGCTTTTTATTGCTTTATATTTCAGATACCTATGAAGAGACATATGAGGATATTCAAAGTGAAATCCAAAGTGAAGGTTATAATTCCTCCAAATCGGAGTGAGTAGGTAGCCTTTGACTGTTGGTCTGAACTTTTGAGCCTTTATATGACTGAGTGCCTTGGCATTTTTATATACTGTACAGTCGAGGGGGAAGCTGGTGCTTTTTGCTACAGGCATGTTACAAAAGAGCTGTATTTAGTGCTGTTTTCTTGGAAGTGGGCAGGTATGTTTACTGTGTTGCTACAGTCCCGTTTGGAGTATAGGAAATATTATAGAACCATACAGTTGAAAGGAATCTTAGATATCATCCCATTCAACTCGCTGCTTGGAATAGGATTTATTATATCATCTCTGATAGATGACTATCCAGCCTCTTATTTGAAGATCTCAGTAAGAACTCGCCTCTTAATAGAGGAGCCTCTTCAACTGATTTGGCTGCCTGTATAGTCAGAAAATTCCTCCTGCTGCTTAGTAGCCATATTCTATGTGCAGGTAGTCTTCCACTTAATAATCACAACAGAGCCCAAACATTTCTGTTGCTAAGTGAAACATTTGTTAGGGGAGTTTTGTTCCATTTTCAGGCCTTTCTTGCCACAGCTGTTAAGTGAATCATTGCAGTTGTTAAATTAGTAACATGGTTGTTAAGTGAATCTGGTTTTCTTATTGACTTTGCTTGTCAGAAGGTTGCAAAAGGTGATCACATCATCCCGGGATACTGCAACTGTCATAAATGTGCCAGGTGTCTGAATTTTGATCAGGTGACCATGGGGATACAGCAATGGTCATAAGGGTGAAAACTGGTCATACCACTTTTTTCGGTGCTGTTGTAACTTCAAATTGTCACTAAATGAACTGGTGTACTACATTTAGGACTACCTATACTACGTTAGAATATTGATGAGCAGACTAGGCCAAAATTTCCTGACTTGATACCCATCAAATTCATTGGACTAATTGCTTACAGAATATTTAACCAGCATGGCTCAACAGAAAACCTTTAACCCAATTTTGAGAGCCTAAGATAGCGAACCCTATTACCAGAAATAATCTGTACTATCCTTCCCTATACTGGTGCCCTTGGGAGAAAGTGGAATTGATACCTCTCCACCACTGCCAATCTTGCATGCCCCCCACCCCAGTATCTTTATCTAACAGTAAGTTTATCTAAGTTGTTAAACTTAGCTTGGAACTAACTTCCACCCTAAGAGCAAATCGGAAATAGATGCTTTTAGTAATAATCTTCTCTTCTCTCCCATCTTGCCCTCCCAGAATTTCTGGAAAAGGAATTATTCATTCCAGGAATTATAAAAGGTTGGTGTTCCTCAGAGCAATAATGCTAGAATGTAATAGGCTTCTTCTGATTTGTTTTCGTCCTGCCTGGAGCATGGTTATTAATGCCTGGGAAGAATGGATTCCTAGCAGTCTGACTTCTGCTTTTAAATATGCGTTTTTCTTTCAGTGTTAACCAGCTGCTTAAGCACAAAGGAGCTATTGAAATGCTCTTTGCTGTATGTTAGCCTGGACTCTTGTAGGAGATGCCCCAACATTGCCTGTCGCTGAACACTGATTCTACTTTTAGATTTACGCATCATTTGTTTCTCTGTTGTTTTTATAAACTCTGGGAAAAGAGCAATTACATGTTGGGATGGTGCCAGAAGTCACAAAGTAAAGGCACGTTCACCTAAAGTTGTCTTTTCCCAACGTTACGTTCATAAATAAAGACAATGTATAAAATGCATATATTGGTATTTGTTAATTACGCTCTTTATGGGCTGTCTTCAATGTTCTTAATGTCCCTAGGCTTTGACCAAGCAAAGCAAGTAATATCCAATAGAATAAAGGACATGGAGTTCCAAGAAGAACTAAATAAGTTGCCTAGCCACAGTAGGGATAGAATCAAACAGGGTGTGTGGGAAGCGGCAAGATATTTGAATAATCTGACCTTCCCAAAACAAAGAATAGCCTTTTTCAGAGCCAGATTTAACATTCTCCCCTCAGCACTCCTACAGGGCAGGTATAAGAGAACACCAATAGCAGAACGGGTATGTATATGTGGTAAAGGAGAAGTCGAAGATATCTCACATGTTTTATTGTACTGTGAGTTATACCAGGTTTATAGGACAGCGTATATTCTCCCTTTATTAGAGAGATTGCCAGGGAGGGCAGACAATTTTTGTGTAGGCTTTCTCCTCCAAGACTCAAACTCTTCTATCACGCATGCAGTGGCAAAATACTGTGTTGTGGCAATGCCCACAAGAAAAAAAATGGTTACAGATTTATAGTCGTCAACTTGTGCCAATTTTTGGGAGATATCTCTAATTATGTTTGGAACATTATATTTACTCAGATATTAATCGGCTATCCATTCACGTAAATTAGGGAGTGACCCTAACATTTTGAGAACATGTATTTTCTTAACAGGGATGTTATTATTTACTATTAATGTTTGTATTATTTTATTATTATTATTGTTTAATATAGTGTAAAAAGTAATGGCTATTGCTGGTCTATGACCGTAATAAAGTTTATTATTATTATTATTATTATTATTATTATTATTATTATTATTATTACTACTCTCTCTTTTTTGTTGTTCTAGAGATATCAAAGTTGAAAAACTCAAAGGATTTGGAAAATTTTTCAAAGAAAAATTAAAAATAAAAACCGCACATATGAAAGGCAACTCTCGGTATGTAATGTGTTATTCAAACAGTAGAGAATATACCGTATGTTCCTAATCAAGGAACCGTCATGCAAGAAGTCACACTGCAAACAAGATTGGCAGGAGAAGCTACTCTATATACAATAAACAACCAGCAAACTTCAATCTCCCCCCCATGCACTGATGATCTTACCTAGCTTGGTAATGAAACATCTGCATCTACCTGTGCCTTTTTTATCCAGTCATATAATCTTCAAAATTAAGAGTCATGCAAGTGTTATGAGCAATATAGACATTGATGCATGCTAATTCCTGTTTGAAAATCTTAGCTGCATATGTTGTTATAAATATTATTATTTATATTATTATTTATAACCTATGCTGAAATGCACATTTGTTTTATTTGTCTTCTGCAGCAATCTTTCCCGTTCTGTACCAAATCTAGGTAAGCTTATATGTCTAATAGATAAACTGACTCTCTTTTGAAATAACATTTTTGGTCCTGTCGTGTCTGAGATGCTTTGCAATAGGCACCCCTTTTTATTTTATAATTATCAACAAAAAATATAGTACCTGTTTAAAACACTGCTTCTCCTTTCTAACAGATCATTTTTTATGATGGAGTGTAGCCAAGAAGGATTTTTTGCAGGTCTGCCATTGCTAGTCTCTTAATTCTACAGATTCAGCCTTTTGTAAGAATAAATTGGTCCAAAACTATTCTCTGTAGAGCTGCTTCAGACAAGTTAGATCTTTTCAGATGTTACAAGATTCTTAGTTATTTTAACCCTTATTACATAGCCACTAGTCCTTTAGGAATTCACTTCTAGAGTGGGAAATTCTTAAGGAAACAAATGATAATTGTGCCAGTCTACTTTTACAAGAAAGTCACTTGGAGTTTTGAAAGTCACCTTGCTCACTTTATGAATTCAAAGGCCATTCATTTTCTGGGATGCACTGTAACTTTTTAGAGGTTGGTATTGAATTTGCTTATTTCCTACTGTCACTCCATTTGTTTTTCTTTTCATGTTGTGTTTGATATACTGTTAAGATTTTTAGATGTTTCTCTTTATGAATTCTGGGGAATTGTAGATAGTTAATCACACTCTCTGGTTTAAATTGCAGATGTCATGGCCCAGGAAAACTTTATGTATAATGACATTGACCCAGAACAAAATGATACAAAGTAGGTAAAAAATAGTCATGACAATTTTTTTCCCCTTTCCTATCTAACATTTCTCATGTCAATAAGACTTCCTTCAGCTCTATAAATTATATCATTATCCTTAAAATGTATGATAACATCACTGGCTACAATAATATAAAATGCAATAATATAGTTAATTGATTATGTGCTTTTAGAACTGATTCTTAGTGACCATGTAGATACGTAGATTGTCTCCATGGTGATCTGTCCCTAATTTGGTCCTTCAGGTTTTCTAGCAATGCACTTATTACCATTGAAACTGAATCCATGCAGCTTCCTGCTGGTCATCCTCTTCTCTTTCCTTCCACCTGCCTAGCATTAGAGCTTTCTTTCAAGAGCTGGATCTTTGCATAGTGTATTCAAAGTAAAATAATTTGAGCCCGATCATTTGTATCTCTAATGAGAACTCTGGCCTGATTTGTTTGAACATCCATTTGTTCATGTTCTTGACTGTCCATCGTATTTTCATGACTTTTCTCCAACACCAAAGTTCAAAAGTGTCAATGCTATTAAGGCTAATATAGAAGTATTAAGACAAGTCTTTTTTTTTGCCTTGGTATTTATTTTTAAAGATTCCGATGCACATCTGGAACATTTTTGGAACATATTTTATTCATTTATTGACAAAACTGGTATCTCATTTTTCTTCCACGAGATGAAGTCAGCTTACATAGCATTCCTCCAATCTCTCGCTTGTCAGCCGTAGATCACACCAAGAAACTGATGCTTAAAGTTATTTTTATTAAGATTGGCTATAGTAATCAAATCTTGCAAATCTGAATATGGTGCTTTTCCTCTTTCTTCTACCTTCATGTGAAGCTGGGGAGTATCTGTCAGATATGGTTTCATACCCTTTCTCGTCCTTGTTGGAACTTCTGCAATGTTTATCTGCTCATTGCCTTCATAGAACTTCTTCCCTTTCTCCATCAGTGTCCTCCTCTTTACTATCTATATTGATTCTAGTCCAACTCATGGTATGTCACCATTTTAGCTATACAGATTTTATTACATTTCTTTTGGAATATTCTCCTAAGGATTCCTGAAAATGAATTCTTGGTAGCCTGTTCAAATTGCATTTCATTATAATCTTTGGAATGAAACTGATTGATAAACAAGATAAAATCAATGTAAGTTTGAGAGAAGCAGTTTGGTCTACTGATTAAATATCAGGCTAGAAACCAGGAGACCGTGAGTTCTAGTCCCACCTTAGGCAAAAAGCCAGCGGGACCTCTGAACTGCCCATTGAAACTCAACTGAAAATAATTTTAAGGTAGTGATGAAGTGTAGGGCAAGTCTTGAATGAAAGGTAATATATTTATTGCAGGAAGTAGTTGCTTCCTTGAGTGTTCCCAAACAGTGACTTTATTAATAAATTATTGCTTTTTTAATCCCTTAATTCTTATATCTGTAAAGGCTTTGTGTAAACTTCCAGCAATCTCAAATATTTAATATTTTAAACTTACTGGATGGCATAGATTGTTTCCTTTGTACAAAACCAGCAACTGTATATAGCCAGAAGAAACAGAGTTTTCGGTGCCATGCAATACATGTTTCTCAGGCATTGTAAAGATCACCTTTCCATCTGCCTTCCACTATGGAATTGAAATGTCTTTCATCCTAAATCTTTTATTTTTCTCCACCCTAGTTCGGCCTTGAGATTTTTCAGTCACACACAAAATTTCAGCTAAGCTCTTTGGTTAATAATATGAAACTGAGTGCAAACAGTCACGTGCGGCAACTTTGTCGTTGGGCATTATGGCTAGGTGACTCTGCAGGTGATATATGTCGGCAATGATAATAAAACTGAACTAGTTCTTCAGCAGCATGAGAATAATTGAGTATTAAATGCATTTTTGTGGGGAATGGAATGCTGTGGAGTCAAAGGCTGCGTGAAATTCAAATAGCCTTTTAATTCTAGCATCAGCTTTTTTTTGCTTGCATGAAAACAAATTCCCTTGTAACTTTCTGGCTGGGTGAAAGCTGCTCGGTGCTCTGCTTGCAACCTATTGAACTACAGGTCTAGGTGATACTGTAACTACACGATTCCTGTTTGAAAATGGATTTGTGATTCAGTGGTGCATGAAATGAGGCCTGTTGTGTGGTATCTTAGTTGATCGCGCTGATACTCATTGTGTCTCTGGAACCCCAGCATTCTCTGACATCCCTGACATTAGGAAACTGTGTTTCTCTCCCCCTCTCCTTTTTCAAGAGAGAATATTTGCCATAAAAGTGGACATTTACATTTCTTTTCTTGAAAGGAAGACAAAGAAAAGCAAGCAACAATCATGTATAAAGATAAAGAACATTGGATGCATTTACTTTTGAAGGGATGGGAATTTCTAAAAACATGTTATTCTATTATTTATGTGAGAAGCAAAATATAAAATAGTACACAATGTTTAATGCTATTCAGCAGAAACTTTTTTACTGTTGCGTATTTTAAGCTGAAGTTTTACATCTTTAAAAATACAAAGGTGGAAGATTTGAGTGACATCAGGTCTAAAGTAGCCAAACCATAGTTCAATTTACCACAATCCAAATTGGAACTAGCTAGTGCCTTTTTTCTTCTGCCTTGGGGGTAGAGCTTAACAAACAGAAAATTGATGTAGTTCAGGAAGCTAATGTTTTTGGGAAAGCTTGTTTTCTTACTAGCAAATGTGTTTCCAAACACACAGTTGATTTGTTCAATTTATTGTTATGCAGAAAAAAGGTTAGGTTCCTAGCTTCAAGGTCATTTGAGGATTTTTCCAGATAAGGGTCTATGATGCAGTTTTGGCAACACCACTCTGAATAATCCTGATTTTTTTTCCCCTCTCCATGATTCTCATATGTTGGATTTATTCTGTACATGTGTCTTTCTTAGAAATCCCTTTAAAGTCAAGAAATACATTGTAGAAAAGAATAACAAGATGACAAAGGAGGAACAATCATTTAGAGAAAGATTTATGGTAAGTTTCTTCTTCTTTTAAATAGCTTGGAAGATGTTGGCATGGTTACTGTTGTGTGTATGATATATGAAAATATGCTGTGTAATTTGTCATCTCTTGTCACAATACAGAACTATGAATAGCAACATTCCAGAAAATGATTCTTGTTACATTATATTGTCATTAGAAATATGCATAAATTCTTAATGGTAACCAAGAATTCTGGACCTTGCTTTAGAGAAAAATCTGTGCAGAGTATATATATATATATATATTGTTTTTATATAGTAATTTTATAAAAGATTATAATTACAATGGTAAAAAACAAATACAGACTGAAAAAGTAAAAGAAAAGTAAAAGGTGCAGAAGAGGGAAAGGTGAGGAAAAAAAATAAGAATATAGCAAAGAAAAAGAAAAGAAATAAAGAAGTATCAAAAATTTTAATAACTTATCCCCTTCTCTTAAAATACAGCAAATGATCTCTTCTTCCCATATCCCATCTCTTATCTATAAACAAATCTATAAATATCTCTTCATTTCAGTCCTAATGTCAGCAAAAATCCATTAAGGGTTACCAGGATAACTTACCTATTTTAACCTTGATCAAATGAAACAACTTTATATTCCTTCCTTTTACTTTGAACATTGCAACCCTAGAATAGAATAGAGCTGGAAGGGACCTTGGAGGTCTTCTAGTCCAGCCTCCTGCTCAAGCAGGAAAACCTATACCATCTAAGACAGGTGATTATCTAGTCTCTTCTTAAAAATTTCCAGTGATGGAGCGCCCACGATTTCTGGAGGCAAGCTGTTCCACTGGTTGATTGTCCTCACTATCAGGAAGTTTCTCCTTAATACCTTAAAACCTGTTTTGAGTTTACCACCTCTTCCCACAAAGTATATATTTTCTGGGAAAAATTTCACCCGAGAACTGGTGCCACCTCACTTTTCCTTCCTGCTGTCCTTTCAATTCCTTGGACCTGTCGTGGAAGATGGGCATGCATACCCCAGCATTGCCCAGAACCCGGGGCCAGCAATGGGAAAAAGAAGACAGCTAAAGTCACCGGAGGGTGCCACAGCTGGGTTGGTATCATCAGAGAGCAGCAGGAATAGCTGACAGAGTATAGGGCAGCCAAAAGGGCAGAGATGGGCTGGGGGGACATAGACAGTGAGTGGAAGGTGGAGCAGAGACAGTTTGTACAGGGCAGGAAAAGGTGAGGTGAGACTGGAACTTTGAGGATGGTCATAACTACTCTTCATTTAGTGCTGTCCTAACTTTGAATGGTGACTGAATGGTCATAACCCAAGGCGTTCCTGTATAACAAACCACTTTTGAAATTGGCACTCAAAAGTATGTTTAATGTGTATACAACGGCACTGAAATAAGTGATGTGTGACCATTTTTCACACTTTTGACTGTTTCATCATCTCCGTTGTCATGAGATCAAAAGAAACCGGTTCATATTTATGACAGTTCCAGTGTCCCAGTCTCATGTGAACACCTTCTGCAACCTTCTCACAAGCAAAGTCAATGGGGAAGCCAGATTCACTTAGCAGCCACGTTACTAACAGAACAACTGCAGTGATTCACTTAACAACTTTGGCAAGAAAGGTTATAAAATGGGGCAAAACTCACTTAACAGCTGTCCCATTTAGCAGCAGAAATTTTGAGCCCAATCCTTGCCTCCAGAAATTGGGAATGCTCCAAACTGGAAGTTTTTAATAAAAGATTGGACAGCCATTTGTCTGAAATGGTATTGGGTTTCCTTGCCTGCGCAGGAAGTTTGACCAGAAGGCCTCCCAAGTCCCTTTCTTTTCTGTTATAATTTTGTTATGGTCATAACTTGAGGACTACCTATATGCAAATGTTTAAAATCTTTGGTATTCTCAGTGTATCCTATCCAAACTGTATCTGTAATAAGCTCTAGTCCTGATCTCCATTAAGTTTATGTGAATTGGACTTTGCTTTCTCCCCCCCCCTTACTTTGCCACAGTACAATAAGGAAATCACAGTAATAAATACGGCAGTCGTGCACTGCTCAAATACTCCTATCAGAGGAAACCTGGATTTGAGGATCTTGCCTGGAGAACAACTTGAAGTTATAGACATCACTGAAGGAAATCAACTGATATGTCGGAATTCTGAAGGCAAATGTAAGGTTTCAAAAGGAGTAAAACTAAAGAGTTGAGCATAATAACTAAACAAAAACACTTAGGGTGGGGTCAGAAATCCAAAAAACTGATTTTTGCAAATTGGCCATGTTTGGTATGATACAGAAGTAGTATATATATACACGTTGTTTTTGCACTTGAATATTTTTTGATTGTAGGTTTGAACGGTTTGTTTGTAACTCTGTGACTAAAATTTCTAACAAAACTCATCCTATAATAATGTATTTTATTTTATCCTTTCCTAGATGGGTATGTGCTATTAGAACATTTGAATTTCAGGTAAGTTTTAAAATGACTCAGTTCTAAAACACGGGATTAGCTAAAATCGGAACCTGTAATAATTCAAAGCTGTAGTTTTTCTATGGATGACACCATTTGTATGCTAGAGTAAATGTAGCTTTGTGTTTTTTCTTATACCAGGCACTAGTGCTGTACAACTAAAGGCCAACACGTTTTGTAATCGCAATATAGTGAAAATAATCATCTATAAGAATTTTTGTTGCTTGTGAAAGAAAACAAAAATGGAGAACACACTCAGCCTGAATTCTTCAGAAGCTTACAACTGCTGATTGTCATGAAAGTGATTTTTTTAAATAACATTTGATATTTATGTTATCCTATCCAAAGTTTATCTATCTAGGTATACGCTGAGATGCAAATAACTTAGTGTCATTGTAAAAACATGTTTTTCAAACTTTGTTTCAAGTTACAACTCTTCCTATAGCAGCTCTTTTTAATGGTAATACAGCCCCAAGAAAAATTGCAAATTTCACGTGGTTCTTTGGTATTGTACTTAGTATTTGTGTGCAAAAAGTATTATCTGCTATTGACATGTTTTTTTGTATGTATTTTGTCAATGTTAGGAGTAACACACTTGGATTTATAATTAATTCTGTATTTAACCAGTGTAAAAATTGTGGACTTAAGCATTTAGAGAAACATTGGGAGACAATTTAATGCACTATTTTTAAATGTAAATAGGAGAAATAAAGTATGAATTGGCAATTAACACATTGCTGCTAAGTGTACAGCTTGACAAAAAAAACTTTGCAGAATTAACGTAATTAGAAGTGTTTACTGTTTCAGTTATTTAAAAATAAAACAGAATCATATTCAAAATGGTGACTATTTACCAATACTGAAATCAGAATAAGTTTTCTTTGTGCTGGAAAGTCCCATTTGCTTTAAATCTGCTGTCAAAGGATGGAGACAGAAGGCAGGAAATATAAAGATGAAGATCCATTGTGAAAACAGATACCTGCCTGAGCAACTTTGATGATACCCAAAGGAACTGGATTTACGTTCTTCCATAACAACTTATGGTCTGGCAATAGTGTAAAAACTGGTGCCTCTCAACTAGTTCTCATGGGTTTTTGTGACTAAGGCGAATTCTGGATTCTGATTATGCTATCATTTGCAGTTATGATGGTAATGAAAAAGTAACTTTACAATGAATCTTCACATTAATGACCTTCGCAGATCTATAAAGCAAAGGAAAGCTGAAGTCAGATCATAAACAGAGTCACAGATTGCCAGTCTCTATTCGCTAAATGAGGACTAGCTATAACAAATTTGAATAACACAATATTCAGTTTAATTTAATGCAAATTATAAACTGATAACGTGCCATGTTTGATGCAAGCTAAATTTCAGTTAACACGATGCTAGTTGAGTCTAATGCAAATTAAAGCTATTAATTTTCCCAAGGAGCCACATAAGAAACTGAGACTGTTATGGAGGGCTGTCACCAAGGGCTGGACAGGGACAGCCAAAGGGCGGAATGTGGCCTGCAGCTTGTAAAATGTGGACTAGTGCATGCACAGTTGTCGTTGCAGGTTTTAGATGCTAATTGCTGCCGTGCAAAATGGAAAAAAATTTCCATTTGAGGAAAGCCCCACTCCCCCAAAAAGAGGCTCATTTTGAAGAACTAAGCAGAATATAGGACATCAGGTACAGTTTGCATATGGGTTTCTCTTACAGCTTCTCCTTTGTTCACTTGATTTATTTTAAATATTTATGAAATCTATCTTTAAGATTTCATGGTAAGTTATCTTCTTCTTCTTGTGCCGTATCTGTTATCGGACGTTGGCGACCATGTTGGCGATCCTGTTTTTATCAGCAGCCGCATGAAAAAGTGCTGCTGAGTTTTGTCCAAACTAATCCCTTAGATTTTGAAGCCACGATGTTCCAACCCAAAAAATTCTAAAACCACTTAAAAGTAACCAAAAGGTGGTCTAAGCAACAATCTTGCTAACACTTTGCATATTACCTATTTTTAAATCTTTATATTTCCTTAATAAGCATAAAAAATTCATTTCCAGTTTTCATCAAGTTAGAATCAATTGCCCCATTTTCCTTAAAATATGTCAAACAGTGCAAATTTTAATAATGCAACAATGATGTTATTGGCCTGCTTGTATTAAAGTAAGTCAAAGGAAATGACTTGAGTCTACTGTTCAAGTCACTGGGGGAAATGTAAAACAAGCAAGCTAATAAGACTACGAATACAGATATCGTACATATTTTTGAATGTTGTTGGATTATCACATTATGGTTGTGCTTTTTCTGTGAAGAATATTACAATTTAATGAATCTGTATCCATGTTATTTACCAAATGCACAACACAGACAGGCAGATTTCTACTTATCTTGCTCCAAAACAGAGCAAGGCAAAACACAATAGGGCAAGGGTCCCCAACCCCCGGTCCATGGACTGGTACCGGACTGCGGCATGCCAGCAACCGGTCCACACAAACAAGCAAAGCCCCATCTGTGGGATGCAGGCAGCACGCAAAACCACACCTCCTCTGGTCCACGGAAAAACCTCTCTCCATGGAACCGATCCCTGGTGCCCAAAAGGTTGGGGACCTCTGCAATAGGGCATACATCCCAACGTGTGAGTGCCAATAGGCTTACTCAAAGTAGGCTTAAGTGAAGTTTGTCATCAAAAATAGCAAACTATTGCCAGCAAAAAAAAATGGAATTTGAAAAATGGTTTTCTGAGTTTGTTCTTGGTCTTAGAATATTATTGTTTTTGCTTTTAATGGCAATTCCCTGGAAGCTTACGTTTTCTCTGAGCGCAGTCTGATGAAAACAATAGCCACTACCACAGTATTTATATTTCTAAATTTTTACAGTATAAAAGAGCTGAAAAGTTCACATGAGTAACTCATGTGTTTACAAGCTTATAATCTGTTTATTAAAGTGCAAATGTCAACCATGAAATAACATGCAGTGAGATACAATAGAGATAGGTACATGAAACTTCCAATTATCCGGGTTTTTTTTAAAACGATAAAACTGAAAAAAAATGTGCTTATGCTGCCCTCTTTTAAGTTCTTATATAAGCAGAACAAAGATCAAAATGATCTGGACTACCTCCTCTATAAACAGCAATGAAACATGAAAGCATCAGTGAATATTATTTTATGAAATATAGGGATATTGACAAAGTTTGCTGTGCCTGGTTATGGGAATTCTATGAATTTTCTCATTATAAACAAAATCTGAGGCAGAACAATACTTTGTTGTCTTAATTCCACTAGCTGTTGTCCTTAAAAGTGACTTCTGCTAACTTCTGCTTAATATTTAGTCATCTTGTTTCCCCCTTACTTATCTTTTAAGGAGGAACAGCCCCTTTCTCAGTTTTTATGAACAGATTAGTAATGTCCTAAAGGGAAGTCCCAGATGTAATTACTCTGAGGATCATTTTGACTATAGCAGCAAACAATTTAAAGACTCTCCAGACTAGTTTACAAACTACGTCAAATCATTTCAAATTCAATTCTTGTTAAGAATGAAAATCTATTTCTCCCAAAAATGCTTTTTCACAAGGCAACCAGACTATCTCTCTTTCTCATATGTAATTTCACTAGTTGCTATTAATGGAGGAGTTTTATTTTACATTTGTACATTACAAATACAAGAATGGCGACTCTTCTCAGAATTTTCCTTAACAGTGCTATTTCCAAAAATACATATAAATGTATGTATAGTCCTATAGCTTGTATTTTGTACATTTGTACATTGAAGAAAAAAATAGTCACACTAAAGAATAAAGAGTGCTAGACATACATACATACCAGTGTACTTTAATATGGAAAAAATATATGATTTCACTTCAAATTAGGGATGAAATAATACTGGAAGATTGGTAACCATTCAAACGTTTTATGAGTTTTACAATAATTACTTAGGAAAATGCATAGACAGACATGTCAACTTTTCAAATAAACATTATGTCACATGTTAGATTACTTAAGGCAGTTTCAGTAGTAGTTTCAAAGCATTTAGGGAGAACCTAACAATGCTAAAATGCTTAAACTGGTGACTAACTTTTCATTTACTCTGTCAACAAATACAATTATAGATATCAAAAGCAACATTTCTCTTTATCATTCATGTACTGGCTCACTTTCCAATTTCACCTAGTTTTCATAAACAGAATAATGTTTGCAGTGACAGCAGAGCTTATGAACAACTGAAAATCCAGGGATTTGATGATCAAAAGTCGTTTGGATACAAATAAGGAAACGTTTAGTGATAGGTTTCTTTCTTCCTTTTTCAAAAGCAGCTTTTATGAGAAAAGCTACTTTTTTTGGGGGGGGAAAAACTAATGACGTCCACTCATAGGTTTCTTAGTCAAGTATGACTTACAACGACTCAAAGTTACAGCAATACTGAAAAAAGTGATTTATCACCATTTTTCACACTTATAATCCTTGCAGTATCCCCATGGTCATGTGATCAAAATTCATATTTATGAAGGTCCTTGGGTTATGTGATCACCTTTTGTGACCTTCTGACAATAGCAATAGCACTTAAGACTTCATGGTGCTTTACAGCCCTGTCTCTAAGTGGTTTACAGAGTCAGCATATTGCCCCCAACAATCTGGGTCCTCCTTTTTACTGACTTAGGAAGGATGGAAAGCTGAGTCAACCTTGAGCCAGTGAGATTCGAACTGCCAAACTGCAGGCAGGCAGCAGGCAGCGGAAGTAGCCTGCAATACAAGCAAAGTCAATGGGGAAGCCAGATCCACTAACATCCCTCTTACTAAATTTAATAACTGCAGTGATTCACTTAACTTTGGAAAGAGAGGTCATAAAATGGGACAAAATTCACTTTAACAAATGTTTCACTTTACAACAGAAAATTTGGACTCAATTGTGGTCATAAGTTAAGGACTACCTGTAGTCCTATTTCTTTATATCATAGGTAAAGCCTATTCCATTAACTATCTCTACAAGGCATTTGACTTTTGCACAGCCGTTTTCTCAAAGTTCAAAAGGTAGATGCCTCCAACCCGCTACTGCAGTATGTTCGTACGTTATTATTGTACAATACAAGAGCTCCTTATATATATATGCTGCAATGCACATCTAAGTGGGCTATTTTAAAATGACCCACTTGGATGTGCATTACCGTTTGAAAGTATTGAGGAAGTGGCATTAACACTAAATTCTAAATAGGAATGAAATAGGAGGAGAAAAACCATTATAAACATTTTAGGCCAACAGGAGTGCAGCTTAATTATATTTATATTATCGATAAGGCAAAGAAATACAAAGAGCTGGCTTGTGTCAAGTTAGGCCACTGGTCTACATAGAAAGACTGGTGAATTAGCCGTGAGGTTCCTTGATACAATGGTCAAGCATATGAACGTTTATGCTTTGATGGCCACTTCTCAAAGACAGGCTCCCGTGATGTGCTTTACAGAGGACGTATCAAGTGAAGAAGTACAACCAGTCAAGAGGTCAAAAGTGGAGTGAAGAGGCTGGATCAACTAAAGCACCTCTCCGAATACTCCTATGATCAAGCTCATTCTTAGTTACAATGTGGTTTCTAAATTGACAGGTAGTCCTCAACATACGACCACAATTGAGCCCAAAATGTATGTTGCTAAGTGAAAAATTAGTTGAGTGAGTTTTTCCCCATTTTACAACTTTTCTTCCCACATTGATTAAGTGAATCATTCCAGCTGTTAACCAAATAACAGGGTTGTGAAGTGAATCTGTCTTCCCCATTGACTTTGTTTGTCAGAAGGTCGCAAAAGGGGAGGACACGACCCCAGGATGCGGCAACCGTCATAAATATGAACCAGCTGTCAAGCAACCAAATGTAAATAACATGACCATGGGGATGCTGAAACGGTCATACATATGAAAAATTGTCATAAGTCACTTTTTCCAGTGCCGTTGTAATTTTGAAAAGTATTTTAAATAATCTCTTCCTAAGGTAATGAAGGTGACAAGACTTTTCTGTAAAATGAGCAAACGTGATACATTCTGTCATTTTCAGCTGCTGGTACAAGAAGGCACATTTTTCCATATTTAACTTAGGTCATATATTCAAACAGCAACAAAAAAAATCCCACCCAACACTACTATGGAAGAAATTTGGATAATGCAGTGGTCATTGCATTATTTTTTTTTGCAAGGAAATTAACCCTGCTTAAAATTCAATTTAAGTAGTCTTATCTGAAATTTAAGTAGTCTTATCTGAAATCTGCAACCTAAAGGGTTACACCACTATTAGATGTGAATGAAAACCTGTTATATGAGCCACCACTCTCAACGTCCTTACACATTCTGTATTGATTCAAAGGGATGTTGGGGGGAGGAATTAGTGATTTTCTAACTGGAGCATGCCAATAAACCAGTGGTTGGAAATTGTACTTTCACTTCAACAGTGTAGCAATGTGTTTATCCTGTTTATTGGGGGAAAACAACATCACTATCAATCCTCACTTAAATAGATCAGTAACAGCCACCTGAATCTACACTGAATACATTAGCTCTATAGCTCAAGCACTGCCCTTTCAGAAGGCAAAAGGGTAATTCATCTTAATTCTAGTCATCCTTTTGACAACTTAGTAGACGCCTGACATTTGTAATACATCCAAATTTTAATCCCAACTCCACAACGAAAATGCAATAATTAGGAGGTCTTTACATGAGCAAGCAAGGATAAATTTCAATTGGCCAAAAGAGTATCATGGTCTTGCAATCAATGGTTATTTTGTTAAATTTATCTTTCACACATGTGACATTCCTAACTTGTGATACTTATTGAACGAGCATTACTGGTAATCTGAATTGGATATTAAAAAAGAGATAAAGTGCAACGTGAATGTACAATAATAACATTAAGAAATCACACTTTACAAAGCGGAGGTGGTTTCCAAAGAGGCAATACAGGACTATTTAAAAGGAGCTGATCTTCCAAAGGTGCCAGAGAACATGTGACATATCTTAAATGAGAAGATAACAATGATGGAGATTACAGAGGCAATAAAAAAAAGAAATCACACCTTTTCCGAAAACATCTGCTTCCATCCAGATGGATGAAAATTTTTTTAGCAGGGCAGGAAAAATTTACATTCAGCTTAAATCGATAATGACAATAACCATCCTTTTTATTAACAGACCTTCTCTTTCCCAGCTTCTTTGCATCGTCCTCTTCAACATTCACTGGAAGCATAGAAAGTTGTTTTTTTTTTTTTATGGAACATGCCTCTGCCTTTCTAGCATTTCAAAATGTTGAGAGAAATGAAACTAGTTCAAGCATTATGCACACTGTCGACCAGGGATGGGGAACTATGACCCTTTTATGAGCTGTGACTTCAACTCCCAGAATTCCTGAG
Organism: Bothrops alternatus; assembly: GCA_034064705.1. Lineage (NCBI taxonomy): Eukaryota > Metazoa > Chordata > Lepidosauria > Squamata > Viperidae > Bothrops > Bothrops alternatus. The sequence goes on along the minus strand of JARGCV010000039.1, from coordinate 5,497,038 downwards.
CCAGCCACAGTTTCCCCATCTCTGCTGTAGACCAACCTAGTTCTAGATGTATTGAGACACCAGTTTCCAAACAAACATGGCCTTTGACCTTGCTGGTTGGGAATTCTGGGTGTTTCTGTACCCATGTATATGAAGAGTGCCAGATTGAAATATGACCCGCAATGGCTATCAAATATGGCTGCAAACAGAGATACAAGAAAAAGCTTTTTTGCTGCCATGTATGCAGTCCAGCTATGGTAATCCTAGATATGCTCCGGGTTTTTTTTGTCTCTGCATTAAGTGTTGATAGGAGAGGCTACATACATATGTTTATGTAAGAGCAAGAAGCATGCTCAGACAACATTCCTGAAACTCTAAATCCATATATTCCCATACTCAGAGGCCCATGTACACAGGCTTTCATGTCACAGGCAGTCCTCGACTTACAATAGTTCAAAGTTACAATGGCACTGAAAAAAGTGACTTATGGCCATTTTTCACATTTATGACTGTTGCAGCACCCCACATGGTCACATGATCAAAAGTCAGATGCTTGGCCACTGACTCATATTTATGACAGTTGCAGGGTCCAGGGGTCATGCGATCCCCTTTTGCGACCTGCTGACAAGCAAAGTCAATGGGGAAGCCAGATTCACGTAACAACCATGTTATTACTTTGATGACTGCAGTGATTCACTTAACAACCGTGGCAAGAAAGGTCGTAAAATGGGGCAAAATTCACTTCACAACTGTCTTGCTTAGCAACAGAATTTTTACAGTCAATTGTGGTCGTAAGTCGAGGACTATCTGTACATATATCCATGTTCAGCCAAACAGTGGCTGTACTTGCTATTCCTTTTAATTGTATCGAACTTATATGAAGGAAATCCTGTAAAATCAATATCCTCAAACAGGAAAAAAAACGAAGAAACCGGCATCTCAAGAGTTATTTTCAGATAAACTAATGCCATTTCAAAAAAAAAAAAAAAAATAAGGGAAAAAACAGTTTTTGAATTATATGGAAAGGCTTTGTACAAGGTTATTTGGCTAAAATTGTTTTCCCATTTTGTCTAAAATAATGTTTTGACTCCATCCTAGTTTATATCTTCTAGATTTGAGCCTGTTATATTTTTAATTCAACCTCAGTTAGCACTTATTGATATCAAGTATTAATATTACAAATAGCTATTGTAAAATTAAAGAGCAGCTATCATGAGAACAAAGCATAAATAAAAACTCGGAAACAATGTACTGCAGCATCTACGAAGTGTGGTTTCACCCTCATGTTCAAAGAATATTACCATTTCCAATAATAAAGGGTTTTCTTACTACACTCTTAGTAACCGTGATGCCTTGAGATAGCCTAAAGAAAAGAAACACGAAACATAAGTCATTCCTGCCTTATCTTTACCTCAGCGAAGTCACAGGCAGTTAAGCTTTACAAGTACACAAAAGCCCTAAGGTCTGGAACAACGTTGTCAAATTCATATTCCAGTTCTCGTGACATAGTATTGTAAAAGGATGCTGTCAGCACTAAAAAGGCAAAAAATATTTTCCTATTGAAGGCGAAATTTGAGAAAGTTTTACTCACACAAAAGCGTTATCTGAAATCTAGAATTCAATGAACTCCTTATATTTCAAGGTAATTAGTGATGGTATAGAAAGTGCCCATTCATCTGTTACTTTTAAAAATGTACTGCAGACAGAAATGGCGAAAATATCGGCATATTTGAAGGACCGCTCAAATGAACAATATATGACAGACTGGAAACAGTGGATAGATTATATACAAGAGAAGCACCAATCAAATAAAATGTATCTGGCGTATAGTTGAGGCTTGACGTGAGGAGTGAAGAATGTTTACCAAATTTGACGTATACAAAGACTAATACTTACTGTTGTATTTTATGATCTATGATGAATGCTTCTTAGTATGATATTATGATTAATGTTGATTGATTTAATAAAAAAATTTTTTTTTAAAAAATGTACTGCAGACAATCTCAGTGCAACAGTTATATTTGACTCCCTTATGATAGATATTCTGGTCAATTTAGATAATGCTGTATTTGTGGACTTAAAAAGATCAAGGTTTTTGTGATTAATAAAGTGACACATATCAAAATTGATTCTAATGCATCTACCTGTTGCACAACTTTTGGCTCCATAAATTGTTCTCAAGTCCTGGGGATGAAGGGATGCTAGGGCCAACACAAATATCGAGATGCATATCCATTTTTTTTTGCCTGTGTTAGAATGTCCCTAATGATCTGGAAGTAGCAAATCAGAAATGAAGATTTAAAAACAACAAAAATGGGCATTAGTAATTGAAAGAGATTGATGATTTGACCAAAGAGTGAGCTGGGAAACATCCTTGTCTGTGAAAGATCTCAAATTCATCCACTTTCACAACTGGCTTCTGCAGCTGTCCAAAGATGCTCCTTTTATATCAATGTTTAAAACAAATGGAGTCCCCCATCTTTTTTTTTAAAGCATATATTAAATATTTTGGTTAGCAATGCTCTATGTTCTTGCTTAGACCTTATTTTCTTATTTTCTGAGCAGACATGTACAGCAGAGGTTCCCAACCCCTGATATGTGGACAGGCACTAGTCCACGGTATGCAGGCAGCACGCAAAACCACACCTCCTCTGGTCCACGGAAAAACCTTTCTCCTCAAAACCGGTCCCTGGTGCCCAAAAGATTGGGGGCCGCTGATGTATAGGATTACCCCACACATGAATAAATATGCTGTGTATGTCGGTAAACTTTTCTTCTCAAAACCTGCCTAAAATTGTTGTTGTTAATTGCGAAGTCGTGTCCGACCCATCGCGACCCATGGACAACGTTCCTCCAGGTCTTCCTGTCCGCTACCATCTTCTGGAGTCTATTTAAGTTCACGCCTACTGCTTCAGTGACTCCATCCAGTCACCTCATTCTCTTGCCCTCAATCTTTCCCAGCATTAGGCCCTTCTCCAGTGAGTCCTTCCTTCTCATTAGGTGGCCAAAGTACTTGAGTTTCAACTTCAGGATCTGCCGTTCCAAAGAGCAGTTGGGGTTGATCTCTTCTAGGACTGACCGGTTTGAAGGCCTTGCAGTCCAAGGAACTCGCAGGAGTCTTTTCCAGCACCATAGTTCAAATGCCTCAATTCTTTGTCGCTCAGCCTTTCTTATGGTCCAACTTTCACATCCATACATTGCAACTGGGAAAACCATGGCCTTGACTATATGCACTTTTGTTGGCGGGGTGATGTCACTGCTTTTTAGTATGCTGTCTAGATTTGCCATAGCTTTCCTCCCCAGGAGCAAATGTCTTTTAATTTCTTGACTGCAGTCCCCATCTGAGGTGATCTTGGAGCCCAGGAAAATAAAATCTGCCTAAAATTAGCCCCTAGCAAATATTGCAAAAGACAACTAAAGCTATAAAAGCATTTAAACACTGATTAGCTTTTCAAGCAAGAAAAAATTTTCTTGAGTACCCTGTTCTTTTTTTCAACTACTCTCTCTTCTCTGAAAAGTGTGGCTAGCCTGTAATTACCTTGCTTTTATCAGTTTATTAGCCTTTTTTTCTGAAAGAGAACATTACCAAAGGACCTCACTCCTGAAGGAAAACGTATTTTTTTCCCTTTCTTTCCCCACAATTCTGAATTTTATATTTGGGCTACAGATGTTTTGATCTGTTGCTGCCATGGGATTAATAAATATTGCTAATTTAAATATGCAAACCCAGCATTTTGATATATTTGATGCAAAACATGGCCTCAAATGATTGATGGGAGAACTAATAACGAGATTAAAAGCAGAGTGCAAATTTTGTTTATGAGATATAGTAGGTGGTCTGAGTCTGGCAAATGTTGGATGATGAACAGCATCAAGGGCCAAGTGGTTATGAAAGGCTGCAGTGAAAAGAATTCCTTCAGTGAAAACGGAAACTCCTTAATAAAAAAAAACTTTAATTAAAACAGGGGAAATGTTGCTGCTGGATAGCTTGCAAAAAGAATTGGTAACCCTGACTACCTCTCAAAAGAATTGTATTAAAGTGATTTCTGAATCTGAATGGTTGCCAGCATCTGGGTTTGGGGGATTTTGCACAGTGAATCATTTAGTCTGATTCACCCCCAAGACATTTTTCTACTGGGATGAGAAACAGGTATAATGTACAATCCAGTAGCAACAACGATTTAATTAAAGAAGTTACTACCTAATAACTGAATTAAGAGATGTTTCTGTATTATTCTCTTGCTACCTCTAATAAAAGTAGTTGCTTTATTTAATTTTACCAAATGTCACAATTGCTTTATAATGAATCATCTACCTCAGATTTGGAGACTTCTGATGCTCCAGGTGCTTTCTTCTAGATCTCTGCTCTTGAGTCAGCAAGTCTTGAATCCTGTTCTACACTGTTTAGAAGGTAGACTGCAATAAATATTTCAGATGAATCCATGGAGTAGGATACAAAAGCACTATTGACTTCCAAGCATTCTAAAAGCATTTCCATAGAAGAAAAAAAAGTACATGAAGTTTGGCCAAGCTTGGCCTGTCATAATATATTTCCAAACTTAAATATCTAGGTCTAAATTATAATTATTTAAAATCTGATATCAAAAAAAAAAGTGCACTTCTCGCTGAGCTACAGTCCTACCCTATGGGTGATTTTTGCATGTGATAATACATGGAAGAACAGCCGAGACAAACCTTTCTTCCATGAGTATAAACCTAAATTAATTCTATCTAGGATTCTATTGCTTTTGTTTTCTAAAGTAAGTTTTTATTTTTTTTAAAAAAAAACTTTTGATGGTCAAGCTTCCAGGAATATTATTGCACTGTTCATTCAATATGGCGTGAATTTATGGATTCTTCAATTGTAGAGATTTTTTCAGATTTTTGGCAGCAGTGCAGCATCTGATTTTGAATGGCAGCTGATAGAATCCAATAGCTACCAGCTGTTGGCTGAAGTCCTCAGTCTTCACATCTGTTAAGCACTAACTCCACTGCTCATCATTTCTACCATGCTTATGAAATAACAACAGTCCCAAATTCCTGGCAAAAACACAGCAAAATCTGCAGATAGATTTACTTTAAATTGAACACCTTTGTCTTCTCTCCTAAATATATAAAGTATTTTCTGGGTACAGCATCTGATATTTTTACGTCCAAAATGAGGCTTTCCTTGCCCCATGCCATGCACTCCTGACTCAGCTGGAGTACAAGGTTTACCAGTATCCTATGCTCACCCACTGAAATCGAGCCTCTGAACGATATCTGTCAGCCAGTCAGAGCCCTAATGAGACTGGCACACATTTCAAAGAAATCCATTGTATGGCTCCCAAGGCGTGGGGTCCCAGAGGACATGCTCCAAGTCAAAGAGCCAGTAGGGGAACCAGAAAGTGACTGACAATCAACCGTGGCGGAGTCAAGACTTAGTCTTGGTCTGTGCAAATGAGCTGCTGAGCTTGAGCGTTGAGGTGTAGAAGAGCCTGATCGTTGTTCCACGACATCATCTTAAAAACACAGAGAAATGATTTAAAGCAACATCTTGAGCCCTCTACTCTTCTGTTTTACTCCTAGTTTGCCTTCTATGATGCTGGGCAACTCACCTAACAAAGGCTGGTTTGAAGAATAGACTGAGGTAAGCTCCTGTTCTTATTTTATACCTCCTCTTACTACTCATGATCATCATCACCCTCATCACCCTCCTCCTCCTCATCATCATCACCATCATCATCCCCATTTCCATGACATGGAAGCAGCTTCTACCAGCGGCTTCCTACGCAATCTCCAAACATCTCGCTCAATAGTCTCCTGCAATTCCCCATTCTCTCTGTGAAGTCCTAGACTTCTGATGTCTTCTTGAGAGAAGGAGAAGGAACTGGTCTGCCATAATTTCTTTGCTGCAGAAGTAATTGTTTTAATTGTATTACTACTCTTATTTCTTTCAAGTCATGCTTTTCTTCAAACATTTCACCATAATTATGCCTCTTTTATGCCGTCTGTGGCGATTCTCAGTCCTCCAGATCACGGTTGTGTCAAAGCTGCTTTTTCAAGAGGCAACTGGACTTTCTTGTTTTTCTCTGAAGACATTTCGCTTGAAGAAGCTTCTTGGATGAAAAGCGAAACATCTTCAAAGAAAAACAAGAAAGTCCAGTTGCCTCTTGAAAAAGCACCTTTGAGACCACTTTTATGCTCTTCACTATTCTAGATTTTCTTTTACCAAACCTGACCCTTTCCCTTCACCTTAAGTGGCTTGTAGCTGTCTTCAAAACTACTGACAGCTGTCTCCACTTCAATCCCGTTGGTCTCAAGCAAAATGTTACATGTCCAAGAATAAAATCATACATGCATTTTCCATTAGGTTCAGAAAGAGTCACTCTCAGATAAATCAGTGTCTTTCAAACTAGGCAGCTTTAAGATATATGGACTTTAATTCCCAGAATTCCCTAGCAGCATGTAGGGTTGCCCAATTGCCAAGTTTGAAAAATACTGAGATAACTCATATAAGAGTATGACTTTGCTTTAATTTATAAACAGTACTGAAACCGGACTGAATTTTCACAAATTTTGATCACTAGTTTACAAGTCTGGGAAAGTAGTGTGTAAATCTTTTATGAATCAATTTTATGAGCAAACTGTATGCATATACCTTTCTCTAATTTGTTTTAGCCTCTAGAGTTTAGACATCTCACTGCATCCAAGAATGTGGGAAAATCACAAAGGGTAAAAAGAAAACTAAGGAATTGAGGTGTTTTTTGGAGATAATGAATTGAAAGTGATACTAATGATATAGTTTCAACTAACAGAAATAAGAATAATGGAATAATCTGGAGTAGAGGGGTGGGGGGGAAAGGAAATTCATCACTTGTGGAGAAAATGCTGTTAGGGGTTCAGAAATGGTCTGTGATCAGAAAAGAATATTTGCAAGAATATTTCCTGCTGAGGGATTATTATGAATCTTGCAAGAAGCAGAAATCTTTCTTTTTACCCACATGTGTCATTCATCTGTCACAGTTAATACCGAGTGATGAGAAATGGACTGAAAGAAGTGTTGCTAAACAACAATTGTTCTGACTAGTAGAATCACAAAGTAGGTAGAAAGTGTGATGGGGGAAAGAGAAGAGAGAGCTATTTTGAAGTTTGTTTGTTTTTTAGTCTTCCTTCAAGCTTGGAAGTATTTCTGCAGTATTTCCTACATACCATCGATGCTTTTAAAGTCCAAGAGAAAGCTGCGATTGTCCACCTGATACAGCTGCAAACTCATTTTCACGTAATTTCCTGTAACTGGATTCTTTCTACGCACCCGAAGATGATAGGCATTCACCACCTAAACACATAATCACCATTTAGAAAAGCATAATTGTGGAAAAGGAAAAATTTCATATTTAAAAAAAAAACAATTTCGCACAAAACGAAGAAATGTAATCTCAGACATTTCTCTTCTGTAATATATCCAGTTCAGTTCAGTGGCATATGCCTTTCAGGAAACTGAAAAATGCATCTTAACTTAGTTTAATCTCAGTGCCACAGTTTGAGAAAAAAATATAAATAGGATTTTCCATAATTCCGCAAAAAACTATCAAATAACATTTCCCTAGAGATGTTATAAAAGTCTCTTTAACAGAACCCTCTTTCGATTTCTTAACATTAGCATTTTCTCTTCTAGGCATTGCTAGAATAGATTAGAGACAATGAAGGATAGTTGAGAAAGGTAAGTCATTTATTCTACGTGAAAATTCTCCAACCAGCTTGCTTAATTATAGCTTTGTTCATACAGGAACTTTAGCAAGTTGCCACCCTGCATTGAGATAAATGTTGTTGGGAGATGGATGGTTTAGAAATTTGATAGATGATAGACAGACAGACAGACAAAGAGACAGACAGATGATAGATAGATAGATAGATAGATAGATAGATAGATAGATAGATAGATAGATAGATAGATAGATAGATAGATAGATAAGCTTTCCTGGACAGATTATGGATTTTAAGACTTAGCTCTCTAGAAGAAAAACTGCATACCAAAATGTAAAATATTACTCAGGGGCAGTCTGTGCGTGCTATTAAATATTATCCTACAGGGGAGAAAGTGAGGATGAACAAAGATGAAGAAATATGCTGCCTCTGCTCAGGCTCTCTGTCCATGAAATTTTAATCAATTAGATAAATATGTTTAAGTTATATTTGAACTTTATTCCAATGTGATACATGGCATATATAATTTTCAACATATAAACAGCCTGATTCTTCATCAGAAGTTTTCAATGAACATATATAAAAACTATAGAAAAGGGATTCTTTTCCACTGCATTTATCAGCCAGTGGAACACAAATGCTAGTGAATGGATTGGCCATCTCATCTGCAGAAGAAAGCTGCAATGGTTGGAAATCCAGGTCAGCTGCTAAGTACCTGGACTGTGATCATGTGACCTTGAAGGTCCTGCAATGGTCAGAATTTTGAGGACACATTCAAAGGTAGCATTCACATACTTTAAATTAAAAGGCATATAAGTACATAAAGTTCATGGATCACTCATCTGAAAAGCTTTCAAGAGCCACATGGCACACTGCTATTCTTACCTTCCACTCAAAACCCAGATGTTTCATGGCCCGATAAACTTCAGCCATGATATCGTGAGGCTTGCTTTGACTTCGTATTCCTAAATGCCACTTGGCTTTTTTCACAATCAATGATTTTGGCTTAGTGGTGTTCAATGCATCCAAAGAGCTTTTTGCTTTGGGACTATCTGCAACTAGAGGAGGCATCCTTTCTGGATGAGGTTTCACCCCTGGGGGGACGTGCATAGAGTCATCCATAAAAGAGCCACTGGGTGGGCTGGAAGCGAGGTAGAACTCACTGGCCTGATTCATGATTCGCCTGTTGTCAATGATCAGGTGATAAGCTACCGCAAGCTGGTCTTGAGGATCTCCACTGTACAAACTGGCCATCACTTCTGACTCGGTGCATTCAAATTTCTCACAAACTTCCCTCACAGCATCATCATCCATGACATTGGCATCATATGATGGATCTTCTGGGAACAAATAACTGGGCAGATCTTGTTTGAACCATTCATGCTCTCTAGAATAAAATAAAAATGTTACTCTAGTTACAATAATGCCTTTTTAAATAGTGTATTAAATCTCTTTCAATCTCCCAAATGTTTTTCATCATGTAATGTAACTTTTCAGAGCATTTGGGGCAATTGGAAAGTCTTTTTGAGATTACTTGATTGTGGTGAGTAGCAAATGTGCTATTGTCATAGTACTTCTACTTATTATTATCACATTATCAGATGTAATCATTTTGGAATATACATAGATACATACATACATACATACATAAAAGACATAACATTTAATAATCTTATAACTACATTAATGCAAGATCCCTCCATCTCCCTGAGGATTTTACTGAAATGCTATCCTTTGCAAGAAAGAAATCAAAACAATTTCTTTTCCATCAAATTAAGTTACAATTGTAATACAAACCAATCCTAGAAGATAAAATGTTTATTATTATTATTATTATTATTATTATTTATTAAATTTCTATGCCGCCCTATTCCGGGAACTCAGGGCGGCTTACAGCATAAATAGAAATCTAATACAAACTAAATAGTACATTTATAAAAATAAATAAATATATAAAATGGTTTAATGGTGATAACAATTTTGTATGCTTGCACGTGTTCAGTTTTAATGGTCAGAGGCTTATGATGTCTCAGGACTGATTCATGTGTTCTTGATAAGCTTCTAGACATGAAAAAATAATTGTGGGATATACTAGGCAAGAAACTCTTGAATCCAAGGAAAAGGTAAATTTTAACTTGGCAGATCTAGAGTTCATTAGTATTAAAGAGATCCCTTGTATCCCCCAACAGAACATATGTGCACAATCAATAGTTCAAATCATATATTGCATGAAGGTTTCAGAGTTTTGGAATGTGGCACACCTAGAGATATTGAAATAAGGCTGAAACAAAGGCTAGAAATCCAATCCATGCAGTGGCGTAATTGCTACAGAGTATCATGAATTAATTAAGGCTCTTATATATATATTATGTGTTTTTTTAGCTAAACAATTTTGCAGCTTGTTAAAATGTACCTTTATTACATGTGATTTCATTTTCACGCTATTTTATTATTCAAGATTATTTTAAAATTCATCTCAGCTTTTCTAATATCTGTTTATGAAGATTCCAAATTCAATTTATTTTAATTAACAACTTTCAGTCTATGTTTAATCAGATTGGAAATGATTGTCCAATCTCTTTCTACTATCAAATTACACAATGAACACATTCTTCCGGCAGTCCTCTTCTTTCTTACTTTAGAAAAATGTTAATCAAGCGGCCTGTTAGAATTTTAGCATAGACTTACCGTATGTCCTTGATGGTGGCTCGTTTGAGTGGATCAACCTGCAGCATATGCATCAGCAGGATTGCTATTGAACGGTTGAGGTATTCAGGAATGTAGAAGACACCTCCCCGGATTTTTTTAAACAGGGTTGGAACATGCTCATCATCAAAAGGAAGAGTCCCACAGAGAAGAGCATAAAGAATAACACCACAGCTCCAGATATCAACTTCTGGGCCAGCATACAATCTGAAGAAAAATGTCATTAATCTATTTCTTAATATAATATTAAATAGTTCGGAAAAGAAAAGGAAAGCAGTGCTAAATAATTGCCTTCACTCAAAACGATAGGAAATTATGGAACCCTCCTCCTCCTCTTGATCATTTTGTGTTGATACCTCTCCTCTTTGATCTCTCTTTCACCTTCTCCAAGTATCCCTGAATATATTCTTTAGCACTCCAAGTTGTTGATACTTAGCAACATGGTACAGAAGAATCCATTTGGTAATGTTTTGTCAGCTAAACTGAAATAAAATTTTCCTTCCTATCGGTCGCCTCATGGTATCTGCCACCCTCTTTTTAGACTGTTGTTTCTTTTTTAAAATAAAATCATGTAACTCTCATTACTTAAATTAATAACATAAACTATTTTACTTCATTCCCCAAACATTTCAACATGCAATCATTTCCTTCATCTTTTACCTTCCGGAGATTACTTCTGGTGCTGCATAGTTGGGTGAGCCACAACTGGTTCTCAGGAATTCACCATCTGACATCATATTGGACAGCCCTAAAAAAAGAAAACTTTTTAGGTATTCACTATATAGATGAAGCAAAAAGGTGTCAGGCAACAGAACTTTAACAGGGAAATTACAGTGAGAATAAGAGTAGAATAGAGTACAGTAGAGTAGAGTAGAGCAGAGCAGAGCAGAGCAGAGCAGAGCAGAGCAGAGCAGAGCAGTGTAGTGTAGTGTAGTGTAGAGTAGAATAGAATTACTAGCTATAAAATAATAAAACAATCCTAGAGCTATGTTACTTTTTTGCTTACAAACTAAACAGTCACCAAGTAATACATTATGATTGATTATGGTTTGCTCCATGGTGTGGATGTCGGCTTCTTCTAGACATTTCCTTCATATATATGTATAGAATCTCATTTTTTCTACAGACTCCTGCATCCAAATTAATCCTACCTAGCAATTAAATTTTGCTCACAGAGACCTAGAGGAAAAAGTTCTGGATGTCCAGACAAACAGATCTAAAACTTTGTATTTTATACCTGACCTGTGGAATACTGTTATTTATCTAGCATGAAGATGAGCATTAGTTTAAGTCAGAGGTCCCCAACCTTTTGGGTACCAGGAACTGGTTCTGTGGAGAAAAGATTTTCCATGGACCGGAGAGCACATGGGTTTGTGTGCTGCTTTGCTAGTTTGTGCAGACTGGTTGCTGGCATGCCATGGCCCGGTACCGGTCCACGGACTGGGGGTTGGGGCCCTCTGGTTTAAGTGACATATTTCTATATTCTGCCATTTCTACTTGAAGGGGCAGTGAAACAGATGAGAGGGGAAAAAAATGAAAGTTATTTATTTTAAAAGTATATATACTAGTTTGTATTTAAGAAAACCAATTAGTTATTTTGCTCACTTAAGACTGGTGGAATGACAGACACTAGAGCAGATGATTTTGTAAATTTATTTTCTTCATTGTGGTAGGAAGGTAAGGAGAGATATGGATAACACCTGCCACCAGTGATAATTCACCATGTATCCTCCAGTGAAGTTGTTAACAATACCAATTTAGGCTATGGTGAAGTTCACTTGGCTGAATAATACTCCCCAAAAAATAAATAATAGAAAAATAGTTGTTCTAAAAATGGCTCAGAATCTGCCTGGAATCTAACTTCCTAATTTTGTTGTTGTTCTACCTTGGAGAAGATAAAGCCAATGTTTTCAATGACAAGAGCTCTTCACAGGAATGCAGAAGCTTCTAATGGCGATGGAAAATAACACTGAATTCCCTGAAGGATGTTAACATTGACACCGTCCAGGGGAATGGCTCGTAGCCAATTACATTTTTGGAATGCTATTAGGGTCACATACCAAAATCAGCTATCTTGGCATTCATGTGTGCATCCAGCAGCACATTCTCCGGTTTCAAATCTCTGTGAACCACCATATGCCTATGGCAGTAATCCACAGCTGACAGAATTTGCTGGAAGAGGCGCTTGGCTTCAGCTGCTTCTACCTGCAACAACAACAAAAAAGCAAATAAATGCTTTAGAATTTTCTGTATGCCACTCAACAATGCAGTAATCATCTCTTGGATGAGCCACAAGACAAATTTAGAATTACAGTACGGTTAATAGCACCAAATCGAAAAACAACAAAAAGAGGAGATATTCTTGCACAGTTTCTGAAAATTAAGGCTGTCAAAAAATTAAGCGTCTCCTCACCTGATTCACTCTGGATATATCCTGTATGCATCAGATCACTTCACTAAGAGACCAGACTACAGGAAATACTTAACTTTGGATTAAATTTAGATGTATATTTTTTTGTCACAAAGTCTAGCCCTTTTAACAGGGGTATATATTTTCTATGCATCCAGGAAATTGAAGGAACAGTGAAAAATTGTCCACATGAATGAGTCAACTCTATCCATTTTGCAGCACTGCTTGCATGCACACATCAGAACAAGACTGGTGCTTCTGTCACATTTTATGTTAAAAAAAAAACACTAATGTAAATTTTCAAAATGAGCTCTGCATTCATTTTATATGTAGAAATATTATTTTATTTATTTATTTAATTCGATTTCTATGCCGCCCTATTCCAAAAACTCAGGGCGGCTTACAACATAAGTACTAACATATAGAAATCTGAATACATTATAGAACCTTATAAAATCTTAAATACATTATAAAAACCCCTAGATTAAAAACCAGTCATCCAAAAAACAAACTTACAACAAACATACACTGCCTGGGGCAAGATGTCAACTGCCCCAGGCCTGTCGGCAAAGATGTGTCTTCAATAGTTTGCGGAAGGTGGAGAGGGTGGGGGCAATACGGATCTCTGGGGGGAGTTGATTCCAGAGGGCCGGGGCCGCAACAGAGAAGGCTCTTCCCCTAGGCCCCGCCAGGCGACACTGTCTGGCTGACGGGACCTGGAGAAGGCCGACTCTGTGGGCCCTAACTGGAGGATGTAAAAAAATTACATCCTCCAGTATTCTGAAGTAGAACTAGTAGATGAAGAATAGAATGAATAGAGTACCATAATGGTAGAGAAGATTATTGCACACTGATCTATAGGTGTGTGAGTTCACATTTTAAAAACATGTTATTACACATAAACCCCAGAAGCAATGCCCAAAGGGTGGAGTGTCAGCAAAGGTCGGTTTAAGTCAATTTTTTCTAAATGATGCATCTGCAAAAAGTTGTTAATTTTCACACAAGAGGCATTTAAGTGTACTATTGCAACTTCATCAATTACCACAAGACAACCTCATCTGGCTTTGTCTGTTTGTAGAGAATGATATAGTTGAGTTCAAAACTAAAGTGGAATTACTTCATTAATTAATGAGCCTTATCAGTTGATTATAATGGTAGAATAATCAAAATAACTGCATACTTTACATTTTATAATTAACTATTATATAACACATTCATCACTGACTAAGCTTATAAGCAGTAGATTAAACTACAAAAATGCAAAATAATGGTAGAAAATATTACTCCTATACTAGGTTTATATAATATGCATGAGGAAGCATTTTGCTCTCCTAATATTTTCCAAAGATTAAAGAAAAAGAGAGAAAGATATTTAATAATCCAATCTATGAATTGGAGCAGTAAAAATTAAATCTGCTTTTACTTTACAAATTACCTAGATTCTCTTATAACTTGTATAACAAAATAACTCTATTTTGAAAAAAGAAGGAAAAATCCAAAAATAAAGTACTTGTTAATTGTATTATTTGTCTATAAAACATGTTTTTGCTGAAACAAGCATTTGTGCTGTTTTTAGCCCTGAATCCTTACTCATATTATAAATGTATGGCTCATTTGCTAGCAATCATATCACTAACTAAACATACCCATCAATCTTTCCACAACACCAAATAAACTTTAGGATTGTGTAAAATGACAGCTGTATCTATGTTTGCATGTTTCTACAAAATTAGATGAACTATTATCTCCAAATCACTGTTACTGTGGATATTTAACAGAAATCAGTGGTATGATGTACAGCAGGAGTCTTCAAACTTGGCCCTTTTATGACTTGTAGACTTCAACTCCCAGAATTCCTCAGCAAGCATGCCTGGCTGAGGAATCCTGGGAGTTGAAGTCCACAAGTCATAAAAGGGCCAAGTTTGAAGACCCCTGATGTAAAGCAATGTTTCTCAACCTTGATCACTTTAACTGCCAGAATTCCCCAGGTTGGCCAAGGTTGAGAAACACTGATGTAAAATAAACCATTTAGCTATAGAAGAGTTAAAACAAAACAGGGTGGTTGAAGTTGTTTCTGATTATCACTTATATTAATTTCCAATTATTTAAGATATATTCAGTTTGAGCATGATGATCAGTGGACTTGCTGGATTGTAAAACTGCATAGCAACCTTTCCCAATTTGGACTTATTTCATGTGTTGGACTTTAACGTCACAATCCAAGTGAACATGGTCCCTTTAACTTATTAATCTAATGCATCTGATGGTCACCAGATGGGGAAGAGTGTTGTAGCCAATAGCTATAATAAAGAAAAATATATGCAATATATCAGTGATTTGATTCAATAGCAAGCCATTTTACACATAGCTAATAGGCTTGGCCTATTTTTGATTTAACTGACTTAAACAAATCCTATTTAACAAAGCAATTCTATTTTCCACTCTTGTCTCTTTGTCCTTTCATCCCATGCATTTTTATTCCAACTGGATAACACACTTACATGTCCGTGTTTACAGATATAATCAAACAATTCTCCACCAGACACATATTCCATCACCATGAAAAAATCAGTAGGGGTGCTGATCACCTGATACCTATTGAAAACATACAAGAAAATAATTGCATCTTAAATGTTTTTGCTAGACGAAGTCCTTAAGACCTCTTGTCCATTCTTAAAAGAGTCCTTAACGAAATCATTGGAATTTACTTTCTATATAATTGCTTTTCACTCCTGAAGGACAAATTGATCACTTCTTTTGCAGTGCAAATATAAACTCCTTTGGGACTCTGCTCAATTAAACTATTTGCTAGATCTTCATTCCCCCTACTCCACCCCCTACATTAAACTTCTTCACTCCTCTAAGATCTGTTCAATAAACCTTCTGAGAACTAATATTCTGAACGTTGCTATCAAGAGAAAATTAAGACATTTCAGATTCAAAAGTCATAATATGTTAGTACAAATGTGATGATTACATATTGATAATAGCAAAGGTTCCTTTATCTCACCATGAAGGACTGGTGAAGTTTTCATTAGCTTGTTAGTTTCTAATTCAGTCCCAAAATATGATGCAATAATAATTATTCCTATTTACAGTCCATCTGGATCCATAACATAAAGCTATATATATTCACCATTATAAGAACATAAAACACATCTATATATGTATTTACAATAATGTAGCCATTTTAATAAACGGGCAAAATGGAAACCAAGAAAGATCTCAAATATGCTTTAAGAGAAAAAAGACTTGTTTTTTTTCTTTAGACATTGCTTCCAGAAGCACACAGCTACTGTGCTAAAATAAACTGAGTGATCCCTTTTTATGCACTATTCAATGAAATCTAAAGACATTTCAATTTTACCCTTGAAATTTTATTACATAAATATATAATCAAATTAGTCTATCTAGACTTAAAAGATCTATTTTTCACTTCATGAATCTAGGATGAACCTCTAAGAGACATGCTACTTTGCTTTTATCAAACAACTGTCCAATCATGTGTCCCAGAAAAGTATAAGATATTCCTTCAAAATGATAAATCAAGGTTTTCTTCTGTTTATTACAGAACAAGAAATATAATCTAGACTGAACCATTTGAAGAACATTTTATAATGGTCCAGAGTCACTTCAAACTGTGAGATGGACAGCATGTAAATTTAATAATAATAACAACTGATCTGAATCCCAATATATATCTTCATATTGTGTTTTAAAAGGAAGATTGTCCATTTAGTATTCAATGGACATGGGAGTAAATTCAATATAAGATCAATAAAGCTTACTTCATAATTCCAGTGCTTAACTTATATTATTCTTAAACATATTAAAAATACAGTAAAATACCTGCAATACAGAAATGTGTTTTATGTGTTTTCATGTGTTTTTATATGGCATGCTACAAAGAGAACAAGAATTAGCAAACTTACAGTTTGATAATATGGGGATGCCGGAAAAGTTTTAAGTTTTGGATTTCTCGTTTGATCTTTCCAACAACATCCAAACTACGAATTTTTTGCCTGTTTAAAATTTTCACTGCTACTTTATGTCCAGTAAGCTGGTGCTCTCCAACTAAATAAAAGAAAAAAGTTGAATGTTAATTTCTGTTTACATAAAATGAAGAGTGACTGATTTGTGAGATGCATTATAGGTAGTCCTTGACTTACGACCAAAATTGAGCCCAAAATTTCTGTTGCTATGTGAGGCATTTTAATTGAATTTTGCCCCATTTAACAAACTTTCTTGCCACAGTTGTTAAGTGAATCACCACAGTTATTAAATTAGTAACCTGGTTGTTAAGTGAATCTGGCTTCCCCGTTGACTTTGCTTGTCAGAAGGCTGCAAAAGAGGATCACATGACCTTGGGACACTGCAACCGTTATCAATATGAGTCAGTTGCCAAGTGTCTGGATTCTGATATCAAAAAATGTGAAAAATGACCATAAGTCACTTTTTTCAGGCCCGTTGTAACTTCAAACGATACCTAAGTGAACTGTTGCAGGTTGAGGATTACCTCTGCTTAGGTTTTAGCTCTACAATAAATACAAACCCTCCCTTTTCACAACCCTGTAATCCCTTAATTCGGGGTAGAGTCGGGGCGACTACATGCAGCTGAACTGACCAGATGCCCTTCCTGACTCCTAAACAGAGTTTGCAGCAGATTTTATTATTATTTTTTTTGCACTCTATGAGAGAAACATCTGTTGCTATGTAGGAATGAACTCTCAACCTTCTGAATGGGAGGAAAGCATCATCACCACTAGGCCATCACGCGGCTCGGTATTAACACTACAATCTCTATTCAGCAACAAATATCCCTGGGTTGTGCAAGAATACATTTCATGTAAATATTTCAAAGACTGCAATCTTTGCAAGGCTGCGAAATCCTGCCTCCAAAACTCCAAATCCAATTGGAGTTAATGGAACTTACTGTATTTTTAAACTGATAGATATGAAATTGCATTGTGACATAAATATAAAATTGCAGTTTATTCCAAATCTGTCTATTTATCTTTCTGGAAATTACATTATTCAAAAACTTAACTGTATGATGTAAGTTATGGATAAATTTGTCTAAAATAACTCTTATAACATCAATAAAAGTAATAACAAAAATATAAATCAATGCTAAGTGGAAACGCTTTTTCTTACATCAAGGGCTGCATAGAATTCATAGGTGTTTGAAAAGCAATATTATGTGATTTTTTTTTGTAGAGGTCATCAAAAGAAGCAACTTTTTTCATTTCAATTACTAGCAATGACGATAATCTGCGGAATGAAAATAAGTACCAGTTTCCCTCTGTGTATAACTAAGATAAAGGACATCTCACTCGTGACATGACATTGTTAAGAGATAAGGCAGAATGCCCAAAAAGATTTGCCACGTGATAACTTCTAAAGCTACTTTAATACTTACTGCTTTGATTGTAATTAAAAAAAAAAAGTACCCTGGCAGCAATCTGGTTATTGCCATTCTCAAGATCACTAATAATGAGAGGAGAAAGCTTTCATCATTTCTTCCTTTGTGAATGCTATTTTCAACTAACTAATTATTTGCATTAATTAGGGCAGCCTTGCTTTGCCTACCTTTTTCAATAATATTTTGTATTATAATTCCCCCTATCCCTGACCAAAAAGGTCGTGCCACCTTAACCCGATGGGAGCTGTAATTCAGAATCATCAAGATTTTTGTACATATGCTTATTTTTGTCCACCTGTCTTTCAACAGGCCATTTGCTGCATAAAATATTTTATAGCATTTCATTATTTAATTGAGTTCCATTAAAAGCTTTCTCTCATCCATTTGCTATTGATTGCAAAGCTTTCTTACATCGTGCATTTTGTAAGTTTTGAACCAAAAGGATGGCTTGTTTCAGTTTGTATATAATATACATAATTAAGAAAGAAAAAAAAACCTCAAATCTTACAGTATGTTTATTTAGAAGTAATTCCTATGTCAGTGAATGGAACTCACTTCCAAGAGTACATAGATTAGATTGCAATCATATGTGATTGCCCTGTAGATGTTTATTTAACTTTTCGCGAAGAACCATCTTTTCTAAAGATGCATTTAAAATATTTAGATTTTAGAGCAATTTTGTAGGATAAAATAGAAGATACAGAACATTATTCAAGTTGAACTAAATCCAAAGTACTTCACCATAATTCAGCATCAATAGATAGTCCTCGACTTACATCCGTTCATTTAGTGACCATTCAAAGTTACAACGGCACTGGAAAAAAGTGACATAACCATTTTTCACGCTTACAACTGTTGCAGAGTTCCCATGTGAACTCTGATCATGTGATCAAAACTCAGAGGCTTGGCAACTGATTCATATTTATGACGGTTGCAATATCCCATGGTCGGTCCTATGATCATGCTTTGGAACCTTCTGACAAGCAAATTCAATCGGGAAGACAGATTCACTTAACATCTTTGTTACTAATTTAACAACTGTAGTGATTCACTTAACAACTGTGACAACAAAGGTTGTAAAATGGGGCAAAACTCACTTAACAACAGAAATTTTGGGCTCAGTTGTGGTCGTAAGTCGAGGACTGCCTGTATTCATTTCAAAGTCTATCCTGTACGATTAGAAAGCTAGTTCTGATTAGTCTTTAAAGCCGAAGAGATCCAGGTTCAAGTTCACCTCATCATAGAAAACTCCCTGGATGATTTGAAATAATCACTCTCAGCCTGGTATTCTTTACATAGTTTTGCTACTCTACCATGAACTCCTGGAACAATGGAACATAAATATAAAAAATACAAAATATATATAAGACTGAAATCCTAGATAATGAAGCTGAGAATCTTATCCACCTCAGGCGATATATCACTGCATTACTATACTCTTGTTAAGCCATTGATTTAAAATTTATTATGGACTATTTCCTTTTTTTTAGGAGCATCACTACTTGCCCTTTTTCCTTTTATAAATTATTTATCTATTCCTTATATTTTCAGACTAATAATGATATTATAATAATGATATTCTAAATGTTGATAAAACAAAGGAGATTTTAGAAAGAGCCGGCATAGTCATACTCCACTCCATATCAAGGATGCAGCTGTAGAGGTGGTCAATAGTATTAAGTATCTGGGAGTACAGATAACAATCTGAACTGGTTTCTCCACACATCATCCTTAGTGAATTGTGCAAACCAGCGTCTGCATTTCCTGCATGCGATGAGGAGAGCACATCTTTCTCCTTCTGTCCTGGCCACTTTTTACAGAGGCACAATTGAGAGCATTTTAAGAAACTGCACCAATGTCTGGTTCAGTGGCAGCAGTGCCTCAGATAGAAAGTCCATACAGAGAATGGTAAGGACAGCCAAGAAGGTCATAGGAAGCTCACTTCCTGGTATTCAAGATGCTGCTTATAAGCGCTATGTGCTTAGAGCTCAAAGCTTTGTTAGAGACCCCACACACCCACTTTACAGTCTGTTTCTGTTGCTCCCCTCTGGGAGGAGGTTTCGAAGTATTTCTAGCAGGGCTACCCGATTCGGTATTAGCTTTATTCCCTATGTCATCCGTCTGGTAAACTCGCAAGATTCATTTTTCTCACCGTGCACATGTATACATAACCTGAACTAGACTATTGTTTCTCTGTGTTGTATAATATATGTGGGTATATGCAAAATTCTGTATTTATTTATTTACTTATTTTTGTCATATTTATGTAGTGTAAATCGGAGGTGGTGACCTTTTGAGAGCTGTATGCAATGAAATTTCATTTTAATGTATGCCAATTGGTGTACATTCAAAGTGACAATAAAGTTACTATTCTATTCTATTCTATTCTATTCTTTTCTTTTCTATTCTATTCTATTCTACTTCCCTATTGCCACTAGAACTTCCACATAATGTGCACATTATTAGCTTCAATCCAGTATTTTAAAAATAACTGTTTTAGGGGAAAAATCAGGACAAAATTAGGAATTAATAATAATTATTTTTAAAAGATCTAAGCCAAGATGAAGATTTCAGTAGACATTGCCTATGGTTATATTCCATAAAGTAACAAAGACAAGAGGCACAACACTTGAAGACACATACACATTCAAGTATACATATACATTTCCAAGCATAAATTTCCTTCTAGTATCAGACTTATATTTAAAAAATCCACTAAGATAATATTTGTGCTGGAATTCAAAGACTCCTTATCATATTCTAAAAGGAAGAAGTAAACAAATAGGTTGCATACAGAATTTAGCACCCCAGCTTAAAAAAATCATTACATTTTAAACCAAGTGAACTATGAACTAGAAAATCTGCAATTAAGAGATAGCCTGACTAAAGGAGAAGGTGGAGTGGTAGTTCAGTAGCTGTATAAATTGAGCAAGTCACTATTATTAGCAGAGATAAGGGCAGCCTGAAATTCTTTCCTCAATAAGAGTGTTCTAAAAATAAACTGGCTTGTCATGCTTCAAAATAAAAATTGTTGGGCTTGCTCATTTTGTGTTCCTATGCAAATTCAGAATGAAAAGCAAATTTTGAGATAAATTATGCTTTGTAACATATAAGATATATAGACCGGGTATCTCTGTGTTCCCTCTACTGGAACGTACTATTCTATGATGCATAAAATCTTTCCAAGAAATTTAAAGCAACTTAAGAAATGGTCAAAATGATTACACAGAGGAAACCAGCTATTTGCAACATCACCCAGACATTGCTGTGGTGATAAATTGCTAATGCAGACAGGTTACATACCAACATGGCAATGCCTGAATGATGCTGTAAGTTAGCATTACCAGTACAGAAACACACACAAAAGCCCAGAAAGAACTATAATTTATTTTCCATTTGTAAGAATTCAGGATAAAAAAAAAACCTATTTGATTACTTAGCCTGTCCTTGAACTGCCAGAGAGGACCTGCATTAACCAGGCTCAAAAAGTTTGCAGTGTCTTGGGAATTAACACAAGTACTACAGCATTTAATTTTGAACAAAATAGTAAATTATGAAACTTTGGAAGTTTTCAAGGCTCTCCAACTATCTTTACCGATTTTGTTTACTCTTAATTTTATATCATTTTGGGGCTTCATCTTTTAAAAAGTGTGTGCTCTTACTGGCTGGTATTCTGGAAACAGCAGCAATATTGGGCAGGTATCAACAGATATGCTGTAGAATATTTATGTATAGAAAAGGACATTTAGAAAAAGAAACATACAGCTTCTTTATTCTGGAAGTATACCCATTCAGATTTCATTGTTTTTGTTAAAGTGATAAAAAATAAAGAGCAATATCTTTCTTTGTAGATAATTTTATAATTTTTGTTAAAGTAAGCTCTCTGGATCCTATCAAACACCTAGTTTTTACACCCAAGCTGTAAATCAGTACAACCAATCTTCTCATTGTCTTATGTACTTTTCTTACTAACAATATGCATATGGGTCACAAAATCCAGAAGACTATTAGATGACAGCGAAGAGTTAAGAATTTGCAGCTATCTAGTAAGTGATTAGGTTTCTGTACCACAGATACAGTCATTTTAATTAAGAATTACTTGTTTGGCACACATTAGCAAGTGATGATGGTTATTTATTCAGGTAGTCCTTGACTTACGACCACAACTGAGTCCAAAATTTCTGTTGTTAAGTGAGACATTTGTTCAGTGAGTTTTGTCCCATTTTACGACTTTTCTTGCCACAGTTGTTAAGTGAATCACTGCAGTTGATAGGTTAGTAACCTGGTTGTTAAGAGAATCTGGTTTCCCTACTGACTTTGTTTATCAGAAGGTCGCAAAAGGTGATCACATAACACTGGGACACAGCAAAGGTCATAAATATGAGTCAGTTGCCAAAAATCTGAATTCTGATCACATAATGGGGATGCTGCAAAGATCATAACTAAGAAAAACGGTCATAAGTCACATTTTTCAGTGCCACTGTAACTTTGAACAGTCACTAAACAAACTGTTGTAAGTCAAGGACTTCCCATATTCTATAAAATGCTTCTACTAATTTCTGAGTATTTGGTTTCTATCCCTGAGAAGAGAGACTAACAGGGAAGAAGGAAGATTAGAGCATTCTTTTCTAGTAGTCAAACCACTAATATTTAGCTAAATAGGTTGGGAAATGATAAAACAGAGATGCTAGTTATATACATATCTGAAATAAGCTATGACTAATATTAGCAGAAATAACACTCAGTGCAGTTAAATTAACCAAGCATTTGTGGGCATGTTAACTGTAGCTTGAGAGCTATCAAAGGCCTCAGGCTAGAAACTGGAAGACCATGAGTTCTAGTCTTATCTTAGGGCATAAACCCAGCGGGGCGACCTTGGCCTAGTTGCCTACTCTTAACCCTAAGAAGGAAGCAATGGCAAACCAGTTTTGAAAACCTTATCAAGAAAATTGTGGGAAACTGTCCAGGCAGCTCTGAGAATTGGGCATGATTGAAAAAAAAACAACAACTATAATTTATGTCTTACCACTCATCCCCTTTTCCCAAATATTTCTTTAACTGAAAGGGAGTCTGTTAACAGTAATAATGCAGCAGACATTATAGTTTGCTATGTCAGATGTGATAATAATATGTAATTTACTAAACTTGTATGTCACCCAACTCTCAATGAGTCTGAGCAACTTGCAATAATCAAACCTCCTCATTCATTTGTGTAGTCCCATCATATGGTCTAATGATATTACTTCATGTATCTGTCATCTTGGGGAGCACTTATGGAAAAATATCCCGCAGACATAACCAAGAATGAAGAATCCCAGTTGTAAGATTTGATGACAAGACTAGGCTCTACCCAACTCTAGGGTGATTATTTGTGTTTTATTCAGTGACTTTGATTAAAATAATTAAAAAAAATTGGCTAACTCCAGGTAGGAAAATAAACAAGATTGTACGTACATATTCCTACTCAGTGGTCCATTTATAAAATATATGTGTCTACAAAATCTTTTCTAATACATTAATCATTAAGAATAAACAGCCTGCTTTGTAATCCATCATTTGCTTACAGTAAGCAACAGATACAGAGATATTATTGTTTCACTCCTATGGGACTTGTTAAGTCTACTTGAATGTCTTGTAGAATGAAGTCACAAGACAGGGTATTATTTGTTGTGTAGTGTAATAGCTTAGGTTCCTAATATGGATATTTCTAATTCTACAAATGTAAGCAATGGTTCAACATTTCCAGAAAGGTTTGCCATGTTCCTCTGTGCATGTATGCATGCTGTATATAGCTGAATAGTATAAATTAATGAAAAGTGAAATGACAGTATCTTCTTAAACAATTAAACTGAATTATTGTACTACAACTTAGAAAATTAGTTTCCACTTAGTGTTCTGTTCTCTATAATGCACACAAAGAGCATTTCAGTTTGGAAATGAATCCAAATATTATTAATCCCAAATAAATTTGTGTTAGAATATAATTCTAGAATTAGAAAGTCAAATTAGAACAACTAAATCAATCATTTGTACTGCAATGATCAATAAAGCAGCACTCCCAAGTATATTAACTTAAGAGTATGGTTTTCTGATCCCACCTCAGGAATGCTGTAGGAATAAAATATATATCACCTAAAAGTTTGAGAATAGTTGATTTAAAAAAATAAAAAACTGTGGCAGCAATCTGTATCAATTAACTGAGAATAGCTAATGGTTCAAAACAATTCATTCAAGAACACAACATGATTAGTTCTGCTTTTGAATAAATAAACACTGAATTCCCAACAGCAGTGTTAGGAAAGACATTTCTTGAGGTAAGTTTCTCCATGGATTTATGGAAAATCAAACTGATCTGTGGGATTTATTTTCTTCCCAAAAATAGGAAACACAACGCTGACACAAAGTCTTATGTCTCAGTGATAAATACGTACTAAAATAGTACAATGCTGTTGGAGCAAAAAAAAATGTTGCATTATTCATCAAATGGATAGCCTAAGTCTTATCACTGCAATATTAGCATGCCTATTGCTTCCATTATATCTCCCCCACCCCCAATGTCACACTTATTGACATTGTATAATGAACCTACAGAACTGTAGATTGGGTCTTCCCACAAAAAAGAAAATTCCCATTAAACTTGGCTTCTCCAATGTCTAATTTTCTGGATGAACTGATTCCAAACCCCATCGTCCCCAGCCATCAATTGCCATGCACTGGGGATGATGGAAGTCGTGCTGGGAGACCCACTCCGACCGGGTCGTGGAAGGTTGTGCGTGTGAGAGAGAAGACTCGTGCACTTTAGCAAACCCGGAGGAACAGACAGGTTGCTACGCCGCCTCACAACTCCCAGCCATGCCCCCGCAGGCCGCCTCTTCCCCCTTCCCTTCCAACGCAGCCGCCACCGGAGAGACTGAAGCCCTGGAGGGGCGACCCTACAGAGGATGGAGAAGGCGGGGAGAGGCCCGGGGACGACGCCCGGCTGGTCGCTGCCCCCAATCCCGGGCGAGAGCTCCGGCTTGCTTGCCGCTGCTGTCGCCACCGCGCGCGAGCTATTCGGTCCGCGGCGGGCAACGACCCTCCGCCGCTGCCGGTCTCTACGTCCTGCAGCCCGACCTGCCCCTCCCCGTGCCCCGTACTCAGCTCTTGACTTTGCCGAAAGTGCCGACACCCAGTGTGTCCCCCAGCACGTAGTGGCCGATCTTCACCCGCCCGTCGTGCTTCGGCGGCTGTTTCAGCTCAGCCATCTTCGCTTGGCTCGGCTCGGCTCCGCTCTCGCCGCCGCCGCCGGTCCGGCCGAACCACAATGCAGCAGGGCCGGGAGTGGAGGCGAGAAGGAGCCAGGCGGCGGGATCGGAGGCAGCGACGAAGAGGGGAGGGGTTGGTGGACAGGTGAGTAAGGATTTGGGTGAGGGGGGGAGATGTCGGAGAAGAGAACGTGAGCGCCCCGCGGTTGCTCCGGAATATGGGTCCAAATAAGTAAAAACACTCTTTAAAGAACGTCTCCAATTTGGCGGGGCAGATGGCCCGCGTGCATTCGACCTAATCCAACAGATTAATGATCGTGGTGCTATTGATGCAGTGGGGAAAACACGGTAGAGGAGAATGTGGCGCGTGGGCCATGACATAGTAGTGGGTAATAGTAACTATTACAGTGATGGTGAACCTATGGCCCGGGTGCCAGAGGCGGTCCTCAGAGCTCTCTCTGGGCACGCGCGCCGTCGCCCCAGTCCTAGGCCTTCAGATGGGTTTTATAACACCTTTTCACTTGTACACGCTGCCGTGTACAAAAAAAAAAAAAAGCTTCAATCAATCAGTCAATTTCAACTTCTCGCAGGGAAAAAAAAGATCTTACAAAGTTGGAAATTGATTGATTGAACTTTATAGTCCTACCCGGTCTGCTGTTATCACTGCAGCCATGCCTACCCAATGGGCCACACCCACCCGGCACCCCACGATGCATAAGTGTGTTTTGGGTTGCAGTTTGGACACTTGGGCTATAAAAGGTTCGCCATCACTGAACTATTATTTCTCTGAGTTAAGGCTGAGGAGAAATGGTGATAGCAGTAGGACTACAATACCAAATATGAATGCAAAACTTTAGACCAGTGTTTCTCAACCTTGACACTTTTAAGGCATGTGGACTTCAACTCCCAGAATTCCACAGCCAGCAATGCTGGCTGTGGAATTCTGGGGGTTGAAGTCCACATGCCTTAAAAGTGTCAAGGTTGAGAAACACTGCTTTAGACCATCACTGGACGGCAGCAAAGAGATTAAATAAAGCTTTAAGTCCTTTGCTGCCAGCTATCCATTGTCCAGATCTTTGTAGTTCACGTGACTAGTCCTATTTGATAAGGAATAAATGTGGTGGTGGGGGGGTCATTTTCTTATATGTGTGTATGAGACCTTTGGGGGTAGTTTATGAGGCAGGATATTTTTTAAGCACCATGAAGACATATATGATGGCAGATTACAGTGAAAGATCTCTGCAAGGTAGCATGCAAAAATTCAGAATAATGCATATATCCACATCAAGCTTGATTTCTGCTGGTCTATCTATATGGTTGCTAGGAGTTGACATGACAGCAGCATTCCAGTATTTGAGGGGCTGCCACAAAGAAGAGGGGGTCAACTTATTTTCCAAAGCACCAGAAGGCAAGACAAGAAACAATGGATGGAGACTAATCAAGGAGAGAAGCAACCTGGAATTAAGGAGAACCTTCCTAACAGAATAATTAACCAGTGCCTTCAGAAATTGTGGATGATCCATCACTAGAGGATTTTAAGAAGAGACTGGTCAGCCACTTATCTCAAATTGTATATGGTCTCCTGCTTGAACAAGGAGTTGGACTACAAGACCTCCAAGGTCTCTTCCAGTTCTATTCTGATTGAGTTGAAAATGGCTTGATGCCACATAATCAAAAATCAATCAATTTGTATAATGGCTAACTGAATATAGAGTATAGAGGTAATAGGAACTTGATGGAAGAAGCCAATGGTAATGTTTCTTGTTGTCTTCCTGTGCTGGGTCCTACTGAATTAATTGCTTCTTAATGGCAGTCAATAGAAGAGTGGGAGAATTCATGCTCCTATACAACTAATAATATTAAACTACGTTTAATATTATTTGCTTTTACATAGATGAACAAATCAGGCATCCTCTGGATGCTTTACATTTGCATTCCCTGATTTGAACATATTAGAGGGAGCAGATGGAAGTTATTGCCTAAGGAATTTGTATGGCACCAGGTTGTCTACTTGTGTATTAAACTACAACATAAGAAGTGTTCAGCAAAGAATCTTGAGTCAAAAACTATCACTCTGACATAGGCAGTAGGCAAGAGTGTGGTCAAAGTTTGCTCCATGAATTAAGACGCAGGTCAAGGTCAGCAAGTAATCCCAGTAGCAACTACTATTTTCAAATAGAGTGCTCCCGTGGAAAGCATTCTTCCAAACAATCAAGCATGCCTTTGATTTCTTGCCTCTGGTTTTTGACACCAGTAGAGCAGGGGTCTTCAAACTTGGCACGCTGGCTGAGGAATTCTGGGAGTTGAAGTCCTCAAGTCATAAAAGGGCCAAGTTTGAAGACCCCTGCAATAGGGTCAGTATTCTCATGGGCTCGAGTGAGGAAATATGTATTATCAGGATCAGAATCTAGAACTGAAGACAAGGCAGCAGAGTTCCACCAAGATTTCAATACTAGGTACTAGTATCAGAATTCCAAGATCTTTATTCAGATGATGAGCCATAGCACTGCATTTTTAGACAAAAGTGGTCCCAGCGGGTGGCAACATCTGATCAACCCTGGCTGAGCTTTCAAACTGGTAGGCATAATCCCGAATAGTATTTGGGTGGGCGAACTCACACACGGCCTCAGCAAAGTATTCAACAAATCTCCCATGAGGTTCTGCTAGAAACAAAAGCAAAATGTGGACTGCACTATGCTAGCATTAGATAGATAGAATACAGATATTGTTGAAAAACCATATCCCGCAAGTTTATGCTAGTGATTTTATATCATGCTAATGGGAAATTTCAAGTGGTATACCCCAAGGCTCTTCTCTAGGCCTCGTGTTGTTCAATATATTTATAAACAAGTTGTTTGTACTCTTTGACTGTGAAATTTTTACCTAAATGATATTGTTTGTAGTAGCTTTTGAGAAAATTATTTGACCGTTTGCCATGCCATGCCATGTTTATAACATATCTCAGTGATGGCGAACCTTTTAGAGACCGAGTGCCCAAACTGCAACCCAAAACCCACTTATGCATCATCGGGTGCCGGGTGGGTGTGGCCCATTGGGTGGGCGTGGCTGTGGTGGTAACGGCAAATTGGGTGGGACTAAAAAGTTCAATCAATCAAATCCAACTTTGCAAGACCTTTTTTTGCTTAAAACATACTTTTGCCGGCAGGCCTGGGGCAGCTAACACCTTGCCCCTAGCCAGTGTATGTTTGTGTGTATGTTTGTGGAGTGATTGGTTTCCTTTTTAGCTTAAGGGTTTTTATATTTATGTGTTTTTATTGTAATTTCTATCATGCTGTGAGCCGCCCTGAGTTCTCCGGAATAGGGCGGCATAGAAATTAAATAAATAAATAAATAAATAAAATAAAAATAATGCATCTTCCTTCTGAAAAAACATATTTCTATTTTTTTTCTCTGTTTAGTAAACCACCTTATTGGGGAAGCATGCCAGCATTTTTATAAATAGGAGCTTTACTTTTTTCAACTGCTAGGAATTAGTCTGAAATATTAATTAAAGTGAAAACCTTATCCGAGACACTCAGGGCTATGCTATTTTTAGCCAGACGCCTAGCAGCTTGTAGCTAGGGATTAGGTGATTTTTTGAAATATTGTTAAATAGAAGAACATATAATTATTTGGGGAATTGTTTCTAGTATCAGCATGGGCCTCAATAGGTTGTTCTTAAAATAGCTGATAGGAAATATATTGGTATCTCTTTAGATAATCAGTAAATATTTCATTGGTGATCTTAATAAGCAAGCTCTATTTTTTTAAATAAAAAGACTGCGTATAGTGACTTTCACTGAACTGGAAACTGATGTGTGCATTACTTTTTCATGAGGCATGATTAAAATTGAACAGTCCCCAGCTATATTTCTGCTGCATGCTAATATACTTGGTTTTGTCCCCTGGAGATATAGTGGCAATTTTTAGTAAAATCCTGCTTTTCCTAAAGCTTGGATAAGAACTCTACATTTGATGCACTTTCATTCCCCCACCCCCACCCCGCTGCACCATGTGCAAAAATACAATCTTGTCTAAAACAGGCAATCTAAATCCTTATGTTAAGTTCCCTCTCAACATTTTTTTCTGAAACAATAAAAAAGCGTGCTGTTTGTTTTGCTTCTCACACTGTTACATAACTCACAATTATATACTATCACGGATTGTAAAAAAAATGCTAAAAAATAAATTCAGAGATGGAAAAGGTTTAAAGAGCATGCGCAAGATGGAGAACGCTTCCCTGTGAGAGCAGCCGGGCCTCCGATGGGGAATGGCTAGAGACCTCCCCCCAGGGGCCGAGAAACATCTGGGACCCCTGGGATTTTGGCAGCGGAACATCTTAGTCTCCCTGAGATATGTCTGTCGGCTCCCTTCTTGCTGGGAATGGACGAAGCTGAGTGGTGGTAACAGCGTACTTCCCCCTGCGGCCTGCGGTGAGGTGAGAAGCCAGCTGGGAGTTGGGAGGCCACCGCGAAAGAGAAGAGCTCGGCGGCGGCTCCCCCTCCCCCACCATGTGAACGAGTGACTCTTGAAAAGACTGCTGAGAGGCTCCTGGCTTTGAGAGGCCGCCGCGAGGGGGAACAGCTTGGCAGCTGGCCTCCCCCTCCCCCCTTCTACCATCATTATGCTTAGGTAGGCAGTCGAGAGGCGTTGGTGCTGGGAGGCCGCTGCAAAAGGGAAGATCAGCGGCGCCCCCCCTACCATCATGTGAGCTAGTGGTTCGGGGAGACAGCTGAGAATTGCAGGGGACAGAGGGGGCAGCATGGACCTGGCGGTGAGGGAAACAATGTGGTCATGCTTCCCCCCTCCCCTGTGAATTGGTGAACGAGCGGCCAACGGTGAGGCCAAATGGGAGAACTGTAGTGGCCTCCCCCACCCCATGAGCTTTGTGCGGGAAGGAAAGTTGAACTGAGCACTATCAGGAGGGGCAGTAAGACAGCCCTGAAGAAAGAATCCCGGATTATGACTCTGGTGCTGCCCTTATGGACCCCTTTTCAGAGACCTGGTCCTTGCCCCTGGCAGCACATATGCGAATCTGTGGATAGTGGATTAAACGAAGCAGGATGGAACAACATAGGGGCTTTTCCTGCTCGGACCACTCAAAATCTACCTTCATTATTGTTATTATTATTATTATTATTATTATTTTTACCATCACCCTGATAGAAACTTGGTACTTGGACCTTAATTCAGACTTGACTGCCTGGTTTCTTGCCGGACCCTATCGATTCATCTTACTTGACTGGCTGCTTACTCGAAGTGGACGCTTCTTGCATTGCGAGACTCCCCCCTCTCGCAATTATGGCCCTCTGTTCTATCAAGGGCCCATCTCGAGGATGGACTTTGGAGTCCTGAGAGATGGCATGCATCAAAAAAGGGGCTTTGGGGTTTTTTAAATAGGTACTTAGTCAAAGTTTTAAGGGTGGGGAAGGGGTGGGGAAGGGGTGTTTAGGGCAGGGGAAGAAATTGTCAGAAGGGAACAAGAAGACAGGCCAGGCGACGGAAGGGGATGGAGTCCTGAGGGTGCGGACGGGGGGGTTGATTAAGACTAACTCAGTTCCAATAAGTACCGTTAGCGGGAGGGGCAGGTATGGTGGGAGCAGGGGGCCGTATCATAATAAGGGAGCGCGCACCCGCTGCTTACGAGTGGTCGTGCGCTCCGACCCCCAAGGCTCAACCTGTTCTCGGGGTTGTTCAGAACCACAGGGCCCTGGCTGTAGGCTGATGCTGTGCAATGCCAGGTCTGTGGTAAATAAGACCCCCCTCATTCAAGATTTAATCTCAGAGGGGGGAGCAGACCTGGCGGGTATAACGGAGACCTGGTTGGGACCAGAGGGCGGTGTCCCTCTGGTGGAAATGTGCCCACCGGGTTTCCTTGCATTCCACCAGCCGAGAGCTCAAGGCAGGGGTGGGGGAGTGGCGGTCGTGATCAGGGAAGGTTTCAGGCCGAGGGAGGTCACTGTTCCTCAGACGGCAGGCTGTGAATCCCTTCTGGTGAAGTGGGACCTAGGGGGTCCGAGGGCGGTGTTGATTACATACCTGGCGCCCTGCCACGTATCAACCTCCCTGCCCGAGCTCCTGAGCGTTGTCGCCGCGGTGGTGGTTGAGGTCCCCAGGCTAATAGTCATGGGTAACTTCAACCTGCCGTCCGGGGGCGGGGCGTCCGGGGAGGCTCGGGAGTTCATGGCTTCCATGACAGCCATGGACCTGACCCAGGTAATTCAAGGCCCAACACACACAGGGGGGAACACGCTTGACCTGGTTTTTGTCTCTGGACAGTGGCTGAGTGGTCAGAGTGTAGGGGATATAGTCATTGAACCCCTGTCATGGTCTGATCACTCTCTCCTATGCTTGGACTTTCGGACCGTTGCACCCCACCGCAGGGTGGCGGAACCGGTGAGATGGTACCACCCCAGGCGGCTGATGGAACCCGAGCGGTTCCAGGCAGAGCTTGGGCCAATTCCTGAGGTTCTGACACACGACTCGGTTGGAGAGCTGGTGGCGGCCTGGGACAGGGCGGCTGCCGGTGCCCTGGATCGAGTTGTGCCTTTGCGGCCTCTGATTCGGCGTGGGTCTCGACCGGCCCCGTGGTATAATGAGGGGTTGAGAGAGATGAAACGCCGGAAAAGACGCCTAGAGAGCAGTTGGAGATCGAGCCGTGCCGAATCTGACCGAACATTGGTAAGAGACCATATTAGGTCCTACCTAATGGCGATAAGAGCAGAGAAGTGTTCCTACCTCACTGCTCTTATTGCGTCATCAGATAACCGCCCAGCCTCCCTGTTTAGGGTGACCCGCTCCCTCCTTCATCAGGAGGTGAGGGGAGACTCCTTAGAGGGTAGAGCTGAGGATTTCGGAAAATATCTGTATGATAAAATCGCTCAGATACGGGAAGGCTTCGACTTCAACTGGGTATGTCCAATGGGAGAGGCGGAGGCTGGTCTTGAGACTGTTACCTGGGTTGAGTTTGACCCCGTGACCCCCGAGGACGTGGACAGGTTGCTGGGGGGACTTAGGGCGACCACATGTTTACTGGACCCGTGCCCCTCCTGGTTGGCGCTGGCCTCCCGGGAGGTGGTACGAGGCTGGTTCCGAGCAATTATCAACGCTTCCTTGAGTGAGGGTGTCTTTCCCGCTGCCTTGAAAGAGGCAGTGGTGAGACCCCTCCTCAAGAAGCCTGCCCTGGATCCAGCTGTTTTATCAAACTACCGTCCCGTCTCCAACCTTCGCTTTCTTGCGAAGGTTGTTGAGAGTGTGGTTGCCCGACAGTTCCTGCAGCACCTGGAGGAATCGTCATATCTCGATCCGTTCCAGTCGTGCTTCAGGCCGGGCTACAGCACAGAAACAGCATTGGTCGCGTTGGTGGATGATCTCTGGCGGGCCCGGGACAGGGGTTGCTCCTCTGTTCTGGTGCTATTGGACCTCTCGGCGGCTTTTGATACCATCGATCATGGTATCATGCTGCAACGGTTGGAGGGGCTGGGCATAGGAGGCACTGTCTTGCAGTGGTTCTCCTCCTTCCTCTCTGGCTGGATGCAGTCTGTGTTGACGGGGCCAGAGGTCGACCCCGAGACCCCTCGTATGTGGGGTACCTCAGGGGTCGGTCCTCTCGCCCCTACTATTCAACATTTATGTAAAGCCGCTGGGTGAGATCATCCGTGGTTTTGGCGTGGAGTACCACCAGTACGCTGATGATACCCAGCTGTACATTTCCATGCCAAACCACCCCAACGATGCCCTTGCCGTGCTGACCCAGTGCCTGGAGGTCGTGCGGGTATGGATGGGGAGAAACGGACTCAAGCTCAACCCCTCCAAGACCGAGTGGCTGTGGTTACCGTCGTCCCGGTACAGCCAGCTGATTCCATCGCTGTGTATTGGGGGCGAAACAGTGGCTCCCACAGGAAGGGTTCGCAATTTGGGAATCCTCCTGGACTCACGGCTGTCCTTAGAGGACCATCTGACGGCCGTGGCCGGGAGGATGTTCTACCAGGTTCGCCTGGTGCGCCAGTTACGTCCCTTCCTAGACCGGGACTCGCTACGCACAGTCACTCATGCCCTCGTGACCTCCAGGCTGGACTACTGTAATGCTCTCTACATGGGGCTCCCCTTGAGGTGCATCCGGAAGCTCCAACTTGCCCAGAATGCGGCCGCGCGGGTAGTGATGGGAGCGTCGTGGCGCTCCCACGTAACACCGCTCCTGCGTGAGTTGCACTGGTTGCCGGTGGTCTTTCAGGTGCGGTTCAAGGTGTTAGTGACCACTTTTAAAGCGCTCCATGGCATCGGACCCGGATACTTACAGGACCGTCTACTGCCAGCAAATACCTCCCGCCGTCCGGTACGCTCCCACAGAGAGGGCCTCCTCAGGGAGCCGTCGGCCAGAGAGTGCCGGCTGGAGACCCCCAGGGGGAGAGCCTTCTCTGTGGGAGCTCCCACGTTATGGAACGAGCTCCCCCCCGAACTCCGTATAATAACAGATTTACGCACCTTCCGTCGGGAACTAAAAACATTCCTTTTTCGACAGGCCGGCCTGGCATAGAAGCTTCGGTTCCAATAGGGTCAAAATGTTTTAGGGGGACTGAGTATTTTTTAAGATTTTAGCTTTGTATGTTTTGGGTTTTAAATGGGGATTTCGGCCAAATTATTTAATTTATTTTTAATTATTTTAAATTTTGTATATTTATATGTTTTTTAAATTTTAGGCTGTACACCGCCCCGAGTCCTTCGGGAGAGGGGCGGTATAGAAATTTGATTAATAAATAAATAATAAATAAATAAATAAAACCTCATTGAATCATTTGAAACTTCATTGCTAAATGTGAGCAGCTCAGCCATTAAAATGAAGTCGCAGTAAAGATAAATGCAAACAGGAATACCACTTTAATCCCAT
The DNA here is from genome assembly GCA_034064705.1 of Bothrops alternatus. Classification (NCBI taxonomy): domain Eukaryota; kingdom Metazoa; phylum Chordata; class Lepidosauria; order Squamata; family Viperidae; genus Bothrops; species Bothrops alternatus. Next base: position 5,462,704 of record JARGCV010000039.1, on the reverse strand, counting down.
TTATATTTTACCCTGACTACACTGAATGTGAAGAAACAGAAACTTTTTCTGTTTCTATTATTATTTATTTAACAGAAACTGTTAAATAAATGTACTAAAATATCCGTCTTCTAAAAACAAATACAAAACCAGCAATCTTTTTTTTGTTGTTGTTTAAATATTAAATGCTGGCTCAAATAGTTGCCACAGAGTGGCAACAAGACTTAGGTTTGGTAAATCCCTCATGAAAGAACATTTCTTGTTCTAGAGACCACGATAAAAATTATCTTTTAGGTAGATCTGCAGCACATCTTAGACAGGTGTATATGAAAAATTATACTCCTTGCTTTTAGGCAACCAAAATTCAGATTAGCTGCACTTTTCCCATCTTTTTCCTCTTCAAAGCATGTTCTTTTGAAATTTGACATGCTAATGTCTGCCTAAAGCTTCATCAAGGTCACCACCTGATTTCAACAAAATCCCACGGGCTTCTGTGTAATCAGATTTGTATACCAGTTAAGGCTGAAAATATATCTGTAATGAATGTGTAAGTAGCATCATTCACAACTGTTAATTGGGGTAAAAAGAATGGTGGATTCACAAAGTGTTTTGCAGATGGGTGACTTACTGGGCTTCTTGTCCCCCAGATTCAAATAATCTTTCTCTGGCGTGGCAGCCTACGATGCACAATTTTCAGTTAAAATGACTATCCAGAGAGCGGCTTCTACCTTGGCAACTTTAATATGTATGGAATTCAACTTTCAGAATTTCCCAGCCAGTCTAGCTGGCTGAGGAATTCTAGGAGTTGAAGTCCATGTGTTCCAAGATTGGGAAACCCTAGTTTTGCTTATAACCCAGGACTCTGCTCATCGTCACAAATCCAAAGTGTTGCCAGGATTGGTCAGCTTGTGTCTTAATGCCACTTCTTTCTGACTTGTATACATCACTTCAAATACCTGTAGGATACGAGGGACAATTTATAAAAAATGATAAATCGGTATTATGCTGATCAAAAAATAAAGTATGAGAATTAGTGAAAGGACCTGATTCATGGGTGCATTCTTGTTTCCAGCAAAGGCTGTGATTTCAAGCGAGACTATTTGTAGATCAGGGTTGAAGTGAGGAGTTCTTGGTGCTCTCTGAGCTTGATGTTTGATTTATACAGCACGGGTATTAAAATAGAAGCAGGCTTCCAGGTAACTTTATCCCGCCCAGCCGCCCTGTTCAGGGTAACTCGCTCCCTCCTTAATCAGGGGGGGGTTGATGCACCCTTGCAGGGTAGTGCTGAGGACTTTAATAAGTTTTTTGCGGATAAAATCGCCCAGATTCGGATGGACCTTGACTCCAATTGGAATGCAGTATCGGCTGATAATGATTCAGTCGAGATGACAGGGACTCGTCTTGATCCTGTTGTGTGGGAGGAGTTTGACCCGGTGGCACCTGATGAAGTCGACAAGGCCATTGGAGCTGTGAGCTCCGCCACCTGTTTATTGGACCCGTGCCCCTCCTGGCTGGTTTCGGCCAGCAGGGAGGTGACGCGGGGCTGGGTTCAGGAGATTGTCAACGCTTCTTTGAGGGAGGGGTCCTTTCCGGCTCCCTGCAAGGAGGCAATTGTGCGCCCCCTCCTCAAGAAGCCTTCCCTGGACCCAGCTGTTTTAAACAACTACCGTCCTGTCTCCAATCTTCCCTTTATAGGGAAGGTTGTTGAGAAGGTGGTGTCACTCCAGCTCCAGCGGTCCTTGGATGAGGCCGATTATCTGGGCCCTCAACAGTCAGGATTCAGGCTCGGCTACTCCACGGAAACTGCTTTGGTCGCGCTGACGGATGATCTCTGGCGGGCCCGGGATAGGGGATTTTCCACTATCCTGGTGCTACTTGACCTCTCAGCGGCTTTCGATACCATTGACCATGGTATCCTTCTGCACCGACTGGGGGGGTTGGGGGTTGGGGGCACTGTTTTGCAGTGGTTCACCTCCTACCTCACTGGTCGGTCACAGTCGGTGTTGGCGGGGGGTCAGAGGTCGACCCCTAGGTTCCTCCCTTGTGGGGTCCCTCAGGGATCGGTCCTCTCCCCTCTGCTGTTTAATATCTACATGAAACCACTGGGTGAGATCATCCGACAACACGGGGTGAGATATCATCAGTATGCTGATGATACCCAGCTTTACATCTCCACCCCGTGTCATTTCAGTGAAGCAGCGGAAGTGATGTGCCGATGTCTGGAGGCTGTTAGGGTTTGGATGGGTGCCAACAGGCTCAAACTCAACCCCGACAAGACGGAGTGGCTATGGGTTCTGCCTCCCAAAGATAATTCAATCTATCCGTCCATCAGCCTGGGGGGGGAGCTTTTGACCCCCTCGGAGAAGGTCCGCAACTTGGGCGTCCTCCTCGATCCACAGCTAAACTTGGAACATCATTTTTCGGCTGTGGCGAGGAGGACATTTGCCCAGGTTCGCCTGGTGCACCAGTTGCGGCCCTATTTGGACCGGGAGTCTCTGCTCACAGTCACTCATGCCCTTATCACCTCGAGGCTCGACTACTGCAATGCTCTCTACATGGGGCTACCTTTGAAAAACGTTCGGAGACTTCAGGTAATGCAGAATGCAGCCGCGCGAGCAGTGTTGGGCCTGCCCAGAAATGCCCACATCTCAGCATCACTCCGTGAGCTGCATTGGCTGCCTATTGGTCTCCGAACGCAATTCAAAGTGTTGGTTATGACCTATAAAGCCCTACATGGCATCGGACCAGGTTACTTACGAGACCGCCTGCTGCCTCACGAAACCCAGCGACCGGTTAGGGCCCACAGAGTCGGCCTTCTCCAGGTCCCGTCGGCTAGACAGTGTCGCCTGGCGGGGCCTAGGGGAAGGGCCTTTTCTGTTGCGGCCCCGGCCCTCTGGAATCAACTCCCCCCGGAGATCCGTATCGCCCCCACCCTCTCCGCCTTTCGTAAACTACTAAAGACCCATCTCTGCCGGCAGGCCTGGGGCGGTTGAAATCTTGCCCCTAGCCAGTGTATGTCTGTGTGTATGTTTGCTGAATGAATGGTTCTTAATTTAGGGGTTCTTCTTTTTTATATATTTATTTTTATAAATGTACTATTTAGTTTGTATTGGATTTCTATTTATGCTGTAAGCCGCCCTGAGTTCCCGGAATAGGGCGGCATAGAAATTTAATAAATAATAATAATAATAATAACTTTAGAAAAAGCGCTTCTTATCAGCAATAATCACCGTGTATTTGTGTACAAGTCTATATGGTAATACAAGTGTACATAGTAATGTAGGCAAGCAAGTGTAATATAGTGTTATAGGAATTATTATTTTGTATTATTCATTCTGGTTTTCCTGGTTTGTTTATCTATTTACCTGCTTCAAATGTGGCATGTGACGTGCTGCAGGAGATGTAAAAACATAGAGGAGAATGCAGATAGCCAGTTCGGTCTAGTAGTTAAGGTAACAGGTTAGAAAGCTGGTGATTGTGAGTTCATATTCTGCCTTAGCCATGAAAGCCAGAGGGTAACTTTGGGCCAGTTGCTCTCTCTCAGTCCAAACCACCTCATGTTGTGGGGAAAATTGGAGAAGAAAGGTGCATTGGATCTGTTTGCCAGCTTGAATTATTTGTAAAACTAAAGGTGGGATATAAATAAAAAATAAGTGTGAAGAGTATTGTGAGCATACTCAGAGTGTTCCTACTTCATTGTGGCTTGGTCTAACACAGGGGTAGGCAACCTTGGCTCTCATATGACTCGTGGACTTCAACTCCCAGAATTCCTGAGCCATGCTGGCTCAGGAATTCTGGGAGTTGAAGTCCACGAGTCATAAAAGAGCCAAGGTTGCCTATCCCTGGTCTAACAGAATCAGGAACCAAGAACCCCCTACTTGTTCATCCCTCTCTTCTGAGGGCTCATCTGATTACCCCTACAAAGGAGAAGGATAAAATTTAGTTCCCAAATATGAGTGCAGGGAGACCAAACTTAAAAACATATGATCACTTATCTTTTGTCAGTGACCATGGTAAACATGTATGTTGAAGCCAAGCTTCTCAAGATGTAAGATGATATGCATACTTTCTTACTTCCTTGGCCCCCATCTCATTACCAATTTCATTCACCACACATGGAGTTAATGCAGAACATGTTTGGTCCTGGATGTGCTCACTTAGTAATGTGATCTCCTTGTTAGTGTAACTTTTCCATTATCAGATCATGTCACCTTGTTCTGGGCATAGACAAAATATTTCAAGGGTGGCACCAGATATGTTTCCTTGGCAAAGCATAAAACCTCTCTTACAAACCTTTCAGATGACTCCTTACCATAATATTTTTAAAGCTTTGTGTTTCATTTCACCCTGACTGGCGTTTATTGTCCTTGTAAGCATTTCAAAAGTAGCTTTGAAAACTGGAGCTTTGAGACGATAGGCAGCAATAACAATTCCAAGATCCACTCAAGAAGCCAGAGGTTTCAAAGGGTATTGAGGATACCCTCAGGAAGAGAGTAGGAAGCAATATTTCTTTGAGGTTAGTGGAAGCCTTTCCAAGTGGCACCTTCCCAATGAATAGGGACTGAAACTTAGAATCATAATTGCAATCCAAACATATAAGAGGCATGCCAGATCAGGAAGCCACACAATTATAGAAGAAGTGTTTATGAAAGGAAAAGAACTGAAGCATTAATGCAGCATTCTATCCAATAATGGGAGACCGATGAGATAATTTTTTATGTTTAGTATTGTACAGATGCTGTGTTAATGATTGGTGCTACTCAGTAATCACTGGATCAGATTTTACACTCATCCAGTTTATTGCCTTTATTGTTATGTCTAAAATTCTTAAATTCTCCAAAGCCCCTAAAGGCAGGGCAGGAAGTAATGAATAGAAATTTATCAAAGAGCAATTCAACCTAGAACTATGGAGAAATTTCCTGACAATTAACCAATGGAATGGCTTATCTCCGGAATGGGTGCTCCATCACTGAAACTTTTTAAGAAGAGAGTGGACAGCTATTGTCCGAAATGATAATAGGGTCTCCTACTTGATTAAAGAGTTGGACTAGAAGACCTCTAAGATCCCTTCCAAGTCTAGTATGATGTATTCTGTATCTTAATCCAACTATAAAAATCTATAGAAATTAAAGCTATATGTACATAGTTTAACAAACCAGATAATCACTTGTTTAAAAGTTTTTTTAGCATGGGTGGGAAAAGTGCTCCAAATCTAGTTTTTTCTCTAGTTGTGTGAATACCAAATGACAATAGCAACTCCTAAAATTTCCCACCCATGCTAATTTAATTAGAAGGATGCTTATACTGGTTCCATACGGATATTCATGTGAATTTATGAATTGGATCTGCTACTGTCTGTTACTGTTTTGCATGCATCTGCATATCCATTATGGGCCTCCTCAAATCTTTCAAAAATAATATGATTTATTTGCTCTTCAGATCCCATTGCTACTGAATGCAACCTGCTTGCTTGCTTATTTATTTATGCATGCATGCAGGGCTTTTTTTCTCATAGAACGCACAGAACAGAATTCCGGCACCTTTTTTGGATGGAACCTTGTAGGGTAGGCAAGGTGGGTTGTATGACGTGTGTGACTTCCAGCACCTTTTATTTTTTTTGGAAAAAAAGCACTGTATGTATGTATGCATGTATTTATTTATTTATTTATTTATTTCCTGCCTTTATGATTTTTGCAAATAACTCAGGGAGGCAGAATCCAATACACCTTCCTGCTGCTATTGCGTTGTCACATAATTAAGAGGAAAAGAGGTCAGTGTATTCTCCCTAGCACCTGAGGGCAGGACAAGAAGCTTGTCAGAAGGAGATTCAACCTGAAACTAAGGAGGAATTGCCTGACATTCAGAACAATTAATCAATGGGACAGCTTGCCTGCCAGAGTTTTGAGTGTTGCATTGCTGGGGTTTTTCAAGAAACAACCGGACAACCATTTGTCTGGGATGGTATAATGAATCTAGCCTTGGGCAGGGAGTTGGGCTAGAAGAAGTTGGTTCCTTCCAGCCCTATGACTGTATGATCCTATAATACAATGTATGCCTTGTCCTAGAACTTATAGCTCATCTACAAGTATGATTCTTTGTCCAGCTTGCTTTCCGATGGGTATGAGGCACTAATTTATATTTGGATTCCTAGCCTTTCGTTGAAGGAACTCTAGGTGACATGTTACCTCTGCAACTGCTCTATAAAACACCTTATTGAAAGAGGTTTAAGGTCATTCAAGCTTGTCTGAATTTGAACTGTAGTCTCTGATGCAAGACTACTGTTCTATAAGCCTACTCCCAAAGGGGTTTCTAAAATAATATCCCTCTATTGATGCATGCAGCACTTGAACTCATACTGGTTCCATACACATTTTCATCTGAGTTTATGAATCCCACCTACTACTGTCTGATGCTGCTTTAGCATCTGTGTCTATCAATTGTGAGCCTCTGAAAGTCTTTCAAAAAGAACATGACTTGATTGCACTTCACATCTCATTATTACTGAATGCAACCAGCATAGGTTGTCATGCACATTTCTAATGCCCACAAGTTTGTATCAACGCTCGTCTGCACCACTAGCACAGCCATATCCTTGTTCAAAGAACAAATAAATACTGCCTTGCTTTGCCTCCCTATCTCATAGCTACAAGGATTTTCATATCCAGAAAACAGCACGGTCTTTATCCTGAAACTGCTTGTGTGGCCAAGAGATGGAAAAGTTTTGTCCATGGAAAATTACAGAACTAAGCTGGTCACACAAGAGGACACAGCCATGAGTGAAGGGAAAAATAAATAAATAAATAAAACACAAGCTATTTTCTTTTTTCCCAAGGTAAGTAAAAGAAGAATGAGTCTGAAAACCTATTTATGGAAGAAAATCTCAAGGAAATAACTGGGTGCTTATTTCAAGTAAATTAATACACGTAGTCCTCGACTTGCAACAGTTTGTTTAGTGACCATTCAAAATCACAACAGCACAGAAAAATGTGACTTATGACCATTTTTCACAGCTAATGACCTTTGCAGCATCCCCATGACCATGTGATCAAAATTCAGATGCTTGGCAACTGGTTCATATTTATGACGGTTGCTGTGTCCCAAAGTTATGTGATCCCCTTTTGCAACCTTCTGACAAGCAAAGTCAATGGGGAAGCCAGATTCACTTAACAACTGTGTTATTAACTTAGCAACTGCAGTGATTCACCTAACAACTGTGGCAAGAAAGGTCGTAAAATGGGGCAAAACTCACTGAACAAATGTCTCAATAACAGAAATTTTGGGCTCAATTGTGGTCGTAAGTTGAGAGCTACCTGCATTTATTTATTTGCTTACAAATAAAAATGGGTGATTGTTCCATAGGTCTCGGTGAATTGGGGCACAACATAATGTTCATGTAGATGAATACAGTGCAAGATAGCATTGGATTTTGAATTTCAGTCTGCACAAAGGCAACTGTGGGGAGGAGAGGAGTTGTTATCGGAAGAATGATTTATTAAAAATATATATTTAATGTGTATAACTTGTTCAAGCACTTCTTGTTTCCTGTCAGTTCTAATTAAATGAAATGGAGGAGTTCACTAAATTTTGAATTCTACAGTGTTATATATGCTTATTTATTACATTGCCATAGTTAGGCTGACATTCTATAACCATGTATATGGGAATAAGTCTCCATTCCACATTTTCTAATTATCATACTGTACAGGGTGATCACAAGCATGCAATTTACGAAAACTGCTACTTGCAAGTGTGTTGCTGTAGCTTGTCTGTTGTAACCTCCATTGAACTCAAGAGGACTTGCATATACGTAAAGGCACCCATAAGGCTGCATTGTGGAGTTACTTTGTCAAAACATATGGTCTTAAAAAACACCTAAAGTATTTTGCTTCAATATTTTTTTTAAAAAGAAAAAAATACGTTGAATCTACTGCATTGATTTTTTACAACCAAGCTGTATCTCCACGCAGCTCATAAATCATAGTAGAGCATATTTGGACAGTGTAGTTATTGTTCCTAATAGGAAAAGGGAGAGCTTATTATCTGTGACACTTCATGTTCACTGACATGAATGGAAAAAGAGAATGGGTTGTTGGTTTTTTTTAATTTTTTTGTGAACAAAGGAGAGGATTCAAAGATATAAGCCTTAGAGAAATGTCTTAGAGAAATTTCAAGGACAGTGGTGTCATTTTAGATACACATACTTGATGCTGTTAAAAGATTGATGCATTTTGACATGCCAGAAACAAATTAGCCTACATTACTATGCCTGTGCATTTAAACCAGCCTTTCCCAACCTGATGCCTCTGAAGATTTTGGATTTCAGCTGCTAAAACCCCAGTTATCATGAAAAGTTGAAGCTTAGTACATCTAGAGGACATCAAACTGAAAAAGAATGGTTTAAAGCTGCAGCATTAGAGCAAAGAAGAAATGTGAAAAAATACAATTATTTTAGTGTTCTGTTCTATGCAACTAGCACTCATTTGGCAATTTTATGCATAATTATTCAGGGATAACTCTAATTGCCTTCAGTGAGCTACTTTCTATGATATACTGTAATAACTCATAGCTGATCTCTTAAGTTTCTCAGTATTGCACCATGAATACTAGAAAATCCATTTTGAAGGTTATTTATTTTCCAGATCCTTTGTCAAAAACATAACTGGTCTAAAATTATGAATATCACTATATCAAATGATGCTGTTCCAATAGGTTCTTCTGTAATATTTTTAGCCATTCTGTTATTTGGCAGCAATTTGCACAAAAACCATAATAATTAGTCTATTCTGGTTCTATCTTTTCCATGGATAACTAATTCAAACTGAGCAGAAAATAATTTTTAAACCTCAGATCATCTTCATTATTACCTTGAAGAAGGTGTGTCTTTTAAATGACATTAACTTGCAGCAATATTCAGAACTATGTATAACCATGAAGGTGGAGATTTGGAAGCCAAAGGTCATTTGTTATAGTTCTCAAATATTTGTACAGCAGTTGTTTGATGTGATCTCTCCCTTTTTCAATTCATTAAGTGTCTGGTGTCCCAGTTCAACATTTAATTCACTAATTTTGAGCATATACAATCTCTCCTAATTCATAAATTATAGAAAAATAAAACTATTGTATCATATTGAAGTACCCAATCCCCAAACCCTGACATGAAGGATTACCTCACAAAACCAGGGCTTTTTTTGTCATAGAATGCCCAAAACAGAGTTCCAGCACCTTTTTTGGATGGAACCTTGTAGGGTAGGCAAGACGGGTTGTAGGACATGTGTGAGTTCCGGCATCTTTTTTTTTTTTTTTTTACAAAAACACTGCACAAAACTAACATAAAACAATTCCATTCAATTAAGTGACATAGTGCCCTGGAAAACTCAGGATGATCTATTTTGAAACCAATATCAAAGCAGTACAAAGATGAGTGATTTTTCTTCCTCCTCAAATTCTTCATAACTTTGTCACTGCAGGAGTGTGAGGTAAATTGGATTTTTTTAAAGCAGATCACAAGAAACCCCTGGATCCCCATAAAGAGCTCTGCTTGTCAGTGATTTGAGGATGTAATGGAAAGTACAAGAAAATTCTTTGGAGTTTTTATTGCCACATAGTATACATAACTAAGGTTTATCTAGCTAATTCTAGTTGCCCTTAAGATTAGTTGCACATCACATGATGAGCATCTCTTGACCTGCTTTATTACCTGGAATTCCCCCCAAAATCAAGGAGACGTTTGGCCTCCATAGCACCACAGGAGCAATTGGCATCCTATGATGGTTTTTTCTGGTTTTTGATCTAGTTAAATAAAATAATTAGGATTTTTTTTGTTATTTGTGGAATTATACAACCAGCGGCTACAAAAAAAAAAAAGCAGCAAAGCAGACCTTTTCTGATTCGTTCTAGTGAAATAATATTTCCATTTAATATGAAGAACAGTCAAGATATGAATAGTACTTTATGCACTATTTGCAAAAGTGTACGGTGTACTCTGGATGAGAGTATTTGTCTTCATACTTCTTGTGGTGAAGGTTGGAAGTCACTTCCTTATATATTTCTCCTTATTATAGTCTTATTTTTCTCTGATTCTTTTTCTTTGCACTTTTTATTATTGTCTATTCTCATTCTTTAAATTTAGTTTGTTTTAGAATTTACTTTTATAATAATATTTGTATACTTATTATTTCTTTCTTTAAAGATAACTACCAAAATACTTTTAAAATGTACGGCAGAGAACATATTGCTCTATATATAGTTCTACATGTAGTTGCAACAACATGAAAAAGATACACACACACTTTTGACCTACCAATGTTTATTTATGCTACAATGTCTAACGATTTGTTCTCCTTTCTGCCTTAATTATTAGCCTGCCATATTTAGTCTAATTTGGCTCTAGACGCTTAAATTTGATAGCTGAACTATCTTGGATGCCACAAGAGATTAATTTGAAAATATAGATACTTATTGAAATAGAAACTGAAGGAGTAAATTTTTTTTAAATGATTTTAAATAGTGATAGGTGTATTGAGTTATCCTGGCAGAATAGTAATGGTTTTAAATGCAGTGTAACAATGGATAAGCAAGTTTTCATTCATAAATGATTTTGGTAAAATTCTGAATTCTTCTGTAGCTTGGAAATGTTTGATAATACCATTTTTAAAATTCATTCATCATGTCCTTATCTATCTTTACCCTTTCTTTTTTATGATGAAAATTTAACTTTTGGCCCTAGTAAGCATTGCCAGATTTTCACTTTCAGCAATGTGTAATTGTTGTTAAATCATAATTTAAAGTTGAATATTATGAATTAACAAACATTAATTAATGCTTGTTCAAAAACCATGGTTAAACAATTCCTGGTTAGGATAATGTTTTATAATATGCTAAGTTGTGTATTTGCTTACCATAGTAGCAGTGGGTCATCAGAGATAGTGGGTGTAGAATGGAACAAAGTCACATCACACAAATATTTCCAGCACTTACTGATCCTGACCAATATAATTATTTTATTAACATGATTATTTCAGATTCAAACTCTAAAAGTGTTTGGTTTAAACTGAAGTCAAATTTTTCATTGAACATATAAACTATGTTGCAAATTAAAGAGTTGCAACGACCACAACAGAGCACGTGAAAAGTTATACCAATGGGGTGTTTTAGTTATTTAGACAACACTAGTACATATAATACACATTTAGCTGCAATTATTTTGGATGTCCATGGATTTGTTGCACATTGGGAATTAAAACTGAAGACATCTGACTTAGGAACCACCCAATTAAAAGTGTTGGCAGGATCCCTGTAACTGGCTATGAATGCTAACTAAGTTAGCATTCATAGACACTTAGCATTGTTAGCAACTAAAAAAATATTCAAAAGTAATAGTCTTTTAAAAAATGTACATTTGGTTGATAGTTTGTTTATCCTACTGAGTTTTCATAGACACTGAGTTAGAAAGAAAGATCTAGATGGATAGATAATAACCTTTATTGTCATTTTTTACTGTGGGCAAACTGGCACATATTAAAAATGAAATTTTGTTGCTTCTCAAAAGTGTACACACACATAACACACATTTAAACATGCTATATACAATATATATGTATTGAATCTACACCCTTACATATAAATAACATAAATATGAATCACTGTCCATCTTGAATGAATAGCAGAAAGAGGAAGCTTTAGAGTTCACAAGGTTATCATGGAACAAAATAAAGGTTTGAGTGATTGAGTATAGACTAATTTTTTTTCTAATATCAGGCTGATATCTGTTCCATCTTTTTCAGATCCTTGGAGCTAAACATGCAAAAGATGGAGATATTGTTCTTCAGTGCTTCCTTCAGTTCTATATTCCATTCAGTCCATGTTGTTGCCAACTGATGAATCTACAAGGATCCTTTGTTGGACTTCAGTAGCCAGGGATGAAAGATACATCATGAGAAACAGAAGAGTAGCAGAATTTACTTGCATGATTCAAGTTAGTTATCAAAATCAGAATTTGGCAACCCTTCTTTTTGAATAGGCAAATAAAGACCCTTAGTTTCATGCTTAGACAAAGGGAATTTTTTTCTTAAATCTATTCAACTTCTCTGTACAGTTTCTTTTTCTACCTTTAACCTAGTCTATTTCTCTCCTCCATTCTCCTTCCTTCCAGCTGGTAATTGTGGATATTTTGAAGCTCTGGACATGCCAGACACAATTCCCAGTGAAACATCAGAATATCCAATAATTAGATCACAACTAATAACTTGAAAGCTCATGATCACTGGAAGATCTCAGTACTCTCTATTTTTAATGAATATATCAATCAGTGCAAGGCAATATAACTAATCTATTAAAATATATAAAATTAATTTACTTGTTACTGTTTTAATAGACTAAAAAAAAACCAGTTTGAGTGGAATCTCTGCCAGTGAGCACAAAGAATGTATGAGGAAATGAGAGGCCAAAATCAATATTCTGCTCCAAGGTCTTTCAGAGACTGAAGCAAGCTGTAAGTTTCTCAGCTTTGTTTTAGAGCATATGTTTTTATGGAGGCTAAGTTTAAAACCTGACTAATTATATATTCAAGATTCAATCAAGACATTTACCTTGATTGCATTAATATGTGGAAGCACTAGATGGTAGCATTTCCTTCTGTTTGAGTTGATAAAAAGCCTTGCCCAATTTCAACTGCTTCTATAAAGGGGCGAAGGGGGGGGGAGAAAAATCTGATTCAAGCCATAAAATAGAAAGAAACTTTATTCAAATTGCTGTGTATATGAATTCCTTTGCCAAATTGCCCTATAGTCGGTTTGGTAACAGCTCACGTTTGTAGGTTGGGACTTTTTTTGAAGATGAAATGGGGAAGAATGAGGACCTCCGATAAAATTAATCCCCTTAAAGTTGTCTTGTGTAAAATTGATCCTCTGTGGAAGATATTAATTATACAATTATATGAATTTAGCTGAGGTTAATAAGACATTCTTCAGGTCCCATACTTGTGTATCTTTTCTGAGCATATACTGTAGGTAATCCTCGACTTACATGACTTATTGTCCAGGACACTGCAACCGTAATAAATGCATGCCAGTTGCCAAGCTTCTGAATTTTGATCACATGACCAATGGTTGTAAGTGTGAAAAATGGTCACAAGTCTCTTTTTTCAGTGCTGTTGTAATTTCGAATGGCCACTAAATGAACTGTAAGTCAAGGATTATCTGTACACAATAATGATTTGAATTAAAACATTTCAGCTATGAATTAAAGTTTTGACTATTTGATTAGGTGACACAGGATTATGTATTTTATTTCATATAGCACATCATTTAACCATGTTCCACTCAGACTGCATAAGTCCAGATAATAAGACTAAACCACATTACAGATATTGTCTCACTTTGTGCCAAAAGTTTAGAGTTCTCAAGAAATATTCATAGGATCACAGCTATGAAGTATGATCTTGTTTCCATTGTTTACTTGGAAGAAATTCCCATCAAATGTCATGGAAATCCTTTGCAAACGGATTCCAAAATATTAGATCAATGTACTAAATTCATATTTAGTTATATTTAGAGATATTTATTGAAATTATTGGGTATTTAGCTAGAGCTGATGGGTTCCTTTAAAATCGCTATAAGCTAATTCCTAATTATAATAAAAACTGCACTCAGCCCATTGACTACTAACCAAGTCTGTTTTTCATTTGGAACACTAATTACTGCTGAAAAGAGTATATCTTGATTCAAGACTATTTTACTGACTGATCACAATTTTAATCAATCACTTTTGCACAGCTCTTGCATATGTGAAACATTTCTGAATCTAAAAGCACATTTATTTTTAGATGGGAGGCACATTTTCATGGAATTCAAAGGAGGTGGTGGTCCCCATGTGAGAGACATGAGAATATATCCCATAAGATAAATAAAGCCAGTTTGGTCTGATGGTTAATGCACTAGACTAGAAAGCAAGAGACCATAAATTCAAGTCCCGACTTGGCCATGAAAGCCCAGATGGGTGACCTTGGGCCAGTCACTCTTTCTCAGCCCAACTCACCTCACAAGGTTGTTGGGGTTGTGGGAAAAATGGGAGGAGGAAACTGTTGAATATGTTTTGCCACCTTGAGTTATTTATAAAAATAATAAAGACAGGAAATAAATAAACAAATAAACAAATAAATATGACAAATCTTGCCACTTCCATCCTGAATGTGCATTTGTGTCAATAATTTCATCTAAATTTGATTCTCAATTAATTGGAGGCATATTTGAACCTATGAGTAGTTTTAATGAATAATTGTACTGTATACATGTAATCCTCAATTTATAACCACAATTGGGATCAGAATATCACCCACTAAGCAATGCAATCACTAAGTAAGTCATCTTGTGACCAGATCTGATTTCACAACTATTTTTATTGTGGTTGTTAAGAAAATCCAGCTTCCCTAATTGACTGCTTCTTGGGAGGCAGCTGGGAAATCACAATCACGTAACTACAAAACACTGCATCATCATAGATGCTAGCCAGCTGCCAAGCCCCCAAATTTGGCAAAGGATTTTTATGAACCATCGATGCATTTTATAATATTGTGCACTTGCTTTCTAATAATTGCTCTGGGTTTTTCTGCTATTTTCTTCATAAGGCTAACAGGTCATCATTTCCATAAAAATTAATAGGACTTTTAAGAACAGAAATTGTAAGCTAGAAAAGGACTACTAATTCCGAAATATTCTTTTCGCAATGTATCCTGTTTTAGTGCTAAATAGGAGACACATTGTTTGAAATCTACTAGGATCTTCACAAGACTGAAGTTCCTGTTCACAGCAGAAATCCAATGATTGTGGATCAAGGAGGTTGAGTTTCATATACATTGCATGACATGTCATGATATTTCAACTCTCCTGAGTATATTAAAAATGGGAATGATTTCCAAACTTATTTGGAATAAGGCAACAGCGCATGAATATTTTTATTATGGTCACTGACTAAAATTGCAGACAAAAAGCCCTCATTAAAAATAAAGTAAAAATAAATAAATTACAATTGAGGCAAAAAGTGGGTAATCAAAATCTGCCTGATTTTACAGACATTGTAACAAAATTAAGCTATAGTATAGGAGACTAAGACATACTGATCTGGTAACAGCTGTACATAAAGGTCAAACCTTCCAGCATATTTTACCAGGTAAGGAATTATAAAGTGGATCTTTGAGTCCTAATATACAGGGTACAATATAGCAGGACATGAGCTATAATTTCAACAGTCCCTTGTCTACAGGGACAGTCTTAGCAGCGTTCCCCAACCTTTTTGACTCCATGAACCAGCAGTGGTGGTGGAGAGAAGAGGATGGTTTTGTGCGTGCAACCTAATCCCGCACATGCGCAAATAAAGCTTTGCACACTTGCCTGCCACTTGTACAGCCCGGTTCCCAATGGACCATGGACCGGTATTGGTCTGTGGACCTGGAGTTGGGGGCCCCATCATAGTGAACTTTTTTCAGTATCAGTCTTCCAAAACTGCTATGGGGAGAGCATTAAAGCTTGCTTTATGCAGTATAAATATCTTGCTGGTTTGTGGGGCAACAGTTTATCTCATATGGTTAAGAATTTCTTCCACCCTCCACTACTTTCCTTTTATTCCTAATGGTTAAAAAAATTAGAACTCTTATTCAGTCTAAAACAGCGGTTCTCAACCTTGGGGTCGCGACCCCATTTGGGGTCGCACGACGATTTCGCGGGGGTCGCTGGACACCGCGGGCCGCCATTTTGTTTTTTTATTTTTATTTTTTTTATTTTTATTTTTTTTATTTTTTTTATTTTTTTGGCACGCGCGCCGCGCATGCGCAGATCCGCCCATCGCGCCAAAAAAAATTAAAAAAAATTAAAAAAATTTTTAAAAAATAAAAAAACAAAATGGCGGCCGCAACGGGCGGATCCGTGCATGCGCGGCGTGCGTGACGGGCCGATCCGCGCATGCGCAGATCCGTCCATTGCGACCGCTATTTTGTTTTTTGTTTTTTTGTTTTTTTAAAAAATTTTCGGCGCGTCCGGGTCGGGGTCGCGGCGCGCATGGGCGGGGCAAGTGGGGTCTCAACCTGAGAAAGGTTGAGAACCACTGGTCTAAAAAATATAGAATTACAGGTAGCCCTCGAATTACAACCATAATTGAATCTGGATTTACAGTTGTCGGTTGTTGCAGCTGTAAGTCGAAGCATCACATAACCAGACCCAATTTTTTTTTACCTTTTTGCAGAAATTGTTAAGCAAATGCAGAGATCATTAAGTGAATCAATTTTCTGCAGTGGCCTTTTTTTTTTTTTTTTTTGCCAGAAACTGGAAGTCAACACCTGAAATCAGCAAAAAAGGTCACAAATCTTGATCATATGTCTGTAGGACACTGTAAACAGCTGTAAAGGTGAACTGGCTGCCAAGCACCCTAAATGCAATGACATGACCACGTCCCTCGTAACTTCAAAAGCAGGTCAAAACTACCTTTCGGGGGGGGAAATCTCCAAAGGTCACTAAGCAGCCCATCACAAGTTGAGAATTACTTGTAATGCAGCAGGTTTACATATATTTATTCATAAGTGAACCCCATTTAGTATCGGGGGCTTTACTTTTGAGCACAAAGATGCAGTTCTTACCTTCCAGATCAAGGTGTAAATGATGGCGTCTGTCATCCAACACATACAGAGGGTATCCTGTTTGCAAAGGCTGATAAAACAGTTGTGCTGTTTTGTATCAAGTTTCATTTCGTTTCATTTTCACCAATGTCATGTGAGACACTGAAGAAAGTCGTTATGGAAGTCTTTTCTAAAATATGTCCACTGCCAACTGAGAGTTTTTTTTCATTTTAATAAAATGGATGTCGGTATGTTCTCAGTAGTATTTTCTTTCATTATTGCTAATTCAATAAATAAACTAGGTTTGTTCAGAGCATGTTCTCTACCACTTTACGTCAGGAACAAACTCAGTATGGTGTAGTAGTCAAGGTGTAGGAATGATGTTGAGGTTCAAATCCACTCTCATTCATGAAAGGTCACTGGATAACTTTGGGCCAATCACTTTTTCTCAGCCAAAGCCTTCCCAGGATTATTTTTTAGGGGAAAGTGGAGGAAAGAATGCTAACTATGCTGCCTTGAGCTCCTGAACAAAAGGTAGGGAATAAACGTAGCAAGTAAACAAATAATTGTCCACATCTATGACAGAGAAGCTAGCCTTAGTAAAGAAGGCCAATCCTTCAGCCTACAATCGTGTATATTAAGCTAGAAGTAAGCTTCCTTGAATACAAAAGATTTAAGAGCTTTACGTGGGATTGCTTTGTCAAAGATCCTACCCACAATTCCACCCCACCAACTCCACCCTGTATACTGCTAGTAATGTAGCTCTAAATATAGTCTTACTGGGCCTCTCTTTAGATAGCATTACTTTATTGACTGATTTTTCAAATGTACCGGGTTGAAACTGATTAATGTTTTGTGGAATAGATAATGCTATAATCTATTATCTAGATTATCTAGAATAGATAATGCTAGATAAGAGGGATGTAGCAAATAAGTTTGTCTCCTTCCTTGTGCAATGTCCTGTCTTAATACACGTTGGTTTACCCAAACAGATTGTCTTATGTGGGATGCAAGAATCTGTTCCTTAATGTCAGAATGCAAGAATCTGTTCCTTAATGTCAGAATTATACTTCTTGTCTTGCTGAGTTGGGAGCGCTGGGCTGAAGCTCACTGACAGTCTGGAGAGTTTACATGCAAAAGGCAATTGGTCCAAGGCCACCCTTTCTAGACAAGCTAAGAAAAATCTTCTGTCTGAATTTTGAGGAACACATTTGGGGATCCAAGAGAATTTTCTATTTCCTTGGCTATACAAGTATTCCGTTCTTAGATGGCTTTTCCAAATGCAAAATTAAAAAGTTTTCAACCTTATTTGTTGGATTGACACCATTCTATTATTTAGGAGCTTACAATAGCATACATCAGGAGTATGCAACCCTAGCAAATTTAGGACCTGTGAATTTCAACTCCCAGAATTCTCCAGCCAGCATGGAAATTCTAGGAGTTGAAGTACACAAGTCTTAAAATTGCTATGGTTGGATGCCCCTGGCATACACAGTTCTTCTTCCCCTTTTTCCTGACAACAATCCTGTGAGATAAATTAGCCTGAGAGAGGGGGTGATCACCTAGTGAAGGCCAAAGGTGGATTAGAAATTGGGGTCTTTCCAATAATTTAACAACATTTAGCACAAACAAGCAGCAAACAGATTAATCAAGTCCAGGCTGATGAAGGTTAGATGTCTATGTCAGATGTAATCCAATACTGAGCCAAAATCTGGTGGAGAGTGCTGCAGCTGGTACTGTTTTTATCAAACAGTTTTCATCTCTCTCAAACAAGCTTAATTGCCAATCTGAAAAAAAAAATCTTAGAAGGAGCTTCCTGATGATGCCTTCTGTTTGTATTTAACTGAAGTGTGGGAAGCCAAGGAAAAGACAGTAAATGGCTGGAAGGAAGATGGTTGTTGGAGGAAAAGCATGACCCTGAAAAGTGACAGTAGCAGCTCCATTGAAAAATCTTGTGATGACAGTTCCCAAATATATCTTATGTTGGCTTGCAATTGAAATATGGGAAACCAAAATGGCTGGGGACAGTTGGGGAGATGATTGTAGGGTAAAGGACAGAACATTCACAAACATCCCACTTGGTTGTGTTATAGTTAAATAAAGGGAAATGGACAAATAATTTATACAGCACCCATGAGAATCTCATTAAACATAGCTAGTCCTCAACTTATGATCACAACTGAGCTAAAAATGTCTGTCATTAAGTGAGCTATGCTCCATTTTACAACCTTTCTTGCCACAGTTTTTAAGTGAATCACTGCAGTTGTTAAGTTAGTAACATGGTTGTTAGGTGAATCTGGCTTCCCCATTGACTTTGCTTATCAAAGTTCACAAAAGGATCATGATCCTGGGACACTGCAACTGTCATGAATCAATTGCCAAGCATACGAATTTTGATCACATGACCGTGGGGATGCTGCAAGGGTCATAAATCATTTTTTTCAGTGCCATTGTAACTTCAGTCACTAAATGAATTGTTGTCAAGTCGAGGACTACCATATCAATTTTTCTCTGACAGAAATCAAATTTTCTCTCATCGAATTAACCGGACATTGGTATGAAAAAATGCAAAATAAATTTTTCTGCAGGTCCCTAATTCAGAATGAAAACGCCGAGGTTCCTCCCTAAATCTATTGATGATTTTGATTTCCGACTCCACAAGTCAGAACTGCTAGAAACAACAATCAATAATCAGTTGTTTTGGTTCAGAGAAATGTCAGATGTTAGAAAGTCAACACTGCATAAGAATTATGTGAATATTTTTGCTAGTTGCTTTCCAATTCCCCCCCCCTTAAGGCAAAAAAAAAAAAGGAACAGGTATGTTAAAAGCATTAGGCGACGTGTGCATTGTGCCATTGCATTGTAGAAGTCAAATCCATCTTAATAATGTTTAAGAGTTCTGTGTCCTGCCTTTGGAGATACAGAATTATTCTCATGCCAGGTATTTAGTATAAGAAGCTGTATGATTCCCAAGCAGCTTCTAACGATCAGGTAAGAAAACGTAAGCAAGAATAATAATCCTAAATGAATAGTGTAACTGTGCTCTCACAACTTGGGAATTGCTCTTACCCAAATCCCAATATGTCAATCATTGTGTAATCATGTGAACAAACCAGCCTAGTTTTCCTTAAGGGATATGCTAGATGAATAATCCAGTCAAGGATAATGTGTAATCCTTTCCCCTATATACAGGTAGTCCTCGACTTACAACAGTTCATTTAGTGACCATTCAAAGTTATAATGGCACTGAAAAAAGTGATTTATGACCATTTTTCACACTTACAATTTTTGTAGCATCCCCATGGTCATGTGATAAAAATTCGGATGCTTGGCAACTGGTTCATACTTATGACCGTTGCTGTGTCCCAGGGTCATGTGATCCCCTTTTGCAACCTTTTGACAAGCAAAATCAATGGGGAAGCCAGATGCACTTGACAACCATGTCAACTGCAGTGATTCACTTAGTAACTGTGGCAAAAAATGTTGTAAAACTGGGCAAAACTCACTTAACAACAAAAATTTGGGGCTTAATTATGTCTAAACTTAAAACTTGGTTCCATACCGTCCCAGCCTTCAAAGGAGTACCCTGATTCAATTATTATTCTATTCGGGTGTTTGTGCTTTGCATTGAAAAGCTTTCTCCATCTCTTTCAGTGAAAGAAATTGATTTAAAATTTTTGTTCAATTATATACTAAAATAGATTAACCAGCAAAGGCGATGCTAGATTCCATCTGATTTTTGCCAGTATAGACTACGTTGGTTCTCTTCCACAAAGAAGAGGTGACTGTGATCTGTATTTGGACTGAGTCAAAATAGATGTATAATTTTGTCTGCATGAGTGCATACACTGCATAATGATGGTGGCAATTATATTCATGCAATGGGTGAATCTGGACTGTCTCTGTCTGCTCTGTATGTCTTATGCAACAAAGCCCATATAAATGAATTTTTTTTGTTTTCTTGGAACTGCAATTAATTTATAAGCAAGATTTTAAAATTCTGGGCTTTCTAAAATATTTCACCTTAAGTTTAGTATCTTTCTTTTGTTCTGAGTAGAGCTATTCATTGTTTTATTTTCCAATACACATTTTCAGTCTATCTGACTATCAAGGCCATTTTTCAAAATTCAGAGGATGTCAAAGGTGGTTTGCTTTCTAGCATACCAACTTTCTATTGTTATGTTTAAATACCATTTAAGTAAAACCTTTTTTAAAAAAGTAGAATATGACACCAGAATTGTTTATGGATGATTTAATCCCCACAAGCACTATGTTTGGGTTAAAATCAAATCGAATAAAATCAGCAGGTAGATTTATGGTGGGGAAAATCTCTTATGCAACAGACAGTTCCTGCACACAAATATCTTGTAGATTATCGGGTTATTTGAGATATATAATATGCAGAGATGAATATTTTGAATATGAAAGATGCATACAAAGGTCCTGCAACATACAGGCTGTCACCATAGGAGACAAAACACTGCTGTGTTGCTATTGTCTCTATGTCTCCTTCTCTTTAAAGAAACATAACTATGGATTAATGTTGATCTGAATGATCCAAATAATCCTTATTTAGGCTAACCAGCCCTATTCCAGGATGCCAACTCTCCAAAAGGAAGACAAATGGATTTTTGGAAAAGCGTTATATTAACATTCTAATTCTATGGTAAAATTTGGAAACTTTTTTTAAAAAAATAACTCTGATTATTATTATCCTAACTAAGGTTTTCATCTCATTTTCTTTCCCAATATATTTGACAGGCAGTCTAATTTGACAGTCGCTATTACTCATTTCCAAAGGCAATTGAATGAGCATCTATTTAAAAATCTTTTGAAGGTGGCTAACTGAAATCAATATGTCAAATTCAATCCCATCCTGGTTTCTTTTTTATTATTAATATTAGTAAAATATATGTGAATCCAGCCTTATGTACGTATGACTGGATTCACATATTGTAACAAATGTAAACTGGTTTTCTGATCTACCCACAATACAGCACTGATCGTCAACAGCAAAAATTGTTTTGTTAAAAAATAAGAAGCAAAATAAGGCAATTATATCTCCACTAGGTTTAATATTATCTATTTCATTAACTCCCAAAAACAAAAGGCTGTTAACATCCAGTGGTGTTCCCAGGGCCACCAAAACCAGGTGTGCTAGTTGTATACTGCACAAAGGCACCATGACTTGCAGGAATGCCAAATGATAGGAATGGCGGTAGCTCAGGGCTGCATTGCAAGATACCTGTTTGGGGAGAAGAAACCCATCCAGTTATTATTCCATGCAGTGTCTGTACATGTGCTGTAGGGAGAAAAATGATGCAGCAGGAAGCAACATGACTCTCTGGAAGCAAATATTGTTTTTCATTATAGCCACTATGTTCTCTATAATCCTTGGAAGGCTATTTTGAAAGAAATGCAATGCTAATCATAGGTGAAAAAGATGAATATTTGTGACATGGATCATCAATTAAATAAAACCTCCATGTGCATGCTACTTTCTGATGCATACTGAAATCCAATTGTGTAGTAGAGGCTGCATAATATAAGCATGGCAACAATACTCCCAGGGAAGAGGCATTCTGCACATATTTAAAAGTATTGTTGTCTTGAGGATTCCTTCTCTTTTTAAGGAGGGGAATGGTGTAGTTTTAATATCCTGGGTTGATTCCAAATTCTATCCCGCTAACGTTTTAAGCCACCTGCTAAACCAGCGGTTTCTCAACCTCAGCAACTTTTAAGATGCGTGGACTTCAACTCCCGGAACTCTTCATTAAACAGTTTCTTCATTAAACAGTCTGTGTGAGGGTCCCCAAAAACCTTTGTTGCTAAATTGCATTTTAATCGGAAGAAAAATGTTATAATCCATTTTTAAAGTTATCAATAGTTTTCAGCCTTCTGCCCCAAAGGCCTTGCTCGGCCCTGTTCTTAAAGACTTTTGATTCTATTAAATTTCCATATAATTTGGGGATGGGAACACTTTGGGAAGGAGAACATTTAAAACCGAGCAAAGAGGCATTTCTGAAGATTTGACCCCAGTTTCTTTAGCTTTTCATGAAATAGTGATTCTGAACTCAGTATCCACCAAATATGATGGAACGTATAAGGAGCCTCTTACAAACCCAGCCCACGTGTTCCCTGCTGTAAAGTGATCTCCGTCTCCCTCTGGCTGTGGATAATGGGATTTGAAGTCCGTTATCTATCCCTCTCGAAGGAACCAGGCTGGGAAAGGCTGCGTTAATAAATGTGCGAGATCTCCCCCATTGTTTTTGCCGCTGAGACTTCTACCGAGCGACGGGACATCCATCAAACTGCGAGAACTTGTAGCCATTTAGCAGCAGGCGGGTTGCGGGTAAACAGTCCGCCTTAAACCGGCGTGCTGTTACTTTCCGAGTCACCGCTGGGGGCGCTCGTACGCCGGTTTTCTGGGTGGTTTTCGCCTCTTTTTGCTTCGCTTCGAGTGGGGACGGGACGGGACGGGGAGGTGGGGGGGGACGACCGCGTAGTTTAATTATCATATCTGCCCGTTTAAGGAAGGGGGTTGTACTTGGAGAGCGCACAGTGGAAAAGGACCTGACGAAATAAAAGTAGCGATTCAACCAGCTCGATCCCACAGTACCGGTGGCGGCGCTAGTAGCAGCAAGCGCAGCTTCGGCATATTTGGGGAGGTTGAGCTCGGCTTGCGGGCGAGGTCCTCCTGGACGCTCGCCCTTCTCTCTCTGCCCGGCCCCCAAGCTCCATTCATTAGCAAACCAGCCTCCTGGCTGAGAAGGACTAAGCTAGTAAACCGAGCCCTGGTCGCCTCTGGTCGGGAATAGCCGGATCACGTAACACGCTGTGTGTGCAAAACTTTTTTTTGTCCTTCCCAACTTTTGGAGACTCATCCTTTCCAAGGAGTTTTCATTAGTCTTCATCAGAGGAAGGGAAGGGAGAGCACCCTTCCTGCGGTCTGGAAACTTAATTCTAAGCAGCAAGTCGACCCAAACAAAGCTTGCGACCCTCTCGCCGCCGCCGCCTCCACCACCAAGCGAAGATCCGGACGCAAAAAACCAGCCAGCCAGCAGCATCGTTTCTAACGCCTGGATTTTTCTGCTGTTTTCTTTTTTGCTTTTTCCATCTGCTTCCCGTCTCCATCAGCTCGCCCGAAGACGTTGTTGCTTGGAAAGGCGATTTCGGTTCCCCTCCGCCCACCAAAACATGCAGAATTACAAGTACGACAAGGCGATCGTTCCGGAAAGCAAGAACGGGGGCAGCACTGCCTTGAATAACAATCCGACCAAAAGCTCCAGCAAGAAAGCTTTGTTGGTTTGCCTCGACCTCTTCTGCCTCTTTATGGGTGAGATTTGAAACCGAGCAGATCCTTTCTCCTGGTTTAATTCTCTTTTTTGTCCCGGATATCTTAAAAAAAAAAAAAAAGCCAATCCCAAACTTACAGCGTCGGTCTTTTCCACAAACTTTTCTCCTCCTTCCACAACCTCCTTGCGAATACTAACCATTTCTCCTGTTCTCACTCTTCGATCGTTCTGCCTTTTTTTTTTTTTTTGCAAACTTTCCTCCCACTCCTTTTTCCTGCAAACTTGATGGCTGAACTTTCTCGCGCTGATTTTCTGCAAGAATATCGTTGTTTGAGGCTTGCTTGCACCCTGTTCTCACTGACCCTAGGAGCGGCTCCGCGGGTGGGGGGAATCTCAAACTCTCCATTGTCTTGCCTCAGGTGACTGTGTAAAGTATTGGTAAAAGCCCTTTGATTTGAGGCACAGGTCCCTTCTTTGCTCCTCTCCCTTAATGGGCTTGATTTTAATGTAGGAAAGCACCTAACTTAGAGATTGATTCGAAATAAAAATGGATGTCCTACCACTGAGCTGAGCCTCGTGTAAACAAAGCATCACTTCCCGACTCGCAACTTTAAAGGCAACTAAGCAAATGAGGCGCCGTTTCTGTGGGCTAAATTCATTTGGTTGCTCCTGATTGAGTTTCTAAAGTTTTTTGGGGCGAGAGCGGCTGCTTTTCGTGTGTTCCAGGTCTGAAGTGTGTGTGTGTGTATGTGTGTGCCTGTGTTTTAATCTCAAGGAAGGATCTTATTTGCAGCCGCTGGAACAAACAAAAGTTGTTAAAGGGGTTGGGGGGTGGGGTATATATATACACACACCATTATAAATCCACACCGAATGGCGATGCAACAAAGCCATAGTAATCGGTGAGCTTGAAAGTTTGTTTTGTGGACTTCTGAGGAAATTGAGAACTTTGAAGTTAGCAATATCCCTTTTAAATAAGAGTTGTCTTCTGCAACATGTGGGAAGGGGCTAACAGTAAATAATCCCCTCCCCCCTGCAAAGCTCCACTGCTTTAAGCAACTGTGTGACATGCCACAATCTGATAGAAAGCCTGCCTTTGTGCACCTAAAAGTTACACCTTTAGAATTTCATACTATTCAGTAGCTTTTAACGGGGCGCAGGGACCCTCCCAGACAATATATTTGGATAATCATAGTAGGACTCATTATGCTTTATATGTGGTAGCTTCAGTTTTCATGAATGACTGGCCAAGTGGTAAATGCACATAAATGCAAGGGAGAGGATGAGACTTGCTCAGTACATAAGCAGATATTAAGGGATGTTTAGAAGTTCTGTCTGTCCCTGGTAAACATTGATCCTCATCATTAACACTGCACGCTATCCGGGATTGAAAGGTGCATCTAACTTCTTTACTAAAAAAAAAAAAAATAGGTAATCCTGCTGATGCTGCAAAGAAATTGAACATATCATCATGAATGCTATATGACACTAGTACCGAGGCGTTTGTTCAAATAACCCAGTGGGGAAAAGAGCAAGAATGCTCTCCAAATTTGTTATGATAACATGATGTAAAAGGTTGGTCCTTTCAAACTCCTCCAGCTTCTCCATTTCCAGTATATAAGATGCATGGGTGATTTCTTCATTTTGGGGTGTGTGGGTGGAAGGGATTTTACAGCTAGTAAAATAATCAAATCTGTACTGAAATGGGATTATATTAAGGTCATTTCTAAGTTTATCCACTTACTAAGGAGCAGCAACTAATCTTGCCTCTTTTCCCAAAAACTTTATTAAATTTCAAAAAGGCATAAAATACAAAACAAAGAAAAGGTTTAAAAGGAAAAGGGATAGGAAAAAAGTAAATGTATGCTATGATCAATTATATGATTTGCTGACATATTCTTGTTATGTTGAAAAGATCCCATAAGTGTATTAGCTTTAAACCACAGGAAATTTAGTCATTTATTCTAAGTAAGAATCTGGCTTTGTTGCCCTCTGTAATTGCAGCTGTCCAGCTTACACAGTCTGATGGGTTTATAATAATGATGTATACATATCAGATGGTTGGTTTGAACAATTAAACTTTAATTGGAAAATACTTTGGTGTCCTATGACTTGAGACCTTTTAAATGGGATAAGACTATGATTCTAGAATTTCTAGTATTGTGATTGGAAGTTCTGGGATTTGAAAGGCCAGCCCACCAAACTTTTGGGGAACAAATGAAAATGGTCCATTAGAAATGTAACATTGATATGATATCACTCAAAGTATTGCAGTTAAATAAAACTGGCACAAATGTGGCCTTATTCTGTGAAAATAGGACAGTATATCATATTGTTAAGTATATTACAATCTACATTAAGCAAGAATTAATGTCTCTAACAATCTTCATGATTGGTGTTTATATTCTTAAATGCAAAGTTAATTCTGTGGTCAGCAAATCAGTGGTCATCTGCTCCTGCATCACTCAAGTAATTATAAGGGATTCTGAACATAAATGCCTTTGTTTATTCAAATGATTTTTATATTCAAATGATTATATATTATTTTCTCATTAACTTCAGAAAATACAGATACACTTAGACTTCTGGCATACAAAAATGATGACATTTTGAAGCAAAAGTTTACAATAGTATGTTTATATATGTGAATTCCTTAGTCTCTTTAAAGTTAAACAAATCTCAGACAAACTTATTTTCCTCTTAGAGAAAACACTGTTTTCCCCTCATCTTCCTTATGCATAATAATCTATGGAGGCTAATGCAAACAGGAAAAAGAACATATATGTAAATGAAGACTTCAGGGCACTGTTGTGGCCTGTTGAATAAGGTGCTGTTAAAGGTCTCATCCTGTTTCTTAAACCTAAAATAGACATATATTTTGGGATTACAACTTCCACAGTACTCCACTATTGATACAGGGGAAGCAAATTGATTTTGGCTACTGGATTACACAATTTTCTGTCAGTGGGTAACATTCCTGGAAAAAGTCACATATTCATGATGCTACCCTTTATATTTCATGAAAGGCACTTTATGTAACTTTATAATTTTATAAAATGTTTTACAATGAAACAAATCTAGAGTAGCATTTAATATGGCACAGATGCTTTATAGGCAATGTCATTCTGCTGTTGCTGTTGCACTCTTCCAACCCAAGGAGATTAGAGGCTGATTCTCCAGATAAGCACCCTATTATTATTCAGTAATGTGATATCCTTCTACAAATGATTGCTCAACTCACTATTCTGTACACTTTTCACCAAGTTAGCATTAGATGCAATCCTTTAATGTTTTGCACACTATTAGATTGCTAAGCAGGTAAACATAACACTTATATTTCTGAAAACTACAAGACAGTGAACCCTTGCTTTTAACATACTCCTGAAAGTATGTTAAATAGAAAAATATGTCATCAGGGTGATTTATATCATTTGAGTAGTTAAGTCATTACACAGATTTGTCATGAAATTAAGCTAGATGTAGCTGCCCTGTCTCTTGGTCTTTGGACCCAGTGGATTTCTCTGTTATTTTACTGGGATGTCTGGACACACATTTGGTCCATTGGAGCCACTACATGTAGGTCTGTGAAACTGAGGGTTCACTCTAGCCATTTAATCATAGTTTTCTCCCCTAATGCTTCCTTCATCACACTGACATGGTTCATACATCAAACTAAGCCATAATGTGGTTTATTTAACTTTTCCTTGGCATGTTCTGGGAACCCAGCTGCTATGGATTGTAAACTGTAGTCTAATTAACATATATGGACCCAGCCACTTGTGATTTATTTCAGTCCTCCCTAGGAGTACGGTAATTCCCATTGAATTCCTGATAGTTTCCTTATGAATGAAGTTACATTGTCATTTTAAGCACAGAGTACAGTACAGCTTCTCTGCTTTAGAAAAGACACTTGTAGTGGGAGCTCTTTGGCCAATAAATCAACACTTGTTTAAGAACAGTAATTATCTGCCACTGTGTTCTCTAATGAAACCTCCAGCTAGACACTGTAATATCATTTGCATATTCCCTAAGGTACTTCTTTAAAAAACGGCTTAGCTATTGAAAAATGTAGCAGTTACAATTTTTATTGTGATGTTATGGAAACATTAAAAATGCTTTACTTATTCCTCCATATTGCAACTATCAGCTTTCACATAAAAATACAGTACAATAGCATGTCACCTTAATAACCACATTCATAACATAGATGGTTTCTGTTTTGAGCATATTTTTCTTCATTATGACAGTTTGGTCTAATTTCTGAACACTTCTGTTCATCTGGTTCCTATTACTAGGCGCTAATATATTAGGCAAAGATAATAGATTCCACCTTTTTTTGTTATCCCCCTACAAATATGGACCTCAATGAAGAAATAAACTCATAGGTGTGCACACACAATTTTTTTAAAGTAGGAACATACAAATACTACACATTAATCAGCTTTTCTAAACTGAAAATTAAATTCTCTGATAGGTGTTTTGCTTTTATCAGCATTTATAACATTTATATTGTAGAAAATGTGATCCTAAATTCACTTAATGGGAGTAGTTCACATTGAACAACTTATTATTTTACTTCTGCATAAATATTCATGAGGTTGGTTTATAAGTGTAGTAAAAAGTCCACTTTAATTCTTGAAGATCCTTATGATTAGCAGCCATCAAACACTTAGATGCTCCATTAAATATATTGGGATTTGTAAATAGACATGGATAAGATTATTCTGGGGGGAGTGGTTCAGTTTTATCCTGCCTTTTTTATTTTTATAAATAACACAAGATGGCAAACATATCTAATGCTGCTTCCTACAGCTAATTTCCCCATTACAGCAACCCTATTAGATAAGATGGACTAAGTGAGAGTGACTAGCCCAAAGCCACCTAGCCAGCTTTCATGCCTAATATGAGACTGGAACTCAGAGTCTCCTGGTTACTAACCTGGTGCCTCAATCACTAGACCAGACTGTTTGGTGATTCTGGTAATGACTGGCTAAATACATGATCATAGGATCAGTGACATAACATAATTAACAAAAAGCCTTTGTGTTCCTAGAAGGCCTTTCTATTTAGTGTCATTTAGCATGTTGGAATGAAAAGCCACTGCTTAATGTTAGCCATGTCTACTACTGTAAGAAATAAATCCCATTGATTTTAGCGGGACCTACTTAATTCCATTAAATAACCATTCAGAGTATTATGACACAGTGCTACTCATGTTCCCCCTGGAAGCAGTAAGGCTTCTTTAAGGTAAATATGAATGATCTTAAGATTTATGAGCTGACCTGAGCATGAACTAGCTTCTTTTTATTATTATTTTAGATATCCGTTTGTACATGTAAACAAAGAAAAAGTTCAAGTTAAAGCCATTCAACTTAATACAATCATTTTAAATTTGTAGACCTTCTTCACTCCGTATGTCCAAGTTTAACTATAAGCCAACTACATTTTACAAATTTTAAATTTCACTTCTTTTCAGATCAATCCATTGGACATCAAACAAACAAGTCATCTTATTAAAATTAATAATTTTCATGTCGATACACCCATCCCTTCAACAAGTACATTCTTAGTCTATTTAATATATATCTTCCATTAATCGATAGATATATATTTGTACATGTAAACCAGGGGGAAATTCAAGTTAACTGCTATCCAACTTAATACAATCGATTTAAATTTGTAAACATTCTTCACTCCGTATGTCCAGATTTAACTATAAGCCAGATACATTTTCTTTGATTGGTGTTTCTCTTATGTAGTATGTAGTCTATCCAATGTTTCCAGTCTATCATATATTGTTCATTTGAGCGATCCTTCAAATATGCCGATATTTTAGCCATTTCTGCCAAATTTATTACTTTCATAGTCCATTCTTCAATAGGTGGTATTTCTGGCTTCTTCCAGTATTGTCCCACCAACAGTCTCGCTGCTGTGATCAAGTTCAGAATTAAGTTCTCTCTGTGGTAGTACAGTCTTTTATGATCCCCAACAAAAACAACTGAGGTAGAAATTCAATACGCTTTTTCAGTATGGTTTGGAGTGTCCACCATATTTTTCTACATGTTTTCTACATGTCCAACTAGCTTCTTGATAAAGGGACAATAGGATTATTGAGTTATCAAGCATCAGCTGAATTTACATCTTCAATGATCTTTGTAAATGTAGGAAGAGCAAATGAATGACCTTTTCCTGTGCACACTCAATTAAGGACACTTAAAAGTGGGCTTCTGTGTATCTTACCACATATCCACGGGCTGTCCTTTGCTTGGCTGTGGGCCAGTGTTTTCACTCCATGATGACAATTAAGGAAACAGTTGGTTTTATTGTTATTGGCTTTCCTTTTTTTGTACAGAATATGTAGATTCAAATTGTCATTCCAATTACTGCCAGTTGCTGATTTTCAAGTCACTTTTTGTAAGGGTGTAAATATAAATGTTAATTTTAAATTCATTTCAGATATCTATTCTAAGGCCAAAAAATGTTTCTGTAATTAACAATGCAATTATACTCATTAGGATTTCAGTAGAACTTAACTGTGCTAAGGGTTTACAAATTTACCAACAGGTTAAGTACAAATTAGTGTTTTGCTGAGATATTGGCCCAAGTTATTTCTTTCCTCTGTTGGGTATAAATTAGATGACTCTTCAACCATATTCCTGTAGGATTTTAATCCAATGATAGCTTAACATGGTTTTCAAAACAAGGAAACTGTAGCTTGTTGGAGAAGAAAGCTTACTTTAAAAGAGTTCTGTTTGTTTCATTTTATTTCTATTCTGCTTTTATTATTATTACAAATAATTCAAGACAGTGAACATATCCAACACCCCTTCCTCTACCTGTTTTCCCCACAACAACAAACAACAATCCTGTGAGGTGGGTTGGGTTAACAGCCAGTGACTGACTCATACTTGCCCAGCTGATTTCATGGCTAAGGCAGAACTTGAAGTCATGGTTCCCTGCTTTCTAGCCTGGTGCCTTAACACTAGACCAAACTGGGTCTCAAAAAACATTCATAAAGAAAACACATATATTACCTTAGATTCTGTGGACAGTGAAGAGGTTTATTGACATTACAACTGAGTTACAGATGGAGTGGCCTTGGGCAAATTGTTATTTCTCGACCTGATTTCTCCAGTCTCCAGATGTGAAGGCAAATGAGGTAGGAATCATAAAATACTTAGAACAGTGGTATGATGCTTTTTATTACTTTCTCTAGAACACATTCTAATTTTATAATAATAGATGTTGTATAGTATCTAAAGATACTAAAATGCATTTTTGAAATCCCTTCTTATATAAATATGTTTAGAATCCTTGACTTAGGTAGCTTCTAGTGAAGTGCCTTGCATTGTCATGCCAACCCACTGGAAATGGAAACTTGTTTATTTTATTTTTACTGTACAGCAATAGTTTTCTGGGCATTAGGAAACCACCTGAGTACTCCATTTTTTGTTCTTTAAAAATATGAAACAAATCTGTACATAAAAACACATTTTGTATTGGAATAGTAGTTTGTGTAATGTACCAAGTAATAGGAGGAAAAATGGTAAATAATTGTCTTAATTGGATGCCAAAAAGAAATATATTTAATTAGTATGTATGAATTCTTCCTTCACCCAGTGTAAATTGTTACGATTCTTTTCATATTCTCACTGCTTAGCATACAGGTGGAAGAATAGTAATTAACACTAGAGTTAAATATCTTCTACATTAGAGCAGTTGGCACTGAATTTAGTGGGACTTACTCCTAAAAAGGGGGAGGAGATTGCATATTTAATCAATAAAGATGAATTGAAGCAAAAAAAGCAATTGGGATCAAAGATATTAATAAACTGTCAGGCAAGGATATTTACCTCATTTTTGTTGCTTACAAATTATGCAGCTTTTATTTCTGAATGCTGTGTTTCCTGCCAGGATTAACCATTAAATAGATTGTGCATTTTATCTATTTACTTATCATTTTTGTGAGAATGTACATTCATCATATTTAGATCCTATTTAGAAGTTATTTAGGAAGTGTGAATCCACCTAATGGTTGAAGTTTATAGTTTCAGTACAGTATCCTTCTTATAATCCTGTACCTGTATTAAATTACTCTAGATATGAAAAATGGCCCTGGAGCAGGAATGAATAACTTCTGTATGTCTCCCCAGTTGTCATGCTGTGCACCTCCAGGCAATCAGCAACAACATTATCTGCAATTGCTCAGTTTTTCAGCTTCCACCAGCTCTAATTTGCCTGACAAATGGAAAGAGATGATCTTACTAGGTCCAATCAGTATCAGTTGAAGATCTCCTTTGTGCCTTTTATAATTCTGATCCATGAAATGTTTAAAAATGTTCTGCATCTGCTGGCAAAAAAGCATTAAAACTTGTTTCTCTCTGGAGGATACTATGGATTGGCAGATCAGAACAAGTTCTTATGTTTATGTTGCAACTGATGCCTATATTCAGCTGCCGAGGATCTTTCTATTGCATCAATCTATTACTTAAGACCAAGCAGGAGCTGATGAGCTGATAATGCCTTTATCACCTCCTTACACTCTGTAAAGTTGATGCAAGTAGGTGGATCCTGTGAACCATTTTTGAGACGGAATTCAAGCACCGTAGTGCTAAAAATAAAAAAGACACTTATTCTATCTGAGAGATTTTTCCAGGGTAAAGGATATTTTAAAAAGATAAGCAAAGTCTAGAAGTATTACTTTGAAATACTCAAAACAATGAAGGTTGCAATTTTAAGAATGTTATTCAATCAAGAGAAAGGTTGTTTAGCTTATTCACTACTATAAAGCTTAGTTAATGGGAAACACATGCATTTTTTATCAATCCAGGAGCAAAGGGTCACTTCTATATTCTATTACTAAATACATTTTCAATAAGAGATTATTTTGTATTAAATATGATCAAAGCTGTTGGAAAATCAACAGCATGCTTTATTCCTAATCTATTAGATTTGAAATACTACTCAGATTTGTTAAGATTGCAGATTACATAATTCCCAACTAGTATTGCTTAAAGTTGTTCATCATTTTTTTTCTGCTCCTTCTACATATTTCACTGAATAATGCATTGTGAGTAAAATCTGTAGCTAGTCCCAAATGCATGTGGTCCAATTTTCCAAGTTCCATCTAAGATACAAAATCATGAGATATGGCATGTAAATGCCTGATTTGAAATACTAATTCCATAACTAGCTCTGATATAATTTCTACAGGCTAAGTATTATTAAAGTTTCTCTTTTAAAGACTGGAAGCAGAAACTAAAGAGACAGTTGATACCATTGTATATAAATATACAGTATAGCAAGGTTTAAACCTGTTTGATCTGACTAAACTAGGGGTAGGCAACCCAAAACACTCAAAGAGCCACTTGTACTCGTTTCCCACCGAAAACAAAATACTGGGAGCCGCAAAACCCCCGAGCGACCCCAGAGCTTCTCTATTACTATCCCTCTCTGCTCCCTTAGTGCTGGATGAATCTGACCTGGAGAAGCTCGCAAGTCTTCTCCATTGGAAGCAAGGAGGGAGGGAGGAGGACTGAGGGAAACAGGCCTTTTCTATCTGCACAAAACTAGCAATTGTAAATACTTTACAAAAATGTAAGAAGAAAAAAAGAAAAATTACAAAAGAGCAAACACCAAGAAGATGTATACTCCCATACACTCTCACACACACACACACACACAAATTCAAAATCTGAAATGTTTTGAAGACCAGAGAGTCAAAGCAGGAGAGAAGCTAATTGTGTCAGATATACACTGAGAAATCTATTTGGAGATTGACAAAAAAGTAACAAGAACCTATTTATTGTATATAATGTTTTATTATAAATCATGAATTGTATATTATTGCATCTGTACATCTGCTGTGGTTTTGTGATGTGCAAATTTCAGCATGGGTTTCATTGAGGTTTTCAGTTGCTTTTCTATTGTTTGAGGGAGTTTAAAAAAAATTGTTTGGGGTTTGTTTGTTTTTTTTTTTTTTGCAGAACACACCCAAAGATCCAAGTTTGTATTAAAAAAAAAAACTAGAGAAAAAATGGACAAGCTAATACACCCTTTCGCTGAAGAAGGGGAGAGGGAGGGGGGAAAGGGAGCGAAGTTTTCTGAGTTCTCATTGGCCACCTGTAAGCCCAAATGAGTACAGTATTCCCTCCTCCGCAGGTGCCCCTTTATGCCAGTGCTGAGCTCAGGGTGGGTATGTGCGCGTGTATGCATGCATGCAACTCCCCGTTCTCCCCACCCACCTTGTGTCCTGCTCTCTATTCCTTCCTTTCCTTGTTTTGGAAACTTCCTTGCAGCTTTGTGGATCGTGCAGAAAAGAAAAAAAGGGGGGGGGGAAACCATCCCATTCTGTGTTGTCCATTTATGCAAATATACCAGCCTTGGTAGTTGCTTGGAGATGAACACACTCAAGTCCTCCAGATTGGCACCATCTAAGCCGCTGCTGCTTGCTTTGCTCCCTGGCCCAAAAAAATTGTCTTCGTCCAGCCCTCGAGTCCCCCCCACCACTCTTTTTTTTCTTTTACTGCTCCCTCTCCCGCACCCCAATTGGTCTTTTTGTGTATTTAGGAAGGAATTTTTAATAGGCACTTTTTATATTAAAAGAAACCGATATATTGAGTGACAAGGCTGCCTCATGTGCGTCTGTTAGCTGTTTGGTTGGACGCTGCTTGGGGGGCCTCAGGTGGGGCAAAGGGGGGAGACACTGCTGCCCGGCCCGGGGAAACACGTGGCTGGCTTGGCGGCCTGCGAAGCGATGCCTCCGCCGCCCAAGCCGAGACTGCCGCCCGGCCCAGGGAAACACATGGCTGGCTCGGTGGCCCGGGAAGCGATGCCCCCGCCGGCCTCTGGCCCAGCCAACACTGCCGTCCGGCCTGGGAAAACACATGACTGGCTCGGCGGCCCGCGAAGCAATGCCCCCACCGCCCCAGCCGACACTGCCGCCAGGCCCAGGAAAACACATGGCCAACTCGGCGGCCCGGGAAGCGATGCCCCTGCTGGCCACCACCCCAGCCGACACTGCCACCCAGCCTGGGGAAACACGTGGCCGGCTTGGCAGCCCATAAACCGATACCCTCACCGCCCCAGCCGACAATGCCACCCAGCCCAGGGAAACACCTGGCCGGCTCACC
Organism: Bothrops alternatus; assembly: GCA_034064705.1. Classification (NCBI taxonomy): domain Eukaryota; kingdom Metazoa; phylum Chordata; class Lepidosauria; order Squamata; family Viperidae; genus Bothrops; species Bothrops alternatus. The sequence continues at coordinate 5,427,695 of JARGCV010000039.1, read as the reverse complement.
CCTCAAAACGATGACCCCACCGCCCCAGCCGACACTGCCTCCTGGCCCAGGGAAACATGTGGCTGGCTCAGCGGCCTGGGGATGGCCCAGGAAGCGATGCCCCCACCAGGACTGCCGCCTGGTACAGGTAAGCCAGGCGGCACTCTGCGGACACGGACCCCCCTCCCTCCCCACCACCACTGACCGTCCATTTCCAGCTCTGCTGCTGCTTGGCCAACGGTCGCGCTGGCTGGGCATCGCAGGGGCTGCTCTCCCTTGGGGCTGCAGCTTGCGGGAGGGTTGGCCCGCTCAGCAGAGGCTCCTGCGGGCCACTCCCAGTGGGGATCCCAGAACTTCCCTGCGCGGCTCCCCAGCCACATGAGCCTCGGACGGGGCCATCCCAGGAAAGGGACTTCCTGGCCTCCCTTCTCCCAGGGGGCGGGGCACCCGGACGCAGGACCAATCAGGAGCCCTGCAAGGGGGCAAGTCCGCATGAGAGAGAGACAGAGAGGGGAAGCGCAAGTGCCTCTTTCTGTCTCTGCAAATGGCGGAGGAGGCTCCGGAGCCGCAGGAGGTGGCTCAAAGCGTGACATGCGGCTCCAGAGCCACGGGTTGCCGACCCGTGGACTAAACAGTCTATAAAGTTACTAGTTTTGAATCTTGAGCCCTTTACGAAATCAACATGATTGTCAGCATATAAAAATAATTTGCCAGAAAGTAGTTCCCACCATGCAGGAATGGTATTAAAAACTTGGGTTTGCTATCTAGCGTGAGACCCTGGCAGTAGGAGTGAGCCCATTTCATGGATGTTATTAAAGTTCTTGGCAACTCTTTTCTGCTTTTGATTTTTTAAAAAATATGAGCAATTTTATCCTGTTTTTGTTTTGTTTTTCATTATCAGTTTTCCAGAGTCACATATATATGATGCGCATCCAGGCAAATGTATTAAATACATATATTTATTTCTTTATGAAATTTATATGCTGCTTATCTCGTGATGCACAGTGACACTGAGTGCCCATACATACAGAGTATATTTCTTAGAAAGAGAATCAATTGCTCTAATGCTTAATACTATTCAAGTACTAGACGAATACTAAAAGTTGATAGCTTCTACCTCCTTATCCAGAAGAACATTATTATCTATAGGTTTGGAGCCTACTTCCTATTTGTAGAAAGGTCTGGGTTTGAAACTAGTCTCAGATAATATTAATTAAACTAATCTACTTTGTAGGGATTGGTCAATTTTGTTGTTTTCTGCTTTCCATAAAAAATTGAAAGAATAATCAGTGAAGAACAGTGGGAATCCAAGGCCAGCATAAAATAGCTTTTATCCGCTTGTTTATTATATACATCTATAAACTATCTACTTTGTAGACTTAAGGTGGTGGCAGTTGGTAAAAGTGAAATGCTAAAGATACAAAATGCTTTCCCACCAAAATAGAAATATACAAAGAAGGTTATAAAGTAATTTACTCAGGATAATATGACCCTCTCTTCCCAGGTATTATCCATCAGAATTATTATAAGTGAATCCTACACATCTCAAAGGCAGTACATAACAGGAGAGATCAGAAGTCTGTGAATAAGGCTTCTGTATGTGCAACTTATGTTTTGACAGCTGCTGTAAAATATTGGGAAGGTAGAGGTTTTGCTGGATTGATGGTTGATATAGCTAGTTACAAGTGTAATGTCTCTAATCAATAAAAGTAGCTTGTGAAATTACTAGGGGTTGTCATCACTTTGAGAAAGGCAGGCAGAGGACAACATGGAGTGTTCAGCCAAGTTTGTATGGTTTTTGGGGTGGCAGTTTGCACACCTGTGGTCAGGTACAACATCACCAATTCAAGGCAGATTTATACACTGCTTAGCTGAACGCCATCAAACCTCATCAAATGTCTAGTATGTTCTTAAAAAGTGCAGTATTTGTTGACTATTAAATTTAAATGTGAAAACAGGACAAAATAGCTATGTCAGCCTTCACTTAAGGCTCTATTCTTTCTAGCCTTTTTCTTGATTTTGCTGTTTCCAACTCAATTTGCTTAGTAAGAGGGCTTACTCGGTGACCAGTGGACTAGATCAGGTCCTGTTTTGACCTTCCTTTAATCAGTATCCATAGGCATCAAGCTGTTAAAATGTAACAACATCTGCAAAATCGATCATGAGTGTCATGACATTAGAAGTTCCAATACACTGAGGACTATTTTTCGGATTTTTTAGAGGATGGTTTCAGCATCCCAAATCCAGATTTACTGTTTTTTCCTAGGATTAGGATGTCAATTATTAGGGTCTAAATTCCTGTTGGATGACTCTTGCAACTATGCACAAATGAAGATAGCACTTTGGGGAAAGCTGCATTTAAGTGTCCATCAAACATTCTACTTACACATGCCAAGCAAGGAATTAATTCATTACGAAGTGACACTCTTCTATCTACTAAGGGGCTTCCTCTCTAGAGAAGGAAACAGGTCTTTTCAAGCTCTGAGGATCTTCTGCCATGTACTATGCCAATAGGTCAGCGGTTCTCAACCTTTTCCGGGGATCGCGCATGCGCGGCGCGACGAGGCGCATCGCGACGGCCCACATGGCAAAGGGGAAAAAATGGCCGATCAAAAAAAAATGGCCGACCCCCCCCAAAAATATGGCGGACTGCAGTGTTTGGCGACCCCCGTGAAATGGTCGTTCGACCCCAAATGGGGTCGTGACCCACAGGTTGAGAACCGCTGCAATAGGTGCTTCTTTTAGATTGCTATCCAGCGTATAGAAAGTTCAGGTTTTTCCCCCGTTTAAAACATTTTGATCTTCCCTGTGATCCACAACCATAATGATAAGTACAGTACTACATAGCTTTTATTCCAGATTTAGATTAGTGGCTGTTATACTCTGGGGAAAAATGGGATCAAGAAATTAAGGCAGATAACCTCTTTATCAATCAAACCTTAGGAAAGGTGGATAATTCCTTACTGAGTATTATATTGAATAGATGATATATGTTGGATTTGTAAAACACATTTTAATTTGCCCCATTGACCCAACCTGCTAGAGAAAACCCGCTGCCTTGTGTATTCTTATAGTGTTATGGCATTTACTGCAGTTTAGAAATCAGTAAATTGTTTGTCTCTGCATTTGTTTGTAACAGATTGGTGATAAGGTTAGGTCTGAAAGTAGAATCTTTAGTTGGGAAGAAAAACTTCAGAAAAAGATGGAGAGAAACTAGTAATGGTAGATCCCCTGTTCAATTCAGATTATTTGTGGTTCCTTTTTCCCAATCCTAGAATTCATTGAATGTTCTGAGTAGTTTCAGTATTTTCTTAGAAACAACAGCTTCAGGTGCTAATTCATTAATCACAGAGCTAAGATTCTATACTTTGAATAACTTTTTACTTTTTAACACACTGACTTTTTTAAACAGGCTACTGCAGCTTCCATCAGTCGCTTTTCATGAAAAATGGTGGCAGCATTGCATCCAGCCACAAATCCAATGTCTTTTATTTTAAAATGGGCTTGAGTGCAATTGTTTTAAGTAAACTTTTCTTTAAAAAAGAAGTTAGACTCTGCACAGGTTTGATTGGGAACAAAATAACATCTTCAAAATGGGTATTAATTCCCTTCCCAGAATTCTTTTTTTTCCCTCCCATTGTAGGCTTCCTCAGAGTTTAGACATTCTGCTATAGAGGCAGGCCCACCCTTTCTTTTCATGGGTTTGCTGAAGCATTACATTCAAAAAAGGGGAGAAAATGAAGAGAACGTGAAGTATGTGTGTCCCAGCTCTTTGAAATCTTTGTCAGCTGTTTCAATTCTTCTGTGGGGAAAAGAACAAGGGAGGTGGGGAGGCATTTTCCTGCTAGTTTTTTTTCTTTTTCAGTGCTAAAGCTGTTAGCAGAGGTTAGTTCCTGTGGCACATAATTTGCACAGAAACCTTACTGAGCTGTCTTTCCCACTCATAGGCTCAGTGTAGGCATTGTACAAGCCTGGTCTCCATGGCAACTGGCCAAGAACACCAAGCTAAGGTCTTCTTAGCAAAAGAGACCCTGTTGCTATGGTTTTGAGGCAAGAATAACACCATCCCAGAATCCTTTTGAGGTAAACTGGTAATTTTAATGCAGTTAATTGTATTTCTCACCCAAGCAATCTCAAACAGACTCCCAGTGAAAAATTCTTTCTTCCTTGCAAGTCATCTCCTCCCATTGCCCAGGATCTTAATTAGAGACCACTAAGACATCTTACTAAAATTCTTCCGAGTCAATACTTAGCTGTTAAATATGACCTTGTTCAGAGTTGAAGTAGCCTTTTCTGTTTCCTGGGACTTTCTTGGCCTTGTTTTCTGGGAATTTTTGGCAACATTTCTAAACATTTTGAAAAGTGAAGTCTCTACATATCTAGAGGAAGACTGCTTTGAACCAAACATTTGACTTTGTAGCCCACCATGGACCCTTCATCTTTCTTCATCTCCTCTACTCATTACTAGAAAGGCTGAATTGTCTCTCCCTATATCTTATATCTTATATACCATAACTTAACCCATATCAAGATACTAAGTGAGAATGCATCTGCACTTACTATTTTAAGCAACAACCCTGCTTTCATCTGAGCATACTAGACTACTCCTTAAGTGGCAAAAAAAGTAGGAAGGCCTAAATTGTGTTTAACCCCTCCTCCCTACTTCTGATTTCTATTTTGCCATGTTGACAAACAAGAAAAAAAAACCAGTTTTGTTTCCTGCTCTATTAAGTTTCACTTACTGGCAGGACAATCACCACCAGTCTTTCTCCTTAACAAAGGGATGGGTGGCATAGGGCAGGTTTACTCAGATGCTTAGAATGGTGGGTCACTCAACTAAGAAGTAGCACGCACTAAGAGGGATGGTCAGTTCTTCTGTCTGATGGAGTTAGTGCTCCCAATATTGCTGCTCAGTACAGGTTTGTCATTTGAGTGTTTTTTGAACAGGAATGAAGTGCTTCCTAAAGAACAAAAAACTGCTTTTCAGAATTAGCCCAGCTGGCAGGTAACAGGGAGGGCTTGGAGTTGACTAGCAGGTAAGATCAGTGATAAGTAGAGCAATGCTTCAAGGGAATGATAGTGCCTGTCACTGAGACCCAAGGTAATTTTGTAGCTAGCCAGATCCAGAAGTAGTAACCAAGGAGCATCCATGAATAACAGATGCACAGAATAGACATCTAGAATTGTTACTGCCAAGGCAAAATAGAGCCCTTCTCCTCACCAAGGAAAGTAAAAGTGACTGTGATGTGTTGTACAAGCCATGCAGTTGCCTGGGGCTTGTCCCAGGCATATTGAAGTCAGGGCATAGTCTTGTACGAATCCTCAGCAATAATAAAATATAACAAGTATAGTAAAAAAATATAATCACATGAAGCCTCTGATTCATAGTAGGAGCAGAAAACTCATAATGAAGAAAACTCAGTTTTCTTTACTGGTTTGCATCAGCTTTGTGTGCAGTGTAGGACTCTCACTGTTTTTAAAAGACTGTTGAATATGTTGAAAAAAGTACACATATAGGACCTGATAAGCATTACAGAAAACACTAGTTACAATCTATATGGGTGGATGCATCAACAAAAATCAGATCTGGGGTTTCCTGCAACTTAGGATAAAGTGGCCACAGAAGGCAATTCCCAGTGATCAGATGGAAAAGATATTCCAGCAGCAGTGCAATGTGGCCTGTAAGAGCTGGGCTGATGGCCATGGTGAATCAGCCAGCAGGTGACCATTGATCATAGCCACAGTGAAAATTTTGCCAGGTGAAGAAGAAGAAGCCTACTTTAAAGCCAGGACAGTTAAAGATGACTTTAAGCTGACCCACAAGTGATGGGGGATGAAACAAGGGCAAGATCGTGGGGCCATGACAGGAAAATTGATTGCTGGACTATGTTTGTGTCCTGGTTAGGGTAAGCGAGGAGGATCAGAAGAAAACTCATTCAAAGATTAAGTGGATTGGTTATTAAAGACAGAAGGAGAATGATGAATCACAGACACACAGCCTTCTCCTATGCACCCAAGAATTGTTTATTCAGATAAGGCAAAGAAATAAACCAATGTTATCAAACTTTATCTTCAGAGGGAGATGGGTCTTGAATTCTATTTTCATCAGAGGAATAGAGAAACTGAGGTTTTCTGGGGTTCTAAAAATGCCTTTTTCAGATGTCACCAGTTGCTCAGAAAAGGAACACATGACAGTTCTTTTAGTCAAGATTAGTTGATATCAACAAGTCTGTCTCCCATTTTGATGTAATTATTTGACTGTAGCTCATTTATCAGCAACAATTGTCTGCTCCTGGAATTCTATTGTGTCTCTTTCTGTTTGATTATATCAGTAGTCTGCCTGGTGCTTTGCTTGCATTTTTAAAGGCTTAGATTGTATTGCCAGTGACATATTTATACAAATAAGCTATTTATAGTTTGGGGCAAAAACGAATCAGAAGCAGGTGGGAAGCCGAGTTTCATACTAGGATCCCTAAGGCTTTTACCAAATGGGCGTATTCCTTGCATTTATTTTATTGAGGTCTTTACGCTGCTGTCAAAGTGGCAGCACTTTTCAGATGCTGGAAAACTGATGCCTAATTACAGAAATCTTGTGAAGTTTACAAGTTCTGGTTTGTTTCTGATACTTGGGTTTCCTTCAAGCAGGTGGAGAAAGGCCCCTAAGACATCAGATTAATGTTCTCATTAAATGGCTGGGTTGTGAAATCCAAAACCAGAGAGCAAGGGCCAAGTTAGACATGACTAAACATGACATCTCTTCATCTGCGTAGAGTGGATCCGAGGCTGATTTTGAGAGCAGGAGGGGCTGGTGGATGAAGAATGGAGAACAATTCCTTGTCCATTCTTTTCAGATCTGTTGCATTATAAATCCTATTATCCCATCAACATATCTCTAACAACCAGGGGTGATAGGAATTGTCATTATTGTACATACCTGGCCAGCAGGTAAAAAATGAAGCTATTGAACCTCTCTTTTTATCCTATGCTACAATCACTGTAAAAGGAAACTAATAAAAAGGAATTATACAGTCATGCAGGATAGCAGTACCTATTCTGCTTTGGACACACTTTTATAAACTTTCACTTTTGCAGTAAGGCTATATAGGTTACACCGTTCATTTAGTTACAACGGCACTGAAAAAAGTGACTTGTGGCCATTTTTCACATGACATTTGCAGCATCCCCTTGGTCACGTGATCGAAATTCAGATGCTTGGCAACTGGATAGTATTTATGACAGTTGCAGTGTTCCCAGGGTTATGTGATCAGCTTTGGTGATCTTCTGACAAGCAAAGTCAATGGGGAAGCCAGATTCACTTAATAACAATGTTGCTAACTTAACAGCTGCAATGATTCACTTAACAACTGTGGCCAGAAAAATGATAAAATGGGGCAAAACTCACTGAACAAATGTTTCACTTAGCAACATAAATTTTAGGGTTGATTGTGTTTGTAAGTCGAGGATAACATATATATAAATACAATCATATAACCACATTCATGACCAAAGGTCCATTTTTCCCCCAATAGATTTGTTAAGGAAGAAAATGATGGAATAATCACACATCTTTTCTTCTCATCTATTATCATTAAGCAACTATCTTCAAGGAAACATTCTGTATATTGTACATCTATTCTGTACATCCATTCTGCAGTTTTTCTCAAATCCTCAAAAAGCTTATCCTGATATTTGCACACATGTGGGGCTAAAAGAGGGCATTGCTGCACACAAATTCTGTTCCAATGTCTGTGCACATCTGTCTAAAAAGGTCTTGGACCCCTATCATAGGGAACTCTTTCATATCAGTGTCCCTAGTCACATTTAGGACTGCAAAAGGGTTAAGTCCTATCTATTAAATAGCCTCCTTTTGTAGGAGTATCTATGAACAGCTGGGTAAATGCAATTACTTGAAATTGAAGCTTTTGTGCATGCCTGTATCTGTCCACCTCTATTTTGCTCCTATTTCATGCTGAGTCTTTCTTGGCCTGGGTCTTTGTGCTAATGTCATTCAAGGTTGCATTAGTTTGTGAGTGAGCTTTTAGAAAATAATACTTTCCAATAGCCTCTGTTCTCCTATAGGGCAAGGTTTGCAACACTGTCAATCTTTTCCTCTCTTTTTTTTTTAACTTGGCATGAATTATTCGTAAAGACAAATCCATGGAAAAGTCAAATGGAAATGGCCTATTTAAGGGAAGAGAAAGAAACATCCTCACATGCTTAAAGTTACAAAGAAGTTTCCTGAAGGTTTGGCTCTGTCCTTCCTTGGAAAAACATTTCCCACATCTTTCTTTTTCTATTTTGTATAGCACATTGTATACCAGCAACCATAGGCTTTAGCTGATTCTCTGGAGTGGACTTTGTTTGGAATTTAAAAAGTGAACCAAACTATGGCTATGTTTGGGATGGTGTTAAATGACTTCTTGCAATTGGTGTGTAATCAAGTCTTTTCTCTGAAACTCCAATTTTCATCTGTGCTGTTTGGCTTGGTCAAAATCCCCCAGTGCCAGTGAGTGAATCCTAACAGACATACGAAACTTCATCTAGTGCTAGATATGCCTCTGATGCTCCTACAGTGCTAGCTCTTGGCAGAGCATTGGAAGCAGCCAAAAAAGCCTGGTTGCCCAGAACATCTTCCAGTTACTATTTTTTTTTTCTCCTGGAGAAAATGTATTTTAAGGAGCATGTCTCCCAATCTTTGCTTCTTGATTAGGAAGCTGTCTCCATGCCATCCATTGTCTCTCAGTAATGTGAAACAAAAGTGTTTGGCTTACATTCCATAGAAGACAATTTAGCAGCAATCTAATTGGAAAATCATTTGCTTGTTCTCCCATGAAATAAATGTCAGGATTGGAAGAGATATTTTCCTTAAAACAGAGCAATAGTGATCCAAATAATTATGCACTTGACCACCGTTAGATAGATACTCTACATCAGACATGTCAAACTCGCGACGTCATGTGATGTTGCGCAGTGTATCGGGCCGGTTTTGCCATTGCCGGCAGTGGGGTGGGCGCGGCTTCTGGATGACGCATCCGGCCCATGGGCCAGTAGTTTGACACCCCTGCTCTACATTATTAATATTTATATGTATTTGGCCTTTTATTATTTTTACAAATAATTCAAGGCAGCAAATATATTCAACACACTTTCCTCCTATTTTCCCCACAACAACATCCCTGTGAGGTAGATTGGATTAAAGAGGAGTGACTGGCTCAAAGTTACCCAAGCTGGCTTTCATGGTTAAGGTGTGACTTGAACTCACAGTTTCCTGCTTTCTAGCCTGGTGCCTTAACCACTAGACCAGGGGTAGGCAACCTTGGCTCTTTTATGACTCATGGACCAGCTCCCAGAATTCCTGAGCCAGCATGGCTCAGCTTGGAGACCTCTCCCTTTCCCCTCAGCATGGCTGGCTCAGAAATTCTGGGGGTTGAAGTCCACAAGTGATAAAAGAGCCAAGGTTGCCTACCTCTGCACTAGACCAAACTGGCTTTCCAGTCTGACTCTGCTTTGTCCTTGAGGCAAAACCTTTCTGCTGATTTGGATATCACAGTATTAGAAGAGCCTTGCCATCTGCTTCCAAAGTTGTCTTAAACAGAAATAGAACTAAAAACGCTGTGTGAGAATCAAATTATTTCATACCACTGATTTGGATTTCAGATGCGTTTCCACATTGAATGGTAATGTTCCAACTTTGGGTTTCAAGCAGAGAATCATTGATAGCATGGAAAATAATGGCTCTGCCACCTGCAGTTTTAGAGCAGCGAGATTAGTTTAGGTCGGGGGGGGGAGACTATATAAATTTATTCAGGTTGCAATTTGGTATTAATGTAAAGCGCGTACTGACCCTTAAATTCTGTTTTGAGTGACAGAACGGGAGTTTTATGAATGCTTATCCTTAAACCTTTGATTGATCTTTCATAAGCTAATACCAGAGTATCTTAGTATCTTTGTTGGCAGTCAGTGAAAATGATGCATGTAAAATTTTACCTGCTGTAAAATCATATTGCCAAACCCAGCTGTCCTGCTATAAATATTCCTGATGTGAGTCTTCAGTGTGTCTCTCTGGAATCTGAATTGAGACTGCCATTTCAGGACCAAGCTGTATGTCATCTTAACTTAATGGCTTTTGTTTGGGATGCATGATTTCTGATCCAGATTCAGGTGGGTAGGAGGGCCTTTTACCTGTTACTTTACATTGAAATCTTGATTCAGTTAACCGTCCCCCCAAATTATATGTTGTATGCCTTCAGGTCAGTGTTGACTCCTGGCGACTGCCTGGACTATGGTCCCTGCAGTTTTCTTGGGAAATTTTTTCAGAAGTGGTTTGCCATTGCCTGCTTTCCAAGGCTGAGAAAGAGTAAAGAGCTCAAGAACACACAACTGGCTTTATGCTTGATGTGGAGCTAGAACTTACAATCTCCCAGTTCCTAGCCTGATGCACCAAACTGGCGCTTTCCCCACAAGTTACACAAGAGTTATTTTTTTCACATTCACAGAAAATGTAAATTGCAGGTACAGCAAGGAGATTCTTGATCTCATTTTTGAAAGGAGGGGGCAAAAGGTTAGAAGCCCTGACCTGAATCAGCAATTCCATGCTGGCAATTTGTGTGTGGATGTGGAGGAAGATCTGCACTCCAGGCTGGAGCATGGTGGTATGTATTGGCTCTCAAGTATTGGCTCTCAGTGATGCCAGCACTGAGCTTTCAAGTCTAACCATTGGTATTTATTTAGGAAAATAAATGTTTGGATTTTTCATAAGCAAGGAATTGGCAGTTGCCTTTCTGTGTGCTGCCAGATAGTATTGGTTCAGCAGACTATTATGGAAAGAAGCAGATTCATAAATGTAATTTCGAAAAGACACAAGATGGAAATGTATGTTGAGGTCAGGCTTTAATATTAAAAATAAATTTCATACACGTGACCTTTTTTAGAACAAGCTAATAGTGAGAACATTTACACGGTGATCTCATCTACCGCTTTATTTTAAAAATGACAAAAAAGGGAAAGCGGGGAAAACAGGATCCTTTAGATTCACTTCATAACACAACATTAAACTACTAAAGAATGAAAACAGCCCATTTCAAACTTTATGATGTTTCTTACCTAGACTTTGCTGGAAAATGGTGCCTTTTCGTGATTTAACCTGGAGTGGGATAATTCTAGATCTCTGGCAATAATTAAGGATAAAACTTTCACTTAAAATAATTCTGAGCTATTCTTTCCTTTGCTCGGTTGATTCCCCCAGTTTTTTTTTTATTGGCACTAGAAAGAGCTTCTTGATAATAAATATGTCTTAGCACCGATGCTTGAAAATCTGTTAAGGGGAACCATAGACCTGCTAGCAGATCCTTCCAATAGCTAAGGCCCACCAACCATACTACAGAATTAAGGGGTTCGCTTGCAGGGTCTGCTGAGTTCAGAGGCAACAGCCAACAAAGAAGATTTTCAGTGGTCAAGTTGAGGTTTGGCTTTGCTGAAAATTGTCTGGGGTTGGTGAAGCACCCAGAGCAATTGGTGAGGTATATGTAGTGAAGTAGAAAAACACTCAGCAGAGCATGGCTTTTTCTGTAAGCTTATGATCTCATTTCTCTACTTTGTTTCTCAGCTTCTCTTCATCGTCCAGGAACAGCTCTTCCCTTATTCAAACCGTTCTTGAGTTAGCTACTTAGAACGTTATTGATGCAGAGGATGTCTGAATTCAGGAATTTCTACTGAAATCTTTAATTAAACATAGACTATTAACCTACGAACATGAGGATTATTTTTCCTCTATGGAGGGAACTTGCTTAGCTTTACAGTGTAAATTCCATTCTGTTTTTTGTTCAGTGAGACATAATACACTAATTACTGCTATGTGTACCACATTTGTTCTTCTTTTGCTGACTTGAATCCACATTATAGAAAGTAATTGGAGGAAGATGAGTTGTGTTAGGAAGCAGGGAGTAACTAAATTCTTCTGTTATATGACTAAAGCCAATTATTTCTATTTTTATTTATAGACACTATTGTTTTGCAGGTTTTTTTAATTTGAAGCAGAATGGTTTGCAGAATATTAATCATTCCGTCTCTCTATTCCACTGATATAGCTGTTCTCTTTCCCATTATGCTTGGCTTCTCCATTATTTTTTTCACTAGGAGACATGTGCTATTAAATGACTGTAATCATTCTGTTTAAAAAAATAAATAATACTGTAATGTAAATTGGAGGGGTAGAGAGAAACCAACCATGTCCAAAGCTCAGCTGTGAAGTGCCAAATTCATATTTCCCTATTGTTTTCCTAATTTATTTGAACAATTTCTAATGGAAAAAAATGTTTATGAATGGTTAAGACTTGCCACCTTTGACGCATGCTGAGATGTTTAAAACACAAGGGTGGGGGAAGGAAGATTTGGTTACACTAAAGACATTATGATTTCAGCAAACCACACTTTACTTTTTCTAATCTGTTTGGTAACATTAAGAACACATGTGGGACCTTAGGGAGGTCCTTAAATCATTGAAGAGCATTCCAATTTCGTATCTAGTTTCTATCTCACTATTGTGAATGTAAGGGACTGCTTCTAATGAATTCCAGAAAGAGAATTAGGATTTCCTAGTAAATAAAACATAAAACCTAGAACAAAAGGCTGTGGTTCCTGTGGTTTGTGAACCTGAAAGCAAACCAACATTGTACCAGTCAAAGTACAGGAAGTCCTTGACTTATGACCAAAACTGAGTCCAACATTTCTGTTGTTCAGCAAGACAGTTGTTAAGTGAGTTTTGCCCCATTTTACAAGTTGTTAAGTGAATCACTGCAGTTAAGTTAGTAACAGGTTGTTAAGTGAATCTGGTTTCCACATCGACTTTGTTTGTCAGAAAGTCGCAAAGGGTGATTTACATCAGAGGTTCCCAACCCCTGGTCTGTGGATCGATACTGGCCGGCGGCATGTCAACAACCAGTCCACACAAACAAGCAAAGCCCCATCCATGGGATGCAGGCAGCATACAAACCCACGCACTCTCGGTCCACGGAAAAACTTTTCTCCACGGAACCGGTCCCTGGTACCCAAAAGGTTGGGGACCTCTGATTTACATGACCATGGGACCATTATAAATACGAACCAGTTACCAAGCATCCAGAGTTTGATCACTTGATCATGGGGAGATTGCAACGGTCGTAAGGGTGAAAAATGGCCATAAGTCACTTTTTCAGTGCCATTATAACTTCGAATGGTCACTAAACAAATGGTTGTAAATTTTGAACTATCTGTAATCCCCAGTGCCGCCCAGATACTTGATGCCTTTCAAATACACTGTCAGCATCGCCAATAACTCTCATGGGTAGCCTTGAAGGATTATGTAGAATGTATAACTCGAAATATCTCCACAGTTCCATATTATATATTTAATTAATTAACTAATATATTTTGATTGCCTGAGTCACTGCAGAAAGGCAATAACTGCTGTAAACCAGATATGAAGAAATCAGTGGGGGAGGTACACTCAAGGTTTTGGGGGTCTGGGTGTGGTGTTGCAGATTGTGCTCTGCTAGTCTACAATATTAGCCTGAGGATTTCTTTTTGTCTTTTAAGTTTTTTTGTGAGACCGTAAATATGAATAGCATCCCTAATTACCAAGAATCCTCACCATTTCATAGAGATCCATAGTCTGGCTTCACTCAGCACACTAAAACCTAGGATAGGGATTGTTTAAAATGCCCAAATTGCCTGGGTTTGCACAGCATATTGAACCAATGTTAAACCAATTGTATTATGCCTTAACATGCTATCAGACATCAATTAACCTAGGTTAGCATCAACTACAGGCTATTTTAAATAGGATTAATTACAAGCTTTAACTTTATAAGTAAATTTGGGGAGGCCAACTCTTATTTAGGATCTTCATCAACCTCTTTCAGAAGAGAGAGTGATAGAGATGCAGTCTGTACTATGGTATAATCATCTGGCTTCTGTTGCTTGTAGAATATAGAATAAAGGACTCCAGGGTTTGACCTGGATCAAAGACACAATAGCAGTGCTGTAGGACTTCATATATATTTACCTGTAGTTTAATGGTTGTGCATGCCCTAGTGCAAGCCAGTGGACTTAAGGCACATTTGAGGAAAACAAATCATTGCTATTTACCCAGCTCTGTAAGTATATACAATATGGGTATTACCTTTTGGTAAAATAAAAATATAATTGATTTTTTCTTCTGAAAAAAATAAACATGTTTCTTGACTATTTAATAGGGCCTAATAGGGAGGGCCTAATAGGGAGGGCCTTCTCTGTTGTGGCGCCCACCCTCTGGAACCAACTACCTCCTGAAGTCCGCGTTTCTCCGACTCTCCTGGCCTTCCGAAAGAATTTAAAAACCTACCTCTGCCGGCAGGCCTGGGGATGATTGTTGATTGTGGTGTGACTGAGGAGTATGTGTGGGGTTTATTTTTAATGTTTTTTTTTTCGGATTTATTTTGAATTGTTTATTTGTATGTTGTGAGCCGCTCCGAGTCTGCGGAGAGGAGCGGCATACAAATCCAAAAAATAAATAAATAAAATAAATAATATTTGTCATTCCTTTAAAATTAAAGTAGTATAATTGCCTGCCTGTTCAATCCCCTCACTGAACTATTTGCTTGAAATTAAGGTTAGCAAACAATATAATCTGTGTTGCCTGCTAGATGACATCCCAAGACCATTAAGCCCTCACTCCATCCAAGCTCCTATCTATAGCAAGAGCAGTCAAATGTAATTGATCATGCCTTCATTTTCTGATCTCTTAATCTTCAAACATACGTTTCATTTACAGGTAGTCCTCAACTTAGCGCAATTCGTTTAGCGACTGTTCAAAGCTAACAGTGGCACTGAAAAAGTGACTTATGACTGTTTTTCACACAACCGTTGCTGCATTCCCATGATCACATGATCAAAATTCAGATGCTTGGCAACTGGCACGTATCTATCCCATGTGATCACCTTTTGCGAACTTCTGACAAGCAAAGTCAGTGAGGAAACTTAACATAACAACCATGTTATTAACTTAACAACTCACTTAACAACTCTCTTGCTTAGCAACAGAAATTTTGGACTCAGTTCTGGTTGTAACCTGAAGACTACAGATTTACAACTCAAAGTACAGATTTTGAGAATATCTTGGCTCTGGTGGGCCTGAAACAGGACCATATCCAAGATACTGAAATCCATTGACTTGCAATATTATTACTGATAATGTGCTACCTACTTGTGTAGATGCACACATATCCACACATTCCTTTGGAACATTACCGATTTGTTCCTGAAGATTTTATACAGTATGTTTGTTCTGCAGGCTACTTCATAAGTTTTTAACATTCATGAATCTCTGAATGAGCAGACTTGGCACCTTTTTATAGATTTTAATCTAGCAACAGCAAAGATGCAGTCTGTTTATACATTCCTGTATAGAGAAATAGATTTTTGATTGGTGTATTTTCACAAGCCTTTTCAAAGGCCTGAAGAAGAAAAGTAGGAAGAGAGAGGAGAAGAGTTTGGACAGTTTAAAAAAAAAAAAAGCTTCAATTTTCTCCTGCATGGGTGGATGGAGAATCCACCTATGGGTTACGTCAGTCCTCTGCCCAATCAGAGACTAGGTCCGAAATTTAGCTCCGCCTCCGGCTTCCTTCCCCAGTTTTTACCTAGTCTGAAGCCCAAAAACAGCTCTTCGCACTAGCTCCGCGAAAAAGAGTATTTTTCTTTAGGTTTAAGGACTGGTAGGAAAAGGTTTTTGTTTGGTGCGTTAGAATATGCGTTAGAATAGTTAATTTGAAGACGAAATTTAGGAAAGTTTGGATTTTACCTTGTTTTCGGGGACCTTCGGTCGATCTTCTCCTCCACGCGGCGGGAGCATGACGGCGAGACCGCCCCGGGCCTAGGGCCTGGGAAAAGCGGGAGAGGAAGGGGGAAACATCCCTGGACTCCCGCTGGTCGCCTCACTGCGCTCCGAGACCCCACAGGAGTACAGGCGTCAAAAGAAGGAGGACTTCCCAGGATTCGACGCAGAACATCGAAAAAAACGCAAGTGGGGCAAGGGAAGTGCGGGGAGGAGCCCAGCCGGCTCGCCGGGAGGCGGACATAGGCGGGGACCGTCGGTCACCGGAGGGGTAGTCCGAGGCCTGCATCCTTTAGGCACCGCGTGGTCGGGAGCACAGAGCTCCGACCAAAAATTTGGCGCGGCGGCCATTTTTAAAAAGGGGAGGTCTCGGCTACTGGCGCGAAGCGCCATCTTGGAAGTTGGGCATGTCCTGAGCGTCCCAGGCTTCTGATTGGTGCCTCGTTTCTGGCGTGAAAGCCCTTTGAAGAGAGGCGGGCCAACCCCCTTTGTTCTCCCTGCTGAGATTGTTTGTTGGCCCAGGGGAAGAGAAATTGCTGCCGGCAAGGCAGAGAGGCCTAGATCCCGGTCTGCCTAGAGCAGTGAGGACTGAGGCCGGCTACTTAAAGAGTCCCCTCGGAGGTGTGTGTGTGTGTCTCGGTGTTTTTGGCTTCTAGCACGATTGGAACCGGAAGGATTCCCCAGCGAAATCAAGGCGGCCGGGACGGGCATATGGACCAAACTCCCTGGCTAAGGACCCACGTGGCCGCAAAATTACTTCGGCCAGGCACGTTAGGGAATATTCCCTGTAACGCTGCCGGTAACAGCTGTGCCCGCTAGATACCCGGAAAGGGTGCTACTTGGAGCATGGCGATGGCAGAGGGCACTTCGGCCCAACGCTCAGCGCTCCCTCCGTCGTCACCTAAATGCAGAACGGAGGAAACGGGGGGGGGCAAGAAGAAGGCCAAAACAGAGCATCTGTCTGAGCCATCAAAGGCGGCTGAGCGCCAGGCCATAAGGAGACACCAAGCCTTGGAGAAGGAGTTTGCCAAGGCGCAGAGGCTGAGGGACAGCGGGATGGAAAGTACGGCCCTGTCCCTTAGGGAGACACCAACCTCCTTCGAGCTTTCGGAAGCAGTTGAACAGGAATGGTCTCCCAGGGGGGAGACAGAAAGGGAGGTGTCTCCCATCTCGGTGCCATCGTCACCAGAGCATTCCAAGCCCACAACCAGCCAGGAGGAGGCTGGGCACAGAGGTAGGAAAAGAAAGAGGTCTGGTAAGTGGCCATCACAACTTCATTCCCTCCTAGAGGAGACCCTAGAGCACCTCAGGGCTTCTAGGAGTAATTCTCCTCCCAAGAGGGCTCACACATCACGGACACGAGTTTCCCGTGGGGGAAAGGTAATGTTCCAGGACTCTGATGTGTCTGAGAACTCTTCACAGGTGGCAGACGAGGAGCAGGAGGACTGGGACGATGAAGAAGCCCCGCTGTCAGAAAATGAGGACACAGAGCCACAGGCGGCCCTGGTGTCAGGTTTATTTGATCATAATCTGTTTTATTCCCTCATGATTAAGACATGCTCCGTTCTTGATCTGCCAGCCAAGACCAAGGAGGCCAGGCCACCGTCCTCAGAGGAGGAGGACGCAAAGGATCCACTAATGCACTCACCGGTGTCAGAGGTAATACAGGTACCATGCACTAAGGTGTTCAGATCAACGGTAAGGTCCCAGTGGTCTAATCTAGGCACCATTCCATCCCCAAATGGCGTGGAAAGGAAGATGTTTAATGTTTGCAACCCATTAGCAACACTAATAGAGGTGCCACAGGTGGACGCTCCGCTAATTTCTCTCCTTCCTTCTTCAGCCATTCCAGGAGACCGAGCAGAGTCAATGAAGGCGGAGGATAGGAAGGTAGAACTTTCCCTCCACAGGGTTCACCATTCATCGGCCTGGGCCATCAGAGCCGCATCCACTAACTCAGTAGTCGCCAGGGCTGCGATCAGGTGGCTGCGGGAGATCCAGGCAAGTGTCCCACCAGACCAGGTACGTGTGAGACAAACACTGACCAAACTGCGGAGGGCAGCGGAATTCATGGCAGACTCCTCGCTGTTCGCGTCTAGATACTTGGCCAGGTCCATCGCAGGGACAGTGGCAGCCAGGAGGCTGATATGGCTCAAGAACTGGAAGGCGGACCTTAAGTCCAAATGGCGGCTCGCCACAGCTAAGTATGCAGGATCAAAGCTTTTCAGAGCGATCCTGGATCCTTACCTGATAGAAGATAAAGACAAAAGGAAGGTGCTAGCTCACCCATCTAAAAGGACAGACAGGGGAACCCAGGAGTTCTGTAGACAGGCACCCCGTCAGAACGGGGCCGGAGAATGGAGGCAGCCCTTTCAGGGGGGACGGTCCTGGGAAGGGCCCAGAACTCCGCGCACCTTCTCATACAGGCAGGAGCGCGGCCAGGACCGTCCAGCCTCGGGTAGGGGCCAACCTTCCAAACGCCCCTTTAAAGGGGGGAGGCCGACCCTACAGACGCTCCAAGTGACGCCTGGGACAGTCCCATCGGGGGCCGTCTGGCGCTGTTCAGCGAAGCATGGCAGACGACCACGACGGATGCCTGGGTCAGGGAGACAGTGACCCAGGGCCTAGCACTAGAATTCTACTCCACCCCACCAGATCACTTCATAAGATGCCCGTTATCCCGCAACAAGACCAAGGCGGGTCTTCTAGATCAGGCCATTGGGCACCTGGAGGAAATAAGAGCCATAGAGCCGGTTCCTCCAGGGCAGGAGGGACAAGGTTTCTACTCCATCCTCTTCCTTGTGCCAAAATCGTCAGGGGATTGGAGAGCAATCCTCGATCTCAAGCGGTTAAATCGCTACGTAGTATACAGGAAGTTCAAGATGCAGTCCCTCAGGTCTATACTGGCCAGTATTCGAAAGGGGGATCTGCTATCATCGATAGACCTCACAGAGGCCTATCTTCACATTCCAATAAGACCGGGATACAGAAGGTACCTAAGGTTCTGCCACAGGGGGCGGCATTACCAGTACAGGGCACTCCCATTCGGGCTGTCCTCAGCGCCCAGAGTGTTCACGAAAGTTCTGGCGGCATTGGGAGCGCACCTGCGCATGAGACCGGTGCAGGTCCAATGCTACCTGGACGACATCTTGATACTTTCAGCGTCACACCAGGCAGCACTAAGGGACATCCAGATCACCATAGACACGCTCCAGAGGCACGGCTTCTCAGTCAACCACAAGAAAAGCCAACTCACACCCTCAAGGAGGCTCCAGCATCTGGGAGCAATCATAGATTCAGAGCAGGGCATGGTGTATCTCTCCCAGGAGCGTCGGGAGAGTTTACAGAAGCTAACGCTTCTGGTAATGCAGAGGAGGGTGGTCACAGTAGTGCAACTTTCCCAGCTCCTGGGGAAGATGATATCATGCCTGGGAATTGTCCCGTGGGCCAGGCTCCACTCCAGAGGCCTGCAGTGGCTCCTGCTGCCCTTCCAAAGACAGGACCAGAGTGCCTCGCTCAGGAGAATCAGGGTGCGTCCACAGGTCATAGCATCACTGAGGTGGTGGAGATCAGGGGCCCTGAACAGGGGCACCCCACTCAGGGAACCCAACAGGATCACTGTCACAACCGATGCAAGCCTGTTCGGCTGGGGGGCCCACTCCGGGGACCAGATAGCCCAGGGAAGGTGGAGCCCAAGGGACCTAAAACACAGAATCAATTGGCTCGAACTGAGGGCCATTCACCTGGCCCTGCTTCAGTTCTCACCCCAGTTGGCAGGGAAACACGTGCTAGTCCTGACGGACAACGTAACAGCAAAGGCACACATAAACAAGCAGGGCGGGACCAGGTCAGTGGCTCTCATGCAGGAGGCCAGGGCACTGGGCCTGTGGGCAGAGCAGCACCTGGCCTCACTAAAAGCAGAACACATCTCTGGGGAGGCAAACCACCAGGCGGACTCCCTCAGCAGGGTCACGATAGACCACGCGGAGTGGAGACTGGCACCGGAACTGTTCGAGGCAATCTCGGACAGGTTCGGATGCCCTTGCCTGGACCTCTTCGCAACACCAGAAAACACTCAGACTCACCGCTTCTTCTCCAGGTTCCTGACCCGGGGAGTGGAGGGGACGGACGCGCTCAGATGCAAGTGGCCCCAGGGGCTACTGTACGCCTTCCCTCCTCCGCCTCTAATACAAGCAACAATCCGCAAACTCATTCTGGAGCAGGCGGAGGTGGTACTAATTGCTCCATACTGGCCGAGGCGTCCGTGGTTTGCGGACCTGGTAGACCTATCGCTTTCGCCAGTATGGAAACTCCCTCCGAGCCAGGTATCTCTGAGCCAGGGGAAACTTCTACACCCAGACCCGCAGTGGCTACAACTAGCCGCCTGGCACTTGAGCGGGAGGGACTGAGTAGGCAGGCTTTCTCACAGCATGTCATCTCGGTCATTCAAGACGCTCGCCGACCCTCCACCAACAGGATCTACGATGCCACCTGGAGGAATTTTTCTTCCTGGTGCAGCAGGCAGGGGTTAAACCCCCTGTCCGCTACCATCCCTAACATCCTAGAGTATCTATGGGAGGGCATGGACAGGGGCCTAGCGATCAACACCATTCGCAGGCAAATAGCGGCCTTACAGACGGTCCTAGTCTGCGAGGACCGGGGACCTCTGTCACAACATCCGGCCGTGACCGCCTTCCTAAAGGGGGCAGCCACAAGACGGCCCCCTGTAGTTCACCACTTTCCGTCCTGGGACCTACATAGGGTTCTACAGGCGTTAACTGAGGATCCTTTCGAACCGCTGGGGACTTGTTCACTCCGTTTCCTGACACTGAAGGTGACCTTTCTAGTGGCCATCACCTCAGCAAGAAGGGTATCGGAGTTGGGGGCCCTCTCGGTCCGACCGGATCTGATCACCTTCGCAGAGGGCAGGGTGACCCTATGCCTGGATCCATCCTTCTTACCTAAGGTCAACACATGGTTTCACAGGTCCCAGGACCTGGTATTACCGGATTTCTGTCCAAATCCCACACACCGTCTGGAGAGACGATGGCCTACACTGGACGTGCGCAGGGCTCTGCGCCACTATGTCAGCAGGACAGCGACCTTCAGGAGGTCCGAGGCCCTATTTGTTTCATACCATCCTTCGTCTAAGGGTCTGAAGGTATCATCTTCGACCATTAGTAGATGGATCAGGACATGCATAGCCAAGGCCTATGAGGCATTGGAACAGCCAGTACCAGATAACATCACGGCTCACTCCACAAGGAGTGCGTCCACATCGGCTGCCTGGCGCACCCAGGCATCACTAGAGGAAATTTGCAGAGCGGCCACATGGGCCTCTCCGTCCTCTTTCATAAGAAATTACAAGATTGATCAATTTGCTGCAGCTGAGGCTTCGTTTGGCAGGAGGGCCCTGCAGCAGATAGTCCAGGCCTAGTAAGAGATAGCCTAGACTCCTACCCGAAGGGACTTATGAGGGCTTGGGTACGTCCCATAGGTGGATTCGGAATCCACCCATGCAGGAGAAGAAGCATTGACTTACCTGAATGCATTTTCTCTGCATGGGGGGATGGAGAATCCACACCCGCCTCTAACTAGTCTAGGCAGGAGTCCTCTTACAGGAAGCCGGAAAGATCTGATGGAGAGCTTCGCCTGGCAAAAATTGGGGAAGGAAGCCGGAGGCGGAGCTAAATTTCGGACCTAGTCTCTGATTGGGCAGAGGACTGACGTAACCCATAGGTGGATTCTCCATCCCCCCATGCAGAGAAAATGCGTTCAGGTAAGTCAACGCTTCTTCTCAACACTTAAACCATCAGAACCATTTCTTTGCAGCTTTTAAGCATGCTGTTTCTAAGAAAGATTGGGAATAAGGTTTTAATTTTTAAAACCAACCTTTCGAAGACTCTGTGTCATTTAATGGGGGACAGAAAGGAACTGAATTTTCCAAAATGAAATTCTGGGGGGTTGAAGGATATACATCTTAAAGTTTCTAAGGTTAAGAAACACTCCATTGTTGTATTATGTCTATTGTATAGGTTACATTTATCTTTGATATATTTTATGATTGTGCAAGCTACAACAACATTTCAAAAAATGTTTGCTAATGTTGCTGTCCGTAGAGAGGTCTCTTCTACAGGCAGCAGAAGTGGCCTTACTTTATTAGACTATACTCAATAGAGTACTAACCCAATTTAGTTGCTGTTTGGGGGCTGTGTGTGTCGCTCCCTCCTCCATTCCTTTGTGATTGTGGCATTTTCTCATAGCTTTGTTCCCAATCCCAATGATTAGATTTCATCTGGGTGCTTCTCCTTTTCTGCTTTTCCCTTTTCATGTCTAATTTGACAAAGAGGGTTGTTGAGCAAAAGGATTTTCCATGAAAAGCCTATGGTTTTCAGGCAATCATACCAGCCTGCTCTCATGGCAGTGCCATGGTGAAAGGGAATAGCATTATTTGGCAGGGAGCCCTTAAGGGGAGGAGAAAGTGCTGAGAACAGAGAGGCCTTTGTCTAACATGTACCGCAATAAGATGCAATGAGAGAGAGAGAGAAGAGAGAGAGAGAGAGAGAGAGAGAGAGAGAGAGAGAGAGAGAGAGAGAGAGAGAGAGAGAGAGAGAGAGAGAGAGAGAGAGAAGAGAGAGAGAGAGAGAGAGAGAGAGGGGGGGGGGACAAGTGAATTGTAGCTCTGTTACTATTTGTTCCAGTGGGGCTTTAGGAAGAAGCTCCAGATTTTGACTACAATATATGAGAAGCACATGTACAGAATAATTTGTTATCTGTGAAGCTGCTCAGCATGTTTTGAAGATTCAGAGCTATCAGTCTTTCCGTCTTCTGAATGCAAGATGTTCAGCAGAGTGAGAACTCCATTAAACTATGAAATCATGATTCTATGTGAATCAGATTCAATAGTGATTCTATAAAAACCCTACCCTAGAAATACAAGTAGCAGTATTTTCAATCTCATATTAATTAACCTTGTTCTAAAAATCTGAATCAACTAAAAAAAATTGTCATTATGCTGGAATCATTGGGGAAATTCCATTTAGACAAAGTTCTTGATCAATACATTGTACAGGATAAAACGTAATGGCTGAAAGTCAAACCTGAATGTAGAGATGAGAGTTGGAGGTTTTGAATTGTTCCAATCTCGGTTCCATCATTCCAGAATGAAAGAAATCCACCAAGGGGGAATGGCCTTTAACCATCTTTGTTCAAATGCAGCAAAAGGGGTTCATACGTAGTAGAAAATCTGGGCCTAATATGCTGAATGTCATTGTGTGTCTGTGAATCTGATTCTGTTTAACTGGAAGGTTTTTAATATCATAGGTATATCTGGATTTAATCTCAGTTGCTAGTTGCTTTGTAGAACAGTCAAGACTTAACTAGGGCATTGTGCTACCAAAACTAATGCCAAATTTTGCAAAAGGACGTGTGCTTCATTTCCTATAGAGAAACTGACCGGTTTGGCAATTGAATCTTATTTTTAAACTCTTGGCAGTGGGTTAACATTCATCACTGAATCCATGGCAGTAGATGGTTTACAGCAGTAGAACAAGCAATGTTTCCACCAGAAGGAATGACAGTAAGTTTCACAGTGATCAGAGGATCCCGCCTCTGTCACTTAAGGTGACTGCTTTCTTTGGCCTAATGAAGGGTTGGCCTTAATGAAAGCCCCTTGGACAGCTTTCTATACTTTATGGGTAAGAGCTTCCTACAACAAAAGCTAGCGAAAGCAAGAAAATTATAATTGGCAGCAAAAAGGTTAGGGCACATTCCTAATCTAAATGAGCAACATATGCAGAAAACTTTTAATAAAAATGGAAATCTGCTAGAAGGAGAAGTGAACCAAGAGCAAAAAAAAAAAGTCATTTTGGACTTAGAGGGCATTAGAATATTATATTTTATGAACAGAAAGCAAGAGTACACAAAGGCCTGGTATGTGACTTTTTCAGACTCACAAGTTTTCATAATTAATTGTAGAATAATTGTAGCAGCCTAAACCCCCCAAAAAGTGTAGTTATAAAAGGCAGATGAAGGACCAACATGAAACTATTGGGACTGTACAATACTGTGGACAGTGTAGCTAATATAAACCCCCCCCAACCCCAAAAAGGCTCATATAGATTTATATAGGTAGTCCTCGACTTACAAACATTCATTTAGTAACTATTCAAGATTATAGCGGCACTGAAAAAAGTGACGTATGATTTGTTTTTACATGACCGTTGTAGCATCCCCATGCTCATGTGATCAAAATTCAGGCACTTGGCAACTGGCATGTATTTATGACGGTTGCAGCATCCTGGGGTCATGTGATCATCATGACCAAAATAGCTTCCAAATAGCAAACTCAGTGGGGCAAGCCAGATTCACTTAAGAAGTGTAGCAAAAAAAGGTTGTAAAATTGGGCACAACTCACTTAATAACTCTCCTGCTTAGCAACAGAAATGTTGGGCTCAATTTTGCTCATACATTGAGGACTACGGGTTTTAAGATTTATGGAGATATTTCAGATGCAAGATTCAAGCAGTTCACAACCTACATTACTGCCAATGTTTTTAAAAAATGTGATTATGAATGGGGGGGGAATCCTTCTATTCATTCGTCCTGGTGTTTAGAATTAGATATATTTTCCTTGTTTGAATCAACACTAAACCAGAATTTCAGAGTTTGGTTGCAAAAGGCAGCCTGGTTCCTCCCTTAGATAGTGTGTGTTTGTGTGGGGGGGGGAGGAGTAGGACAAAACAACACAAGGAAGAGTGTGTGCCAAGTGCACTTTTCCACAGCTTCACAAACCACTGCATATAAATCTGTAGACAGTAATTCTTATGTGATTATTATGTAAGCTTCAATCAGTTAGAATTTCAGAATTATAACTTTCTCATCTCAGCCAGGTCAATCAAGGTCAGCCGCGTGTAATTTGCTTCTGGAGCTTTAGCAGTTTGAAATACTACAGCTTGCTATGGTATGTCTTTTTTTTTTTTGGAATTTGATGGAATAGTTCTGTTTTCTAAAATACTGTATTTTGATCCCATTTCTTTTTTCTCTTTGACTTCTTCTGGATTGACTCCCTTTAACATACTTAATGATTTCATCAACTATATCATTTCTTATATTATGCCTTAATGTTGAGTGGATGACAAACCTCATTGGTGTGAGAGATACGGAGGTGTGTGCTATCAGGAAGAAAGTGAGAAGTTCCTAACTGGCTCTTCCAAAAGGGGTTGTGGTGTTTTAGATTTCTCTCATTAAAATGAGAGTATTCTATAAGGTGAGATTTATTTATGTTATTTATAGCCATTCAAAAGTAAGAATGTCTCAGGAGGATGTTAAAGAATCAAATTAGATTATTGAACCAGTTTACGGATAGTTCTCAATTTACAAACCGGTCATTTAGTGACTATTTGAAGTTATAAAGGGCTTCCTGAAGGCTACTTGTGATCCAGATTTGAAGTATTGATGACTCTGCCTCCATGATCACATGATTAAATTTTGAGTACTTGGCAACTAGCCTGCATTTGCAGCCATTTGCAGCATCCCACAGTCATGTAACCTCAATTAATTTTTTTTGCCAGAAATTGCTGTTTCCTTCCCATTTCCAGCTCAAAACACCCATTGTGGACAATAGATTCACTTCATGAGTGTGGCATTCTCTTTATGAACTCCATGCTCCCTTAACAACCACCAGAAAAAAGGTTGAAAAATCGGGTGTGGTTACATGGTGACCCACTTAACAACTGACATGATTTATTACTATAATTCCAGGTTGGATTATGGTTGTAAATCAAGGACCTGTTCAATATTTCTGCTGAAGCATCATATAAACTTTTGTGTTTGGTAGCTAGAGCAAGCTTTCATACAACAATCCATGTTAGTGAGGACTGTTAGAAGGCCAGTGTAGTTTTGAATAGCTCTTACTACACTGTGCTGCAACTTTTTTTGCTGTGATCCTGTTTTGCCTTTTGACATAAAGGCTGAAGACAGATAGATAATACGTTCAATAGCAAAAACAACTATTTTCAATCTATGTACAGTAGTAGGGATGCTGAGTAAAGCTATGACACCAAATATATTTGCATGGCAGAAGGTTGCAGAAAACCCACTTTTGGAAATAAAGTACTTTATCCAGAAGAATTGAATGATAAGCTCATAATTTTATGACCTAAACAAAATTGCACATGTATGTTGGGGGAAAAAAAAGGAAATGTGCCCAATATTGAGAATGTTCTACACCAATAGTTCTCAACTTTTTCTTCACCACAGATCCCCTTTAAATACCTTATGTGGCCATGGACCATGGCTATGGACCCCCAAGACTTAATTCAAGATTTAAATCATAACATTTCTTCAAACTTTTTGGACCCCCTGTGACAACATTGCGTTCCTCTCCCCCTCCCCCGTTCTACACTAAATAGTGGTTGTTTCTATCAATCTCCTTGTCAAAATATAGAAATTCTTATAAAAAACAGAGAGAAGAACTGTTAAAAGTCCTTTTCCCCCAAATGAATTATATCCAGTCTGAAAAAATATAAAGAAAGTGTAGTAAAATAAATCTGAGGGACCTCTAAAGTGTCTTGTTAAGTTTAACAGAATAACCCTTTAAAAACACCTGCCCGGCAAACAAATCTGGAAAGGCATGTCGCATTTCTAGGAGCCAGTGCTACAGAAATACTTGAAACTGTGAATGTATTAGTGTCCCAATTTTTTTTTTTCATTCTCCACTGCACCAAAGCATCAGTTTGGAAGATCTTTTCTTACTCGACAACTCAACCATGCCACTGAAGTAGAATGATACTGTTGCATCTATTTTATAAAATATAGTGCTTTTCTTGCTTTGTTTATGCTGGACTGTAAAGATTAATTTGTTGGCGCTGTAGTTAATACTGTACTTCATATTGAAATTGTAACAAGAATGGAATTTGAGATAGGTTCCTCCAAATCTATCGGTTGAATCAGTTTTGTGGATTTGTTAGAGGAAAGAAAGATTCTTTGAAAGTGACTACGGTAGTACGGAACTGAGAAAAGTTTATTTAACCTTTCTTGCTCTTTAAAATGCCAAGAAATGAAGATAAAGGAAGGGAAGGTGTGCAATTGGATGAATGACCCAGGTTGCTGTCATTTTTATTTGGGATTTTCCCATCACAGACCAGTGAGAAAGAAATGTTAAATTTTAGCCTTATTTATTTAACAAATCCCAAAGTGGGATCCAGTTGTTCCCCTAAAATCAATATTTTTTAAAACAAACGAACAAGGCAGAATGTCAAGGAGCCAGCTCCAAAAGCAGTATTATCATCTTTTTATAATACAGGTAATTCTCAAATTACCACAATTTATTTAGTGACTGTTCAAGGTTACAACACCACTGAAAAAGCGACTTATGACCATTTTTCACACTTATGACTGTTGGAGCATCCCCATGGTCATGTGAACAAAATTTGGATGCTTGCAACTGGTTCATACTTACGATAGTTCAGTGTCCCAGGATCATGTGATCCTGTTTTGTGACCTTCTGACAAACAAAGTCAATGGGGAAGCCAGATTCACTTAAGAGCCTTGTTACTCATTTAACAACTGCAGTTATTCACTTAACAACTGTGGCAAGAAAGATCATAAAATGGGGCAAAATTCATTTAACAGCTGTCGCTTAGCAATAGAAATTTTGGGCTCAATTGTGGTTGTAAGTCAAGGACTACCTGTATAGTATGGTTCTTATCCAATAGCATTTTACAATGACTAGATTAACAAATTGGTAGCATGGTTTTGACCTAGTATGATGTGTGAATCTAGATGTTAAAACTTGAAAGTCAGAGTTCATTGACCCCACATACATAGGTACACAAAACACTCCAAAAGATTTTGTTATTGACTTTTATCTTTATCTTGAGTCAAACATAGGAAGAATAGGAATTTTGGCTTCTTATCCCAACTTGAGAGATTTGATAGTGCAAATAAGAGGATTTGTGCAATTTCAGCTGTTTCGGGGTCTATCACTCTATTGCAGCGGTTCTCAACCTGTGGGTTGCGACCCCATTTGGGGTCGAACGACCATTTCACGGGGGTCGCCAAGCACTGCAGTCCGCCATTTTTTTTTGGGTCGGCCATATTTTTTTTTGGTCGGCCATATTTTTCCTATCGCAATGCGGGCCGCGGCATCGCGGTGCAGGCCCGCCATATTTTTTTTTGGGTCGGCCATTTTTTGTGGGGGGTCGGCCATTTTTTCCCCTATCTCGATGCGGGCTGCGGCATGCGCGGTGCGGGCCTGCCATATTTTTTTTCGCGATGCGGGCCGGGGTCGAGCCCAGGAAAAGGTTGAGAACCGCTGCTCTATTGGCTCTCTAGTCACTGTAAGCTAAAAACAGAAGGGGGAAATAGTTTTCTATTTTTTGTAGAACTCCTAATCTATTGATTTGTAAACCAAACAGAAAACCCCAGTAAGACCACACTTGGAATACTGCAACCAATTTTAATAATAATAATAGTAAAGTTGGAAGGACCTCATCTAGTCCAACCCCCTGCTCAGGCAGGAAACCCAATACCATTTCGGACAAATGGCTGTCCAGTCTCTTCTTGAAAACTTCCAGTGTTGGAGCATTCACTGCTTCTGGAGGCAGGTTGTTCCATTGGTTAATTGTTCTAACTGTCAGGAAGTTTCTCCTTAGTTCTAGATTGCTTCTCTCCTTGCTTAGTTTCCACCCGTTGCTTCTTTTCCTGCCTTCAGGCGCCTTGGAAAATAGCTTGGCTCTTCTTTGTGGTAGCCCCTGAGATATTGGAACACTGCTATCATGTCCCCCCTCATCCTTCTCTTCATTAAATTAGACATACCCAATTCCAGCAGCCGTTCCTTATATGCTTTAGCCTCCAGTCCCCTAATCATCTTTGTTGCTCTTCTCTGTACTCTTTCTAGAATCTCAGCATCTTTTTTGCATCGCAGTGACCCAAACTGGATGCAGTATTCCAAGTGTGGCCTTACCAAGTCATTGTAAAGTGGTATTAACATTTCATGTGATCTTGATTCTATCCCTCTGTTAATGCAGCCTAGCACTGTGTTGGCCTTTTTGGTAGCTGCAGCACACTGCTGGCTCATATTTAGGTGATTGTCTACTAGGACTCCGAGGTCCCTCTCACAGTTACTGCTATTGAGCAAGGTACTCCCTATACTATACCTGTGCATTTGCCTAAATGTAGAACCTTGCTTTTTTCATCATTGAATTTTATTTTGTTAGATAGCCCAGTGTTCAAGTCTGTCCAGATCCTTCTGTATCTTAAGCCTTCTTCTGAAGTGTTGGCTATTCCTGCCAGCTTGGTGTCGTCTGCAAATTTGATGAGTTCTCCATCTATCCCCTCGCCCAAATCGTTGATGAAGATGTTGAAGAGCACTGGGCCCAGAACAGAGCCCTGGGGCACCCCACTACACACTTCCCTCCATGTAGATGCGGCTCCATTGAGGATCACATGCTGAGTACGGCCAGTCAGCCAGCTACAGATTCATCTGGTGGTGATGCTGTCTACCCCACATTTTTCTATCTTTTCAAGTAGTCGGTTGTGATCTACTTTATCAAATGCCTTACTGAAGTCCAAGTAAATTATGTCCACAGCATTCCTCTGATCCACTGATTTTGTCACTTGGTCAAAGAATTCAATAAGATTTGTCTGGCATGATCTATTTTTGACAAACCCATATTGGCTTTTAGTAATGACTTTGTTTGCCTGTAGGTGTTCGGTGATTCGTTGTTTGATTATCTTTTCCAGGATGTTCCCAGGTATTGAGGTCAGGCTGATGGGTCTGTAATTTCCTGGGTCCATTTTTTTTCTTTTTTGTAGATGGGAATTACATCAGCTCTTTTCCAGTCCTCTGGTAGTTCCCCAGTGCTCCAGGATCTTTGAAAAACATAGTTCAGTGGTTCTGAGATCACATCTGCCAGTTCCTTGAGAACCTTGGGGTGTAATCCATCTGGTCCTGGCGATTTGAATTCACTTACCATTTTCTTGACTATCTTAACTTGTGTTTCTATTCTGTTTTTCATGGCATTATTTTTGATAGGTTGGTCTATTTTTTCCCTTTGTGTAAAGACAGATGCAAAAAATGAGTTAAATAGTTCTGCTTTCTCTCTGTTGCTTGTTACCTTCTTGCCACTTTCACCCACTAATGGACCAATCATTTCCTTCACTTTTTTCTTGTTTTTTACATGTTGAAAGAAGCTTTTTTTTGTTATCTTTGACTTTGGTCTCAAGCCTTAGTTCATTTTGAGCCTTGGCTTTCCTCACTTCATCTTTGGAGTCTCGGGCTATTTGCTGGTATTCTGCCTTAGTTATGTGCCCCTCTTTCCACTTTCTATACTTGTCCTTTTTATCTTTCAATTTGTCAGAGAGTTCTTTATGCAGCCATGGTTTCTTTTGTGAGCTGTTATTTTTCCTCTTTGTTGGTATTGTGCTAGACTGGGCCTTTATTATCTCATTTTTCAAAATTTCCCAAGCTTCTTGAGTTGTTTTCCCCTGGCGGATTCTCATCCATGGAATCCTTCCCAAGCCCTCTCTAAGTTTATTGAAATTAGCTCTCTTGAAGTCCAAGACTCTAGTTTGACTGTGTTCTATTGCTTGTGCTTCCATAATGTTGAATTCCAATATTGCATGATCACTTCCTCCCAGGGTTCCTATGGCTTCAACACCTTCTATCATTTCATCTCTGTTAGTGAGAATTAGATCCAAAATGGCTAATCCCCTAGTTCCCTTCTCTACTTTTTGGGAGACAAAGTTGTCTGCTAGGTTTGCCAGGAACCTGTTTGATCTTCCACTTGGTGCAGAGTTTGTCTCCCAGTTGATGTCAGGGTAGTCCCCCATTACTATTGTGATGAGCTTCTTACATTCCTTAGTTAGCTGACTAGCAAAAAGTTCATCTATTTCCTCTGTTTGGTTGGGTGGCCTGTAGTATACACCTATGGCAATGTCATTTTTTCCTCCTTTTATATTGACCCAAATGCGTTCAAGACAGTTTTTATCATTGTTGTGCTCTATTTCTGTAGAGATGTAGTTATGTCTTATATAGAGAGCAACTCCACCTCCTCTTTTATTTGGTCTGTTTCTTTTAAATAATTTAAATCCCTCTAGCTGTGTGTTCCATGTGTGTGTTTCATCCCACCATGTTTCCGTAATGGGAACAATATCATATCTGCTCTCATTAACCTGAATTTCTAGTTCACCCTGTGTTCATACTCTGTGCATTGGTGCATAGACATTTGAGTCCTTTATGAGAAGCCCTGTGTTTACTTTCTACATAACTTGTGTGGTGCCTGAATTCACCATACTACAATAAAGATATTGAGACTTTGGAAAAAGTTCAGAGAAGAGCAACTAAAATGATCAAAGGCCTGGAGACTAAAACATATGAAGAACAGCTTCAGGACTTGGGTTTGGCTAGTCTAAAGAAAAGAAGAAACATGACAGCAGTATTCCAGTATTTGAGAAGCTGCCACAAAGAAGAGGACATTAAACTATTCTCCAAAGCACCAGACAAGAAACAATGGTTGGAAACTGACCAAAGAGAGAAGCAACCTGGAATTAAGGAGAAACTTCCTAATAGTGAGGACAATTAACCAATGGAAATTGTGGGTGCTCCATCATTGGAGGTTTTTAAGAAGAGACTGGACAGTCACTTGTCTGAAATGGTGTAGGTTCTCCTGCTTGAGCAGGAGGCTGGACTAGAAGACCTCCAAGGTCCATTCCAGCCTCTGCTCTGCTTTGCTCTACTCTAAACATAAGACAATGTAAGGCATCACTATTGTAGATTAAATCATGAATAGGTTACCCAATGATCTCCAGATATTTTGCACAGTACTCAAATTTATAACTTGGTATGTAATCTCTTAAAGCTGCAGGTGTGTCTTAGCCTTCCAAACGTTGCCATCAAACTAAATTTTTAAAGAAACAGAATTTAAACACGAGGAATAATCATACTAATTGTATTTCATTAATGCTGTTAAATCTGAGTGCATATTTGTATCAGATTTATTAGGCTTTGCCTGTATTTTCATTTTGGACTCCCCCAGCTGTTTGATTGTGACTCTGTTGGCTACACAAAAACAAAAAATAAAACAATTCCATCTTCTTACCATATTTTCTTAATATTGGCCATATGGCTTGGATCCAATGAGAATTCTAGTCTCAAAGTCTGGAGGGCACAAGGTTGCCTATCCATGAATGAAATGCTTGAGTAAACAAAACTCAAGAGTTTTTAAAAGTATATTCATGGCCTTCTAGAAGATAGTAGGAATTTGATTGTGTGTGTGTGCATGTGTTTGTGTGTATGTGTGTAAATGTATAAGATATTCACATACCATCTCTGTGTACTTTTCTTTCTATTTGATATTGTTGTTGTTGAAGGTCTTAACATGTAATTTTATTCCTTTTATTCTTTTAATACCTGTAAACTGCCTGGAGTCCACAAAGATTGAGATAGATTACTAAGTTGCATGAATAAAAAGAATATATACTGGACAATAAACTTTTGTAATAGTTACTGGAAATCAACTCAGTTGCTTTACCAAACTGGGCTTCTTTCTTTCTTTCCTATAACATCAACAGGGAACTGATGAGGGTGGTATAAAAACAAAGCAAAGGGAAGAATTTGAAAGGTGGGGAAAGCAACTGTGTTTAATTTAGTGCAAAGGTGAAATTTCAGCTGGGAAGATCAGAGCTGCTTGGTTGGGTCACCACAGAGAGCCCATAGATGGGGGGGCCAGTGAAAGTTTATCCTCTCATGGCCCCCATCCCCTGCCAACCTGCCCAAGTGTTCAGTTTTCAAAGCATTGAATCCAACAGATGAATCCTTTGATTTTCCTCCCCAGTGCGTGCTGTCTTAAAATGCCATGCTTTTTAAAAAGAAATCACCTTCTGTAGCTCTGAGGTTGTTAGCATTTCAGAGGTAGAGTAAAAAAATTAATTGGTTGTGGAGCAAAATGTTGATAAAATGATCCATTTGATGCCTCAAGCCCACCAGGATTCACTCAAACTCTAGTACTTGGTATTGAAATGTAATATAGAAAGCAGCTTCAACTTTTTATTACTATTACTGTTAAAGTCCCTTTGCAAATAGACAGCACCAGCAGAGAGGAGTCAAAAAGTCACTGTGACTTCCCTCCATGCAAAAGGGACATGGATTTTCTTTTTCTTTCATCCTTAATCATTGGAAAACCTCTTCCAGGTCTTAACTAGATCCATGAATGTTCACACTTGTTTCAACCAGCACTACAAGCAGAGAAGGTTCCATTGTATGACAAAAGAAAAATTGGTCTTAGCGATTCGTTATTTAATCACGTTATTTAATATTTTAGGGCCAAATCTCCAATTGAAGAATGAAAGAATGAAAAATAGATTTCTTAAGCCAATATATTGTCATGAATTCTCTTGAATTCAAGAGTCTCCCAATGAGCTTTCATGGCAGAGGATGAAATAGAAGCTCAGTCTCTCTACTCAAGAGTCCAACACCTCACAATGTGAAGATGAAGGGGAAGAACAAGGAAGTGATCTAGACAGTGACTAGCATTAATATTAGTGGCTGACTCAGATGTTGATGCCAAGTTATGTTTGCTGCTCTTTTTTTGCTCTTTCTCTTTCACAAACAGTTCATCAAGGAGTTGGATCTTCTCCAGTTTGGCTTTTTCTATAAATAAAAATTAACATCGTAACTGAGTAATTCAGCTCTTGTTAGTGGATTTCTTTAGCATTATGGAGGTTTAACAAGCCCATCTCTGCATTGCCCCAGCCTGTGGATGGGGCTACCTACCATTTTAGGGAGCAGAGGAACTGGTGATGTCATGTTCAGCACTTCCCCTAACCTGCTGGAAAATGACCCCACCTCAGGTACTACCCAGAGTAGTATTTTTTTTCATCTGCTAGCACAAGTTGACCTGCCATACTTCATTCCATTCTACATGAATACCTCCATTCCTGTTGGTTAGGGTGTGCTTTAGTTGGTGCCTCCCTTGTCCCCCAACCTGAAATTAGTTGTTGTGGTTATTCAGTTTACGTTTGTTTATTTTTGGAAAGGGAAGTGATGGACTTTTCTTTATTTTGTTATATTTTGTTTTGACTTGGTGAATTAAAAAGAGTTCTATCAATTCAAGAGTTCTATTTCTCCTTCTAGCCTAAGTCTCAGGATGAATTCTACAACAGCTGTTTTCTGAAAGTCAGAGAATGGAAAGCAATTAAGAACATAAGAAGAGCCATGCTGAATCAGGCCAAAGCCCATCGAGTCCAGCATTCTGTGTCACACAGTGGCCCACCAATTGTACATGGTGATCTTGAGCAGAAAGAGAAGGCAAAACCCTCCCTTTCCCTTGACCCCCAACAAATGGTATCCAAGGGAATCCTGCCTGCCTCAACCAACATAGAGGCGGCACATGGACATCCGTTTTAATAACCACCGATACACTTTGCATCCATGAATCTATCTAGCCCTGCCTTGAAGCTGTCAAGGCTGACAGCTGTCACGACCCCTTCAGGAAGTGAATTCCATAAATCAACGACCCTCTGGGTGAAGAAATATTTCCCTTTATTTGTCCTCACTTTCTTAGCTATGAGCTTTAGGGAGTGCCCCCTTGTCCTGGTATTGTGTGATAGAGAAAAGAATTTTTCTCTATCCACCTTTTCTATCCCATGCATGATTTTATACACTTCGATCAAGTCACCCCTTAAATGCCGTCTTTCAAGGCTGAAGAGACCAAGGCGTTGCAATCTGGTTTCATAAGGGAGGCGCTCCATTTCCTTGATCATTCTTGTTGCCCTTTTTTGCACCTTTTCCAGTTCCATTATATCCTTCTTGAGGTGCGGTGACCAGAACTGTACACAGTACTCCAAGTGTGGTCTCACCATCGATTTGTACAGAGGCAATACAACACTTGCTGACTTATTTTCGATTCCCTTCCTAATCATGCCAAGCATGGAATTTGCTTTTTTTACTGCTGCTGCGCATTGGGTTGACATCTTCATTGAGCTGTCCACCAAAACCCCAAGATCCCTTTCTTGGGTTGTCTCAGAAAGTTTGGTCCCCATCAGTTGGTAAGTATAATTGGGGTTCTTTGCCCCGATGTGCATAACTTTGCACTTGTTTAGGTTAAAATGCATTTGCCACTTTGTTGCCCACTCACACAATTTCAAGAGATCCTTCTGGAGCTCCCGACAATCAGTTTCACTTTTCACAACCCGGAACAATTTAGTGTCATCAGCAAACTTGGCTACCTCACTATTAACTTCTACATCCAGATCATTGATGAATAAATTAAAAAGTAAAGGTCCCAAAACTGAACCTTGGGGTACACCACTTCTCACTTCTTTCCATCCGGAGAATTGTCCATTTATTGCCACCCTTTGCTTCCTACAATTTAGCCAGTTACCAATCCAGGACAAGACCTGTCCTCTAATTCCGTGGCTGGAGAGCTTTTTTAGGAGCCTTTGGTGAGGAACTTTGTCAAAAGCCTTTTGAAAGTCAAGATATACAATATGAACTGGGGCCCCTTTATCTATGTATTTATTTACACCCTCAAAGAATTCTAACAAGTTAGTAAGACATGATTTGCTTGATACCCTGGAATAAGCAAGAAGGGGAAAGAAGCAGGGGAGCCTACCAGTTAGCCATATTAACCATGGTCCAAAGAAAATACTTAGCCATTACTGTGGGTAGGATTTCTGAAGCTGGCTTCATTTTAGCTAGTTCACACCCAGAAGACAATCAGGACTGCAGTGCAGGAAACCTTAAAAGTCCAGCTGAAAGCCCCATAAATGGAGTCTATTTAGAACAGAGTGGAATATAGAAGTAGCAAAGCTGTTAAAACTCCTGGTTTAACTGAAAGCAGAGATTGGGAGCCTTTCCTGTAAACATTCACACTCCAATGTCTTTGTGTTCTTTTTTTCTCTGCAATTTTCATCTGCGGCGACCCCACAATTGCCTCTCCCTAGGGTCCAGGGAGAGTTTCATCTGTACATTTATTTTCAGGGTGGCCTAAATCCATGCTGGAACCTCAGTGTTAACTTTTCCCATAAGATGGGGTGGATGCCAGACATTGTGGGTGGCGACTGACACCCAACTCTTCAAACAATCTGGGCTCCAAAAGATAATCTTTAGAAGCAAGATTACCTTTCCCAGCATATTGGCACCACTGTTCTTTCAGAGGGCAATGTGTGGCTAGGCCTAGATGTAACCTTTCTAAACATGGCTTCTGCCCAGGCCTCAGAGTCTGGGCATGTCATGGGTTCTGTGAGCAATATCCGTTCAGCTTCGGTGGGTGTGTTTATGTTTCTCATATGAAAATAGGGAATCTGAGGTTACTGTTGTGCTGGAAAAATGTCAAGACTCAATTGGCAATATCCCACCAAACCACAAGTTTGCAGGAGACAAAAAACAAAACCCTTGAATTTCTAAAACCATGCCTGTATACTTGTATGTATCTCTCTTTCTCTCTGTGTGTGTTTTTGTATATATGTGTATGTAGATGACTGAAAAGATTAAAACATATGAAGAGAATAAATCATATGAAGAATGGTTGCAGGATTTGGGTTTGGCCAGTCTAGAGAAAAGAAGGACTAGAGGTGATACGATAGCAGTATTCCAGTATTTGAGGAGTTGCTACAAAGAAGAGGGGGGTGGTGTCAAGGCTTATTTTCCAAAGCATCAAAAGGCAGGATAAGAAAGAATGGATGGAAACCAATCAAGGAGAGAAGCAACTTGGGATGAAGGAGAAACTTCTTAACAGTGAGGACAATTAACCAGTGGAACAGCTTGCTGTCAGAAGTTGTGGGTGCTTCATCACTGGAGATTTTTAAGAAGAGACTGGACAGTCACTTGCCTGAAATGATATAGGGTCTCCTGCTTGAGCAGGGGGCTGGACTAGAAGGCCTCTAAGGTCCCTTCCAACTCTATTCTGATTGATTGATTGATTGATAAAGAACACCCCCCCCCCAAAATTATTTCCTGAATGAAGAGAAGACATAATATAGTGTCCAATATCCTTGAGAAGCCTCTTGCCCTTTTCTTAAAGCCTGGTTTAGCTCTCAGGTTTATTGTTTGATGGAACATATGTTTTACAGATCTGTCATGTGAAAACTATTAAAAAGAGGAATTAGAGCAATAACAATAAGCCACGTAACCATGGTGCATTTAATCCCTGAAGTTTGACTATTAAACTATTGCTTGTGCATATGAAGCCAGATCACATCATGCTGTGTTAGCTTTTCAGCAGTACATTTTCATTTCTTTTTTCTTTTAAAGATTATTAGTATCACATACTTTTGGCTCAGGAGCCCAACTCTGTCTCCACATTGGCTGTCTCCCAACATAATTTAGGTTGTGGAAAGGGGATGTCTGCATACACTAAGTTTTGGGTTGCAAAATGAAGGATCAATTGACAAGAATATTGCTGCTCAGTGATTATGAATGTATTGTAAAATAGATAGCTCCATAAACAAAGCTGCTTGATTTAATTCCAGGTCAAAAATTACTTTCCTGATTGTAATTTCCACTATCGTTTTTAACATGTTCATTAAAATACAGTAAATCTTCCTGGCAACAAATCACAATTAAAGAGCAAGTACATATTCTTTCTATTTTCATAAAGCAGTGGTTTCTCCTGTCCCCAAATTTAACCCAATTTCAGGAAGATAATTCTTCCTTTGATTTGATTTATATTCTTTGCTTTTGTTAGCCCTTGGGGCAATTAACTAAATATAGAAGAAAAACAATGTATAAAAAAGTGAAATGGTCATATTAAAATTACCGATAAAATAAAGGGATATGGTCATCTTTGTGTCTCAATAAATGAACGGGTAACACACTGAAGCCCTAATTCTATGGGAATTGGGGATTTAGATTCTACAGTTCTTTTAATCTCAGAAGTGCTTTCTTCCAGACATGTACCTTCTTCCTGCTTGTATGAGATCACCAACTCTGTAGTTATAGGGCTCAGAAACGTTAAGGGTAAGAGAATTGTGCCAAACACAAGCAGTGTGCAGCCATTAGAGCAAATCGGGAAAGGTCCATGGACAGTGTTTGCATCTAGAAGCACAGTTGAGAGGCTCTTCCACCAAGTTCATGAAAGAGCTACATGAAGCTGTGAGCAAGCTGTCTCCCATCAAAAGTGTGGCTTTGAAAAAGACCAGTTGTCCTGAGAAATCCACATACACACAACCAAGGTGACCAAGTGAGATCTTGGTAAATAAAAGGCCTTGAACTTTTGATTCCCAACTAGCCACGATGGCAATATTCTACCTCCGACCCTATTTAATTCTCTGTCAGTGTCAGTCTTGCTCACTGTGCAAGGTTCAGTAGATGTCAGAATATGTCCCAGTCATATTCCACAATCTAGGTGAAATAAATAAGCTGGTAAAATGCTGAACTGGGCAATTGCTATATCCACAGAGAAACTACCTTTCTTAATGCCAGTTATGTTAGTGGTAGATCTCTCCTTTTGTATCACTCCCTAATGTTGGCCCTGGCCCAGGCATGGTAATAGCACCAGCTGCAGCCATTAAGGCTTACCATTAGCAAGTTCCAGGGTTATGGGAAGGTTTGCCAATTCTAAGGGAGAGGAGAATTGAGACAACAAGGGCATTTGAGAGGATGCATATACATTTGCATATGTATAAATGGGATTTATATCCAAATTCGGAGCTGCCTTTCAGCAATTACTATAGTTTCACAATTGTGGACAACTATTCCCACTTTTCATCCAATAGGCATAGTCTAAAAAACCAGAACTCAGTTAATGTTACTTTTAAAAGACAACATTTAAGACACAGTGTTTTAGTATACACCTAGACAATCATTTCCTTGAGGTATGTGTGTGTGAGTAGTATTCTTAGTGAAATCATTGAAATCCAGAGAAAATTCATTTGTGTCATAAGCAGAGACTATTGTGATATAATAGGCAGCATGAGATTAGAATCAGGAAACCTGGATATAAATGCTCTCTCACTGTATCAGTACTTGTTAATGGAAGAGAGCTTGCTGATAGGAAGGGTTGGTAGGAAAAATGACAGTGTCATACATGAATGTATAAAAGCCTAAATGCTTTTTGTACATTTTTATTTATGGAGGGCGTTGTATATTGAACGCATTGGCGCTCTATCTGCATACTGTTCCTGTTCATAAAACTAATTCTAAGAACAGAGAAATTATTTGAATGAGACTTCAGAGAGAAAACATGTCACTTATCCTGTAATTCTGGAACTATCCCTTTCAACAAGGATGGGCAACTACGATCCATTTATATCTGTGGACTCTTAACTCCCAAAATTCCTGAGCCAGCATGGAAATCTGGGAGTTCACGTCTACAGGTCATGAAGGGGCCATAGTTGCCCACTCCTGCAATTGAGGTTTCATGTTTTTGAAGCAAAAGAGACAAAACTCTACCCTTTCTCATGAGTTAGAAAAAGTTAATGTTGGGGCACTTTGTATATTGGTTGGCTATCAAGTAAGCTGAAGACTTGTGGGCCCCTATGTTTTGTTAAAGGGGCATTTCCTAAGCACAATGGTTTCTTTCATCAAGCAATCTGTTGTTTATTTCATAGTAATCCATTATAGATGGAATAATAGAGACCATATTTCTGTTCGGCAATTTTCCATGTATGATTACATTTGTTATTGGTAATGTAAGCATTATTCAAGATCTTCATTTTAGTCTTGTGAACTCACCAAAAAGTTCATTTTGTTTATTTGTGGTAGGACAGCACATAAT
Organism: Bothrops alternatus; assembly: GCA_034064705.1. NCBI lineage: Eukaryota > Metazoa > Chordata > Lepidosauria > Squamata > Viperidae > Bothrops > Bothrops alternatus. The sequence continues at coordinate 5,388,149 of JARGCV010000039.1, read as the reverse complement.
TTCTGTAGTTTTTGCTGAGCAGAAAAAAAAAATATCTATGTCCATCTCACCTTTGTATTATTCTATTACTACACGATAGATGAGGCCTGAAATAAAATTGTTTTAAAGATGACAGTTCTGCTGGGCTGGATGACTGTGCTGTGGACCTGGCTTAAGATTAAGTTACAGGTCTTCACTGAATTCTTAATAATGAAGATTTCTTGGTTATTTGGCTGAGTATTCTATGTTTCTTAATAACTTTTTCTTCTCTTGCCTTTCTCCTATTAGCTGGATTGCCGTTTTTGATCATTGAAACAAGCACAATCGCACCCTATCCACGGGGATTTTATTGTAATGATGAAAGCATCCGTTATCCTATGAAAAGTGGAGAGACCATCAATGATGCTGTGCTATGTGCTGCAGGCATTCTTATTGCCATACTTGCTGTAAGTAAGACAAAAACAGAAATCTGCATCTGGTAACCAAATTTGCAACAAAATGTTTTCTGCCTTTAAGCAGAATAATTGGCAAAGCCATAATGTTGGGTTTTTGGTTTGACATGCTTCATGACTTCAGCCATGGTTGGTTTTTTTAAACACCAGTGCTTAAATTAAACTCAGCCACTGGATCGTAAACAAACTACTTGTACCTGTCTTTTGGTACAATTCATAAATAGCTAGTCATTTAACTATCTTTTGGGGGGGCAGAAAGGATGTGGAGTAACTGGCTTTCATATTACAGTTTCAACTGCAAAATATATTTGGCCACTATACAGATCAAAATAATGTAAATGAAGTTAGGATATCCTATCTCTGAGAATGGTATTAGGCGATTAAGAATGTAGCACTTGGAAAACTTTATGAATCAAAACATATACAAATAATCTCAAAGTAAGGACACGATGGCCTTTCAGAACCATGCAAACAAGATAAATCCCACAAAATTTAGTTCATACCTAGGAGTTTTGAAGGTTCTGGTGCACAGTATCTCTAGATTGATAGGTTTTTTTTTTATCAAACTACTGTATCTATATTTCATGATGAATCATGAAGTATATTCTTTCTTGGAATTAGCCATTATCTGTAAATATTTCTCACATGGTATTGGGTTCAAAGATAAAAAATAAAGAAGTATAATTTGAAATGAAATATGAAATTGGAAAAATAAAGAGGAGTAGGGTCTATAGTATATAGCAGGGGTCTTCAAACTTGGCCCTTTTATGACTTGTGGACTTCAACTCCCAGAATTCTTCAGCAAGCATGCTTGGCTGAGGAATTCTGGGAGTTGAAGTCCAGAAGTCATAAAAGGGCCAAGTTTGAAGACCCCTGGTATATAGGGTCTATGGGTCTATATTACCATAGTTCTTTGCACTGAAATAATAATTTGCTCGATACTCTTGCTTGGAGACATTTCTGCAAATATTTTCTCATTATCAAATAAGATTTTTGATCTTGGAAGGAGTGAACTTTGTATATCATAGGCAATAAAGGGACACTATTTTATGCACAGACACATAAATGGAAATGGTTTTATAATTGAATTTTTCTAACCACCAAGAGCCTCAACCCAGATGGGATGTCAAAGTAATTACAATGTGCAACAAGAATAAATCTTTGGCTATGTTTTGAAGCCATAGTTTATTACATGTGATCCCATAAGCTATGATTTACATTTGCTCTGCAAAGTAGATGAAACTTTCGTTTGTTAAAATAAGTAGGAATTAATTCCTTGAATGCATAAAGGAAGAAGAAGGAGACAGTCCATGAAGTCAAGGGTGATTTTTACAGTAACAAATAATGGTTTGGTATGCTTATGAAGTAAGTTATTCTGATAAATGCTGGAAAGTTGGGTTATGTTTCTGATTAAACTAGGAGATTTAAGTGCAGGGCTGCACGTGATCAGCTACACAAAACCACTGATTTGTAGGCAAATGTAATGTCCATATTTCAGAACAATTTCAGTAACTATTTACATAACTAATCTTATGAGAAGAAATTTTTGTTCACATGAATGGCCAACTTTGTTATTTCCTCTGCCAGGCAATTCATTCATTTTTGAATGCCAGCATGATGACTGGACTGGTCAGTCAGATGCCATATTTTTAGTCTTCTCAGATGAGAGGCTGTCCTTTCCCCTCTTTTTCCTTTTTAATTGTTTTTTCCCCTTCAGAAGTTTTTTTTAAATATATTTTTTTTAAAAAAATATGATCTAATTGTCATCAGGCCCCAGTTTTAACAGATTTGGATACCTTACTACCCCACTTGTTTCAGCAGTGGGATAGGGATGAAAATCAAAATGGCCACTGAGAAGCAGTGCCTAAAGAAGGTCAATCATAAGAATCACAAGCTGATTTTCAGGTAGAAAGTTTGGGAGTGGAAATTATTTTATGAGAAGTTAGTTTAATAAACTAAATAAGGACTGTTTCTGATTTCTAGTATGCTTTACAGATAGTACTGGCTTAGCAACACTAATTGGAATTGGAAACCCCGTTAAGTGACATGGTGATAAGTTGAAAAATCGCATGACTTAGTGACAGCAGTTCTGGTTGCTGTCATTAAGTAAGGACAGCATGGGTTATTAATATTAAACAAGGACCTCGCATATCTATTACTTCTGACTTCCTGCTAGCTTTTTGATTAACTTTACTTGTAGGAAGCCAACAGGGAAGGTTGCCAATCATAATCATATGATCATGGGATTTTGTCGACTGGACATAAGTCCTGTTTGATTCCTATTGCAAGTTCGAACAATTGCTGAACAAATGCTCATTAAGCAAGGACCACCTGTGTTGTATTGGTCAGTGACAGAAATAAATATGATAAAGTGATAAAGTATGTATTAATAATACTCACGTAACTATTAATCAGTTTTATTATAACAAAAATGGCAGATTAATTAAAAACTAAAAAGGAAGACACAACCAAACAATGTTAAAAAATGCTTCTGGGTTAGATTTACAGATTTTTAAAAAATTAAATTACAGTAACCAGTACTGGGAAATATAAATGAATTGATACTATTAACATTTTTAAAAAGTGAAGAAAGCTTTATTAGTTACAGTGAAATAGAGAGATACAATTTTGACTCTTCTTTAAAAAAATAGAGATGATAGAGGTAGAGAAGATACAAATAAAATAATTACTGCAAAATTTAAACACAGCATTTTTTAATTGGGTACATTCTAGTTGATACAGCTATGTCTACAGCTTAATGCTCCTTGTACTAGTCTTGTAACCACTTCAGCTAAATAAAGCGTTGCAACATTGCTATTGTGTACATTACCTGCTCATTAGAAAGGCAATGACTGATGAATAACCGAGTGACAGAAAGAAGATAATTGTTTAGATTACCATTTCTATTCTGTACTAATTTTATTTGTGTAATCGTGACCTACATAGCTGAAAGAGCCATAGCATCTGTAATCCCTGCAGGTTGAAAAATTATATTTCATTGTTTCCAAAATCTTGTAGACTTGCAGATAGCTATCCAAAAAACAAATACATGTTTCCTTTGAAAGATATAATTTATGATCCAGGATTATTTGAAATCTTCAAGAATATACAGCATCCCTATTCTTCTCTTATTCTTTTTGATTGTTTTCAAACAGGATAGAAACATTGGGGAAGATTAAGCATTCATTTTAATTGCTAGAACTTTTTAAGGGTGAAGGATTTTTTGTTGTTGTTATCAACAGAATATCTGTGAGAGGTCTAGGTCATGTTTTATGAAGCTTCCAGGATTCCCGAAGTTCTTGTTAAATAAACTTTGGAGGTTATGACCTTTGTCTCCTATGGTGCATGACAGGATATGAATGCACAAGGCACTTCAGATACTAATTGCCTTAGGGACCATGTTTCCAGACCTCCCCTAAATAATCCCAGAGATTATCCCAGTGTATATTTCTTTCACCTTAGAAGATGCAGCTTAATTTTTGAGGTTCTCATATTATGCACTAGTCCTGGTCATGATTTATAAAAGTTCCCCTTATAGGCCAGCTACTAAGTGTCTCATTTGTAATAAAAGACTTTCTCTTTCCATATTTGAGTAACTAGAGTTATTAATCTTTTGACATCTGTGTCTTACCAGTTTAGAAGAGACACTTGATGTACATAGGTGAAGTAAAGATCAAATGCATACTTATATGGGACTAAATTTAATTGGGCACTCTAGCCTTTGTTTCTAAATAAACATACACAGACATAATTGCGTTGCACGTTCTTGAACAGAATTTAATTTGTGTTTTTATATAGTAGATTACACTGAAGTTCTTAGAGGATAGGGAAGTAGCTCCTCCAATAATTCATATGCTACCTATGTCAGTCATTTAGATAATATACCCACATTGAGCTACAAAGTTTGACAGAATATAGTATATTTTGGGGAGTGGGGTGAGAGAAACAGTTATGCTGTACAACTAAAAATAAGATAAATATGTATGCTGGTAGTCCTTGCTTGCCAAATAAGATAAATATGTATGCTGATAGTCCTTGCTTGCCAACAGTTCAGTCAGTGATAGCTCAGAGTTATGACAGTACTGAAAAAACAGATTTAAGCCTGATCCCCCAACATTTCAGTAGTCCCAGCACTTGGCCCCTGGCTCACACTTATGATGTTCGCAGTATTCCATTTGTGACCTTTCCTAATGGCTCCCCACAAAAAAGTAAATGACAAAGCTGCACGAGCAGTTGTGGGCCTTCCTCGCTGTGCCCACATTTCATCAACTCTCTGCATGCTGCATTGGTTGCCTATTGGTCTCCGAACCCAATTCAAGGTGTTGGTTATTACCTATAAAGCCCTTCATGGCATGGGACCAGGTTACTTACGGGACCACCTTCTGCCACATACTTCTCTACGACCGGTGAGAGCGCACAGGGTCGGCCTCCTCCGGGTCCTGTCAGCGAAACAATGTCGTCTGGCGGGCCCTAGGGGGAGGGCTTTCTCTGTTGTGGCGCCCACCCTCTGGAACCAACTGCCTCCTGAAGTCCGCGTTTCTCCAACTCTCCCGGCCTTCCGGAAAAACCTAAAGACTCATCTTTGCCGGCAAGCCTGGGGATGATTGTGGTTGATTGATGTATTGAATGTGTGTTTATTGGTTTTTAGATATTCTGTTTGGGTTTTTTTATATTGTATTTTTTGATATGTATATGTTGTTAGCCACTCCGAGTCCCCTGGAGAGGAGCGGCATACAAACCCAAATAAAATAAAATAAAAAATAAAATAAAGTATAAATCGTTTGCACCCTCCCCTTCCCAGTAATAGCCAATCCTGACCCTGCCGTGCTGTCATTATGCTTCTTATTTTATTTATTTATTTATTTGATTTGACTTCTATGCCGCCCTATTCCAGAGAACTCAGGGCGGCTCACAACATAAATAGAAATCACCAGTTAAAATACATATATAAAAAACCCTAAGTTAAAAGAAAACCAATCATTCAACAAACATACACACAAACATACACTGGCTAGGGGCAAGATGTTAACTGCCCCAGGCCTGCCGGCAGAGGTGTGTTTTAAGCAGTTTACGAAAGGCGGAGGCAAGTTCTATTAGAGCAGGGGTGTCAAACTGCCGGCCCATGGGCCGGTTTCATCATACCTGAGCCGCGTCGGTTTCATCATATTACCTATTTGCCAGTCTCCCTGTGAACTGCCAAGAATGTGCTTAATGACCCACGATTCTTGCTTTAGTGATGGTCCCAATTATCATTATTAACTGAGGACTGCTGTATTCAATTTATTGAAATCTTAACAATTTTCCACCTGATTGGATCCTTGAAAATACAGATGGTCCTCGACTTACAACCACAGTTGGGATCAGAATTTCTGTTGCTAAGCAAGGAGGCTGTTAAGTGAGTCGTGGCCTTTTTTGCTATGGTTGTTAAGCCAAATCCCTGCAGCTGCTAAGTGAATCCAGTTTCCTCCACTGATTTTGCTCATTGGAAACTGGCTGGGAAGGTTGCAAACGGTGATCACAGGACTTCAGGATGCTGCAGTTGTCATAAATACATGCCGGTTGCCAAACAGCTACATTTTAAATTCATGATCATGTTGCTGCGACCATCATATGTGCGACAATCATGTATAAGCCTTTTTTTTCTGGTGCCATTGTAACTTTGAATGTTGTTAGTTGAAGACTACCTGTACAGTAACTTGAAAATTAAAGAATTCCTACTTGGGAAGGGGCAATTGCAAGGATGACTTGGCAGATTCAGAGAGGCAAGTTCTATTAGAGCAGGGGTGTCAAACTGCCGGCCCATGGGCCGGTTTCATCATACTGGAGCCACGTCGGTTTCATCATACTGGAGCCGCATCCACCCCATTGCCGGCAATGGCAAAAAAGCTCCGATACGTCGCGCGATGTCATGTGACGTCGCGAGTTTGACATGCCTGTATTAGAGGCTTTCCAAGTATTTGCTAAAAACAGTTTTCAGCATAGTGAAATGCTGTTCCTAACATCACTATTCCCCTTTAAACATTTCCACCAGTTCACACCACGTGGATCCTCTTTGCTGGAGACACAAGTCAGAAGAAGAGCTTAATATCTTTAAAAGTTGTTTATTCAGGATGAAGTTTCAGCTTTTGCACATCTGTACTGAATTAGTTGCCGGAGCATTCTTTCTTTTTCTTCTTACTAAAAAAAAACCCCAGGGTTTAGCATTTGCCAAAAGAACAAGATTCTCCTACTTCAACTTATTAAGGGTTTTGCCACAATTTTGGCTATAGGAGGATGGGTCATGACTGTGTAATGGCATGCTGGTAGGAAGGCAAACTCTCCAATTTTCAAACTGCTATATTTGTGCAATTATCAAGACCACCAGCAGTAAAAGAAAATATTAATCTTGTCAAATACTCACACGTGTCCCTTAGGCAGGTTATTAGTAGTTTTTTAAATGGAGCCTATTTTTGTATATTCCAAAGATAAAATCATTCTGTAGTTTTTGTTACTTTTCCCCCCTAATTTAGTTATAATCATATTCCTGGTTACATGAGATTAAGTTTGATTGTGCCCAATCTGTGTTGTAAATTTAAATCTTACAATGTTTCGCTAGATCAGGCAGAATTTATTTCTGTATCTTTGATGGTGTATGCAAAACAATGAGAAATGAAGGTAGAAAGATTCAGCTACAGTTTGTGATTAGAAATTTGAAGGCATCACTATTTGATTTCAACTGATCTTAGAGTCAATTTGGTAAAAAAAAAAAATTAGACCGTAGGCTACAATGGAGGCATCAAAATTTCTGCAGCCGCTTTAATTTTTTTGGCAGAGTGAGTTGAAAACAGCAAACATAGAAGAGCTTTTTAATTTTAGAAATTTAAAGCTCTATACTTTTCAAGGATTTGTTGAAATAATATTTGAACATTCTTCCTGAACCTCTTTTAAGGTAAAGATAGTACATATGAAGAACTGATAGCTCCCTAATTGTGCGGCAAAGGGCATATTAGAAAGCTTTCTTACCAATATAGAAAGTATCCTCCTTCACAATAAAAAATTTCAAAATTAAAACTTTTCCCAAAACTCTTCTGCCTTCTAAATCAGGGGTGTCAAACTCAATTTCACTGAGGGCCGCATCAGCATTGCGGTTGCCCTGGGGGGGGGGAGTGGGTGGGTGTAGTCAGAGTGGGTGCAGCCTACTGGATAGAATGGGTGTGGCCTACTGGGTGGGCATGGCCAGTTCTACATCATTTGCGTCAAGGATGCCTATGGGGGCCTGGGCAGGGTCTCTGGCAGAAGGGGGTGGGACCGGGGCAAGTGCCAAGGCATGGTCCACCGGGGCAAGTGCCAAGATGGCCATCACAAAATTGTACATTGGCTCCCAGCTGACCTGGGCCAGGACCAAGGCAGCAGGGGCCGTTCCCTCACTGTTTCCAGGATGGCTTCGCGGGCCTCATGAAACCACTTTGCGGGCTGCATCTGGCCCCTAGGCCTTGTGTTTGATATGTCTGTTCTAAATGTTTACTTTTGGCATGATTAATTGACAAGGTTAACTTTTGGACGGAACAATGTATTACATATACTTTGTGCAAACCTTTAAAATGGCAAATAATATCAGTACTGTTTATTATTATGAAATCTATAATATAAAAATAGTATAGTTCATATATTGTAGGTGAAACAGCAGCTAAGCAATCTCAACTCACTCATGCAGACAAAAAGATGGATGTATTTAATGTAATCCAAGAGAAAAAAAGTTACAAAATGGAAACAGAAATTACTTTTGTTTATTTTTGGAAGAGAGAGGGGGAGAGTAGAATGGGGACTTAGGAACTGCAAACAGTTTGGGCAAAGAGACTGAGATATAGTTTAAGAATTAAGGACAAATAAGCATGAAAGGATTTCCTTGGAGAAAAACTGAAGATGACAGAATAGATTTAGGGAACAATAAAGTATCACAAAAGAAAGAGAAGTTAAAAAGATAAAAAAATCTGAGTCCCTATTTCTCTCCTCTTTCCTCACCCACCATATATCAGAATAGTGAGTGTGACAGCAACCGAATGCTTCCATGAGCACTATGAAAAATCAGGTGTTGTGCAAAGATGACTAAATTCATTGGTTGGTGCACTCAACCATTCCTCCTCCTCCTCCTCCCCATACCTTGGTAGAAACCAGCAATAATGTTTTGGATCCTGCCAACCAGAAAACCAATTGAATCTTGAAATTATCTTCAAATGCCTCTGAAGCTATTTGAAAGGTCCTGATTTGATCCGATGTCCTAAATTGATTATTTGACTAGTGGGGTTGATTCAGTCAGATTTTCTTCAAAGCAGATAACCCCTTCAAAGTTCTGCATAGGACAAGCGGACCTGTGTTAGATGTATTGGGGTGGAAGTATCAATCTCTGTAAAATCCAAAGAGATTTTTTTGTTTTTCTCTCTATCATGTTTTTATGCACTAACCATTCATCCATACCCCAGGAAAGGATTTGAAACAGTCATTTGAAACAGTCAGATTTGTATATTTTCCTTGTATTTAATCAAATATATTGAATGTAGGCTTACTACAGGCCATATTTGCCTATTCATATCTGGTGGAAATACATTCCAAAGTGTCCACAGAAACCACCAAGGATTTGTTCCAGTAAAGGAACAATGTTTCAGTTGCCTGTAAATAACTCCAATAGACCATCTGGCAATTAATTTCATTCTTCCAAAGAAAAAGAGATTGAGACAGAGATGCCTTTATTCATGCCATATGCAAATCTAGTTTTTGGCTTTCTGCCTGCATTTGAAGGTAATCCAACAAATAGACAAGCCATCAGCTGGGCAGCACTTGTATCTCAAGGATTTCCAGAAGATTTTGGAACAGGCCAGGTCCTAAACCAGGGCTAGGCAATCTTGGCTCTTTTATGACTCATGGACTTCAAATCCCAGAATTCCTGAGCCAGGAATTCCTGAGCTGAAGTCCATGAGTCATAAAAGAGCTAAGGTTGCCTACCCCTGTCCTAAACCTAGGTAGCTTTAGTGAAGCTCCAGAACTTTCATATCAATTTCCGTTTGGGAAAGTATTGCAATTTTGCAATCCAAATAATTCATGGAGCTTTATTTATAAACTAAAAATACCGTTATGTTTGTCTTAAATTTTATACCATGAAGTAACCACGAATGCTCCATTTTTAGATTAATTCATTTACTTGTCTTTTCTTTCACATCCTTATTCTGTAGTTTACATAATCCTACATAATCCATCTCTTCATTCAGCTTCTGTTTTCCACAACCCAGTTTCTCAAACCAAGAAATCTAGATCTTACTTGCATTTATATATATATATATATATATATATATTCATCTCCTTTCTGCAATCTGGACTTGCAGGGCAGAATAATCTTCTATGAATTATATCTGTGTATACTAACTGCTATCTTAGAAAGAATCTTCATGGGCTTTGACCCATGATTGTTTCTTATTAGACACTCTTAACCAACAATCAGTAAGCTTAGTGGCTGCTCAAAACCAGCAATGAATTTTTGAAGCATCTGTAAACCATATTCACATTTTACATTTTTTTCTCTTTCTTATGTGAATGTAGATGAAATGTGCTAAGCATTAAAAAGAAAAATTGGGGATTCTATTGAGCAATCTGATGTCCCCACCTGCAGTGATGTGTGTTTTGTATGTTTATAAAGAAAGACCTTTATTGTGTTGACTCTTCAGCTCTGGACTAACATTTTTCATTTGGTTTATTTCCTCTTGTTTCTTTTAGTTGTTTTATGGCTTTGGCATACTGACTTCTCATTTTATCATTCGATGCTACATTGATTTTTCAGATTCTTCTTTCAGGATGGAATGCTTGGAATTCTGCTAGGATTAAAGACAACTTTAGAAATTAAGACATTGAAGATCAAATCATAGGTTTCCTTCAGAAATAACAGTAAACATAAATACAGTTTCCTAGAAGTAGTGTAATCCATTGATTCTCACTTTGTATCTATAAAGTAGACTTAATTCTTGAAAAAATATCTTTCTCTTTCGCTTGAGACATTGTAAAAGTTTTAGGTTTTTTTAGTTCCATGTTTTAGTTTCACTAGAAGTAATTAGTAAAATTGGAGTTCAGATCACCTATTTTGAAAATACGGCAAAAAGTAATTAAACTTATGTTTCCCTTTCATTGAGAGTAAACATTTGGACTTGATTAAACTGTATTTTCATTAAACTGTCTTCAGTTTTTGAAATTAAAAGATGCTAGGCAAGCAGGTTTATACAGGCAATTACTATTATTACTATTAACTCCAAGGCACTTCCTGTAGATTTATTTTATTTTTTATTTATTTTATTTGGGTTTGTATGCCGCTCTTCTCCAGGGAACTCGGAGCGGCTAACAACATATACATAACAAAAAATACAATATAAAAAACCCAAACAGAATATCTAAAAACCAATAAACACACATTCAATACATCAATCAACCACAATCATCCCCAGGCTTGCCGGCAAAGATGAGTCTTTAGGTTTTTCCGGAAGGCCTGGAGAGTCGGGGACTTCAGGAGGCAGTTGGTTCCAGAGGGTGGGCGCCACAACAGAGAAAGCCCTCCCCCTAGGGCCCGCCAGATGACATTGTTTCACTGACGGGACCCGGAGGAGGCCGACCCTGTGCGCTCTCACCGGTCGTAGAGAAGTATGTGGCAGAAGGCGGTCCCGTAAGTATCCTGGTCCCATGCCATGAAGGGCTTTATAGGTAATAACCAACACCTTGACTTGGGCTAGGAGACCAATAGGCAACCAATGCAGCATGCGGAGAGTTGATGAAATGTGGGCACAGCGAGGAAGGCCCACAACTGCTCGCGCAGCTGCATTTTGCACTAATTGTAGTCTCCGAACACTCTTCAAGGGTAGCCCCATGTAGAGAGCGTTGCAGTAGTCGATCCTCGAGGTGACAAGGGCATGTGTGACTGTGAGGAGCGACTCCCGATCCAAGTAAGGACGAAACTGGTGCACCAGGCGAACCTGGGCAAATGCCCCCCTCGCCACTGCCGACAAATGATGATCCAATGTCAGCTGTGGATCGAGGAGGACACCCAAGTTGCGAACCTTCTCTGAGGGGTTTATAGATTCACCCCCCAGGGTAATGGAAGGACAGATAGAAGTGTCCTTGGGAGGCATCACCCACAGCCACTCTGTCTTATCGGGGTTGAGCCTTAATCTGTTAACACCCATTCAAACCCTCATAGCCTCCAGACACCAGCACATCACCTCGACCACTACACTGATATGGCCAGGAGTGGAAATGTACAGCTGAGTATCATCAGCGTACTGATGGTATCTCACTCCGTGGCGGTGGATGATCTCACCCAGTGGCTTCATGTAAATGTTAAAAAGTAGGGGGGAGAGAACCGACCCCTGAGGCACCCCACATGGGAGTAACCTAGAGGTGGACCTCTGGCCCCCCACAAACACCGACTGTGACCGACCAGTGAGATAGGAGGAAAACCACCGCAATACGGTGCCCCCCACTCCCAATCCCTCCAGCCGGCGCAGAAGGATACCGTGGTCAATGGTATCGAACGCCGCTGAGAGGTCAAGAAGCACCAGGATAGAGGACTGGCCTCCATCCCGGGCCCGCCAGAGATCATCCATGAGAGCGACCAAAGCAGTTTCGGTGCTGTAGCCGGGCCTGAACCCCGACTGCAGAGGGCCCAGATAATCGGCTTCCTCCAGAGACCGCTGGAGCTGATGTGCCACCACCTTTTCAACAACCTTCCCCACAAAGGGAAGGTTGGAGACCGGACGATAGTTGGTCAAAATTACGGGATCCAGGGAAGGCTTCTTGAGGAGGGGGTGCACAAGTGCCTCCTTTAAGGGAGCCGGAAAGGACCCCTCCCTCAAAGAAGCATTGACAATCTCCTGGATCCAGGTACGTGTCACCTCCCTACTGGCTGAAACCAGCCAGGAAGGACACGGGTCCAATAAACAGGTGGCAGAACTTACAGTTCCAATGGCCCTGTCCACTTCCTCAGGCGTAACAGCCTCAAACTCACCCCAGATGACCGGACAAGAACATGCCCCTGTCCCCTCGACTGAATCATTATCAGTCGACTCTGCTACACAATTGGAGTCCAGGTCAGCCCGGATCTGAGCCACTTTGTCTGCGAAACAGTTATTAAAGTCCTCAGCACTACCCTGCAAGGGAGGCCCCGGACCCCTTGTGTTAATGAGGGACCGGGTCACCCTAAACAGGGCGGCCAGACGAGATTCCGCAGACGCGATCAAAGCAGAAAGATACAAAGATCTTGCCGCCTTAATCGCCTTCAGATAGGCTTTAATAAATAAGCTCAATCTGGTTCGATCAGATCCGGACTTACTTCGTCTCCATCGCTTCTCTAGACGTCTCTTATGGCGCTTCATCCCCCTGAGTTCCTCGGTAAACCAAGGAGACCTCCTGGGGCCAGTACCACGGAGAGGTCGCAAAGGCGCAATCCGGTCAAGCCCCCTTCACGGCCATATTCCATGCCGCTACCAGGGAGTCCGCCGGACTGTGGATGAGGGAGCTCGGTAATTCCCCAAGCGCCGTCTGAAAACCAATTGGATCCATCAGGCGTCTGGGGCGGAACCACCTAATCGGTTCCGCCTCCCTGCGAGGAAGGATTGGGGCCGTAAAATTCAGTCGAAGCAAGAAATGATCGGTCCATGACAAAGGCAAGATATCTAAGCCCCTTAAAACCAAATCATTACCCAACTGCTCCGAAAGGAAAATCATATCCAGGGCGTGTCCACCCTCATGTGTCGGACCCTGCACTACTTGGGTCAGGTCCATGGTTGTCATGGCGGCCATAAACTCCTGTGCCAATCCCGAGGACTCACCAAGCGACGGCAGATTGAAGTCCCCCAAAACCATAAGCCTGGGGAACTCCACTGCCAGCCCAGCAACCTCCTCGAGTAGCACAGGCAGGGCTGATGCCACGCAGCTGGGAGGCAGGTACGTAAGCAATAAGCCCACCTGTACCCCTAGGTCCAGCTGTGGAAATAACCTAGTTAAAGCTTGTGAATTGTGCTAATAAAAGCATGCTACCTATCGAAGTAACAGAAAACTATGAGCAAGTATAAACTCATCCATGATCGTAAGGACCATTGCACTAATAACTGAATGTAAACACCATCAAGAGGTGAAAACCCTTATTCAAATATGCTTATGCTGATTGTATTTCAAGTTGTAATACAAGTTTATTGTATTATAAAATAAGATATTTTAGCATTGCTTTTAATGCACAATCATTTGCATTGATTATGTCATCTATCTTGAAGCACGTACCCAGACTTAAATATTCCCTTTTCTGTCTCATATACTTCAAGGAAATTGCAGATTTGTGACCCTTTTTTTCATTTCCAGTCCTCTATCCAAAACTATATAGCAACTGGATGACATAAGCATATAATTGGGAGGCAAGCTATAAATGCTGATTTATAGCGCTCCAAAAATTAAGCCCTTGCCTGATTAATTTCACTGTGCTTTCTAAATAATGCCACGAAACAAATTTATTTTTGAAATGGCCTTTCTAAATGTCATGGCTCCATATAATGAGGCTTTTAGTAGAAAATTATTGTTGATGGTTTGAATAAATACTCATATAGCCTTGTACATTACAGTGTAAGCAAAAGGTCACAGATATTTGACTATATCTTGTTTTAAATGTCCTTAATCTGGTACTCCCAAGACAGCTTGGTGCCTATCTTTTGGAACAAGGTTCTCTCCAAGATGCAGATGGCCTTCACTCTGCCATTGTTTAGATTAGATGAGTTGTGAATACCTAGTTCTTCACCCAGCCCTTCGAGGAGGGACAGTGAGATCCTTCGTTCTATCATACTTTCCATGTTTTTCTTTATTTTTATGCTTTATTGTAATGTCTTTGATCGTTTGAATAGCCCTATGTTCATTCAGGCCTGAGTGCATACAAATTAGTGTTTATTATTAAATTATTATAATTCCATTATCTCAGCTGGCATAAAATGATGGAATTTTAGTCCAATACATTAGAATTATAAGCAGAATCAGTATAAACAACACTATTAGTTAAGAACATTTTTAACGATTCAGGATTATTCCCCCCACACACACACACACTATTATGTGGCCTGTGGTATAATAGAAATGAGACTCAAACATGAAGTCTTTTTCAGGATAGTTTGCGGTTTTGCCTTAGAATAAGTTATATAATAAAATAATCAATTGAAACTAAACCTAAAGATATTTAGGAGCTATAAAGAAAGTGCTTCTTTAAACACTGTAAAATAAAACTGGAGATGAGAGGACAACCACCACTCGTAACATTCTTAAATAGGAAGATAAGATAAATAAGATTTGTTGTGGGCATACATGGAAGATACCGGTAAATCTCCCTGTGGCTTAGATCAGGTTGGGTAACTATAGCAACTTTATGATCTGTGGACTTCAATTCCCAAAATTCCTGTGTCACCATGGATGTTTCAAGAATTCTGGGAAGTCCACAGGTCATAAAGTTGCCATAGTTGCCCACCTCTGACTTAGACTGTTGTTTTTCAACCTTGGCATTGTTGAGGAATTTTGGGAGTTGAAGTCCACACATCTTCAAACTGCCAACATTGAGAAACACTGGCTTAGACATTTGGGTGCAGTTATAATAGTAGCATTTTAAAAGCTCTCAATCCAGAAGGCAAGCTTGAACTCAGAGGATTAGTTTAGGAACTGTTGTGCTTGTGGAATTACTTGCAATTCTCGACTACACCTGAAGCTTATATTTTGCAATTTCTGAAAAGCAATTGTCCAATAAGTGGTGTAATGATGCCAGAAACGCCCACACCTTTTTGATTTTATTTTATTGGGTTGCTTTCAGGTAATAGGCAGTACATGGCATGTTCAAATGAAACCAGCTGGACTAGTTTTTTCTAATTATGTCTCTCCAGGGTTGTCATTGCCTGTAGGTTAAGACCTAGAACAAAGATATCAGGATAATCCTAAATTTTGCAACTTTTAAAACAGTAACAAGGTCTTACAGAGCCTTCTGATTTAATATCAAACCCACATTATACTTATAGTTTGGGGATCAATAAATTGCTCTGAAGTATTGTCTGTTTCTATCCTGATATGTATGTTCTCTTTTCAAGATCAGATTCAGTGTCTGGGAAATAATCCAACCACATTTGTGTCATGTGAACTCTTTAATTCAAATGTATAAAACACCTGAAATATGAGTATAAAAACAAAACAACACTCTTCACCAACACACATTTGTAGGTTCACAGAAATGTCTGATTCAGCAAAATGAAGTAGATGTAAGAATTCCAGCGATTGGGTGATGTGGACCACAAACCACACCTGTAGCATCTTTAACCACACTGAGCAGAGTAGAGCTACAGAGGTAGAGTGGAGGATTTCATTTTATTCTTCAGAATAATCACATTGTCATACAGAAAAATGGGTTTAGTAAGTACGAACATGAAGAATATGGAGATTTGTCATTTCACTAGTCAATAGAGCACAGATTTGTTCTTCAAGATGATCTAAAACAGCGGTTCTCAACCTGTGGGTCGCGACCCCATTTGGGGTCGAACGACCATTTCACGGGGGTCACCAAGCACCGCAGTCCGCCATATTTTTTTTTGGTCGGCCTTTTTTTTTTTGGTCGGCCATTTTTTCCCCTATCGTGATGCGGGCCGTCACGCCGCGCATGCGTGATGCGCCCCGCCGTGCATGCGCGATGCTGGCTGTCGCGCCGCGCATGCGCGATGTGGGCCGGGATCAAGCCCCGGAAAAGGTTGAGAACCGCTAATCTAAAACTAGCATGACAGTGACTCATTTAAGCAAATCTTTATTGCTTGTCCCATACAGACTCCTCTGGAAAGCAATAAAATAAATACATTTTATGAACTACAGTAGCCCCCTGTTAATTTGTTCAAATATATTGAAGCTGAAACAGGCAGCCCAAAGTACTATATACTAGTTCCACTGAATGAGTGGCTCTTTTTCTGATAAATAGAATTGTCTATATATGAGCAGTATTTACTGTAATGGAATTAGAAACAGTTTTTTGATAAATCACATCTTTTTGTCAATACACTAAAAAAGCCATATAAGTTCTTAGCGGGAGGAGCAGAGAGAAAATCTGATTCATAGAGGAGAAAAACAAAGCACTGTGTTTATTCATAGCTTGGCAATACATTAATAAACAAAAGCTACCTGCTGCAACTAGTTAGATACTCAGGGAATTTAAGAGAAACTAATGCAGTCAAGGTTAACACACAAAATCAGAGGAGCAAACCCATGTGCCAGTAGACACTCCCATCTACAAATTAATATCTGAGAAGTAAACATAAGTATCTCTTAGCCTTCATCTTCTTCTAGGTCAGCGGTTCTCAACCTGTGGGTCGCGACCCCATTGGGGTCGAACGACCATTTCACAGGGATCGCTAAACACCGCAGTCCGCCATTTCTTTTTTTTGGGTCGGCCATTTTTTTTGGTCGGCCATTTTTTCCCCTTTGCGATGCGGGCCGTCACGCCGCGCATGCGCGATGCGGGCCCGCCATTTTTTTGGGTCGGCCATTTTTTTCTTTTGGTCGGCCATTTATTTTTTTTGGCCAGCCATTTTTTTCCCTTTGCAATGCGGGCCGTCACGCCGCGCATGCGCGATGCGGGCCGGAGTTGAGCCCCAGAAAAGGTTGAGAACCACTGTTCTAGGTCAATACATCCATAACTGTTACTTCATTTCACATCATCTTCCCCTCAATATTAGTAGAAAACACTATCTATAATATACAGGGTGAAGGTCTGGATTTAATTTCAGATGGACTGGTGCTACTATTAGTTGGAATTGAGTTGGTTGGTCAGTGGATCAGGATAGATGATTGTCTTATCTGCTACTTTTCCAAACTACTGCCGAAAACAGCTGCTTCATTATGAAGTTGTAAAATAATGTGGTTAATTTGTTGCTCTGAATACCCTCTTATGTTAGCTGGTAGGCCAACTGGAAAATTAGTAATAAGTGCTTATCATGCCTGAGGCATTGAGTACTCTTGGGTTAGATTTGAGTATTTGGTATGTAAATGAAGATTTGCAAATCATTTCGAAAAATAAAAAAGACCATATTAGAAAAACCATCAGATGTTCAGGCAAAGAGATCACTGTCCCAGACACTGGGAAAAATATGAAATTGTTTGGTACACAAGTAGATTTTTGGCCAACCAGTGTGAGTGTATGATTTCAATATCTGCAAGAATAAGGACTCAAAACCACACTGGGAGGCTTGATTGAATTCTGCATGGCTTTGATGGTATATTTCAAAAGCAAAACTATATGGAAAAAAGTGCCTGAGCACATTTAGCGTTCTGAAATATACTACTAGTTGTTAGATGAACAGTTCAAAACTCTTAATTTGAGCTAATCTACTTTTACAATCTATTTTTCTGCCTGTAATGATTCTCACTTTATTGGCTATATTTTTCCACTGTTAAATGGAAAATTGTGACTTAATAGAAGAGGCAAATCACCTTAAAACTTTCTTCAAGTTAACTTCAGTACTGGTGAGGAAAGACAGTCTGTAGTTTTCTTGGCAACAATATGCCATTTCCTTTTTGTAGATGCTTTCTCAACTCCACAGCCTGCTATTTCCATGTGACCTCCCCAAAAATATATTGGATCCAGTCCAGATTACCTTTTTGCTATCAGCCAAGTTCAACTAGTTGCTGCCAATAATTTGTTACTAACAAATCATTTGGTGAACAGATTTCAGCAGTTACAATGTAATCAGCTATTGTGTTAAAGCTATACAATCTTCAATAAGACTGAATATCCTTTCCAAATGATAGCTTTTTTTAAAAAAAAAGATACACCTTTCTTTTTTACAGATTATTATAGGAGAGTTCTATCGGATCCACTGCCTGAAGGAGAAATCTCGGTCTTTTATCCAGAACCCATACATTGCAGCATTATACAAGCAAGTGGGCTGCTTTGCATTTGGCTGTGCTATCAGTCAGTCCTTTACTGATATTGCCAAAGTGTCGGTGGGACGCCTGAGACCTAATTTCATTGCAGTGTGTATGCCAGATTTTACAAAAATCAACTGCTCCCAGGGTTATATACAAGAATATCAGTGCCTTAATCCTGATGAAAGCAAAGTCCAGGAAGCAAGGTAAGAGTCTTTTTTTTTTCAAACAGACATCTGTAACTCAACCAAAATGATGTCCTTTTGTCTATGTAGATTTCATAAATCTTGCTGAAAAAAATAATATGTGAAAGAAGAACACAAAAGGATATTAACGTTGTTGGGAAATCAAAAGTAAAAGTAAAAAAGCAATTAAGAAGAGGTGTGACTGATGTATTGAAAGAAGTTATTTTCATAAAAGCATAGAATATAATTGTCAAAGGTTAGCTTAAAGATCATCTGCCCACAGTGAGAACACATGACTATATAAGGTTTTTTTTTTGTTTATCTCTATTAATGCTGTACTGGAAACCGGAGAAAGGGAGTAGTCATACCATGCATAGTCAGGATTTTTTTTATCATTAGATAGGATTACAGATTCCAGTTTAATTCAACTGTAAAAATGAATTGGACAGACTCTCTCAGGAAGACACCATCTGTGAATCTACATAGCCTACTAAATTCATATTATACTCTCTATAAGAGGAAGTGTGCTTCCTCACACTGGGTACAGCGATGATTGCATTGTTTCAATTTTCTACTTCTCAAGAGTACATGAATGGACTTCATAGGAAGACTGGATAGCAATTGCACTTAGACTTATATACCGTCCCATTGTGTTTTGCTGCACTCTGGGCAGTTTACAGAGCCAGTGTATTTCCCCCAACAATCTGAGTCCTCATTTTACCAACCTTGGAAGGCTGAGGCAATCTTGAGCTCTGTCAGGATCGAACTCCTGGCAGTGGGTAGTTAGCCTGCAATATTGCATTCTAATCACTGTGCCACCACGGCTCACAATAGTTGTTTAGTAAAACCAAATAGAGATATTCAATCAATTATTGAACGTTACCCAGAGTCACCTAGTTTGTGTGGAGGTGTATAAATGGTTGCAATGACAAGTATTTGATGATTAGTTGTCCTTTTGTTTTATACTACACATAAATCAGTTAACAAAATATTTCTGCTGTCTCTGTAACAATTATTCAATCTTGAATTAATAGGTACAAATGAATTTGGGTAGAATAAAGAGAAGTTTTATTTCTGTGGATTTTTCACCCTAAGAGATGATAAAGCAGAGTAAGCGACCGTTTATTCAAATAACAGAGTAAATGCAATGCTTCATATCTTTTCCTTTTCAGGAAATCATTCTTCTCTGGACATGCTTCCTTCTCACTCTATACCATGCTTTATTTGGTGGTAAGTCTAAAGTTATTTTACTTAGCAAATCATGTGTAATCTCTCTTTCTCTGTCTCAGGTTTATAATGGGAAATGAATGAATATTATGAACGAGAAAAAGTTAAAAAAAGTCACTAGTATATATATTTCATGTAATAGAATAATAGATTAAAGCTTTATTTATTACAACCTAGGATATGACTTCAAAGGGTTGTCTCTTAATCCTAGTTTACATAGTCAAATTTCTAAATGGGGTTGTTTATGCAAGAATAAATCCATGTTAAAAAACCCCATTATTTATGAAGAAGCATAGCCACAGTAATTCAGATTCTACTAGTTCATAGAATATATGATTGAAACTAACTTGACTTTTACAAGTTCATGCATCTGCATACAAAATTGCTTGGAAAATGCAGCAGTGTAAACATGAAGAAATGCAGTCATGTGAACAATGTTATTTTGGCTTCCAGCCATCATTTCCATGTAAAACAATGTGGCACGGATCCTGCAATACTGGTTTCTCTTTTTACATTTAAGAGTTTCTGATAGTTGTTTTGCATCCAGCCGATGTTAGATTCAAATAAGGGTCATAGAGGTTTTTAAAGTTGTAGGATAGTGTTAGGAAGGACTGAAATACTGGAAGATCTCTGAATTTCTGTGATAGACTACCTCTCGTTTGATGATCCAAAAATAATGTTGATTGTTCATGAATGTGGTACAAGTGCTTGCTATCAAAGGGGGTAGAAGTGAAGTAGATAAATCACTATGTTTTGAAATTAAAAAATAGCAAAAGCTTTATTAAGAATGTATTGGACAGAATGGAACAAGAGTTATCGAATAACCCTACATAGAATATACCCATTGATAGCCCAGATTAGCTGGTTGATGCACTTAAAAAAGAACACCACATCTCTGTTCAGGAAGAATAATAAAACAAACCCATGTGGCAAAGGTGTGTACTCTCTCCCCCATGTGTCAGCCTCACTAGGTAGATCAGACCAGAAAATCAACTTCACTGGAAAGATGGCAGAGATTGAGATTAGCTATAGTAACAGGATTTTGTGAGATTGTGCTGCACTTCCTCTTCCTAATAGTCCAGTGAATTTGGAAGGCATCTGCCTGAGATACTTTCAAATGTTATCTCATTCTGGACTTAAAAATGTTTTACCCTTTGTTGCTTTAGCAGTGATCATCTTCCTTAGGGTGTCCAGCCTTGGCAACTTTAAGTTTTATGGGCTTCAAGTCTTGGTTGTCTGGGGAATTTTGGGAGTTGAAGTCCACAAGTCTTAAAGTTGTCAGGGTTGGACACCTCTGCTCTATACTGTAACACCTTGATTAAATGATCAGTAGTGACCTGATTAAAACAATAACTCTGATTAATGGCAAATATATTATTAAAACTTTACCCCCTCTTTCTCCCACCATGGTGTTCTATATAATAACAACATATTCTCCTTCCCTATAGCTGCTGCAGGACCATTAACCACAAAGAAACAGATTGGCATTAGAACTGTAGTTAGGCCCAGAATCTACTTCCCATGAGGAAATTAAATACAAATCCACTCAAAATTGCCATGTTCCACTTTGAGATCTAGAACTTGGTTAAGTCTCATGCACACCCAAAATTTCACTATGGAACACTATAGAAACTTGCCTTAGATATAAACAATTGTTTAGTAACGTTAGGAACACAAGAAAGGCTGTATGTTTTTTTCCCCTATACTGTTGAGGAGAATATTTGGATAGAATAAATGAATGAATGAATTTGTTTTCAATTAGAGTTCTCTTTCAATTCTAAAAGAGAGACTCTACTTTTTAATAATTTTAATATATTAACTGGATGCAAGAATGTAATACATTAACTAGATTCTGCTCCTAGTTAAACAGCCTAGTTGGCTATCTAGCCAGCATTAAATCAAATTCAGGTTAACTAATACTACCCATGAACTGTGGTTGGTCAATCTTGATTATCAACTGTCATTTATTAGCTCAGACAATTGTTAAAGAAGTAGGGATAATTTCACACTTACAGGACAAGTAGGGACACTTTAGGGAATAAAAATAACCGCTCTTTATTTTAACTTTAAAAATATAGTTGTAGCCTAGAGGACCAATTCAGCCTCTTGTCTGCATCAGACAAAACTTGAATCCTCTGAAAGATCACTAAAAATCCTTTGCCTCCAAGAGTGGCTGCACCCACATTTTGTGTCCAACATGGGCCAGAGTATGAAATGGGTACAGAAATACAATCCTTGAAATAGGTCCATTGCTTTGAATGTCATGCATTCCTCAGATTTAAAGAAGACTTGGAATGCTTGGAAATCCTTATCTGCCTGGCTATGGTTAAAACAGCATCAAGAGCACAGAGCACAGAACACAGCCAGAGCAAAAAAAAAAAAAAAAAAAAGGGCGCAAAATGTACACCCTTGCACATACTTCATTTCATCAGAAAACATAATGAGATGTTAGGCTGCTTATCTGGCATTTGCATAAGTTGAGTGAAAATTATAATTATCTCTCTCATTAGGCGAAAAGGGGGGAAAAAATAAAAACCTTCCTTTACCCAGAAGCACTCCAGGAAGCAGGGCAGGTGGATTGACTTGCCCACATAGTTTCACCCAAAATTCCTGGGTCTGGCCTTATTTTTCTTTGTCAATGAAAAATGGCTCTGCCCTTCCTTTCCTCTGCTTGTTATGCGAAAGTACTTCCTGACTGGAAGTTAGCTGGGTAAAATTCCTGAAAGAAACCTTGCATAGGTCAATTATGGGTGGAGCAGCCCTAAGCTCTTGGGAAGGAAGAGGGAGAGATTTAATGAGTGATTTGTGATTAAAATATAACATGGGAAAGGCCCTTTCCCCCCCCCTTTTGAGACTTTCCAAAGATCTGTAGGCTCCATATCTGTCATATTCTTAGAAATGAAATAGGAATGGGGGTACTAAGGAGAGATGCAGACTTGAAGGTATAAAAACATTAAATATTTCTATGTATAGGCATTTCTTATTACATTTCGTTCTTGTTGCTGCCTGAAAAGATAAATTAAGACAACTCCCTGCTGTTCTTTCTCCTCCTTTCGCCTTTCCTCTTTAAGTTGGTAGTAATCTTGGAAATTTAATTACCATACATCCAGGCTGTTTGATAGTCTATGACTATGTGAATTTATTTGCTCACGTTTTCCTCTCACTTTTTTTCCCCCTGTAAGGATTTCAAAGTTACTCCGTAAACATTTATCCCATTTCCTCTTTGCAATGTTAAAATAACATGCCCAGTGAATTGGAGGGACGAGCATGCAAGGCAAAAGCAGTGAAAACTTGATTTTATTCCCAGCAATGCATAGATGGAGTGTTTGTGTTTGGCTTTTAGTTATTAGCAATGAGGCTCATCTCTTGGACATTTGGATAAATGATTTATGTAATTCATCACCACTATCATTGCTGGGACAAGGTGGCACATTTTTTTTTTCAACTTAAGATTTTAAAAGGCAGCCTTGCATGTAAAGAATGGTTGGAAGACAAATCTTTATTTAAAGACATTATTTCTTCAAGAAGTAAAGTGTATATTGACCCTCATTTCTAATTGCCTTAACTAGAGTAATGGAGAAGAGTCCTGACAGCTTCTGCAATGCCACATTGTATTGAATACTTTTTGTTTAAAGGGTTAGACCAGGGGTAGGCAACCTTGGCTCTTTTATGACTCGTGGACTTCAACTCCCAGAATTCCTGAGCCAGCACGAGTCATAAAAGAGCTAAGGTTGCCTACCCCTGGGTTAGACAATCGAACAGTAGGGTATGTAGAAAATGCCACCTTAATGTGAGATAGCAGAGGCACGCAGGTCACAATCTTCTAGTCAGGAGGGTATGGTGTTTTTCTATTCAAATCATAATAATCTCTGGACATAGATGTGCTGGGGTATGCAGATTTTATGAAAATATAAAATTTATTGTTTGCAGTCTTCAGTCCCTTTTTAGTGCAACGCTCTATCTTATCCTTAGAATATACTCAGAATTGTTTTGTTTGTTCCTTTTTTCCCCACTTGTTTAATCAGAAGAATCTAATGGTCCTTCCTAGAACTGGAGTGTGGAGAAGAGTTCTTAAAACTTGGCTTTGCACATCAAATTAAATTATGATTTTTTTAAAACAATGCTTTGCTTTAAAAAAAAACCAAAATATCTGGGTGCAAACACAACGCTAAGTCATAAACCATGTTTGCAAACCACAGTGCCTAAGTCTAGACATTGTACAAAGTGAAAATCGGTCTATACCTGGTCTGCACAATTCATCAAGGTGAAAGAGCCACATTGATAAACTAAAAACCCTCAAGAGCCAGAAAGAAATACTGGAAATGTCAATCAGCTATTCTGTGGCTAATGGAGGAGCAGGAACATTGAAGCAAGCAGTGGTGGCTCTAAATTTATTACTAAAAAAAAAAATTGGTGGGTCGCACAAGGTTGCTTGGCAAGCTGTGTGCAGATTACAAGACATATGTTGTGAAGCCTCATCTATATTATGGATTACCACATTGTAGGAACCAAGTAACTGTACAGTGGCTATGTGACAATCTCACTGGGGGGAAAACTCTGATAAAAGTTTAATAAGAGCAAATGGCTATTTGAAGAATCGCATTGGATTTATGAACGTGAGATTGCCATTGCTAGTATCTAAGGGGTCCTAGGAGGATGAAGCTTTGATTTGAACTGGTATCAGGCTGAGTGTACCTGACAAGGTTGAAGATCTATAAATTCTTTCACACTGTACTGATCAGCCAAGACAGCAGCACATTTCATGGAAGCGTAGCTGTTTGTGAAATGTACCCCTTAATTTAATTCAGGAGTAGAAATCTCCAGAGCAAATCCTGGAATTGCTCCAGTGGAAATAGGTCGGTAAGAAAATAGATGCAAGGAAGTTTTAAGATTCACCTTTGGTTTAAATTGGTCGCTTCGGTTTGGATTTTTTTAAAAAAAATATTGGCATGCTCAAACAAGTATTCTATTGCTGCTGTACTGGGGTCTGTCTTTGCATGTTTTGTCTCATACAAAAGTGTTGCTAAACGCTTTCCTCCCGCCTCCCTATTATAGTACATATAATCAAGGCCCTTGCTAGTTTTGAATCTGCTGAGAACTTTCTGGCCCAGCTGATCATACTGTATAATTAAATACAACCTGTTCTGCAACTTTCATTTGTTAGAATTTTGAAAAAGATAAAACTTGAAGTGCTGACTAAAGGCAAACCTTCCCAAAAGATGCTAATTTTCCTTCATTCTCAAAGTGAGCCACTATTGAGGGCATTTTCTTTAAATAATTATATTGTTTACATTCTAGACCTCCAGGGAATGGGTCAAGAAATTTGCTAAGGTTGCTGGTTGTGGCTGTTTTTTTTACAATTCCAAGAAAATTACAAGTTTAAAACTGTGTTCCCTAGAACCTTTGATGCATTAGAATTTTTAAAACTTCTACGTTTATAAACTCATACTTGGTTCCTGTTAAATTTTTAAAATTCAAAGAAATGTTTTTATTTAGTTTGAGGATTCATATTTTGCCTCTGCTATTCAATCCATGTTTAGACCAGATGACATGTTATGTGATACATGTAATATACCAGAGTTTGTATAACAGCTGGCATATTACATATCTATATGTAAAGGTTTAGAGAAAATATGACAGTGGTATCTAATCCATATTTAATAATATAGAATATATGAAGTGGTCTCAAAAACATTGATTTTTAAAAAGATTTTCCAAATAGCGATGCCGTTTTTTAATAGATATAAGCAAATGCCTGTATATCTGAATACGGTTTGTTGTTGTTATAAGACAGCATCTCAGGCACATATTTTTAACATGTTGGTCTATTGTTATGTGGAAATAAATTAGCCTTTATTGTCTGTGAATATAGAACCAAGCCCTGATTAATTTGTTCTCCTTTGGGCTGCATATCTCATAACATCCATATAAAAAGAGTTGAGAAATAATGCAGACTAGCAGATAATTCATTCCTTTCTTTGATCAGTGGGGATTTTTTTTTAAAGATACAGTGCTGTTGCTAAGGAGACACTGGCATCATGTACTTTTTGCACTTGGACCTTTAAAATTCATTTTGTGTGCATGGATTTTGTATTATCATGGTGGAAAAACAATAGTCCAAAACTAAAAGGAGACGTTATCTGATAAAGTTAGCTATTTTTGCAGAAATTTCATGCCAGAATGTTTATATTAAACTTGTAAATAGGTGCACCAGAAATATTTGGCTAATAGACTTCTATGTCTGGTGCTTTGAAATTGAAACTATATTTCTAAACTCAAGAGCAGAACAATGATTGAAGAATCAGGCGTAGTGGTTCCCCATGATGGGTTTAATATAAGCCAACTTTGTTAACCTAACAATTATCAATAGGTTGCCTACCCCTATGTTAGAATTTGTTGGACCAAAGTTTATTTTACTCTTAATGTCTTGCTTGTTCTGATACAACTATGCCAGTCTTCAAACACTACATATTCGCTTTGTCTTCCTTAACATCAATTATTGCCTTAATGTTTGCCAGAGTTTTGCTATTTAGTATAACTCAAGTATATAATGTTGCCCACAGAGACCGTGCATGCAACAGTTTGAAAATAGTCATTGGATTGCTTTCTTATGTAGCCCTGCTGACATATATTTAATTGTGCCATGATGAATTAGGAAATCAACTCTCATATACCTTTAATATTTAATAATTGAATTTCTAGGATTGTTTGATATTATACCAGAACAGACCTAAAATTATATTTCAGTAGGATAATGGCCAATGTATTATTAATTAGATAAACCTTGGTGACTGATTTCAAAGCACAAATTCAAAAAAGGAAATATTTAAGTCTTCCCCTCTTGCATTTTTCTGACTGATCTGAGCCTGGCCAAATTCCAGTACTCACTCATTTGTAAGATGTTAATCTTTGCTATGATTCATAAAAAGCTATGAATCAATTTTATAACCACATTTCAATTAATCAAGTAGTACTTGATATTTACAAAAACAACATTACCTTGTATGCTAAGCCACCCCATCAGCCTCATCACTAATTTTGTGTGTGTGTGTGTGTGTCTGTGATGGGATGGTTTAGAATACAATGTAATGTTGTTTTTGGAGATAAATAAAAAGAC
Organism: Bothrops alternatus; assembly: GCA_034064705.1. Classification (NCBI taxonomy): domain Eukaryota; kingdom Metazoa; phylum Chordata; class Lepidosauria; order Squamata; family Viperidae; genus Bothrops; species Bothrops alternatus. Next base: position 5,361,258 of record JARGCV010000039.1, on the reverse strand, counting down.
ATATAAAGTACTATTTGATTAATTGAAATGTTGTTATAAGATATATATATATATATTCAGTTATCAAATCAGTTATCAAATCAGAGGAGGATGTGCAGTTTGGGTTGAGTCCCTCCATCCCTCCATCCTTCTTAGCGATTCCAATAGCACAAAGTAATCTCTGTTTAGTGATATGGAGTATCTAAAAATGCTTTTGCTCAGCCAAGACAAATAAGCAAAAAGTTAATCTGAGGTGCACAAGCTTCAGAACATATGTCTTCACTAATACTACTGTAAATAGCAAAAAATGAAATTTAGGTAGTGAATTTAGAAACAGAGTTTGGGTTACAGCCTGGAATGAGCAGCATTTTTTATATACAATTATATTCCAAAAAGTACAAATACAAGGAACTATTAATAGTTTTCTCCTGCTGTTCTGTAACTTGCTGAAGAAACACGGATACCTCATTTTTATTTGCTTAGGATCTTTGGCTGACTACAGTCTATTCCCGCTGACATCACTGGAAGTCCCCTGGCAATGGCGGTACTGCATATTCTCCCAGAGCTATTGGTTATGTGGTGTTGCAGCTGTTGCCAGAATTTAATACTTATATGGTTTTTCAGCAACTCTTGCACCCAATGGTCACCGGGTCAATGCTTTCTTCCCTCCCTCTTTGGTTTTGTCACACTTTTCTAATCCACGCTATTGGAGGCTGTTTTTCTCATGGCTGTCCATTGGTCTGTCACTGTAGTTGTTCAATGTTTTGTTACTATCCAAACACCACCTTGGCGCCTCTATAAACCTCCTATGACTGAGTTGGAGACTTTACTAAAAATACCATGTATAATTCGCTATAAAAACAACTTTAGTATTTTTTTTAAAAAAAATAAAGATTTGTTTTCTTTAGCTTGGTTTCACTTTATAATGAGAGCTTTTAAGAAATAAGGATAGGATGGCAATGTCAAAATGGATCATGAATGAGATGGGGGAAGATTTGGTTAGCAGGAACCCAATTAATTAACCCTTCATGTTTAGTAAAAGCCTTGGAGAAACCTGCTGTTTTTACAGCATTTGATCACAAGAAAATTAGATACAGATTTTAGCCTGAATTCATCTTTGATAAAGCCAGCTTCTGTTTTTGTTTTCCTAGGAGGGCTTTCTGCAAATTTGTTACCATGTCATATTTTGAGACATATCTGAAAAATGATTGGGAATTTGATTCTATGGGTAACCACTCCTATATAATATAACAAAAATATTGGTTACAAGCCAGATACTATCTTTTCATCAGAAAAGGGTATGCATTATACTTATTAAAATGTTAACATTCATCTTAAAGCTTAATTTTAAAAGACATGTCAAGGGTAAAATTTCACTGGCTTTAGTTTTCTGTTTCAGAGCACTTCACTAGCAAAATTGCCCTCATTGGTGGAATACTGTTGTTCTATTAATTTAAAATGTAGGTAGGGCCTCCCACCTTAGAACACAATTTTGGGTGGCTCAAATAACAGTAAAACCAAGAATGAGTAAAAACCATTAAAAGAACCTCATTTGGCCATTATCCTCTGATGCCTCCACCTGCAATTTTCTATCTTACCCTATCCTAGTCCCAAGGGGGCATATCCAGCTTTTTACAGCCTTCTCAAAGGAGAAAAGGGTGAAGATCTGAGGGCTCCACAAGGAAAGGAATTTCCTAGGGTATAGCTGCTACAAAAAATCACGTTTCCTAGATCCCACTAGACGGTAACGTTTCAGGGAAGGGCTTTTAATGAACTATTCCCATTTTCCAGCAATAGTAGGTTCTTCTCTGTTCCAGTGCCCCCCAAACAGTTGTAACGTATCAAGTAAGAATGGTTAAAAATGGGATTCAGACACTGGGCTTCTTCTCAGCCTGGTCAACCTGTCTGACTTTATCAGTCAGACATGTACATCTGATCTGGGTTATTGCTAGAAAAAGTTTCAAGCATTTTCTTCATACTCACTTTCTTACAGTGATAATGCACTCGTAATCATACTAACATTATCAAAAAAGAACAAGATCTAATGTAGGGCTGTGCTTACCTTAAATAACTTTTCAGTTTGAGAATGCATGTTACTCATAGGATGCCACACAATTGGACCAATTGTGTTGATAGAAATAATTCAGGGGGAGGGTGTTTGGGGGCAATTATAGGCAACTCCGCTCTAGAGATATGGAACACTTTCATTAATCTAGGACAACCCCCGGTCTGTGGACCAATACCGGCCTGCGGCATGCCAGCAACTGGTCCGCACAAATAAGCAAAGCCCCATCCACGGGATGCAGGCAGCCCACAAAACCACGCCCCCTCTGGTCCGCAGAAAAACCTCTCTCTACGGAACCGGTCCCTGTGGGTATAATTCTTGGGTGTGTGTGGAATTTAAAGCCTTCCCATCTAAGTTTATCTCCTAGATCAGAGGTCCCTAACCTTTTGGGCACCTCTAATCTAGGAGATAAACTTAGATGGAAAGGCTTTAAATTCCACACACACCCAAGAATTATACTCACTGTATTCAACCATAGATACTTTGATCAGGACTGGGTATGAGCTAGATTTTACCCTCAGAATACAGAAAATTGTATCAAATGAGCATTCTTCTAAGGAAAGTTTGAGAGGCTGGGTTTCAACACGTGTGCTTGGGAAGGGATTCCTAGTCACAAAAAGCAAGTGCATCCTCAAAATTTAATCATGCCATTCAGTAATTATGTCCTGGCAAAGAATCTGATTGCATGTCACGTTTAGGGAATCAGAAACTCTTGTTGGATATTTTCTTATTAATCTTAAGCTTCAGCAAATATGCAGGACTTTTTATGCACTCTTGTAGGTGTAATGTAACAGTTCAATTCCTTCAATCAATATTACAGCTCAGATCCTACACAGGACATTTCTGTGACCTTGTCACATCCCATTCCTTGCTTCCTATGCACAGGAAGGCAGTAGTTGATGGGGTATTCAGTCAGGCCTACATTCCACACCCTGACTTTTGGGTTGGGTCAGCTACCAGCTTCTTTGATTTGTGAGTGGACGTCTATGTGTTTCCTGCAGCCTCTTTCCTTTTTTTTGCCTCCCTGGTTCCCACAGGAACCTGAGAAATTGGCTGTGCCCTCAGCTTTTGAGAGGAAACTGTATCAGGATAAGTGGGGAGGGACAAGGCAGGGGACAAGTGCCCATTTGATCTCATTCAGCTACTTCATCTCAGGTCACACCCTTAGTTTTCATCTGAGTATATGTCTGTGCATATTTACAAGTTTCTGCTCCACCTCGGCAGCAAAAAATGTCATTTTTCACTCTAAATTTTATGTTTAAGAAACCTTAAAGTCGAATTCACAAAGCAACTCTACAGAACTTGAATTTCAGGCAAAACTAGAAAAGGGGTGAAAATCAAACATATGACTTCACAATGTTAAAAACTACATAGTAGAAGTATTTTAAGATACCCAGCAGCCAGTTTTGAAAGAGCTTTGTCGATTTTAACAGAGCACAGAAAAAGGGAAGCCAAAAGGATTAGGGCACCTTTCTTATGAAGAAGTTCTTAAGTGTGGGATATTTAATCCAAGAGGAAAAATGACAAAAGGGAAATATTATAATCTGGAAAAAGTGAGATAGTATCCTTGTAATTATTAGAATGAGACTCAGGGTTACCCAGTAAAGTTTATTACAATTGATCCAGGGAAGACAACATAATTTGCTATACACCGTTTGAACTTTCAGATTTTTAATCTAAATTGGAGGTGGATGAAATGTGGCTCTGGAAAACAATTCCCCCCTAAAGAAGAATTAACTTTCATAAAGATTGGGAGAGCCTGTCATCTTCCAGATATTGCTGATTACAGTTCCAAGCAACCATGGATCACATAACCCAGAACTGAGAACTCCCTGAGTTAAAGAGTTGTTTGCCAAGTGATGTGATACTTAGTGGCATAGATACTCTCACACAGAAAATGAAAAAAAAATATTATCAGTCTTGTATTTTTGTTCATCTGTATTGACTTTCTCCAATGTTACACTTGCTAGGTTCAATGAGAGTTGTAGTCTAATATGCCCAAAATGCAATATTGCAGGTCGGGTAAATGAAATCAGTAGCAAGATGAAATCGGTACCCCAGTATTTAGTATTAGCTTCTGTACAGAGAGAACTGGCTTAAGTTGAAGAGGGTTGTCCAGAAGTTGACTTGTCCACCGTCATTAGCGTAGCACTGAACCTGAGGAAGGTTGACAGTGTCATTTGTTTTGAGAACAGTATCATTGTGCTTTTCTGTTGCTTTCTTTGTTATTACAGTTGTACCTGCAAGCCAGATTTACTTGGAAAGGAGCCCGCCTGCTGCGCCCCTTGCTGCAGTTCACACTGATCATGATGGCATTTTACACAGGACTTTCTCGTGTGTCGGACCACAAACATCACCCCACAGATGTACTGGCAGGCTTTACACAAGGAGCCCTGGTGGCATATTGTATAGTAAGTCTTCTACATTACCAGCTTATTATTTCAATAAATATCTGTAAATGTTACTTGTAACAAAACTGTACTCTGTTCCATAGCAGCGACTGCAACAGGACTCCATTTAATTTAAAGCAAACATGAATTGTAATATGGCACATAAAACAAACATTACTATTTAAGCACCATATATAAGGATTTTATCTCCATCAGCTGGAATATATATCCTACAGGGAGACACTGCTAGCGAGACACTTGGTTTGTTTGTGTATGTAGAAGATTTTTATACTACACTACATCTGAGAATCTCAGTAAAACACTAACAATCTAAGCAGTAAAATAAACTAAACAGTAACAACACTTAGAAATGGAATAGATTAAAATCTGCAAACAAGGAAGTGACCAACAAAATTTCTTAAAATATTTCTAAGATAAATACACAAAGCTGGAAGAACCGGGACATTATAACAGGTTTTACATAATAATAAAGTTAGCTCTTGGCAAATGTTCCTAGACAGGATTTTTCCGTCTGCTAGATATTGTCTTTCTTATCTCTGATCATGATGGTACCTTGAAGTGAGCTGCAGCATATGAGCTTATCATTTGAGCATGCTTGTGTAAGGAAAAGTGTTCCTTTTGACACCTACATTGCAAGTTATTTTATGTTTTTAAAAGTGTCTGCCACCATACACTTGAAGAGATCTTAGAGGTGGAGTCTTTCAAAATAGGCTTTGATAATACTGCTTTTCTCTGTGTAAATCAAGGATGCATTTTTAAAACATGAAATCTATTTAATTTAAATTAAATTTACTTCATTAATTCAATACAATTAACATAATTACTTCCCATGTATTTGACATTAAATTAAAATTGTAATTCCGTTGCAACTTTTAGAAGGGCTCAGAGCCACTCTTGTGGCTTTTGGAAGCTTGACGTGAATGCCAGGTACTACAGCCCTCCTATAAAGAAACTTAAAAGCCTTGGGTTCACATTCTCGCAAAGTGTTGATTAGTTTTGGGCAATTGGTTTACTTAAATTTGTTGAAATGTTAAACATATAGCAGAATGCATCATTTAAAGTGATGAAATATTGAAATTGAATTTTTGTTTTGTCCAGTCTAAATGTTATATGTTCGTGTTAATGTGGGATAAGCCTACTTGTATTATGAAATCAGTCATCATAAACTATAGAACTTGTTACTGTAAGACAAAAAAAAAGGGCTATAGGATTTTAATGCACTGGTTATAGTCTTGAGTGTCAGCCGAGAAGCAAAGATGATGTTGTGTGCATCAGGATGACATGATGCAGATTATGTACTTACATCATGACCCATCCAATGTCAGTTTGTTATTATCGCTTCTACCAGACATCTGTGGTTAAAAGGCATTGATATCTGGGACACTGGCACTGCAATATGCTAAGAAATTGTTGTGGCCCACAGGCAGGTTTCATACTAGATACCCCTGATTAATATTTCTGCCAACTAAATTTGGAATAATAGACAGCATCCCAGTCTTAGAAGCTCATGATGGATTGCATGGGGAGAGACATCTGGATACTATCAAACAGCAGTTATGTACATGGAAGTGAAAGAGACTCCGAAGTTTAGCACAGACTGAAAAACAATATACTGTTTTTTGAAGATTGGTATAAATATCATTATAACAATATAACAGAATAACAGTTGGAAGGGACCTTGGAGGTCTACTAGTCCAAACCCTGCTCAAGCAGGAGGCCCTATATCATTTCAGGGAAATGGTTGTCCAGTCTCTTTTTCAAAGCCTTCAGTTGATGGAGCACCCACAACATCTGAAGGCAAGCATTGGTTAATTGCTCTCACCATTAGGAAATTTCTCCTTAGTTCTAGGCTGCTTCTCTCCTTGGTTAGTTTCCAACCATTGTTTCTTGTCTTGCCTTTTGGTGCTTTGTAAAATAGTTTGACCCCCTTGTCTTTGTAGAAGCCCTTCAAATATTAGAGCAGTACTATCATGTCCCCTTGGTCCTTTTCATTAGACTAGACATACCTAGTTCCTGTAACCATTATTCATATGTTTTAGTCTCTAGTCCCTTAAGCATCTTTCTTGCTGTTCTCTGCACTCTTTCCAGAGTCTCAATATCTTTTTTTATGTCATTGCGACCAAAACTGGATGCAATTTTCTAAGTGTGGTCTGACCCAGTATTATAAAGTGCTATTAGCACTTCACATTGATATTATCCCTTTGTTAATGCAGCCTAGGACTGCATTGGCTTTTTTGACAGTTGCAGCACACTACTGGCTCATATTTAAGTGATTGTCCAGTAAGATTCCAAGATCTCTCTTGCACTTACTGCTTACTCTTGAGCCATTATATTAGCTGAGCACATTAGCAGCCAAGAATGGGCCTGGGGAAAGGGAGGAGGTTTACTTGTCAGTAGATTGGATTACGTTGGCCTAGGTAAAGCCAAGCAAGAAAGGGAAAGGCACTCTTAAACCAAGAAAACAAATGTGGGATTTCTGTATATAATGCTGGGGAAATATAATGCTGGGGAAATGAAAATATATAAATGCCAAGTGACCTCTAACCTTTCAGGTGTAATGTACAATGCTGAAACTCATGTGAAACAGCTGTTTTTCTGCATTTCCCTCCAAAGGCATGTTTAGTGTTTGAAAAAAGGGGAAAAAAAGCTTTATTTGAATTTGGGCCAAACTGGGCATATTACCAGCATAGTTTATTTTATTTATTTATTCATTCATTCATCAAATTAATATCTCATGAAAAAGTGACTCTGAGCAGAGTTGAATAAAAGCCATAAAACAGTATTATATAACAAACAATTATTATCCAAAATTGTGATTATACACTAAGAGAGGACAGGACAGCAGATGCCAACAACAATTGAACCTCAGTACGTAGCTGGGGCCCGGGCCTGCTGGCATAACCAGATTTTGAGGACCTTCCTTTCGGAAAATCAACAGGGAGCCAGCCTCATTTTGGGGGCAGGATGTTTCATAAAAGGCCCATATTCTGGGTCCCACTCTGTAGCTTCCAGCAGATGGGAACCATAGCATACCTCTTCTGCTGAATCTGATGGGACAGGCAGATGTAATTGGGGAGATGGGTCCCGCAAACAACCTGGTCCCATGCATAATTCACATAAGTGAATCCATAAATGATTACAATGGCTTTTTTCCCCTTCTTCTTTCCTAAAAGATTAAACACTTTTGAAAGCTACTGAATATTTTCTCTCTTTCCTTCACCCCTCTCATGTGCCATATAGGCAGAGCAACTTTGCTGAATGAAACTTGTTTGGTTTGGTTTTTTTCTGTAGCTGCTTTGAGCAGGAAATAAGGGGGCTAATGAAGTAGCATTTTATGCCATGATGTTTTCTAGGTCTGCTGTATAGAAGTCTACCACTTACTTGATTAATTGGTTTCACTGTGGAACTGCATTTATTATTAAAAAAGCTTCCCCCCAACAATTGAAATTTAACTTCCTGTTACAAAATCAATTATTCTATATCCTAAGGCAGGAGTGGGGATTCTTCTCAATTCTGGGAGTTGAAGTTCCCAAGTCATAAAGGGGCCGTAGTTCCCCACCTCTGTCCTAAGAAGTGACGAAAGCAAGATATTGCATTTCATGAAGTATCCTTTCAAATATTTGAAAAATACATTATATCTCTCAGTTTTTTTCTTATCAAACTAATATGTCTTGCTTTTCCAACCATTCTTCCATTAACTCAGCTGCTAGTTCCCTGAAATTATCTCTTTCAATATTCAATTTCTTCCCAGACACAACAATCCAGAAATGATTTGATTCCCATTTTCCATAGCTATTTATGAGGGAATGCAGCTGTGTAAGCATTCACATCATGTTTGTATTTGATAGCATTGTATATATGTCATTGAACTAATTTCAGGCTTTTTCGTTTGTTTTTTTAAAAAAGAGTGAGCCAGGATGTGTTCATGTGACACACTTAATCAAGAACTTCGATTAACAAGTGTGTACATCCTCCTCCTCTTTCTGTGTTAATTCTTTCACCTCTGGGGTTTATCGTGTTAACTAAGAGCTGAAGAACCACCATTTTGCCTTTATGTACCTGGAATTTGTAACTAGGGGTTGTTATAATCCCATACTTAATAGATCTAAGGCCACACTTGGAATACTGCATCCAGTTTTGGTCACCACAATGTAAAAAAGATGTTGAGACTCTAGAAAGAGTACAGAGAAGAGCAACAAAGATGATTAGGGGACTGGAGTCTAAAGCATATAAGGGACGGTTGCTGGAATTGCTATGTCTAGTTTAATGAAGAGAAGGACGAGGGGAGACATGATAGCAGTGATATCAATATCTCAGGGGTTGCCACAAAAAAGAGGGAGTCAAGCTATTTTCCAAAGCGCCTGAAGGCAGGACAAGAAGCAATGGATGGAAACTAATCAAGGAGAGAAGCAACCTAGAACTAAGGAGAAACTTCCTGACAGTTAGAACAATTAACCAGTGGAACAACCTGCCTCCAGAAGTGGTGAATGCTCCAACACTGGAAGTTTTTAAGAAGAGACTGGACAGCCATTTGTCCGAAATGGTCTAAGGTTACCTGCCTGAGCAGGGGGTTGGACTTGATGACCTCAAAGGTCCCTTACAACTTTATTATTATTAGATACCCAATTGTCTTATAGATGGGGAACAGAGGCTTAGGACTCCTTATCAGTATCACTGTAGATACCAAATTTGGAGTATCATGAAAAAGCGGCGATTTTTAAAATTTTCTCATAGTTTTGTTCTCTGCCCTAGATGAAGCATAGAATTCAAGATGTATCAAATTATTGATGATCTCATGGCCTAGAACTGAACCACTTTAGGCAGACAATAGAAGAGATGGACAGTTTCACTGTTTCCTGTGCAGTGACAAGTTACAAATCCAACATACTTTTCCTGAGCAGTTAACAGATGGCCTGGTTTACTGAGGCAGAAGAGGGTTTGGCTGCTTTGCCTTGAGACTTTCCTGTGACGAGGTAGAGGCCGGAGGAAACAGCTGTCTGCTCAAATATCAAGCACATGGATGGCTCTTTCCTTTTTCACCCCAATCATTTTTACCCTGCCAGCTCCTCTTCTATATACATAAGGCCTGAGCCAGGATACGGAGAAAGCATTTGTCACCATTTGCCCAGCCTTGCAACGACAGGACAGGCATGACCAGAGAAAAGGAAACTGAGAAGAGGGATGGTCAGCAATTTTCTAGGGCCTCCCATGATTTCATGGCTACAGAATATGCCAGTCATTCAGTTGTTGCAGGAATAATATTTTATTCATGTATTTATTTGATTTATGTGCCACCTATCTTATCAGTGTTTATGTTTCTTTATTCATGCCTTAAATGGATTTCTCTGGTTTCAGATTGTATCTCTGCCCTTAGTCTGCTTTATCTTCTGTATAATAGAATTATACAGAATTATAATTACAATATTTCTAATTCTAACTAAGAGTGAGGCCCACGTACAGAACTGGCTATCATGTTTTTCCCCTCCTATTGCTAAAAGTCTGTACAGCCAAACTACTTCTTGCTTGCCCTGTTTTTATTCTCTTTCTCTCTCCCTGCTCCCAGTCTGAAACTGATACACAAAATGATTTATAAACTCGAGAACTTTATATTTTTCTAAATCAGTAAAGTAAAATCTGACACTCTTAATTGTTTCATTGCCAATGTTGGTGTCATCCAGATATATGGGGTTACTATTCCATAACTTTTTGTGATAGGGTGGGTTTGATGGAAAAGAGCTTTTGTGTTGTTTATGATAGATTTGTTCTGGTTGTTGTTGTTCAGCTGGATAGAGAATCAGACCCATGCCTTAAACTGGATCTTTCATTGATGATCCCGTCACCTTAAGAATTTTGTTGTTTATGTTACAGTGCCCAGCTGCACTGTGCCCATCTAATTTACTTTTATTTAGCTGCTTTTGCTAAACTAACCCCCTCCCCAAACAGCAAAAACTAAAATTTACATCCAGACTGAATTATTTGAGTTATCTTCTAAAGTAAAAAATAAACAGATTCTTTCCACTTTGGATTTCTAACATGTTTTGGAGGAACAAGTCAAGAATCCTGATATAAACAGCTTGGTGGTAAACTCTTGGCTTGGAAGCCATTTTAACAGCAGGAGCTATGAGACAATATGCATTTCAGTCTCTTTTCACTGAAAAGTCAAAGGTCTGATTTGATCATTTATAAGGCTTTAATAGTAGGAAAAATGAAAGGAAAAAGAAAATGATAGCCAGCAGCAAGGAGGATAGATACAATTACTGTAGCAATGAGTACATTGTTGGGAAACCTGAAAGAACAGGTCAGGGACAGACTGTTATGGAGAAAATCTATCTACAGTATGTGGTAGGTAAGAATTAAAAACAATGATGGCATGTAATCAGTCCATCCATCCATCAGTCAATCACATGCAAATCAGTCTCTATGCACCTATTGCTAAGGCAATAAATAGGATACGGGTTTAGTGATTTATTATTCGTTGTATAATGTTTTTCCACAAGAAAGTTGTGATGTCCTAGCATTTGAATTTGTCTCATTGGTATTCAAACACTCAAGTATTAGGTGGAATCGATCGATTAATTTCCCCAACTGAAAAACAAAAACAATATAATATTTGTATTTCAGCAGCTGAAACTTACTTGAATTCTCTGTAACATAAATATGCTGAGAATTGCTAAAATCAAAATACATTTTACATTCAGTTTTAGCAGACGGTATTACTCATGTAGTTACAAAATGAGGGAGGTCAGGCATCTGACCATCTTAGGCTATTTTCAAGTATTGCCTTAAGTATTCTTGACCCAATAAAAGTTTTTGAAATAGCTACTTATTTCAAATGACTTTGTACAGCAAATGTTTATGGTGAAGAGCATCTTCCACAAGAAATGGAAGTCCAATCGAAAGTACCTTGTGGATTTATCTTACGTTCTTTGCATTCCGCATACAAAGCATGACCTTTTCCAACTTTTCCTTGGAAGGTCATGTTTTATGCTTTCTGTATGGGCTTGTATAACCTCAAGTCTTCACTAAAGCGCAAAGTACAGTTTAAAGGAGAATTAATGCTATTGCTACCCAGAATCTAATTTAAAGCCACACAAACCATGAACTGCAGAACAAAGGCTAAGGAAGCCAGGGTGATACCCCATCCATCATTTACTTATTTATAAAATTTGGAACAAATAGAATCTAATCTCTCCTTTGGTCATTTACACTGCATGATCACCATTCCTCCTGCCACAGATTAATCTGTCATGGAGTTTTCAATATATAATGTGGATATACCTGAGATAGAATGAAGTCTTGGCAGGCCTTCAGCTGTTTACTGCAAAAAAGCTACAGGAGCATTTGATCTGGAATATAAATTGCAACAGCAATAGTACTTAGACTTATATGCTACTCCATATTGCTTTACAGACTCTCTGGACGGTTTACAGTGTTAGCATATTGCCCCCAACAACCTGAATTTTCATTTTACTGACTTTGGAAAGATGGAAGGCTGAATCAACCTTGAGCCCTGTTAGGATGTGGGCAAAGTTTGCCTGCAATACTGCATTCTAACCACTGACCCACCAGGGCTGTTTCAGTAGTGTCCATACAGTACATACATAAAGTACACTTCTGTTATAACTTGAATGAAATTTACCCTTTCCAGTTACAAATCTACAGAAAATAAAATATGCCAACAGCACAAAGAAGTAAATAGGACAATAAAGAGCATTTGGCCTCATTATTACCTAGTACCAAGGATCCGCTTTAAAAGTTAGCAATAAGTGAGAGTTGCTTACTCTTTGAATATTTGCCTACACCAACTTCAATTCATGCTCTAACCCAGTGGTGTCAAACTTGCCATGTCACGTGACGTGTTGGGACATATCGTGACTTTTTCCCCATTGCTGGCAATGGGGTGGGCACGGTTTCGCCATGATTCATCCAGCCTGCGGCCAGCAGTTTGACACCCCTGCTCGAACCACTTTAGGAAGAAACAGAGTGCAGATCTAGCAGAGTTCTCTATATACTTGTCTTTGATCATGTTAAAAATAGAATCCTGGGTGTGTGCATGTTAGAAAAACAAAGAAAGAATCGAACATCAGGATGAAAATACAAACAAGACTGTTTAATGTAAAAACCACTTAGCTTTCGTCGGCCAAACTGCCAACGTCGTCAGAGCGAAAGTAGAAGATCCGGGAGTTTACTTATATAGTTGGCTGCTTCTGCGTCCTGCTCCTTGAGCGAGTCACCGGTCTACTTGCTTCAATCGGCCGTAGTGCTTAGTCATCCCACACCTGTCAACATATTAGCGGGTTCAAAAGCTGTTCCCCCGCTCACAGTCGCTCCCCTGGTAGGTGCACAGATGCCCAGAGGCTGGTTATCCTGTCGCTTTCGCTCTTTGCCCCCCTCCCCCCTCTCTTCTAGCTCAGCCTGAGCGTCTGCTCTTGCCTTCTGATTGCCAACTCATGCTCGTGGATCCTGGTCTTGAGCCTTTTGGTTGTTTCCCCAACACTCACAGCAGCACTCACAGGTATGGGCTCACATGGCCAGCCATGGCCATGTGTTTGATCTTGCCAAGGCTGAGACCATATCCCGAGATGTCACCAACGGCGGCCGATTACTCAAGGAGGCCTGGCTATCGGACGAGAATTCGATCAATCGTCATATAAACCTCTTACCTGCTTATCAGACACTTAGAGGTGGGAGGGACATCGCCATGACTCATGACAAATGCAACCAGCCCACTCTTTGCAGGATCGGAATGGCGTGGCTATAGGTGAAATAATTGCGACCCCCAGGGAGGACAACAAATTTGCAGTGCACCCTGAATTTAATTTTGAGACGGATGCTCAGGCTCGGCTAGAAGATGGGGGGAGGGAGCAAAGAGTGAAAGTGACCGGATAACCAGCCTCTGGGTGTCTGTATGCGCGCCAGGGGAGCGACTGTGAGCAGGGGAACAGCTTTTCAACCCGCTAATATGCTGACAGGTGCGGGACAACTAAGAGCACTACGGCCGATTGAAGCAAGTAGACCGGTGACTCGCTCAAGGAGCAGGGCGCAGAAGCAGCCAACTATATAAGTAAACTCCCGGATCTTCTACTTTCACTCTGACGACGTCGGCAGTTTGGCCGACTAAAGCTAAGTGGTTTTTACATTAAACAGTCTTGTTTGTATTTTCATCCTGGTGTTCGATTCTTTGTTTTTCTAACACGCACACACACATACATATATACACATATACTGTATACATACAGCATATAGGCTAATGAAAGTAAGTAGGCTGGTCTGGTCATGATTCTGTAAGTGCTTTGATTTCAATAGAATTTAGTCAGAACTAACTTTTGTGAGTAACTATGAGTTGTTCACAAACCTTTTTCTTACAGGGTTTCTCTGCCAGTGAGTAAATTCCTATACTATCTTTAGTAGCATTTAGAATATTGTGAAAAAATGTATTTCTTAAAAGCAAAAGGGAAAAAGTTCTGGAAGGCCAATTTGACTTGATTTCAGACAAATGAGTTTTAGGATGACAATGAGGAAGAAAGAACCCCAAAAGATCTTACAATCTAACTATGATTTTTGCTTGTATTACCTCTTTTTCACAACAAAGTTTAATTCCTCAGTGAAGTAACTATGCTTCAGTGCAATATTTAGTTGCAGAAATATTAGTCTCAATTTAACATTTGTATCCCATAAAATGAATCATTTCTTAAATCTGTAATGTGCTTGGTGACTTCTCACTCTGGGAAGGCATTAAATGATATTTTGCTGGCATACTAAGGATGGCAGAGCTTGGACCTAGTCCTGAAAGAAGTTATATAATCTGAACAAAACTGACTCTTCCTGTCTTATTATACTTCAGTCAATCTTGTATGCCATTTTTAATACGTATCACATAATTCATCGCCTTTTCTCTGATTGTAGCTTCTGATCCTTTATTAACCTCACAGTATTTGATGAGCAGTATCTGTCTAATTCTCCCACAAATTAGAAAGTAGAAAAAGGTCTACTTTCAGCAGAAGTGTATAAATAAGTGCACACGTGCATCCATATGACGAGGATTTTGATTACTGGAATATTATTATTATTGTAATAAGAGAGATTAACCTTATTCTGCCGTTTGCAGAACCAGGCGCTGTCTGGATCTCTTCCTTTCTGGCCTCAGAATAATATTTTGCAAGAGAAAAAGCACGCCCATTATGTTTGCCTGATAAGATGTTCAACTGCTATATTTGAGGAGGATGTTAAAGTTTCCTCTCTGGGATTTTTCATTGTGTGGCTGCCTCTGTGAATAGCTAAACGAAGACTTTTTCACATCCGTAACAGTGCTTACCTCATTGGCTATTTCAGGGAAAAGTAGCTGGGAATCTCTCTTAATGCTGTTCCATAAATACTGAACAGTCATCCTGAGTAAGAGTTAATATATTAATGGTGAGGAAAAGACGATGAAGAAGAGGAAGGAGAGGGGAGAGGAAAGTGGAGAAACATCAGACTAGTCCCTGACTAATAATTGCAGAGAACTGACTCTTAAGGAAAATTTATTAATAGCAGTTTGGATTGCCAGAAGGAGTGCGACCGGCATGATTTTGTGTGATGATTTAGAAAAATAAAGCTGAAATTGGACTATGACATTACCAAACCCTTCCCCCCCCCCAAATTCCTTGCTTTAGTACATTCTCTGCCTAGGTATTTCCATGCAGCAAAGTAGAATAGTAAATTATATTCTGAAAAAAGGCTAATCCAATAAAATAAAAATCAAGAATGAAAAGGGATATTCTTGTAAATAAGGGAGCAATGTTGAATTTAGTTGCCAGAATGTATTTTCTGTGTGTTTGTGTAGGTGTCTTGCTTGTTCTCTGTTACACGAATTCAGTTCTTCAACATAACTGGAGTGTTGTTTTCTAAACAGCTGTTTTAGCCTCTTCTAACAAGGTTCACTTCGCACAACTGGAATGTACCAGGCTGTGGATTTATTTTATTTTTTTGCAGTATCATCTCTTTAGCAATGAGAGACTTAACTAAAGCCAAATGCAGTAGGAGTAAAACTTGTAAAACCTCATTTAAAATATATTTATTTTTATTGACAGGTATTTTATGTCTCAGACCTCTTCAAGCAGAAAACCAAGGTGTTGCAGCCTCCTCCCATCCGGAGGGAGATACTATCACCTGTGGACATCATTGACAGGAACAACCATCACAACATGGTGTAGACATTTGATGTCTTTTTATTATTATTTTTTATTTTTTGTTTTTTTTGCAAAATGACTGCTGACAGCAACTACCTGCTGCTCTCAATCTCATCTGACAGTAGAATGTAGGAAGAGACTTTTGCCTGACCGCAAGGTCTTACTCTGTGGCCTTTTTACTCTTTACAACATTTGCATAAAATGGATGTTGTTCAGCCAAGTCAGAGGCAACAATCACAAAACAAGTGAACACATGCAGGAATTTCTAAATGTGCAATTGGCTGAGTGTTCATGTTGTAGTGAATGCTAAATTGTTCATACTGTAATGAACACTAAATAATTGTTAGGAAACTGGCCATCTCTGTTTTCTTTGCTTTTCCTTCCTTCCTTCCTTCCTTCCTTCCTTCCTTCCTTCCTTCCTTCCTTCCTTCCTTCCTTCCTTCCTATGAAAATTTGTGATTTTCTGTTAGGAAAATGGGACAGGGATGTAGAGAGACAAACCCTCACTAACTAAATTATAGCACTATGTACAAGAAATAAGCACTGACATCGATTGTGGTCACTTTTTAAGGATAATCTCTTATATATATCTATATATTTTGGTTTCTTTCCATTCCATACTGTGACGTACTTTGGTTTAGATGAAGCATGCCCTGTAAAATATTAGAAAATAATTTTTTTCCTATTGTACATTCCCCTGAACAATAATACCACTTTCTATCTGCTAAGACATAAACAAATTGACTTGGTAAACAGAACCCAGCTGATTCCCCTGATTGTAAGACTCATTCAGTATTTGCTCTTGCAAGTGATACATCTCTAAATATTGGACAATAGATAGGATTAATTAAACTATAGGACATTTAAGATATCCAGAATTCTGAAATTTTTAATAGGTATTTTCCATAATCCTGTTTGGTATCTCTGGCCCGCATTTACCCAGTGGCCCAATAAATCTTCCATCCACTACCACTAATGGTGGAACTGTATTTTGAACAGTCCTAGCTCATAAAAAATTATTTTCTGAGGACAGTCTTGTTGATGTACGTTAGCACTATGAGGTCTGGGGTTGAAACTCAGAACACTAATCCTCCAAGCGGGTGACGGGCTGCTGGGCAGAGCCGTCTTATCAGTTAAAGCTCGTCTTGAATTTCCCATGCCCTGAAGAAAACTGGAGATTTGTAGCTATTCATTATACACATTTCTTCCATTGTATTGCTCTTAGGGTGAGCTAATCATAATTCCCATTATGATTGGCAGAGCTGGATGAAATGGAGGGAGTTGTAAGATATGCATGGAGGGCACCAGGTTGGAGTGCAGCTCTCAAGAAAACCAAGGGCAGGCAATGAGAGAGAACAGGACTAATTTCTAGCCTTTGGAAGGAAATTCGGAAAGACAGGTGTTTAAATTTTGTTTTAAGAAATAGATTGAGCAGGCTAACTAAGCAGACCGGCCTTTGCACATCTTTGCCATGCAAAATCCGTCCTATCATTTCAATTCTAGCAAGCTATGTTTTTACATATATAAATATATATAAATATATAAATATTATATAAATAATGTATAAAACATTACAAATTAACTATGTAAAATATTATTTCCAAACAATGTTAGATATATCCACTATGATCATAAACTGTGTTTTGACCTGTGTTTATTTACATGTTGCTGCTTAAAAGAAAAGCATTGGTTTTAATTTTTTTTTATATAGTCGATTAAAATATTGTAGTTCTTTGGTAGCAATATTTTAATGAAAATAACAACTAAAGACAATTATATAAAATTGTATTAAATTGTCTGTATTTTTGTAATGTTTCTTTCTCCTTTTTTGTAAAAAGAATATGCAAGACTTTTTGTAGAGTACAGAATTAAAGTTTGTATTTGCAAAAAATATTGCTGTATAAATGTGCTTTATAGAAAGAATAACAATTTCTTGGGAAAATTGCCTTGTGCAGGGGGCAGAAGTTGATGGTGGAATTGTCAAGAACTGGGAAAATCAGGAAATTGGCAGTTCAGATGAGTATAAAGATTTATAGCAAGCTTAAGCTCTCTGCAAGGATCTGATCAATTGTCGGTCAAGGGAAATGAGCAAGAGAAAAGAGAGGCATTCAAGGTGGGCCGGACTTAGATTTCTTGCGGGCGCACAGGGACTCGTGACTTATGATGCGTTTGACCCCTCCTCCAGGCTCAGCCTGGTCATCTACGGGATTAGAGCAGTGGGACATATTAGTTCCAATGGGACAGGATCTATTCTGTCTCTTTCTGGCAGAAAAAAAGTCTGCTTTTATTTCTTAGTTACTGTAATCCACCCCTTTATCTCTTCCTTCCTCCCAATCCTGCAGCTAGACAGAAAAGGAATAAGGGTGGGATCATTCATTCTTAACTGAGATTCGAGTTGAGCAGCTGGGAAATCATTCTGAGGGTCCCTTAAAGGCTTAGGGCTGCAGATTCTCCACCCTTGCTTTACATTAATCGTGGATCAGAAAAATACAATTACTGGTTAAAATATTTTTTGCTTGTTTGTTTAAATCAAGATACCTATGTCTCAAGAAGAGGTGTAATGTAATTATTGCCTTTTCCAAAATTATTAACATGTTACTCCTGGTATTATCAAGGAAACACCCCAGCTTTCAACTTACTTCTTCTTGGAATACCTGCATACCAGTCCATTTTTTGGAAGACAAAAGCTTCAGATTACTGTGTGTCCAAATCAAACTTGCATGTTATTTACTTCATGGACAAACCAGCCAAATCCAGTTGTTCTTATGTACAGACACCACTTTGCCCATCCTCTTTCTCTGCATTTTTAGTGTTCTTGCTTGAGTAACAACATTTATGTAGCAAAAGTGGTGTCATAAACAGGAGTTATGAGTAGCCTTGGGGAAAGCATTGAACAAAAATTAGAAAAACAGAGGCATGGATGTATTTGAAAGAGAGATAAATGGAGTGCCTGTTAGAGAAAAATGAAAAATAAGCGGGGGTCAAACTGGGTAAATTGATGGGAATAGAATAGTATGACTAAAATTCTGAACTGCAAGATTGTGTTATTATTTTTAAAAGTAGTTCATGAAGCAGAGTGGCTCGAATGTTTCCTGAGGATTAAATTAAGTCAACTCCAGTAATTTCCATCCTAAAGTCTCATGATAGCAAGAGGGGCAATGAATAAATTAAATAAATAAATAAATACATGAAATACAGTAAATGAAATCTAAGATCACGTATATGTGCTAACCAAACATTAAATTGGCTGCAGGTCTATACTGTTTGGCTCCAATCTGTGACAATACCATTTTGAATTAACAAATGAAATCAATGGTGTTCTGTAGGACAGGTACTCGATTCAAAGTTACAATGGCCTTAGAAATAGTGACTTTACCTGTACTCACATTGCTGTTGTACCATTCCCATAGCCATGTGATCTCAATATTTGGACATTTGGTAACAGCTCACATTTATGACTATTTATTTATTTATTTATTTATTTGGGTTTGCATGCCGCTCCTTTCCGGAGACTCGGAGCGGCTAACAACATATAAACAACAAAAAAGTACAATATAAAAACCCAAACAAAGCTATCTAAAAAGTCAATAAAAAACACACATTCAATACAACAATCAACTACAATCATCCCCAGGCCTGCTGGCAAAGATGAGTTTTTAAATTTTTCCGGAAGGCCGGGAGAGTCGGAGAAACGCGGACTTCAGGAGGCAGTTGGTTCCAGAGGGCGGGCGCCACAGCAGAGAAAGCCCTCCCCCTAGGGCCCGCCAGACGGCATTGTTTCGCTGACGGGACCCGGAGGAGGCTGACCCTGTGCGCTCTCACCGGTCGTAGGGAAGTATGCGGCAGAAGGCGGTCCCGTAAGTATCCTGGTCCCATGCCATGAAGTCGAAGTATCCTGCAGTCATGTCACAATTTTCAATCCTTTTTGTCGATTTCCTGCAAAAAACACCCATTGGGGAAGCTGGATTCACTTAATGACTACATGATTCATTTAACAAACATGATTGTTTTAACAGTCCTTAACAACCACTATAAAAATTGTTGTAAAATCAAGTCCAGCTTGATTTTCAACCCCAACAGTTTATGACAGAGATTTCAATCTCAGTTGTGGTAAATCAAGGACTGCCTGTATTACATTTGAAATAGAAACTATACAATCATTGGCCAGAAACAGTATCAATGAACTCTGTCTAAGCTGAAAGCAAATCAAAGTGAATTTCATTTAGGTATTACTACCAGTCATTGGAGTTCACATGAAGTTGTTACTTGGTCAGTACAGAAAAGGAGTTTTAAAGAAGAACACCGAACACCAGACTCTAATCAGTGGCAACTGCCACAAATAATACCAGAAGCTTGATGATTTTCTGGTATCTATTTTACTCAGTTCTAAACATAGTCTGATATTAAGCAATTATATGTTATCAGCATCTAAGAAAATGTCAGTTATGATTTTGCAGCCTCCAAATACAGTAAAGCAGTATGTCCAGTCTTTATAATTTGAACATATAAAATGGAAATAGTCATGGGATTATACTATTTTTTTTTATTTCCCAAAGAATTTGCCACCCAGGAAGATTGGTTTGGCATTAATTTACATGTTAGCATCTGTATAAAAATTGTAAATTGAAAACTATTTGTGGTTTGAATTGAAATCTGAAAGAAACGGAAGCATGAAGAGCAGACAATACAGAGACCTCCCAATTCCATAAAAGGGTGAAGAATAGTTTAAAAATGAATAATGCAGAGAATTTCAAATGTTATGATGCCATAACCCCCTAAAATGAAATATGCCTGCCTGAATAAAACTAATTATTTCATAGGGAACAAGGCATGGCCCAAAAAGAAAAAACCCTAGATTTACAGTTAAAATTTAATCTATGCAGGTAATCCTCAATTTATGGTCCCCACTGAGCCAAAATTTGTGTTGCTAAGCAAGACAGTTGTTAAATGAGTATTGTCCCATTTTATGGCTTTTCTTGCCATAGTTGTTAAGTAATCATTGCAGTTGTTAAATTAGTAACATGGTTGTTAAGTGAATCTGGCTTCCCCATTGGCTTTGCTTGTCAGAAAGTAGCAAAAGGTGATCACATGACCCTGGGACACTGCAACTGACATAAATACATGCCAGTTGCCAAGCATCTGAATTTTTTTTTAAATAAAGTTTTTTATTAAATACAGAAAGAAAGGATTAAAAACATTGAACATGGTAAATCGTCTTTGACATACATCTCAGTACATATTATACATTATTTACATATAACTTATCTATATATAAACTATACATTTCTAATCTCTAATTTTTATTTTGTCTCATCATTTGTGACCTCTATCTTTTTTTCCCTCCATCTATAAAATTTGTTCCATATCAAATAAAATTCTGTATCTTCCTGGTTTTTTAATCTTTTAGTTAACCTATCTAATTCTGCGCAAAACATAATTTTCTTTATTAGATCTTCCTCACTCGGTATTTCCATTATTTTCCATTTTTGAGCAAATAAAATCCTTGCCGCCGTAACCACAGCCAAGCATCTGAATTTTAATCATGTGACCAGAGGGAGGCTGCAACAGTCATGCATGTGAAAAATGATCAGAAGTCATTTTTTGTCATTGGTATTGTAACATTGAATGCTCACTAAACAAATGGTTGTAAGTCAAGACCATGTGTATGTCTCAGGGGTTCCCGTATTTCACAGAATCGCAGCCATTTGTTTTACATAATGTGAGGAGCAAATCCTGAAGGGATTTTTGTCAATCTGCACATTTTAACTATGCAAGCAAAGGAGAAGAGCTGGCTAAATTCACCCCACTTTTGTCAGAACTTGTTTCCACAGCCAAAAAAGGGGAGCAAAACTCAGAGCATGTTTTGACAGTAGTCCCATTGGGATCAGATTTTAGAAAGTATGAATCCCCTCTAAATTGTCCATAACCCTGATCCACAGTTTGAGAATACCAGATGCAGTTGGCTTCATGCTCTGATGCTCAGCTTCCTAAAAGCTTCTCGGTGGTCACCTATTTGAAACCTGACACAGCGGGACTCTTTTTAAATTCTTAGATGCCTTCATTGCCATTCATCCATACATTCTCTTAATAAAAACAGTAAACTGAGAAAAAGCTGAAACCCAAGTTATGAAGTACGATCTGCCAATGGATTTAGAGGGTTGAATAAATTCCATGGATGCTAACTTCTATATAAAATTTCAGCATTACAATCTCTATCACTGCAATGGAGTTACACTTACGGAATGAAATAATAAGCAAGAGTATTCCATACTGAGCTATGTGGAAATATCAGGGTCCTGGGCTAGGGCTTTACAGAATGACAGCTGGGTTTATGCGGAAGGACTGTGCTTGCAGTGGGAATGGGTAGAAACTGATATAATTCAGCAGAATTTGGAGTGTCAATAAAGGAGAATATTAGTAGCTTGAAATGAGAGTTCCTTGATTCTCTCCGAGATTGGTTGTTTCCTTGCAGACATTTCATTACTCAAATTAGCACTGCGGATGTTACATAGTTTAGGTCAGGGGTAGGCAACCTTGGCTCCTTTATGACTCGTGGACATGGCTGGCTCAGGAATTCTGGCAGTTGAAGTCCACAAGTCATAAAAGAGCCATGGTTGCCTACCCCGTGGTTTAGGTAATGAAATGTCTGCAAGAAAACAACAGGCTCAGAGAGCACCAAGCACCCTCAGATCTGGAGTGGATTTGATTTTTCCGCTGTTGTCCATCCATTTTTTTCATCAGGGACACATGCCGTGTTTCCCCAATACTGGGTCTTATATTAATTTTTGCTCATAAGAATGCATTAGGGCTTATTTTCCAGTTAGGTCTTATCTGGGGGGAAATACGGTACTAAATGCATTTGTCTGGCTGACGATCTTAACTGGGGCTTATTTTTGCGTAGGGTTTATTATTATTATTATTTATTTATTTAATTTCTATGCCGCCCTATTCCAAAGAACTCAGGGCGGCTCACAGCATGATAGAAATTACAATAAACACATATCTATAAAAAACCCTTGAGCTAAAAGAAACCAATCACTCCACAAACATACACAGAAACATACACTGGCTAGGGGCAAGGTGTTAGCTGCCCCAGGCCTGCCGGCAAAAGTATGTTTTAAGCAATCTACGAAAGGCGTAGAGGGTGGGGGCGACACGGATCTCCGGGGGAAGTTGGTTCCAGAGGGCCGGGGCCGCAACAGAGAAGGCCCTTCCCCTAGGCCCCGCCAGGCGACACTGTCTGGCTGACGGGACCTGGAGAAGGCCCACTCTGTGGGCCCTAACCGGCCGCTGGGATTCATGGGGCAGCAGACGGTCCCGTAAATAACCTGGTCCAATGCCATGTAGGGCTTTATAGGTCATAACCAACACTTTGAATTGGGTTCGGAGACCAATTGGCAGCCAATGCAGCTCGCGGAGTGATGCCGAAATGTGGGCATTTCTAGGCAAGCCCAACACTGCTCGCGCGGCTGCATTCTGCATTACCTGAAGTCTCCGAACATTTTTCAAAGGTAACCCTTATTACGAGCATCCTGAAAAACATGCTGGGACTTATTTTCCAGTTGAGTCCTATTTTCAGGAAAACACGGTAGTGCAACTTTTTGCATTATAGTACTTGAATTTTATATTGCATTATTGCTAGTAAAACAAGGTGTTTTTTGAGAAACTACTATTAGTAGTAGTAGTAATGGTAGTAATAACAGCATTGTTAGTAACATTAGAGAACAGCCATATTCTTTATGGTGGAGAAAATGTTTCATATCTGAATATTCCCCAATGGGAACACAGAAAATTTATCTCTACTTGTGCCAAATTACCCTCCTCCTGGCTTTTAATACATGCATCCCAAAAGGTGTTTTTTGACGAGGCAATTGGACTTTCTTTTTTCTTGTGAAAAGCCACCTTTGGGATAACCATGACCTGGATGACTCAGAATCTCCATAGACAGGCATTGTTCATCTTTTCTTCACTGCTTACAATGGACTTCCAGATTTTCACAGTCAAAGCATTTACTCAGTTTCCTTATGTGGAAACATTTATATGATCCCATTTATATGCCCAAAGTTAAAATGCTCTAAACCGGGGGTGTCAAACTGCCGGCCCGCAGGCCAGTTGCATCATCATACAGAGGCCACGTCCACCCCAGCTCCAGCAATGCAAAAAAAGTCATGTGACATGTGACATGGCAAGTTTGATACCTGTGCTCTAAACATTGTAGCTGAGCCTCAAAGAGGTGCTCTTTCATTTCCTTGATCATTTTGACTGCCCTTTTCTGTACTTATTCTAATTTTCTTCCTGCTGTCTAAAAACTGTGCATCTTCTTTTAGTGTGACCCACGAAATTGTCTGTAAAGAATTGCAATATTGACCTGGCTGTATTTTTATCCTTTTTTTTTTTTAATGACCCCGACATAGAACTCAGTTGCACACATGGAGCTGATCTTTTTATTGAGCTGGTATTTTTTACTTAGCTATTTGTGAAATGACTACACCTACTTTTCCCATCACACGATTCCTTGTTGATTTCCTTTTCTATCAATAACCTTGAAAATGTGCCGAGTTCTTAAATAAAAGTAAAGAAGTGAGTATGACGACCAAAGCCGGAGGAAATTAAAATGAACTTTAAAGTACTCGGTAAATACCTCCCCAGGAAGCTCCCCAAGAATCAGCAGATCCATTTGGAGACAGAGCTGCTGGCTAATGACAGATTATGCCATTATCACTAAAGAGTTTCATCAATTGTTTACTTTTGCAGACAGGATTGTCACATCCTATACATCAGTCGCAGTTGCTTAAAAGTTAAAAA
Organism: Bothrops alternatus; assembly: GCA_034064705.1. Taxonomy (NCBI): domain Eukaryota; kingdom Metazoa; phylum Chordata; class Lepidosauria; order Squamata; family Viperidae; genus Bothrops; species Bothrops alternatus. Next base: position 5,336,830 of record JARGCV010000039.1, on the reverse strand, counting down.
AAAAAAAGCTAAAGACTTTTAATGCTCTTTTGGCCCTATTTAGCAGAGCAAAGGCTAACATCTGGCACTCTTCTAAGAAGAGAAAAATATTTTTAAGATAGTTTAAAAATAATAATAATAATAAAAGGACAAAAGGTTAGTTGTAAATAATTCAAAAGGCGAGTTAGTTGTAATATTAAACAAAAAGAATAGGAAAATGACAGCCCCCCAAATAATAATAATAATAATAATAATAATAATAATAATAATAATAATAATAATAATAAATATTATTATTATTATTTATTAAACCTACATGCTGCTCAATTCCCAATGACTCTGGGCAATTTATGATTATATATGTAAGCATGTAAAAATAGAGAACAAGACAAAAGAACAATGGAAGAAAAAAACCAACCAGAAGAGAATAAGGAAAAAGGCAACAGTCATCTTCCCAAAGACCTACCGTAGGTAAAGAGCTAGGATTTTAAGGTAAGGCCTTTTAAAACAGCAGGGTCTCCAACCTTTCCAGCGTTGCAGACTGGCGGCAGCGGGAGGCAGGGGAGGGAATGGTTCTGTGAACAGCGGATGAGTGCGCAAGAGCGCATGCCCGCCACTAGCACAAGTAAAGCTGCGTGCACAGACACGTTCAACAGCCGCTTGCACAGCCCAGTTCCAAATGGGCCATGGCCTGGGGATTGGGAATCCTTGATTTAAAACACAATAGGTTAGGAGCCATGCGAATCTTGGGGGGGCAAGATTCCAAAGGGCAGGCATCCCTCCAGAAAAGATGTGCTTCTGGGATCCAGATGGAAGGCAATGTTTAATTTATGGAATGCAGAGCATGCCATCCCTGCAAGATTGAACCAGCTGGGTAGATACTAAGGGGGGCAGGTGGCCCCTCAAGTAACCAGGCCATATGCCATGCAGGTACATGATTTCTTAAAGTAGGATTATGAAGGATGGAACTATATAACATAGGGAGCTCTACAAAGTGATACATAAATCTAAGTGCTATTTCTATCATGCAAATCATGCATTATGAATTTGTGTCCCATCATCTAGTGGAAGTCCCTAAGTTACAGCATTTGTATAAGGAAGTCACATGTATATCTTGTCATTTTCTCCATCTTGCTACCCTGCAGATGCCTATGGGAAGGTTGTAGATTTCCTCTATTGTACAATTTTACTTAGGCTACAAAGTCTCCCTTGTCTAAAAGTGCACCACTAGCAAAGTTTGAACTGCACTTTCACCAAGGAATCTACAAATGCAAAACAAGATTCTCCTATCACTGCAAACTTAGGATAACTACTATATGCAAGAACATTAACCCAGTGAGCGTTCTTGTCTCTTGATGCTGTTGTTTGGGCCTAAATAGCAAATGACTCAGTTGTCTTCAAGTTGCTTTGACTAAAAATTAATGTTATGCAAACAGCTAAATATTATAAGTGGGCTCTGTTCCATCCCAGATCACAGGGAATTTAGCAATCTTATACAGACATATCATTGCCTCATCTCATTTTGAACTGTCTACCTTAATAGACAGCAGTTTTCTAAATTTTCAGACTGTTAACTTTCCCAGACATACTTAAGAGATGCAGACTGAACTGGCTATCTTTTGCATAGAGAACATAGGGATTGTCATTAAGCATATGTTGTCAGCAGCCTGTTTTCCACACAAGTGGTCTGGATGTGCAAGGGATGGGTGGGAGTGGGTGGGTGGATGGATGGATAGACATTTCTGGGAAGGATCAGTGCAATGAAACCTCCATGCATCCCTCACACACCCCCTCCAAAAAAGGCGGGGGGGGGGAGAGAGGAAATGTCCATAGGGTGACTGACTTTATTTATTAAATTTCTATGCTGCCATCTCCCCTACCAGGTGACTCTGGGCAGCTTACAAATTATTGAACAAATCATTGACTTATTAAAATTATGCAGCGGTATAGTTTTGATAGTTTGGCAGCCAGCTGTGTGCTGCAGCTGCCAAAAAGGCCAACACAGTGCTGGGCTGCATTAACATAGGGATAGAATCAAGATCACATGAAGTATTAATACCACTTTACAATGCCTTGGTAAGGCCACACTTGGAATACTGCATCCAGTTTTGGTCACCATGATGTAAAAAAGATGTTGAGACTCTAGAAAGAGTACAGAGAAGAGCAACAAAGATGATTAGGGGACTGGAGGCTAAAGCATATAAGGAATGGCTGCTGGAATTGGGTATGTCTAGTTTAATGAAGAGAAGGACGAGGGGGGGGACATGATAGCAGTGTTCCAATATCTCAGGGGCTGCCACAAAGAAGAGGGAGTCAAGCTATTTTCCAAGGTGCCTGAAGGCAGGACAAGAAGCAATGGATGGAAACTAATCAAGGAGAGAAGCAACCTAGAACTAAGGAGAAATTTCCTGACAGAATAATAACCAGTGGAACAACCTGCCTCCAGAAGTGGTGAATGCTTCAACAATGGAAGTTTTTAAGAAGAGACTGGACAGCCATTTGTCTGAAATGGTACAGGGTTTCCTGCCTGAGCAGGGGACTGGACTAGATGATTTCTAAGGTCTCTTCCAACTTTATTATTATTATTATTATTATTATTATTATTATTATTATTATTATTATTATTATTATTATTATTATTATTATTATTATTATTATTATTATTATTATTATTATTATTATTATTATTACTGCAGAACAATTCCCAGTGATAGTTCAAGACCTTCAGTCTGGCACCCTACAGATATGTTGGACTACAACTCCCAGCACCCAGCACCAGGACCCCATGCGCTTCCCAGTTGAGAATAACCCAGCAACAGACCAAGACAAGAACAGGAGTCCTGTGTAAGGTTACATTGTAAATTGCACCACTTTTGTAAACTGTATTGCAACTCACTAATGGGGCTACCCTTGAAGAGTGTTCGGAGACTACAATTAGTGCAAAATGCAGCTGCGCGAGCAGTTGTGGGCCTTCCTCGTTGTGCCCACATTTCATCAACTCTCCGCATGCTGCATTGGTTGCCTATTGGTCTCCGAGCCCAATTCAAGGTGTTGGTTATTACCTATAAAGCCCTTCATGGCATGGGACCAGGATACTTACGGGACCGCCTTCTGCCACATACTTCTCTACGACCGGTGAGAGCGCACAGGGTTGGCCTCCTCCGGGTCCCGTCAGCGAAACAATGTCGTCTGGCGGGCCCTAGGGGGAGGGCTTTCTCTGTTGTGGCGCCCGCCCTCTGGAACCAACTGCCTCCTGAAGTCCGCGTTTCTCCAACTCTCCCGGCCTTCCGGAAAAACCTAAACTCATCTTTGCCGGCAAGCCTGGGGATGATTGTGGTTGATTGTTGCATTGAATGTGTGTTTTTTAGATATCTTGTTTGGGTTTTTTATATTGTAATTTTCTGTTATATATATGTTGTTAGTCGCTCCGAGTCCCTGGAGAGGAGCGGCATACAAACCCAAATAAATAAATAAATAAAGTGGCTCTTGATGTTACAGGTAGTCCTTGAATTACAACCGTTCATTTAGTGACTGTTCAAAGTTACAACGGCACTGAAAAAAAATGACTTATGAAAAACTTATGTTTTTCACTCTTAACAACCATTGCAGCATCCCCAGGGGCATATGATCAAAATTCAGATGCTTGGCAACTGACTCATATTTATGACGGTTGCAGTGTCCTGAGGTCATGTGATCACCTTTTGCGAACTTCTGGCAAGCCAATGAAGTCAATGAAGGGAAGCCAGGCTCACTTAACAACCGCATTACTAATTTAACAATTGCAGTGATTCACTTAACAACTATGGCAAGAAAGATCGTAAACTGTGGCAAGAAAGGTGGTAAAGGTCATATTATTCACTTAATAACCGTCTCACTTAGCAACAGAAATGTTGGGCTCAGTTGTGGTCGTAAGCTGAAAACTGCCTGTATTTGAAAAAGCATCTTTATCAAGATGCTATTCAAAAAAAGTTGCAACAGGATCCCTCAGCAATTTCTTTTAATCCCCACTTCAGCTGCTGTTTGGCTGATTTTATTTATTTTATTTTATTTTATTTTATTTTATTCAGATTTGTATGCCGCTCCTCTCCGAAGACTCGGAGCGGCTCACAACATATATATAAAACAATTTCAACTAAATCCGAACAAAAAAACATTAAAAATAAAACCCCACACATACTCCTCAGTCACACCACAATCAACAATCATCCCCAGGCCTGCCGGCAGAGGTAGGCTTTTAAATTCTTTCGGAAGGCCGGGAGAGTCGGAGAAACGCAGACTTCAGGGGGCAGTTGGTTCCAGAGGGTGGGCACCACAACAGAGAAAGCCCTCCCCCTAGGGCCCGCCAGACGACATTGTTTCGCTGACGGGACCCGGAGGAGGCCGACCCTGTGTGCTCTCACCGGTCGTAGAGAAGTATGTGGTAGAAGGTGGTCCCGTAAGTATCCTGGTCCCATGCCATGAAGGGCTTTATAGGTAATAACCAACACCTTGAATTGGGCTCGGAGACCAATAGGCAACCAATGCAGCATGCGGAGAGTTGATGAAATGTGGGCACAACGAGGAAGGCCCACAACTGCTCTCGCAGCTGCATTTTGCACTAATTGTAGTCTCCGAACCCTCTTCAAGGGTAGCCAAATCCTCATCTGCGTCATTTTGAATTATTTTCAGGAGCAAGCTCTTCCTGCTTCATTCAATAGAAAAAGTTAGGAATCATTACTTTGATTTAAAGAATAAACCAGAAAACTTCAGTATGTTTGGGTTCATATTACTAAGAAGCAGCACAGAGCGGTCAGTAGCACAAGAGGCTATACAAATATTTGTGTTATTATTCACAGTGAGCAAAATTAGTGAGCAAAAACATGTGTGCAGAAAGGAGAAACAACAATAATGTTAATGAAGTCTATGAAACTGAAGGTTGTGTTTCGAGGCAATTTGTATTGTTCCAAGACTTCAACCGTTCATACTACAAAATAATAAAATGTATTCATTATCTTTAAAATAATATCAACAGTATGTATTTTATTGAGAAAGTGCTTTCGATTTTGTAAATTGGCTAAAATATTGCCACAGCTATATTAGAAATTAAGGAAATTGGTTTTCTCTTCCCTGTATCATATTTCATTTAAATACAACATTTAGAGAAAAATACCATAAGAACAAACTTTTAAAGTAGGTTAAAAACTGTAGGAAAATATTTGATATATAGTTTGGAAGTTCGTATAAATACAGAAGAGGAATATGTTTAATGTTTAAATATTCCTATTCAATATTGTTGAATAAATATTAAAAAATTTAAATGTTAGCTAAATGTTTTAAATATTTCACTTCTGTATTTATACAAACTTCCAAGTTATGTGTCAAGTATTTTTCTATAGTTTCTACCTTTTTAAAAGTTTATTCTTATGACATTGTTTTTAATTTCATATTTATAATTTAATATTTCAATCCAAACAAATATCTATATCTATATCTATCTATATCAGCGGTTCTCAACCTGTGGGTCGCAACCCTTTTGGGGGTCGCATGAGCCTTTCACAGGGGTTGCCTAAGACCATCGAAAAACACATATTTCCGATGGTCTTAGGCAGGGCTTGTCAACTGCCTTCTCTCCCTCCCCCCCTCTGCTCCACCTCACTTGTTTGTGGAAAATATGCTGCTTGGCGGCAGTCTGCACAAATTCTACCAAATGTGCCCTGCAGGGGGCGCATGAAGAGCGCAGGTGCAGAGCAAGGCCCCGCCCTCCCCAGAGACTCATTGTACAGCAACCAGATTGACTTCTTCTTGTGCACGCAGGTCAGCGAAGGGGAGGTCGCCGCAGCACCCAACTCCTGCTTCTTTCAGCCAGGAGGTCTGGCGATGGCCGCCGGTCTCCTTTGCCACCCCGTCCTTCCTCGACTCCTCCTCCACCCGTTCATGTCGAGCCTGCTGGAGTTTGACAGGGAGAGAGGGAGGAAAGGAGGAAGGGACTCCTCCTCCTCCCTAAGCTTCAAAGCATGATCGGCTTCTCAAGGGAGCCACAATCCTCACAAAAGTGGGGGAAAGAAGCAAAGGGGGCGAGAAAGCTCGCGGTGGGCTCGAAGGAGCACCTGTCAGCATTGGTGATGAGAAATTCCCCACAAACCCAGGGAAGGGGTGGAGAAAAGGAGCCCCCTTTGGGAGGAAACTGCCACCTTCTTCTCCTTGGCTTTGTGCTCTTCTGTTCCTTGGCAGCCAGGCTGGCAAGCCTCTCCTGGCAAGAACTTCCTTTTCTTCCCTCCCTCTTGGTCTCTTCCTCCTTCCCTTCCTCTCTCATTGTCCCTTCCTTCCTTCATTCCTTCCTTTCCTTCACCTCCCTTCCCCCCTTGTCCCTTCCTTCCTTCCTTCCTTTCTTTTGCCTCCCTCTTTGTCCCTCCTTCCCTCCCTCTTTCCCCTTGTCCCTTCCGTCCTTCCTTCCTTCCCTCTTGTCCAGGATCGAGGCGAGCCTCTACAGCTGATCTGCACTTCTGCAGCTGTAGCTGCTCTCCTTGGCTCCTGCCCAGCAAACTTGCTCGAGCTTTGCTAGAAAACATGCCGCTTGCTAATTTAGCAGAAGCGCGAATCAGCTTTTGCCTGGGGCTGATCCTGGAGCTTCTGCTAACTTAGCAAGCGGCATGTCTTTCGGCAAAGCTGAGCAAGTGAGCTGGGCGGAGCTCTCCTCTGCCTCTGGCAGCCTGTCCCCCTCCCCTTGTCCCTTCCTGGGCACGGAGGGGGAGAGGAAGGAAGGGATGAAGAGGGAAGGAAGGAAGGGACAATGAGAGAGGGAAGGAAGGAATGAACAATGGAAGGGAGGGAAGGAAGGAAGGGACAAAGAGGGAAGGAAGGAAGGAAGGAAGGAAGGAAGGAAGGAAGGAAGGGACAAGGGGAGAGAGGGAGGGAAGGAAGAAGAGACTAAGGGAGGGTAAGGGAAGGAAGGAAAGAAGGAAGGAAGGGACAATGGGAGAGGGAGGGAAGGAGGAAGAGATTAAGAAGGAGGTGAAGGAAAGGAAGGAAAGAAGGAAGGGACAATGGGAAAGAGGGAGGGAATGAGGAAGAGACTAAGGGAGGGGAAGGAAAGGAAGAAAAGAAGGAAGGAAGGGACAAGGGGATGGAAGGAAGGCAGGCACCCATCCCAGTCTCATCCTAGAGACCCACAGATTCCCCCCCCCACAGGCACTCTGAAACTTGAGTGATCAGCTGGCCATGCCCCTTGGCCCTTGATCACATGACCCTGGGACACTGTGAATGTCATAAGTATGAATCAGTTGTCAAGCATCCGAATGTAAATCACATGACCCTGGGGATGCTGCAACAATCATAAGCATGAAAAATGATCATAATTCGCTTTTTCAGTGCTGTTGTAACTTCTAACAGTCACTAAGTGAATTGTTGTAAGTCGAGGACTACCTATACTTTCCCATTTTTTCCTCTCTTTTTTTGTCAAGTTTTTGATACCCCCCGGTTAGCTGGATGGGGGGTTGGGGGTCACCACAACATGAGGAACTGTATTAAATGGTCGCGGCATTAGGAAGGTTGAGAACCACTGATCTATATCTATATCTGTCTATCTGTCTATGTCTATGTCTATATCATCTAGAAGTAATCTGTTAGGAAGTATTTTTGTCAGGTAATTAAAAAGATAGAGCCCAAAAAGTGAGCAGAATTATCTTTGATGCTATGTTCAGTTTTTTTTAAAAAAAACTATGTTATTTCTAATATGGATGTGCAGCACTTCAGTTACAAAGCCAAGAAGATCTTTAGGAGCAGAGGTATGGGCAAACAAACTGTACCTATCAGCATCTTGTTTAAAAAGCTAGATCTTTTCTTGGACTCACTCAATGGTGTGCAAACCAGGAGAAAAAGTATGCCTGAGTTAAGGAAGGGTCAACGACAGCACACTCATGCCTGCTCCAAGATGTAGCATTTCCTTACCATCTAAATGCCACAAATACACTGAAAGAAAACCTGGATGGGCTTCAGTTCTATGCCCCTGAAGTGAGGTGCATCAGCAGGAGTAGGAGTGGCAGCTCTTCTGCTCACTCTCTTCCTCTAAAGGGATGAATATGTCTGAACTCCAAAAATCCAGACCACCGGTAGATATGGCAATAAAGAGACACAGTACATAAAACTCTAACTGATGATGATGATGTTATCCATTCAGTCCTGTAGGACTCTTGGTGATTCTATGGGCCAGGTCTCTTTATGTCTTCCAATCTTGCATTACTTCTTTCCATTGTTCTATTGTCTGGCTGATGTCAGCGTTGATGGTGAAAACTCTAACTATTGGCTGCCAACTGCCCCATGCAATCAGACTTGGGGAAGGCATGGGACATGGAGTCAACACCATGTCAGGCCCTCTGCACTTACAAACGTTACAGTATCTGCCTTGCACCCATAACATTTTTTCCACTGATCCTTATCTAATGCTGTTATCTAATGCCTGCGAGCACAGAGTGATTTTAATTCCTCATTGTGCCAAAGAATATAGCAGATTAATTAGAGCAATAAAGTTATATCCAAATCCAATTTCCATTAACAAACATTGAAGACATTTGTGCTCTGCTGTGGGAAATATTTGTTGGTAATGAGTAGACCTTTAAGATACTTAGCATAGTATAATATATTAGATTTATTATTAATGTACTTTGAGATTTTTGCTGTAAGGAAATTTCAGCAGTGGAAAAAAGAGAAAAGGGTAAGTGTAAGCACAGCTGCACATATAATAAAATGAAAAAACAAACAAACAAATACCAAAAACCAAAACCACCAACCCACCTACAAATATCCCAAAGAAACAGCAGTTTGGAAATCCAACAATATTTGCAATGTAGCAGGGATAGATTTTTCTTGGAGCAATCTAAAATGATGTAAGGGATACTTAAACTTTGATTATGTTCTGAGCATTGCATTTTGCATTTACCTTATAAACACACTGGCCTAAAAGTATGTTTAGAAGATAAATCATTTTAGATTAAACACCAAGATTCAATATTTATTCTGGAAACATTTGTCAGACCCAGGTTCTTCGCTAGTTAAGACAAAATTTCTAATAAACCCTGATGGTATTTCTGTCTATCTCTTTTGCATTATTAACAGGACTAGGCAGATACTGTCCTGTTCTGGCCTCCTATCCCTATAAAATTTAGCTTTACAAAATGCACTGTTATCTAGTTCCTTGAAAAATTTTGCATGTCTCGTAAAATACATGGCTGTCCAGGAAGTTTGAAATTTATCTAGAGATTCCAGAGAAGTTACATTCGTTGCTATGTTTCTGTATGCAGAGACCCTTGACTGCAATAAATTACAGCACAGGTAAATGTAAGAGAGGAATATTTCTGGGTTTTTTTTCAAGTGTAAGAATTTTTATTGCCGTAAGAATATCTTTAGTCAGTTTGTTCACATATTGGCATTTTTATTCCAGGACTAAAGAAGTTAGAACTATTCCTAAATGTAAATCCCAATCCGTTATTTATAAAGTGTCTACATGAACAGAGCCACTCTTTGGATTTCTTTCATCCTTTCATGTCTATAAACATGTACTAATTGTGGCCTAAAGATTGGCAACTTTGCTGGACCTAGGGACAGTGCTTGGTATTTTGTAAGGAGCACAAAATACAGAGGACAGGAATGGAAAGCAGGCTGGGCTATGCCATATAGATTAAAATAGATGGGACTTTTGAACATTGAAAGGAATTTTCTTTTGGGTGAAGGAATCATTTGAAAGATGCTTGACAAAGCTGATCAAAATCTCAAGGAACAGTACATCAGTGACCATTCTAGAAAAAGTATCTTCTATGAGTGGACTATACATGATTTAGATTAGACAATGCAAGAAGGCCGTTGAAATGGTTGCAGAAGTTCTCAAGATGATGCACCATCTCAGATCTTCAAGCAAGCGACTCAGTCATATCCCTAAGCAAACTACTTACTGGTTCATAAAGCCCTATAATTTATGGATTACACTACAATTTTTCTCATCCACTTGCCAATTCTCAACAATCACACTGCTTAAATTTAACAACATATTGAAGGAGGTTGGGAGGTATGAATAAGGATTTGGGATCTGCTTGTAGTCCTTAGGGTGCAGAGCGTACACTTCTGCTTTAATCTCCATTTTAATACCTAGTTTCTCAATAAAATAAAATGCTTTCAAACAAGTTGTTTATTGTGAGATCACTCTTCCATCTCCCTTAGGATGGATCCAGATAATCCAGGGAACATTTCTATCCTTTCTCCCACCACTTCTCCCTTCTATTTTTTTCTACAAAGGAAGCTTAATATTGGTCAACATCTTTTGACCATTAGATCATTTTGCCATTCTCACCCAATCACCATAAGTAACTGACCAAGATGTAAAAAATCAAGGGAATCCACCAATCATAGCAACCCCTATCTGGACAGAAAACCCGGCTGGCATCATTATAAAAGTTTGAATCCAGAAAGCAATTCCGTAAGCTAACTTCAATTCTAGCTAGTGTCAACAGAGGAGACCTAAGGCTGCTGCATGCAGTTGTCTATTGTATAAGAGCAAGAAACAAAACTGTTATAAAGTGAGATCTAATCACAGGATTTTACTGAGATTATTGGATTTGTAAACATTTGTGGTACATGATAAATGTGAATTATGAAATTACAGATTGTTGCAATGCCTCAGTATTAATATGTATCTGTCTTTAATTGTACTCTGCCTAGAACCACTATGTGAAATAAGATAGATGATCTCTACATTTGATATATAAATAAAATCTCTCTCTCTCTTATCTATCTATCTATCTATCTATCTATCTATCTATCTATCTATCTATCTATCTATCTATCTATCTGTTAAATACATTGTTCGCGTGCGAATAATGAAGACACATGGCGATGATGAACAAACACTTTATTCTCCTTCTACAACAACCAAGCAAAAGCAAAAGGCATGCAGGCCTTTTTATATGGCCAGAAGCCCAGACAGTGTCAACCAATAGGAAGAGAGCGTTTTTGCGCCTTGCGCATGCGCTCAAGGCTGGCGCCACTCTGTCTGGTCCCGGGCAGCTTTTGGAATGCCCGGGACCAATGCAACGTCCCGAGCCTGCTTTTGCAGGCTTAGGACACAATACTATCTATCTATCTATCTATCTATCTATCTATCTATCTATCTATCTATCTATCTATCTATCTATCTATCTATCTATCTATCTATCTATCTATCTATCATCTAGCTATCACCATCATCATCTATTTTGAGAGCTTCACTGATTTGGAAGTTTATTTTTGACATATGACAGTCTTTCTCTTTTAACTGCTTTTTCACATGCATGGATATATGGACCAGGCGATTATTCTATAGTCTTCTATCTTCTATAAACAGACCAGATCAGTCCAAAGGAAACTGGGTGTAGCCTGACTTCAGGAAAACAAAAAAAGCCAATCAAGTTAGGCCTGGGAAGATTTCTTTTTCTGTTTCCATTACTGGGAAACACATATGCAAGGAAGCAATATTTATAACAGTTGAGGAAAGAACGTTTCCTGTTGCCATCCAGAAATGGTAGCTATTTTCAGTGACCTGCACTAAGAGGACAAATTAGATTTAAAAACTTCAATATAGAGTTGATACAGTTCTCCTAATATCTATTTTGAATGAATTGTTGGTCAGCATTATTGAAGATTGGAAGCCTTCTCTGCATACTTTCCAAGACCTCAACATCTTTTTTAATCACCAGGATACAAAAAAGATATTGAGACCCTGGAAAGAGTGCAGAGAAGAGCAACAAAGATAAGAAAGGGTCTGGAGGCTAAATCATATAATGAGGGAGCTAGGTATATCTAGTCTATTGAAGAGAAGGATGGATGGACATGATAACTGTTTTCCAGTACTTGAGAGGCTGTCGTAGAGAAGAGGGGATTGACTTATTCTCCAAAACACCAGAAGGAAGAATAAGAAGCAATGGGTGGAAGTTTATTAAGGATAAATCTAATCTATAAGTAAGGAGAAATTTTCTAACAGTGAGAACAATTGATCAATGGAAAAGCTTGCCTCCTGGAGTTGTGGGTACTCCATCACTGAAGGTTTTCAAAAATATATTGGACAACCATTTGACTGGGATGGTATAAATCTCCTGCCTTGAGCAGGGAGTTAGTTTAGAAGATCTCTGCAGTTCCGTCCAGGCCTATGATTCTGTTTTTTATGTTCTAATCCCATCTGGGATCGTTATTTAGTCATGAGATTAGAAACCTAGAACTGAGAGTTTTAATCCTTCCTTGAGCACACAGTCAGCTGAGAGACCTTGGGTCAATCCCCCATCTCAAACCAGGGAAGCAGGGAATGGTAAACCATTTCTGAAATATTCAGAAGTTTAGTTTAGGCAATTGTCAGGAGTCAAGACTGACTTGAAGGCACAAACACAATCAGGCAGGGCTTTTTTTTTGTCATAGAACGTCCAGAACGGAGTTGTATGATGTGTGTGAATTCCGGCACCTTTTTTTTTTTTTTTTTTTTTACAAAAAAAGCACTGCAATCAGGTATATAAAAAATGTTGATGCAAAGTGCCAGAACTGAATGAAAAAGAAATAGAATGAAAAACAGCTTCTTCAACAACACATCAGGAATTTGGTAACAAATGTTATTAAAATATATGAGCTTTCATGAGTTGCAGCTCACTTTGTAATTCCTCCTGACAATTCACCAACACAATTATCTATGAGAAGCCAATTTCATTCCATCTTTTCTCAGTCAAAAAAGGGGGAATAAACTATGGCAGCATTTTCTCCATTTTCTTCCATTCTGAATTTAAGCGAAGGGCAAAAAAAGGGATGTGCAATGGATGTTCAATTGATCCTTTTTTGTACAGTATTAGGATTCCTTGCAAGCTCCTCATGATGCATATGATCCACTTGTTATAAGCAGAATAAGATGACATGATTAATGCCCAGCCTCTATATGGGTCAGAAATTCAGTTTACAAATAGGCTGTTAATCAATTTTACTGCTTTTACCATAACAATTTCTTCACAGTGTTAGACTTAAGAAAGTACAGGTAAGTGTAAATGCAACACAATTATTTCTGTATCATTCACTAAAGATCTTTACACCCTGCATTTTATATACAGTAGTCCTTTATTTCAGAGAAGATTCTTTAACTTATATCTCTTTCTTAAATGTTGGACAACCATTCCCATCTTCCTCCCACCAAGCACTATCTCTGTTCTAAGTGGTGTGTTGTACTTCTCCACTCCTGAAGGATGCTAAGTTGGGGAAGATAGCTAAAAATCATGCTAATTATTATATCCCTGATGTACAATCCCTAACATGACAACTTTCAGTCTGCTGCCTATTTTAAACTTTCAGTCCTGAGGTTGTATTAACAAAGAACAGACTTACACTTGTAATCGTCTTGGGAGGAGCAGCTTTCTTAAAATGAAGTAGAAACAATAGAAAAGTCCATTCATACACATGTGGATAAAGTATGGCGAGGAATTCTTTCCATAATTACACAATGTGAAATCCACACGGAATTCCTACCTTCTTTTTAAAAAAGTAAATGTTGACTTGACAGGAACCATGTTTTCAGCTATTTCCATCTTTTTGAAGTTTTATAATGGAGTGAATTTTTATTTTCTTCATTGCTGATTCCAGTGAACATTCCTTTTCTGTAAATGGTTTGGTATTTGCAGTGTACCAGAACCATTTTAAGAAAATAATACAGGAATCTGAGTTCCTGGTTCTCCTATACTGCCGTAAGCTGCTGTGCACCAATAATCACCTTAACAATGTAGGCTATATAAAATGAAAATGAGCAAATGTGCTACAATACAATGAATATTGCATGCTTTAAGTCTCCTTAAATAGAACCAGCACTAAATCATTTTTTCCAAACTGGCTATACCAAGATATAGGAGGATTAAAAATCCTAGAATTTCCACCATCGTGATCTTTCTGATTGGTCCAGTTGCAACACATCTAGACAGTGCCAGTTGGGGACTGCTGGATTCAATCAGTGTTAAAAGCTGAGAAACAGGCTGTTTTGATAAGAAGCCCTGGTAAAAGCAGTTAAAGAAAATTTTGGAGCTTTGCGCAAGTTTCTGAGCGTTGGTGTAAAGTGATGGATACCAGCCACAGCTGACTCCAATGCTGTCTCTGCTCTTGCTTGCTTGCTTAAAAATGCTTGAGAAAAAGATCCGGCTTCTAACAAATCTCTAGAACTTGTAGAGGGTGCTGGTTTGCAGTCATTTCTTTCCCTATCAACAATCTGGGATTGGCATTTTGATGATCGAAAGCTACTCAGTAAACTTTTAAAAGAATAATTGGAAACACTTTAAACCAAAGAACCATGAGCTATAGATAACTTATAGATACTTTTTGTGCAATCTGGGCCCCATGAACAATATGTGCTGGACATCTGTCTACTTTTTGTGCCACTATAGACCACCATCCCCCTCTCCCATTTGTTTAACTCTAACTCCTCCACTAAGAGTTTTCAGTCAAAAACTGTTGATAACATCTCTTTGATGAAACCAAAATCTTATAAATGAATATAGGCAAAACTGTAGTGGAAATTTGTAACTGGAGTTCTGTAGAGTCTTTTATTCTTTCACTTTGTAAATTACTTTCAGATACAGAGAGAAAGAGATAAACCTGAACCATAAAGTTGTTCCATACAAATATACTCTGCTATAACATAGTAGCCAGGATTTCTCTTTGAGTTATGTATGAGGAAAAAGGACTACCTGAGCACATAATTTTATTTTATTTTTTTGTCCCCCAGGCCAGGGAGACCTGAGCTCAACTATCAAGAATTGGCAATGAGGGTGGCTGCCTCAGGGTCAAAATAGCCTTGCTTGGAGGCTCTGCAACACGGGACTTGTAAAGCCGCCAAAACAGCGCAAACCAGCTGTTTTTCGCGGCGAAAAAAACCCTCCTCAGTAGGAGAAGGGGCGAAGAGCTGTGAGTGTGGGTTGAGATCCTCTGAAAACCCCCCGAAAAACGCTCGGGGGGGGGAGAAAGAGGATTCCCCGTGCGCTCACAATAGCTCCAGCCCGGGGCAGCATCTGTCAGCTTACAGACCAAGACGCTGAGACCAGCCACCACCAGAGGAACACATCTCAAAGAAGCACAGAGATTGACAGACTGAACCCAGGAGCTTAAAAAGCAAGTATCTCTTATATTTTACCTCCGATCAAATACGTTCACAATGAACAGAAGGCACCCAAAATGGCAACCGCTTTTAATTTAAAGTGAGATCTACGGGAAGAGAAAGGCGGAAGAGAAACTGTAATGCGAAAGAGACCTCTAGAGGGCAGCAGAGACGCATAACTTAAAAACTTTGCAAAATAAACCTAAGGAAGAGAAACTGTAATGCGAAAGAGACCTCTAGAGGGCACCAGAGACGATGCATAACTTAAAAACTTTGCAAAATAAACCTAAGGATGTATACAAGCTCTCCAGAAATGATGATGAAAGAATTAAAAGATGAAATATCAACAACTTTTGAAAAAATGAGGAGAAAGATGGACATGATAATAGACATGTATGCAAAAAGATGGGAAGAAAGGATGGAGACGATGGAGGCAGTGGAACAAAGCAGAGAAGCAGTTATTGAGGACTTGGACCAAACCGGAGAAATGCACAGTGGGGAAAAGAGAGAAGATACTGGGAGAAATTCTAAGAGGGTCTGGGAAGGGGTTGAAGAAAAGATGGAAGAGGTGGAGAGACAAGAAGATTTGAAAAGAATTGTTATAAAAGCATGGGAAAAATATCCAGGAGAGGAGGCTAAAAATTTCTCTTGGCAAACTGACAGAATCCATAGAGCATGGCTTATATGGAACCAAGGGACATTGCAAGCAATAAAGAGAGACTTATTACTTGGAAGGGAAGCTGTGCTATGGAATTCCACCTGGCAGAGGAAGAAACCCAGAATTCGACTGAAAAGAAGAGAAACTTAATATTTTATGCAAGAAATTAAAGGCAAAGAATTATGGACTGATTTAAGGACTGAGTGTAAGAGCAAGAGACATGAGAGGGTGATTAATGGAAGATATATATTAAATAGACTAAGAATGTACGCGTTGAAGGGAGGGGTGTATCGACATGATAATTACTAACTTTAATAAGAAGACTTGTTTGTTTGATGTACAATGGATAGATCTGAAAAGAAGTGAAACTTAAAATTTATAAAATGTAGTTGGCTTATAGTTAAACTTCGATATACGGAGTGAGGAAGGTCTACAAATTTAAAATGATTGTATTAAGTTGAATGGCTTTAACTTGAATTTTTTCTTTGTTTGCATGTACAAATGGATATCTAATAATAAAAAAATTAAAAAAAAAGAATTGGCAATGAGTACTTGGTGTCAGAAACCAGGAATCAGGAGGTGGACTATTAAGGGTGCTTATTGCTGAGGTCACTACTAGTGCAAAATAAATTTAACACCCACAACTTTCTTTATATAGTCTGGTAAAAATGCAAATTCTTCTTGTTTGAGTTGGAAAAGGAAAGATGATTTGACCGAAAAACTGACAGTGTAGAGTGAGGAATGAACTCTTTTCCTTTTATTGTCTTCCCACTGAAATTACAGAGACACACACAATGTAAGTTATTGTAGTGGACCACCGTTTTTCTCATGAGTATGTAATTTCAAGTGTGAAAAAAGTTCATTGGGGAAAGAGTTAAACCTTTCAGGGTTACTTCCCATATGTACATTCACATGGAGCTAGAAATTACATATACTGGGACATTTGACCCCAATCTTACTAGATTCATCTTTTTATGCAAGTATTTCCAATTTCCCAAACCTATATGCAACCTAGGAAGCATTGTATGTTGATATCTGTATGTCTCTAAAGTTGCAATGGCCTCTACAATTCAACCATGTGTGCACTGAGGAGATCCAGGCACAATGCATGGTTTTTAAGAAATAGCATAAGAATGTGTATCTTTATATGGAAAATATCTACTCCAATGCATATATTAAGGGAAACACAGAGGTGATTCAAAAAGAAAAACATAATTATATGTGAAAATGGAATGGGATAGACTGAAGATTACATGAATAATTGAGTGAAACAGATTGAAGACTTCATTCATCTCTCCCTGTAGGAATGAATATATGGCCTATGATCTGCCTCAACAAGATCTTTGTATCAGGGAGTGTATCACTCTGCTGGGACCACATGCCTTCTGAGTGGATATGGTTCTATGGGCACAAAGTCAACGTAGGACTGATCTCCTTTAATTGGCCACTCGGCTTTCTTAACAATGGTTTTTTGAGAAAAATGAAGTGGCAGGGTTGAATCCCCTTGGCAAGAAGATGTTGGTGGAGGGGCTTGCTTCACGCCTATGATTTGAAGGAGTCCATTGATTAAACCAAGTGAAGTGCTGCTTAGATCAACGCTGCTGTCTTATTCATGTTTAGATTTTAGAAAGAGTGGAAAGAAAAATATAAATTATATATAAACATACAATTAACAACTAAGCAGATCTGCACATTAAGAATCTTAGCAGGAGCTTCTGGAAAGAATGTTTTTGTCTTTTTTTTTTAATCCAGAAAATAAATGGCAGATAAACAACAATAATTATAAGAATGTAAGAGAATATTGAAACTGTTTAGGTGACTTTTTAAGAAGAGGGATGGCTGCAGGAAAGCACACTTGCATTATTTTTCATGAAATATGTGATTTTCACTAACTGACTTGATGTCAGCAACTTCCTTCCATTAGTACACTAAAAAAGAAATAACAAACCAAACCTTAGGTAAGAAAGTTATTTCTTCTTTCTTTGTAATGCTGTTTTCATATGATTTGGCATTTTCAAGGAACAGACCTGTGAGAAGGAAGATGTAGAGGATGTGAACTCCCACAACACAAAGAAAAGGAAGGTTGCTGTAAAAGTTAAAAATATAACTAAAGGTAGGATGTGAGGAAAAGCCAACACCAAAGCCATAATAAATTGTTGGTGAAGCCTCCTAAGGTAAAGATGGACTGGATTTTAATACCAGCTGAAGTAATTTATGCTTCCTGAATTAATATGCGCGCTGGAAAACATGCAGTTGGAAAACCTCTGAAAAAGACATTGGCATTCCTACATAACATTAAAATCATTGTTTTGCATTTAGCAGTTTTACAAATGTCCCAAGTTGCTTATTCAAACTGAGAAGCTTTATAAAGTGAGGATAAAATTATTATCTAGGATTCTACCTATATTAGGGAAGAATTCTCTATCTAAAGGAGCAGCAAACGGAAATGTTGTCTCATCAGTTAAATTGCCCACCTGGAGGATTAATTTTCTCAATTTTTGTTTTTGATTTTGTTGGTTTCATTTTGATTTTTTTTAAAAGAAGTAATTTGCTCTTCTCCTTCTTTTCTCTTTATTTGGTATATATTTTGATGCATTTGTTTTTACCAATAAAGGAGAATATTTGTAGCTCAAAGTTGAAATGGAAGGTTTCCTTGGTGCTGTCTGAGCTTGATTGTTTTCTTGCAGATGTTTCATTACCCAAACTAGGTAACATCATCAGTGCTAGTATGGACTGGTGTTTGCTCCTGGTCTACTAGAATATAAACTGAGAGCACAGCCCACTCTTTACTAGCACTGAGGATGTTACCTAATCTGGGTAATGAAATGGTCTTCAAGAAAACAACAAATCCAGAGAGCAGAATGGCATTTGTTTTTACAAGTAATCTGGTATAGTAAATTGCTGGTGAAAATATATACCACAATGATCATTATACTGTAATAAAACTCAAAGTTTCATTTTATTTTAATTTACTCTATATTTCAAAAATATGTTAGCGGATCTTTTCCCTGGATTCCTGGATCAAAGAATGTAAATTTAAAAACAACAGTGGAAATGTCTAAATGGAGGCGTCATTGATTGATATAACACACATAAACTGCCAACAATCTAAAGCCAGCAAGCATGTTGTCAAATGACATTTAAGAAATTCAGATTCGGAACTTCACCGAACCATTAAACTCACTGAGTGCTCTTGGTTTAGTCACTAATTCTTCATATAAAATCTTCCTTGTAGAGTTATTAAGTGGGTAAGATAGTCAGGGAGGATTATACGTGATGATTTTAACTCCAGGGAGATGCAAATAAACAAATGAAAACAAATTCTGGTTCCTTAGGTTAGATGTTAATCAGCAGCAGCAACAGCAAAAGTACATAATTTCAGATGAATGTAAAGAGAAAAATAAACATTGATTTCAGCAAGTAAGTAATTGAAAACTAGAAGGGTGACCACCTCCCCTGGGAGGATCAACTGCATTTGCGAGTATCTGCCTGCCTCTCAAGGACTTCTAGAGAATTCTGTGCATATTAATGAAATCCTAATTAAATATCTCTGCTTTGGTTATTCTTTTCACTAGGTTTCATCTAGCAAAGTGACCCAAATTTTGCTCATGGAAGAAAACAAAACAGGCTTTCTTTTGTTCAACAATCAATGGTATGAGGATCTGTCTGAAGAGTTCTGAATTCATTAACATTGTGAGCTGTTCTTTTTCTTCTGGCTCTGAATATAAAAATGCACTTGTTCTTCAGACAAGTGTACATGCACACATCCATGGAGCCTCATTGACGAGCAAATGAAATGAACAAGAGGGAAAAGAGCCACTGTCATGAAAAGAAAAAGCTGAATTAAAATAATTTGCAATACAATAAAACAACATATAGGAAGCCCAGAATCTGGAGAAAAAGAAAGCCAAAAGGCCAAGCCATCCATATCGTTTGGGGAAGCATTTGTTAGCCTTCTTCTATAGACTGGTGAATGAGTATTGCAAAATGACAATACGTGAATAGCAATCATTTGCAAGGAATGTAAGCTACAATTCCTACCAAGTCAATGAAACCTGTAAGCAAACATGCGTAGGATTTTGTGGTGTTTTTCTAGGCACCTTCAACTAGCAGTTGAAGTTGGCCAATTGTCTCCTTCGATGCAAAAAGAAAAATCATAAACACCCATTTTAGAAATATCGTGTTACTGATCTTTCTGCCAAAAAAAATGACATATGGGCTTTTTTCTTTTTCTTTTTTTCTTTTTTACGATTTTTATACCGCCCCCCTCCCGAAGGACTCGGGGCGGTGTACAGCCCAATTAAAACGACAACATACAAAAATTAAAAGTATTAAAAATAAATTAAATAAATTAAATAATTTGGCCCAATATTTAAAAACCCAATACATAATATAAAAACGCAATCCCCTAAAAACAATTATGGCCATTGTTGGAGCTGGAGCTATTATCCCAGGCTGGCTTGTCGGAATAAGTATGTTTTTAATTCTCGACGGAAGGAACGCAATTCCGTCATCATACGGAGTTCGGGGGGGAGCTCGTTCCAAAGCGTTGGAGCTCCCACAGAGAAGGCCCTCCCCCTGGGGGTCGCCAGCCGACATTGTTTGGCCGACGGCACCCCGAGGAGACCCTCTCTGTGGGAGCGTACCGGACGGCGGGAGGTATTTGCTGGCAGAAGGCGGTCCTGTAGATATCCGGGTCCGATGCCATGGAGCGTTTTAAAGATGGTCACTAACACCTTGAAACGCACCCGGAAGGCCACCGGCAACCAGTGCAGCTCATGCAGGAGCGATGTTACATGGGAGCGCCATGGCGCTCCGGTCACTACCCGCACGGCCACATTCTGGGCCAGCTGAAGCCTCCGGGTGCACCTCAAGGGGAGCCCCATGTAGAGAGCATTACAGTAGTCCAGGTTGGAAGTGACGAAGGCATGAGTAACTGTGCATAGCGAGTCCCAGTCTAGGAAGGGACGCAACTGGCGTACCAGGCGAATCTGATAGAACATCCTCCCGGCCACGGCTGTCAAATGGTCCTCTAAAGACAGCCGTGAATCCAGGAGGACTCCCAAATTGCGAACCCTTATGTGTATTACCTTCCAAGAACCTTAAGCTACTCCTTCCTAGAAAAGCTACAACTGATATTTCTTCATTACCCTTCCTCTTTTCTCTGAAGAAGAATCTGAAGGGAAGACCCATCCATTTCTCAAACAAAACTCTAAGAAAAACATTCCAGATTATTCATAGAATTGAACGATTTCACATGTTGAAGAGGGCTGAAAACATTTTATTGATTTGATAGATTATTGAAATTTCAATTGACTTCAGTTTAGTAATCATGAGCCACAAACTAAGATTTGGGCCAAAGTTATACATATAAACTGATTTTGAGTTTTGCTAATGTAATACGAGAAATTCTCATTCTATGTAATGGATAAGTCAATGAAATTTTCCACACTCACAAATGAATTATGGTGTCTTGATTTTCTAGATGAAGTAATTACTGGTAAAGTCAGATTCCATTGTAGCGTAAACTAGTATATATATATTCCCAGTGACATCCAAGTAGAAGAAAAAGGAGCAAAGCACACATAAAACATATAGAAACTGGTCCAATTTGTTTTGCCACGTAGTTACCTAAACAAACTATGGCATGCTTCTGCATTTCAGCTCAGCCTATTTATAAAAACAGTCAGCTAGGAGAGGTGGAAAAAGGAACCTAGCTGGATTTAGGTGTTATTTTTCTAAACATTTGCTCCAGTAAGCAGGCAATTTTTCAAAAGTGCATGGCCCCATTGAGATCTTAAACTGCACAGCAAAGAATTTATTAAAACAAGCTTTCTTTTAGCAAGTTCTAGATCTTTGCAGTCAGTCAGTGGAAAAGATGAAATGAGAGTGAAAAACAATATTTTCTGGGGGGGAAATCTGGATACTATGAATGGATGCTCCTTAAAGTTAAGGTCATCTGAAGCAAAATGAAAATATCAGGCTTTCAAAAAACATATGTGCTCAATGGCTTATAGCCCAGTCTTTCATGGCTATAGCTCTGTGTTAAATAACAGATACTGGGTCAAGTTGCTACAGATTATGATTGAGAGGCAGGCCATGCAATAAGATTTTGAAACAATTTGTAATTCGAGCTCTCCTTATGGCTAAAGCAAATGCTTTCTTCTAATGAAAGAAAGTTGCATAATAGGAAATGATTATGATTAAAAAAGACATTTCTTCAACAGCAGTCTAGAAACCCCCTTTGTGATAGCAAAAAGCTTGTTTTTAAGAAGGCCCTCGACCATTATGGCCTACTTTTTAAAATGAAGATATTAATCAAAAGTAAGCTTTTGACAAATGGTTGTATCTAATGCCTGTGCTATAAGCCAGTGACAATTATGTCATTTCTCAGCCTGCAGAAGCTATTACTAACATTACTTTTACCATTTATTGCCAACAAGAGAAAAGAGTTTTTCGCATGGTGTCGTTTTGTTGGATCAAGTGTATACAAAGCACAGATGGCTTTCTCACTCTGTCTTGCTTCACAGGAATTCAGTTTGTAAGAGATTTCATGAAAACTCAGTATTCTCCCCCCTCTCTTTCATGTTTGGGGGGATAAGGAAGGAATTTTGAATTTAAGAGTCACACCCACAGTGGGGCTGAACAAAAATACATTCCAGGCCCCTTCCAACTCTATGATTCTACCAATTCCTTAGTCTTGCTTATAGAAAGCAATACTTCCCTTGAAAAGTTAATGGGGTGATGCACAGCAGCCTGTTGGCAGAGGTCTAGATCACTGTCCACTTTATTTATTTATTTTATTTATTTATTAGTCAAACTTATATGCCGCCCTTCTCCTAGGACCCAGGGCGGCTCACAAACAATGCAATAAAATTATAACAATAAAATTAATCACATTCATACAACATACAAGCTCAGTCAAAGCACATTCACTGATGGAGGGACACTCCTAGGCCCAGGGGCAGAGCACAGCTCATACGCCCCAAGCCTGTCGGCATAAGTGTGTCTTTAACAATTTCCGGAAAGCTAGGAGGGAGGAAGCAGTACGAACCTCTGAGGGAAGCTGGTTCCAGAGGGCTGGGGCAGCAACGGAGAAGGCCCTAGCCCTGGGCCCCACCAGATGACATTGCCTAACAGACGGGACCGTAGGAGGCCAACCCTATGTGCCACTTGCAAGTGATTGAGTGACTATAGATAAATCTGTAGCTATTTGAACATTTAGCCTTGAGGCATGAAGGCAGCTTCCTAAAAGCAAATTATTCCTAACCAATTCATAAATATCTTTGCTCATTGTTTATTTTATCATTGATTGATGCTATATATAAACCTATAATGAGAAAATACCAAGATAATTAAGAACCAAAGTAAAAGGAAAAAATGAATTGCATAAAGAAGGTTAAGTGCAATTCTTCAAGAACCAAACAGTGAATAAAATAATGCAAGGAAATAAGAAATGAACAATAGTAATTGGTTGTATATTTTGAATTACATTTATTAGTATGTTAGTATGTTTTGTTTTGTTAATATTAGTATGTTAACAAAAATGTTATAAACCATAAGCTTCCAGAAAATTGTAGGTGACAGTGGGCCTCCATAAAATAAAAAAAAAAATGTTTAGTATTGCGTGGGAGAGAGACTTAAACATGACTAGTTTAAATTTGAAAGGAATCAAACTCTATTTTAAGCCCAGACTACCAGGAATTGTGGCAGTAATTAAAGATACATAAAAATAAAAGAAGGATTCTCAGTATGTTTACCAATGTCTTTTAATTATTTCTTTCTGGATTTTAATAGCTGCTACATGAAATCTAGCAAAGTTACATGCAATAAACAGTTCCTTATTTGAGAGGGGAAAAAACGAGAAGAAAAATTTAATTATGACCTCTAAACATATCAGAAAAAATGAAAGTTTATTGACCATAGTGATTGTAAGGGCAGGGCAAAATCACACATCTAATGGTCTCAACAGCATTTGCATTATAAGACTTCAGAGTTGGAAGAGATGACAGTCTGAAATCAAATTGAGATATATTAGTTTGTAAGTCAAAAGGAAAGAAAATTTAAAACAGCTCAATTATGAAATTAAACATGGAAAGTGACATGAATTCATTGATGACAAAGAAGTGAATGTAGCAATTTTGTTTTCTTTGTTTCAATTAAAGTAAATAATAAACACGGGAAGTAAAGGCCATGCACTTTTTTCTACTCTTAAGGTGATAACCTTAAGGACATTTTTTCCTCTCCTCCCATTGTGGATATCTCAAGAAATTGAAGCATTTTAAAAAAAAAAAGCTTAATATGAATTATGCCTTTTGAGGGAAGATGGAATTAGCAGGCATTTGGTTAGCACAAATTTATGAACGCAATATGGTATTACAGCATGTAAATTTTGTTTGGAACATACTGTAGGATAAAATTATATCTTGAAAGATCTAAAATGATATATACTATTTCAAAGGAGAATGTAAAATTTCATCTATTGGCCTAGTTTAAACTTAGAGCATTTTGGACAGAAGCCTTTTGGCTTTTGCGACAACTCAAAAGATAGTAAGTTTGTCCATCATTTCTTTTAGTAAAAGACCAAAAGCATCTTGAGGATAAGCTATTTTTTAACTGAGCTTTGAAGGTCTAAATCTATTTTCAAAGGCCCATTTCCTGAAATTGCCTGAAATCTCTCTCTCTCTCTCTCTCTCTCTCTCTCTCTCTCTCTCTCTCTCTCTCTCTCTCTCTCTCTCTCTCTCTCTCTCTCTCTCTCTCTCTCTCTCTCTCTCTCTAGTCCATGAAAATTTATACCATAAACAGGTTTGTTTCCAAACACTATAAAACATTCTTTTTTGAGATGACAGAATAACACAGTGACAAAATGCCTTCAAGTTGTTTGAAATTCCTGCAAGTGCCCTTGAAGCATCATCAAAAGAGCAGTGTGCTTTATGCTTAATGTTGTTTGCTTTAATATTGATAGAGCGGACTGAATTTCTATCTCAGGTTATGAAACTTCTACCTCAGGATCTTTGGTTAGGGACTATAAAAGATTGCACTATTACTGAGACGAAGTTAATTCAGAAGCGTGAATGAACAATATGTGATAGACTAGATATAGTAGATAAACCATATACAAGATTTACCTCAGGTTATTAAACTTTTACCTCAGGATTTTTGGTTAGGGATCATAAAAGATTGTACTAACACTGAGATGAATAATATGTGATAGACTAGAAACTGTGGATAGACTATAGAAAAGAGAAACACCAATCAAACAAATTGTAACAGGCGTTTAGTTGAGGCTTGATGTGAGGAGTGAAAAATGTTTACCAAACCAGACGTTTATAAAGATCGATACTTAGTGATGTATATCAGGTGCTATGATGATTGATGCATACTATGATTTTATGTTCAATGCTGATTGTATGAATGTAGATAGACCATATACAAGAGCTGTATTTTCAGGCCTTATGAGGACAGCTTATTAATATGAGCCCAGATTTAATGCTGATTGCTTTAATATTGGAAAAGCGTACTGAATTTCTACCTCAGGATACTGAATTTCTACCTCAGGATCTTTTGTTAGGGATCATAAAAGATTGCACCACTACTGAGACGAATATACTTCTGAAGCTCGAATGAACAATAGGTGATAGACTAGAAACAGCAGATAGACCATATATAAAAGAAACACCAATCAAATAAAATGTACCAGGCGTATAGTTGAGGCTTGACGTGAGGAGTGAGGAATGTTTACTAAACCAGACGTTCACAAAAACTGATCCTTAGAGTTGTATTGCAGGATATATGATGATTGCTTTTTAATATGAACTTATGTTTAATGTTGATGGTTTTAATAAAATAATTTAAAAAAAAAGAGCAGTGTGCTGATATACAAGCTTATTTTGACATTTGCATATTGCCTCTAGAATATAGATGTCAGCAAGAATCCATGGATGACAACAAACTGTTGAAAGTAATAATCCATCTTAATTTCAACCCCCAAGTTCAAAGAATCATAAAGTACCATACATTTTTTCTTGATATACATACATATAACCCTGCTTTTTCTGGCCTTTATTATGTAAAATCTACTTAATGTAAGAAACAAATGAGAAAGACCACCTGAAATTTAAACTTCATAAAGACAATTATACATATATTTTTCCTGAGATATATCTTCTGTTTTATGTTTCTTGGTGAATGAAACACCAGCCATTTGTAAAATCTACTTGCTTTCCCATCTTCAACATCTGTCCACTCTACCAGGTAAGGTAGGAAAGGTAAGGAAAGTTAAATACAAAACTACATCATATAAGAACAGAGAATGTAGGAAAGGGGCATTATAAAAGAAAAAAAGAGGATATTGGACTCAGCTGTGGCAGCATCCTTTAGGGTGGGGTCACCTGAAAGCTTACTATAGTTACACAAGATGGACAATGTATATTGTGCTATTAAGGTTTTTGGCAAATGGTGGTCATACCTGTGGGCAACTTGGTGTCTCACAGAGAAATGTAGCAAGAACAGACAATGCTTTGGCTTTTCAATAGTGACCAAGTTTAGTGTTGGATTAATACTTGGTTTACTATAGGTTTCTGAGTGCCTATTAGTGACCAGGTTCCTCCAACAAAGTATGAATGAAAAGGGTTAGATTGCAGTTCCTATCATCCCAAGTCATGTGAACATGTTGAGTGTGATAATAGAAGTAGTCTACATCTGATTACCAGGTTGTGAAAGGCTACTAATTATCATATAATGTGTAGTTTTCTTCATTTTTCTGTGGAGGGAGGAAACCATCTTGTTTTTGGAAAAAGGATAATTTCTCCAGAAAGATTTGGAATACGCTTCTTACTGTGATTCAGTTCACAAGCATTACAGTTTACTGTGTTGAATGAACCAAAATGTGTATGTCATAAAGTTTGGGAATGATTCTGTGTAAGGTATAGATACTGTCATGTTTAATATACTGGGTACTTGGATTTTCATGCAAAGTACATCCCCCCCCATTTTTTATTTGAAATCTTCACTTCCTCTTTTGTGGGAATGAGATATTTTAGTAGGGGAGGAAAAGGATGAGTTTCGTCAGGATTCTCTGTCTTGCAATGACAGTAGCATCCATTTGAATCCAGTCACACGGCTTTGTTAAATCACAGATAATTGTGGACTGTCTGTATATTTTATGATTGAGCCAGTGTTCACTGAAAATAATTCTAAGCTAAATAGGTTTAACTGTCCTGTCACCTTTAAAGGGAGAGTTGCTACTGCGTTTTAAATAGATATTATTATCTATTATTATCTTATAACTACCTCTATTACGTTGGTTCAAAACATGCTTGATTATAATTTTTGAAAGAAGGGATGAATTACTTCTGATTCTCAAGCTATTGCCATATTGCAGTTTCCATTCATCTCTTATTACTGCCATCTTGTTTATACTGGTAGGAACAAGAGTTAACCCACTCCTATTAGTTAATCTGGGATATCAGCACAGTTGTTTTTTTCTCATGTTGTGGGTGCTGGTACAATTCCACTCTATGCACTGGATTCAATAGGTTTATGTTTGAGAAGACATAAAAGGGATTGCACTGTTAGACTTTTAATATATGAAAATCTTCTTATATATTTGTAATTATTAAGTAATTGAATCCTTTTATGACACCTATGAAACAGGCATAGAATTTCTTGAATATCTCACTCACTCATAATAATTTTTGCAGTTTCTTTTCTGGGAAACTTAGATTTGGCAGTTTGAATAGCCACACTGCATTCTTTTGGTTTTGATTACCTTTAGCAGGTCTTTGTCTTGTCAAGTTAGAGCAGTTGAAGAGGTAGGTGTGGTTGCAGTTGGGAAATCTAACAAAGGTGTGTTGTACATTCAGTTGGCCCAAAGCACATTGTGTGGATGGATAAAAATCTGGTTTCTGGCTATACAGTATCTATAATTATGGTGCACAATCCATGCTGAAGCAATTCTTTACAAAGTTAACATAAGACAACAAAATAATTTTCAACCACTTAGAATAATTAGAATACTCTTTTATTATAATAATATGATGACACACAAGTAGTTCTCTCTACATTTTTAACAGGATACAAGGTAGAATGACTTCTGGGGAAGAAATGGAGAATTGAAAATGGCTCTGCTAACAAAGAGCTGAAGACTGCAGTGGACTGAAGAACCAGCAAGTGGACCAGCTCTTCATAATTCCTCTCCAGACAAGGAGAGGATTTGAGATTGCCCACAAGTACTCCATACAAAATGCTTCCAATGAGAAGACTTCAAGATAGAAGTCTCTGGCATGGATGGAGAATAATCCATAATGAAGCCAAATACCTTAATTCTGAATGTATTGAAGGACATTTTGGAACAATGTACCAGAAATTAATTTTAAAAGTGTCTGCTCTATAGACCAAATGTATTTAAAAGATGTTATGGAAGAGGAACAAGTTTTACAGGATAAAACTGAGACTCATCTGAAATTGGATTTAAAAATGACAGGCTGCAAGAAAGATATGGAAAAAGATGCTACACTGGATATGCAAATGAAACCAGCTTAATAATTAAAAGGGATATACAAAGGACAAACCCAAAGAGTGATCCAAAAAGGTATCTATTTCCTATATTGTATTTACAAAAGCTTGCTATAGCTTTGAAAAACTTTGTGATAAGGGTCAATTAAAAAAATTAAGAGTTATCATATTGTAGGACATTATTTAAAAATCTAGATTGTTGAAGGTAAAAGGAAGGAAAGTTGGTTTATTTGATCAAGTTTATTATAGATATATTGTTATCTCTGGTAATCCTTAATGGACTTTTGCTGACCAGAATTGAATGACGAGGCTTTAAGAATTTGTTTATAGATAAAGAGATGAGATGGAGCAAGTATCCCATATTTGTTGTATTTTAAGAGGTGATTAAATTACTAAAATTGTTTATACTTGTGATAAGGGGAAGTAATTATATATTGATTTTCTTTTGTATATTCTTACTTTTTTTCTTTTCCATTTTTCTTTTTCTTTCTATTTCTATTTTCCATTTTAATTTTTATTCTTTTATTTTATGTAGTTTGTATTAGTTTTTTATTTTTTTAAATTGTAATTCTTAATACAATTACTATTTAAAAGGGCTAGAAGGAAAGGTGACTTTTAATATTCCCTGTGACTTCTTCAAATCTGTTCTGGAGAAAAATTGGGAGCTTCTCTGGAGCAGAAATTGAGGAAGAATTAGAGTAGAAAGGGTAATTACCAAAAGTCAGCTTCCTCCTCCTTTATTTCACTGATGGATGACAGTTATTGGCAAGTGCTCTGATTATTTGGTTCCCCTCCAGTATTATAACATAAGCAATAGCCAAGCATCCTGTTTATTACCAATGTATTAGTTATGTTTCATGCTTAAAACTATTTATTTCATAAATATTGTAGAAGAGGAATGATGTCAATGTTGAACTTTGATGAACTAAAAAAAAGAGGAAATGTTAACTCTCACTTTTACTTATTATTTGGATCTATATTTCCATTTGGAGAACAATATGTATGAATGCTTAGAGTATGAGAGGAACAAAAGCCATTAAAACAATTCACTCTCTGCGTATCCTTATTTTAGAACGTTCATGTACAGTTATGGTGATTTCAAAGGATTTGTCTATGTCAGCGGTTCTCAACCTTGTTCAGGCCGAGACCCCACCTGTGCTGCCCATGTGCACCGTGACCCTGACCTATGCCACGCATGTGCGCTGTGACAGGCGAACTGCGCATGCACGCCGCAACAGGCTGAACTGCGCATGCGCGGTGCGTGCGACGCCCCAATCCACGCATGCGCGGCGCGACGGCCCGAACTGTGCATGCGCGGCACGCGCACGACGGCCCAAACCGCGCATGAGCAGCGCGACGGGCCGAACTGCGCATGCGCAGCGCACGCGCGACGGGCAGGAATCGTGCATGCGTGATGCAACGGACAGAATTGCGCATGCACGGCACGCGTGTGATGGAGTGAACCGCGCATGCGCGGCACGACGGGCTGAACCATGCATGCGCGGCGCGAGAGAGACGGCCCCAACTGCACATGCACGGCGCGACGGACCGAACCGCGCATGCGCGGCGCACGAACGATGGCCCGAACCGCACATGCGTGGCGCGACGGACCGAATCGTGCATGCGCAGCACGCGCGTGATGGCCCCCGAACCGCGCATGCACGGCGCGATGGAGCGAATTGCGCATGCATGGTGCACGCGCAACGGGGCGAACTGCTCATGCGCGGCGCGATGGGCCAAATCGCGCATGCGCAGCACACGCGTGACGGCCGAGGGGAAATGGGGAAAAAAATGGGGGGAAAAATGGCAGACTGCCGTGTTTGCCGACCCCCATGAAACGGTCGTTCGACCCCAAATGGGGTCACGACCCACAGGTTGAGAACCGCTGGTCTATGTACTCAATAACCAGATTTTAATTTACTCCCAAGAATAAAATACTATTGATTATTATCTAATTTCATAAAAGTTTTAATGCTTTGAAAATCACATTGAAATTACTTCTGTTTTTTAAGATGTATTTTTCTGAAAGGCTTTTAATAATAATAATAACAATAATAATGATAATAATAATAATAATAATAGTATTAATAATAATAAAATCGGAAGGTACCTTGGAGGTCATATAGTCCAACCTCCTGCTCAGGCAGGAAACCCTATATCATTTTGGACCAATGGCTGTCCAGTTTCTTTTTAAAAACTTCCAGTGTTGGCGCATTCACCGCTTCTGGAGGCAGGTTGTTCCACTGGTTAATTGTTCTAACTGTCAGGAAGTTTCTCCTTGGTTCTAGGTTGCTTTTCTCTTTGGTTAGTTTCCACCTGTTGCTTCTTGTTCTGCCTTCAGGCACTTTGGAAAATAGCTTGACTCCCTCTTCTTTGTGGAAGCCTCTGAGATATTGAAACACTGCTATCATGTCCCCCCTCGTCCTTCTCTTCGTTAAACTAGACATACCCAATTCCAGCAGCTGTTCCTTATATGTTTTAGCCTCCAGTCCCCTAATCATTTTTGTTACTCTTCTCTGTACTCTTTCTAGAGTCTCAACATCTTTTTTACATCGTGGTGACCAAAACTGGATGCAGTATTCCAAGTTGGCCTTACCAAGGCATTGTAAAGTGGTATTAATACTTCACGTGATCTTGATTCTATCCCTGTTAATGCAGCCTAGCACTGTGTTGGCTTTTTTGGCAGCTACAGCACACTGCTGGCTCATATTTAAATGATTGTCCACGAGGACTCCGAGATCCCTCTCATAGTTACTACTATTGAGCAAGGTACCCCTTATACTCTACCTGTACATTTAGTTTTTCTTGCCTAAATGTAGAACCTTACTTTTTTCACCACTGAATTTCTATTTTGTTAGATAGCGCCCAGTGTTCAAGTCTGTCCAGATCCTTCTGTATCTTAAGCCTGTCTTGGAGTGTTGGCTATTCCTGCCAGCTTGGTATCGTCTGCAAATTTGATGAGTTCCCCATCTATCCCTTCATCCAAATCGTTGATATAATTATTGAGGAGCACTGGGCCCAGAACAGAGCCCTGGGCACCCCACTACACACTTCCCTCCATGTAGATGCGATTCCTTTAAGGACTACTCGCTGAGTATGGCCGGTCAGCCACCTACGGATCCATCTGGTGGTGATTCTGTCTACCCCACATTTTTCTATCTTATCAAGTAGTAGGTTGTGGTCTACTTTGTCAAATGCCTTACTGAAGTCCAAGTAAATTATATCCACAGCATTCCTCTGGTCCACTAATTTTGTCACTTGGTCAAAGAATGCAATAAGATTTGTCTGGCATGATCTGTTTTTGACAAACCCGTGTTGGCTTTTAGTAATGACTTTGTTTGCCTGTAGGTGTTCGCTGATTTGTTGTTTGATTATCTTTTCCAGAATCTTCCCAGGTATTGAGGTCAGGCTGATAGGTCTGTAATTTCCTTGGTCCTTTTTCCCCCTTTTTTGAAGATGGGAACTACATCAGCTCTTTTCCAGTCCTCTGATAGTTCCCCAGTCCTCCAGGATCTTTGAAAAATATAGTTCAGTGGTTCTGAGATCACATCTGCCAGTTCCTTAAGAACCTTGGGGTGTAATCCATCTGGTCCTGGTGATTTTAACTCATCTAGGCTGGACAGGTGTTCACTTACCATTTTCTTGCCTATCTTAACTTGTATTTCTATTTTGTTTTTTCTGGCACTATTTTTGATAGGTTGGTCTGTTTTTTCCCTTTGTGTAAAGACAGATGCAAAAAATGAGTTAAATAGTTCTTATTTCTCCCTGTTGCTTGTTATCTTCTTGCCACTTTCACCCACTAACGGACCAATCATTTCCTTCACTTTTTCTTTTTTTTTACATGTTGAAAGAAGGTTTTTTTGTTATTTTTGACTTTGGTTGTAAGCCTTAGTTCATTTTGAGCCTTAGCTTTCCTCACTTCGTCTTTACAGGTTCGGGCTATTTGCTGATATTCTGACTTAGTTATGTGTCCCTCTTTCCACTTTCTATACTTGTCCTTTTTATCTTTCAATTGATTAGAGAGTTCTTTATGCAGCCATGCTGGTTTCTTTTGAGAGCTGTTATTTTTCCTCTTTGTTGGTATTGTGCTAGACTGGGCCTTTATTATCTCACTTTTCAAAAATTTTCAAGCCTCTTGAGTTGTTTTCCCCTGGAGGATTCTCATCCATGGAATCCTTCCCAAACCCTCTCTAAGTTTATTGAAATTAGCTCTCTTGAAGTCCAAGACTCTAGTTTGACTGTGTTCTATTGCTTGTGCTTCCATAATGTTGAATTCCAATATTGCATGATCACTTCCTCCCAGGGTTCCTATGGCTTCAGGAATCTGTTTGATCTTCCACTTAGTGCAGAGTTTGTCTCCCAGTTGATGTCAGGCTAGTAAAAGTCCCCCATTACTATTGTGATGTGCTTCCTACATACCTTAGTTAGCTGACTAGCAAAAAGTTCATCTATTTCCTGTGTTTGGTTGGGTGGCCTATAGTATACACCTATGGCAATGTCATTTCCCCCCCCTTTTATATTGACCCATATGCATTCAGGACAGTTTTCATCATTGTTGTGCTCTATTTCTGTAGAGATGTAGTTATTTCTTATATAGAGAGCAACTCCACCTCCTCTTTTATTCGGTTTGTTTCTTTTAAATAATTTAAATCCCTCTAGCTGTGTGTTCCATTTGTGGGTTTCGTCCCACCATTTTTCCGTTATGGCAACAATATCATATCTGCCCTCATTAACCTGAATTTCTAGTTCACCCTGTTTGCTGTTCATACTCTGTGCATTTGTGTATAGACATTTGAGTCCTTTCTGACAGACCCTGTGTTTACTTCCTACATAACCTGTGTGGTGCCTGAGTTCCCCTAATGTCTTACCACCTATTTGGTTAGTGCACTTTGTGTGGCACTCGCTATTAAGAGCTTGATTTTGCTTGACAGCAAAGTTGATGTTCTTGTCCACACACACGTCTATGTTACATGCACTGATAGCCCTATAATTTTTAGATTGTCGGGGACAGGGATGTTCTGTATCAGTTAGCTCACTGTCCCTGCTGTTTAGTTTAAATATTCCTCCAGAAAATCTGTGAATTTATAGCCAAGTAACTCATTCCCTTTCTTTGATGGATGCAAACCATCTCTTTTGTACATTTCTTCATTGGACCAGCTGCTGACATCGTGACTAATATATCCAAAGCCTTCCCCTTTACTCCACTCCTTTAGCCACATATTGAATTGTGCTATACACTGGCCTTTTCCATTTTGGTCCTTATACACTGGTAAGACCTCTGAAAAAATACAAGAATATAAGCCATGAACAGTAGAAGACAACAAACAAACTTAGTGACCTATTATATCAGAATCTGAAATAGAACCTACTTTCTAGAAAATTTGAGTTAGTCATCAGAAATTCATGATTTGACACATACATGTGCAAATAACATCACCTCTTATTTGTGAGAATTGGTTATGGTTATTATGGGAAGTAAGTCACAAAATATTGTTTACTGCTTAAGGATTTCCAAATACAAATGCTGCATGTTCAGAAGTATTTTCTTTTTTAAAAAAAAACAACCTGTCATCAGTTTTCATTTTTTTAAAAAGGGGAACGACGACAGAAAATTATTTTGCTTTGATGAATGTGAATTATACTGGTTTTTATTAAACAATAAACAAGAAATCATTAGGTCATGACACAGCAGATTTGTAAGAGAAGGTGTAATGAGTGCAACAATATAAAAATAATAAAATGTGGTAAAATGTTGCAAAATCGCAGAAAAGAAATGGGCACAAATGATGTCTCTGATCTATTTGTTTTATTTATATACAGTTATATTATTCCCTTTTTATGTTAATAGTGCAATGTTCATATCAGGATCTAGAAGGGGATTGACAAATATAGGATATCAAATGGCTATACTTTTTTTTCATCTTTGTACATGGTCGGATACAATCATCACAATGTCCTGCTGAATAGAACGCCCTTTATTCTCTTTGTCTTATTGAACTTCTTGAAAATTAATGAGCTAGCAGTCATTTAGCAGTCTCCACAAACTATTTAAAAAACTTGCCTATCAACTATTTTTGAAACATTCTCTGATTAAAGTTGAAAATGTGAAAGGAATGTTCACACTGACATATAAGAACATTGGTCCTTAATCAATTTTTGCAATTAACCAAGGAATTAAATTTTCAAGCAGTGAAAACATGGGTTAACAACATACTTTCTGGTTCATGAACCCTCAGATGTTTGCGGTTCTCCCTTAAAATGAAAGATCTAAAGATGGTATAAGGCAGTGATGGCGAACCTTTTTGATACCGACTGCCCAAAAACTGGCCCCACCCCTGCTCCACCCCCTGCCCTGCCCCTACCCTGCCCTGCCCCCATCCCCCACCCCGCCTGCCCACAGGGCCACTCACCGCCTCCAGGGCCCACTGTAGATTGCCCAGGCAGCCCAGCAGCACCATGGCGGCCATGCCCTCTGCCCACACCCTGCAGCATCAGCTGTGCGGGACGGGGCGTGAGGGCAGAGTCTTGTCTACGCTGCCTGGCTGCCATTTCCTTGGCTGCACTGCTCCGTGTGGGCCACGCTCAGGGATAACTCTCCTCCAGGGGGCTGCTGTTGAGGAGGGGTTCATGGGGGAGGTGAGGCTGGAGCAACGGCACATGTGCCCACAGAAAGGGCTCTGAGTGCTGCTTCTGGCACGCGTGCAATAGTTCCACCACTGGTATAAGGTAGTTTTTTGTTGTATTAAAGCTGTCAGTACTAAAAATAAAACCTAGACTTCAGGAGAGCTACAATTAAATTTCTCATTACTTCAGTTACCAAACTATGCCCTGAATTCCAGATGCCCAATTATCATGAAAACTGAGTTACCACATTCTGAATTGGGGTTCCCCATTTCTCTGATCAGCCTTATGAAATTGCCACATGCATTGTATACTACTCAAGATAGACCCAAATTATTCCATTGGTTAATATTCTTTGGGTCTATAAAATAGAGGCAAAATAATATAGATAGACTAGTATTTAGGGAAACCAAAATACCAGGATTTTTCAATGCATTTGTAAAATCAGAGTGGCAGTCTGTTGACACAACTGGAACTTTCCTTTTAAATTCCTCATTTTATATAGCAAAAGCTAAGTGCAACATCCAAACCTCGTGTACCAATATGAGTCAAGGTATTTTATTCTCCCAGCTGTGTAAATCTTAGGGGAAGCAACTGAATATGCATATCAATGAATTTATTAGATAATGCCTGTTCCAGAGTAAGAAGCTTGAAAATAATACTTCACTTTCATAAAAGGATATTTTTTACATTTTGACAGCTGTTCATTACTATTCATGTTCATACTATTCGTGTTATGTTCTCTTACAGAGAAGGCAAGGAAGGCAAGTCCTCTTAAATCCTGATGATGGTCAATATTAACAATGAAATAAATGAAGGCGTAATTTATCCGACATCTATTTTTTACTATTTAATGTATTTATACTATGCTGAAGCGCATCAAAGTGGTTTACAGTAAAAAAAGAAATAAAATAGATCATACATTTTATAAATAATATAAAAACTGCATTAAGTACAGACAAAACACATTCATTATAGTACAGATGAAGTGAGAAAAATGTTCTGCTGAAGTGTTGGTTGAATTTAATATGCTTCTAAAAAGTTTTTTGATTCTGACATTCAACCAATAATAATTTCTGATCATTATCCTATTATATTAAGCACAGGCTTGCCTTTCTGCATATTTATATGGATGAACTGAATCCTTTTTTACAACAGTTGTTCATGAACATATTCAAGGAAGTATAATTCATTTATGTCTCAGTGTCTCTGGGATCATTTGGGGATAGTAAAGTAGCCCAAAGTCGGTTTGAAAGGAAGAATTTAGTACATATAGTGCAAAAAGCAAAGGGATTAAAAGAATAACAAGTATAATTCAAAATCACCTGAAATTTATTTTATTTTTAAAAAACATCCATAACATATTAACAGGATCAAAGAGAGGATGGAATTGTTGATAGATCCTTATTCTCTGCATACCTCAATCACCATTTTAATATACTTAACAATAACATAAAGACATACAACTTTTAGTTCATATGTTGAAAGATAAGAACTTGGAAACATTAATATAGTTACAGGAATTTATTTGGGAATCATAAAAGCTTTATTAAAAAGGGAGAGAAAACGATTGTCTACAGTAGGTCTTAATGCTTCAAAAATTCATCTGGAATCATTGGGAGCTGTGAAACACATCATCATCATCATCATCCTGATCCAGATTTGCATCCTTAAATGTCAATTCAGCAACCTGTATTTTCTCTATTTCCCTTCAAATTCTCTCTATGTCAAACACAGAAAACCCTTAAACCAACTGATTGCTGAAGGAATAAATACTGATGCAATTTTGGGATATGGACATTTCTAAATATGAATGAATATAAGGAATTCTATATATGATTCAGAAATGAATGCATGTAATTTAAAACTCTCTTTGGTGATATATTGATGGGGGATAGGTTTCTAGTATTTGGGGCATGTATCTGACCCATGATTCTTGAAGGAATGAAATTTAGGAAAGTTGTGACTATTTCAGTTACTGGCTGCTGCTACATTGCTCAGCTACTGTTGCGGTTATGTAAACTTCATTTTCAATATTCCATGACAGTTTCCCAGCCAGTCTCGCAATCCCTCATTCATTCCCCCACTCAGCCTCAGCCACTTCTTGTCTACTGGGAAAGGAAGGGAAGGGGAGATTTCTGATACTTCCTGCCAGATTCCCAAAAGGAAACTTAATGGGGAAGCTGGCAGGAAATTTGAAGCTGCTCCTGTTCCCACTGCCTTTTTCCTCTCACCATCTGGTCATTCTGTTTAAGTAAGGAAATATCTCTGAAACCATGACCCATTGGCAGAGGTTTCTAGTCCTTTCTATAATGCTACTCAGTGCAGTAAAAATCTGCACTGAAATCAGTTTATCATTATTTCTTTAATCCCATCTAGGCTATTTTAGACTCCTAAATTTAGTACAAAAATATGGAAAGAATAAAAAAGGTTGCCAATAATTGATTCAAATACACTTTTCCATTTTAAAAAGAACAGTTTACAACAGTTTATGTAACAGAAATAAATAAACAAAAACATGCGTATATGACCTTTTCTAATTTATATATAGCAGGAAGTTCAGGGATAGTGTATTTGTGGTTTTTTAGATTGACTTATTTGAATAATTTACATTTACATTAATCGTATGTTTATTTAATTGCATGCTTCATTATTGCAAGCATATTCCCAATTATCTGTTCTTTTCAGTGGTAATGAGTTTTTTTATTCTTTATTTTATTTTAAAAGTAAAGAAAGGGAAGAGAGGGGAGGCCATATAAAATTCCAACATGAATTCCTAAGAAAAATCCATTATTTTCAATTAAGTTCTGTTTTACTTTCAGCAATTTTTAAGAAGCGAAGAAGATTTGTTGGCCAAAGAAGCAATTCAAGAATCAGGATCAGGAGACTCTTTAGCTCACAGAAGAGATCTTTTATTCATGTATTAGGTATGGTGGCCTATAAGATGGCAATTCTAGTACTAGTAGAACTAGAACTGTTTATTTTCTTATTCTTGGTGGCCTGTGTCACTTTATACCTGGCTTTGCATCTACAAAGATTGTATTTTTAGGCAATATCTTTATTTTACCAAGTTCTAGAACAGGGGTTCTCAACCATGGCAACTTTAAGACTTGTGGACTTCAACTCCCAGAATTCCTCAGCCAGCTGGCTGAGGAATTCTGGGAGTTGAAGTCCACAAGTCTTAAAGTTGCCAAGGTTGAGAACCCCTGTTCTAGAATTTCCCCACTACCATTTTCTCAGTGTTTCATCTTTGCCTCCCAGAGATCATATACAGGACTAACATTTTCATATACACGGGGGGGGGGGAATGCTAAAATATACCTCGTTTTGTTTCAGTCCTTAACTTTTTTTCGGGAGGGGGGAAGTATGTTGCCACAGGACATAACTTCATTTCAAATAAGCGTTTTATCCTGGATCAATTCCCTCATCCTTGAACTAGCTTCAAACTAAGTTTTGGTTAACAGTGCCAAATACAAAACAAGCGTAACTTCTTGATTGGTTTTGGCTCAAGCAGTTGAGGAAATAAAGGGGGGGGGCTAGTGAGACTGCTGATCTGTAAACGATACTCTATGCTATGAGGAAAAGAAAGGAAAAGAACCATTTCCATGAAGAAATGAAGAAAGTGAGGAATGCTGTGGAAGATAATAGGTACTTCTAAACCAGATGAAGAATCTTCTCTTAGCAACCACTGCATACTGTGAGGGTTTTAGGCTAAAAAGGCCCTCTAGTACTTTGACAAAATATACATAAAAATCAAATCTCATACTGTTCAGCACTAGGAGCGTTCTCCTCTGAAAAATCCTGATTCTTCATTGCAAATTGGTTTCTAAGATACGTGGTGCAGAGGAAGTAGTATCTCATTTGTATGACAGACACCAATTCTTCTAGTTTTTAAGAAAGCTGTTAAGACATGGCTTTTCCTCCTGACATTAGGGGCCAGTTGAGCAGAGAACCCTTTTGGTTATTCTATTATGGTGCTTGGAAATAATTTTTATATATTTTATTTATATATTAGTGTTATATAGTACAGTTTGGGGGGAGGAAATTGGGTTTTTGTGTGTGTGCGTGTATGTGGTTATACTCCACCCAGAGTTGCATTGTTTGGGTTATGCAGCCTTTTAAATGTAATCGATCAATACATTTATTCATTATATATGACAGGAGATTGGAAACTTTGCTAACATTATTTTTTTCCTCATACAAGCAAACTGTGCATGCACAAGTTCCTACCTGTCAATATTAAGAGAAAGAAATGTCTATTCATGTAATAATATGAATTAATGTGAAATCATGAGGACCTCAGAACAAAACAAGTTACTTATTCCAATACATTGGAGCCAAGTGGGGGAAAAAAATCAAAGTATGACAAGATGCAGTTTTAAGATGAGTTGTTCAAAAAGAATCAAAAGAAGAAAAGTCCCAAGGTATCCTTTATATTAGAGATAAAGAGCCCCTACTAGCTTGAAGGAAGACACAACATTTGCTATATTGGATCTTGCTTTTTGAAGTTCGTTTCAATCAAATCTCCTTTAAGATACAAAACAGCTTAATGCTTAGCAGCACACAGGTACAATGTCTTCTGATGTTGCACCTCTAAAAGACTTCAAAATCTGGAATCTGTCAGCATCATATTACACACAGTTTATTTTTAAATCTGTTCTACTGAATGTGTTATGACTGCTTTCCTAGTAAGCATGTTTCTAAATATATATATACAGTGGGATTTATTGTGGAATAAGTTTGGCTTAATCATTTCTAAAACAAGATTCTTCCTGAATGAAGAATTGTTGATCAAGATGGTTGATTGAGATGGAAAGCTCTATGTGATAGATCATATAACTCGGCAGAACCTTTTTTAAAAAGTTGAAATAATAAAAAAAAATTCTTTACCCCATGCCTAATTGCAGATTCCCAATGAAATAGATGGATTTCCATTTTTTTTCCTAAGAATTTATTTGTTTCCTTCACCCTTTCTTACCAGTGTATCCATAAATCAGGACTGCAACAGTT
Organism: Bothrops alternatus; assembly: GCA_034064705.1. Classification (NCBI taxonomy): domain Eukaryota; kingdom Metazoa; phylum Chordata; class Lepidosauria; order Squamata; family Viperidae; genus Bothrops; species Bothrops alternatus. The sequence goes on along the minus strand of JARGCV010000039.1, from coordinate 5,296,937 downwards.
TGAGAAATGACTGGAACACACCAGTCTGTGAAATGTTAAAAAGAAAAAAAAGAGAGTTTTAACTACTGCCTTTTGGACTGACCTGTCCTTGGGTCTGACCCTAATTCTAAGTCTAAAGAAGACCTCTGCCTTTCACATGCTTTTTTACTTTTTAGTGCAGATATAAACCTAGAGTATTCCACTAACCCATTCTTAGCTCTTTTTTGTTCCTCTGCTTGGGAATGGCTGAAAAATACAAAGTGCTTTTAAGGTCAACCCACATATATTATTCTTCAACAATAGTTAAATAAATGCCTGCAGAAATATTCCCTCCAAGGCCTCTTGCTTTACATAAGCAAACACAAGAAGGCAGCTGCCACACAGATACCCCTCCGAAAAAGAACCACACGTCAAGTACTTACTTTAGAAATATGAAAGCAAACATAATGTTATCATCACTAAACAGACATCTGCTCAAACACTTTCCAACAATCTCTGCTGTGTTCATATGTGGTGTTTACTATATGCCTCTCTCTATGAAAACAAAGTTAGAATGGTGACCTATGCAGAATTATAATTAAGGAAATGACTGATGAGTGAGATTAGAAATAATTGATTTTCCAAGTATGGGGCACAAAAGGCACAAACTCCTACCTTTCTTCCCCACCCCCACCCCGAATTGGGGGAAAGTCAGATGTCAACGTTCAGTATGTATCCCACTGCTGTGCATCTTTCTGTCTGATGTATTAGCATGAGGGATGAATTGAAAGTGGTTGTACCGTAGGTTTGCCTATGTGTTGAAAGACCTTATGCTTCTTCCTACCCTTTGTCGCCACTGGCCTTCAGATCGAATTTCCAGGTTAATTCTACTGCTAATTCTGCTACATGAAGGTTGCTGAAAAACATTTCCCAGATCAGTAGACGATGGCTGGACTGGGGCAATTTCAGTTCAATTATTGGATTTTTTTTTATCAGCCCGCTGGCTTTTTTACTCCCCCCCCCCCAATTTTAGAAAACCAGACAGGAGCAATGGTATTTACTCTGCTTGTAAATTAGTAAGTTAATACGTGTCATCCTGCTGCGATATCACTACTCAAGAGCCTCTGACTGGGCTCACCAATACCAATTTTGGCTCATGTGTCCATTCCTCTGGCTGCGGGCATACAACATTTGGCTGCAGTAGCTGAGCCCAAGACTCAAATGACATTCTAGGAACTGTTAACATTGGGTGATTACTTAGATTCAGTTGTTGCCACTAGATAAACCCATGTCAAAGGTAGAGATGGATAGGACTAGGATTAAGGTTAGGCTATGAGTGCAGGAGAATGCTCCCTAAGATGTTTTCTGTATCTTGTCTTTATATGACCTAGTTCTATAATTGCTAAAATTTACTTGCGCCTTATCATGCATGAATATGACTTAGAAACTTTGTTTTCTGTCATTTACTGTAATGTATTGTAATGTTGCTCATCTCCTACCTAGGTAGGTTATCTGTCTTGGTATGCTCTCCCTTAGGCAGCCACAAGGCACTGTTTTATATAGGAAAATTCTAATGCACTTCATTGACCATGACTTTTCAGTCTCAGGTGACCCCTAAAAATGGGATCAGACTAGTTCCTTACTAGCCACTTTGACTGGTGCAAGCATTCCCTCCCCTCTGATCCCTGAACTTCCATTTAGGACCACTCTGCTCTGGGCAGCAAAAATCCAAATGAAACTCTATGCAGTATCATCTCAGAATCCTAGATCAGCCCAAATTTCAGTCAGTTAGCAATCTGACTACATCATAAAATGGGCCAGAAAGAGACGACTCATGCTATTCTTCCCCTACCTATCACTATTTCTTTGCACTATTTTGGAACACATGCTTACTGTTATTCCAGAAGAGCCCTAAAACCATGCTCTAAAGACCATGGGTATAGTCTGATTCCCCACTTCTGTCAGACCCTGTTATGTTGTCAACAACTCAGGTTGATACAGTCTGTCAAACTGGAGATTAGACAGAGACAGATGAAGTAAAGAACCTCTCTTCCCCTATCACCTGCCTCCTCTCCCAATTATTCCTGAGGTTGGGAGAGATGGCAGATGAATGGGAAAGTTCGGACAAGCAGATGAATCAACAGGACTAATTCTTTGTCAACTTCATTTCCACTTAGTTATTTTGTGGTCAGTAGATTGACTGGTGGTGTTGAGAAGGTGATGGTGTGGAATATATTGTCATTTGAGTAATATGCAATCCTTGCTCTTAACCAAAGGGTAAAGATGTATTAGCCAAGAAAACAAGGGATTGAGAAATGTGGAAAGTAAAAGCTATGCTAGTTTAGCATTCTCCTGTGACAAGATGAGACAAGAGCACTTTAACTAAGCATGAGGGAAGTTAAATAATGTGGCACTGATAGATAGAAATCCCCTGAGCTTACAGACCATCTCTTGCTCAAGAAGAACCAGACCCATTGATTCTCACTGTATTTAGACTGCAATGTTCACTTGGGAATGAAGGGGGCATGATAGGATTCACCCTTCCAACAGAAAATGCACAGAACAGTAGGCAACTGGTCAAATGAACATTCTGCATATAATAGAGAGTTTCCAGGGCAGCTGGAATTTGGACTGTTTACAACAAATTGCAACTGTATTGTATGTGTGATTGTGTATTTGTCTCTGTGTGTGAGAGAGAATGGAGAGAGAGAGAGAGAGAGAGAGAGAGAGAGAGAGAGAGAGAGAGAGAGAGAGAGAGAGAGAGAGAGAGAGAGAGAGAGAGAGAGAGAGAGAGAAATCTATCACCAAAAGTGCTAAATTCACCACTTACCAGTTGAGAACGATTGTACATAAGAATTGCTGAAGAAACCCTGCATCTCCTACAAACATACCCTGCATATGGAATGTTTTGCCATATAAAGATAGTCTGAAAATGCCATGCTTCAGAAATTGAGGAAATCGGAATTTCTGGGTGGGTAATGCTATGGAGGAAAAAATATTTCCATTTCTTTCAATCCACACCAAGTGGGAAGGATGTTGGATGCTTATATGAACCAGCTGGCAGCAGTTTCAAACTATTTGTTGTTGTTCATATGAATGTGAGTATGAAACAAGGACCATATAATACTTCATAAATAAATAGAGGTCCGCTAGTCTTTCCTTGGGATTGCTGGGTCCTTTTATTCCTACTTCTAACCGCAGACATGTGTGGAGTTTGCCAAATTGGGAATATAATATGATCTGAAAGTTTCAACCTAAAGGAACCTCTTTCTTCTTTCTTGGCCACAATGATAAACAGCATTATGGCCAAATTGTGACATGTTAGGCATGACACATAATTTCATTTCAAAATAAAACAATACCAAAGCAAGTTGAAAATTCTGACATTGACAAACATAGGTAAATATGACATTTGGCTGCAGCCTTTAGATGTAATACGGATGCAAATTCTGACAGTCAATGACAGATCAAAGGCAAATTTGGAAGGATGTAGAATTCTTGGAATTTTATTATTGCATACAAGGCATTTACTGTATTCTATATACTGTACATTATAAAAGCAGAGGACTTATAAAATACCCCAGCCTGGCTATATACCATTGGAGCTCTTGATTTTTAAAGGGAAATGAAACTACATACAGTAAGAAAGGAATTGCTATATAGGTTGCTTGTTGAAAATGGCAGCATACTAATAGATAAGCCCACTCCATCTCTACCTCCCCACCCCCCCAAAAAGACTATGTATTGGGTGTCATGAGCCCTGTAAAGAAGAACAACAAGCAAAACTGAAGCCTGAGATTGATAGAAACATGATTAGGGATATCTGTTTACTTTGAATGAGTTCAAGTCTCCATAGCCAGCTTAAACTGCATCCTCCAGTGCTGAATGAACTGATTCTTGCTGAAACATTAGGGATAATAATAATAATAATAATAATAATAATAATAATAATAATAATAATAATAGTAGTAGTAGTAGTAGTAGTAGTAGTAGTAGTAGTAGTAGTAGTAAAGTTGGAAGGAACCATCTAGTCCAACCCCCTGCTCAGGCAGGAAACCCTACACCATTTCAGACAAATGGCTGTCCAGTCTCTTCTTAAAAACCTCCAGTTTGGAGCATTCACCGCTTCTGGAGGCAGGTTGTTCCACTGGTTAATTGTTCTAACTGTCAGGAAGTTTCTCTTTAGTTCTGGGTTGCTTCTCTCCTTGCTTAGTTTCCACCCGTTGCTTCTTGTCCTGCCTTTAGGTGCCTTGGAAAATAGCTTGACACCCTCTTCTTTGTGGCAGCCCTTGAGATATTGGAACACTGCTATCATGTCCCCCCTCGTCCTTCACTTCATTAAACTAGACATACCCAATTCCAGTAGCCGTTCCTTATATGCTTTAGCTTCCAGTCCCCTAATCATCTTTGCTACTCTTCTCTGTACTCTTCCTACAGTCTCAGCATCTTTTTTACATTGTGGTGACCAAAACTGGATGCAATATTCAAAGTGTGGCCTTACCAAGGCATTGTAAAGTGGTATTAATACTTCACATGATCTTGATTCTATCCTTCTGTTAATGCAGCCTAGCACTGTGTTGGCCTTTTTGGCAGCTGCAGCACACTGCTGGCTCATATTTAGGTGATTGTCTACTAGGACTCCGAGATTCCTCTCACAGTTACTACTATTGAGCAAGGTACCCCCTATACTATATCTGTGCATTTAGTTTTTCTTGCCTAAATGTTATCTTTGAGATATTCTGAAAAAGGTAAATTGCCAGATGATTGAAGACAAGGGTTTCCTATTTTCCTAAAGGGAAAAAAAAGAGGGATCTAAGGAATCAGGCAGTGTTTTACATATGCTAAATCATGATTTTTTAAAGATGATTTTTTGACTAAGCACCAACTGCCTTATCAACTCAGCACCATCCTAAACTACTAAACTCAGTTTATACTATACATCAGGGGTCTTCAAACCTGGCCCTTTTATGACTTGTGGACCCCAACTCCCAGAATTGCTCAGCCAGGTATGCTGGCTGAGGAATTCTGGGTGTTGAAGTCCACAAGTTATAAAAGGGCCAAGTTTGAATATCCCTGCTATACATCATACTGACTTAATTCAGTGCTATGCTTACCAACTGAAGAACTCTAAAATGAAAAAAAGTATCTTGTTAATAGTTTCATAAAATGACACAAAGGTCACAGTTTGAATAACATGCTATTAGATTATATTATTGAATCACATTTTTCTGCCTTTCTAAGTAATTATTTCTAGAATTCATGAGCAGCATTTAATTTAAATGAATATTTAAGGACCTATAAATTTGTTACAATGACACTATAGAGATAAAGTACAGCTGAGGCACGTTTTCTGCTTGTTATAGTCTATGAGTATATAAAAACTTCAAATTTCAAATAGCTATTTTAGAGGTAGTTATTTTTAAGTAAGTTATTTTATTAGTTGAACAAATTGTCACAACTAACTCATCATTATTGGGGCAGGTCAGCAGATAACTTTGCTAAGTAAATAAAGGTGATAGATTTTAAAAATGTTTCTCATGAATAACCTGAACAGTTACTGTATTTTAAAAAAAGACATATTTTGAATTGAAACATTTTAAAAAACTGAGTGGTGAGGGTACAAATGGCAGGGTAAGTTAAAGTTGTGGGTTTCTGTTTCTTTTTGCACATATGATCCACACCTCCCATGGCCAAACAACACTTTTGAAAACAATGTTGAAAAAAATATAGTTACCTTCTAAATAAGGAAGAGTTCCTTGACATATGGAACATATATCAGGCTCAAACAATTAAAGTTATGGAATCGTAATAACATAGGGGTGGAAAGGACTTTGGAGATCTTTTACTCTAATCCCCTGTCCAAAGCAAGAGAACACATACCATCCCAGACAAATGGATGTTCAATCTTTTCTTGAAAACTCCAGTGAGAAAGCACCCCCAACTACGGGTGATTTCCTTGGAATCAAAGTTTGCATTGTTTAAGTATTCCTACTATGAACGTGAAATAACTAAACAATGCAAACTTTGATTCCAAGGAAATTACATTTTGAGAAAATATATATTGCTTATATCATGTGGAGGTTAATATTAACAAGAACCGTGGTGGCCCAGTGGTTAGAATGCAGTATTGCAGGCTGCTTCTGCTGACTGCCGTTGCCAACAGTTTGGCAGTTCAATTTTCACCAGCTCAAGGTTGACTCAGCCTTCCATCCTTCTGAGGTCAGTAAAATGAGGACCCAGATTGTTAGGGGCAATATGCTGATTCTGTAAACCACTTAGAGAGGGCTGTAAAGCACTGTGAAGTGGTATGTAAGTCTAAGTGCTATTGCTATTGCTATTATATAATCTCGCTATAGTTCTGATCGTTAAAATATATTACATGTTAATATAATTCAATATATTGGTATATAAGTCTAAGTGCTATTGCTATATTCCTAAACAGGAAATTTCTTAGGCATTTGTGAAGCAATATATATGTCATACAGAAATGCAGGGAGAATCGAGAAAGAAGTGGTCTTTTCTTCTTTTTATATGCTTCATTCTCTTTTTTAAATAGATTGTGGAATTGCCTGAATAATTTCCTAGAGAAATTAGTGAAACTCATTGTATGGGGCCGCCAGTTTGGCTCCTGGAGGAATATCAGAAAAGAAAAGGGCCTTTATGTCATTCATTTAATCTACATACATAGAAAAACTGCTCTGAAGTTAAAATTGTTGCTTGGCCAGTTGATTAAAGAATAGGAACTGTAAATAAACAATTTGTAAAAAGCTATTGTTAGAATTTATGAGAACTGAATTGAGAAAATCTGCAAGCTGGCAGTGATGTGTAGAGATTCTGTCTTTATTCACTGATTTTACTAATATATATTTATTTATTTTAGCACTTATAATTGATCAGTTCCTGAATTTACTTCTGTTTAGAGTTTATCTTCTTGACATTTAAATGAGACCATGAAATAATGTTACTAAACTACAGTCAGTAATAGAATCAATGTTTGTTAGATCCATAAAGTTCCCAAGATCCCAAAACAAAATACATAAAATGTCACCATAGGATTTAAACATGGGAAGCCAAAGAGGCTGCACACTGTTGGAAAGTTGATTATAAAATGAAAACATAAGCACATCTTCAGCCATGTTGTACCTGTTGGATAAGTTATTCCAACCCATTAAATAGTCTTAGGTGTAGAATAGGTCTCTTCTGCTGCTATTATGTATATAAAAAAGTTAAAGCCAGAATAACCAAAGGCCTCTCTCCCTTTGAGTCTACTTCTGCTAATTTCCTAGGAATAGTATAATTTCCAGTAATTCTGCAAAATGCAGTTCCTTTAGCTAGAAATGGAGATAGATTATATAAATGGTTGTTATTAAGTCTTCTGCCTCTTTTATATCTTGCGTCTTTCTCATCCATCTATTTGTCTGTCTGTCTCTTTTTTATCCCATATTTTTTGCCAATTAAAAGCTTTTGATCTTTGCTAATGTTTCATAAATCAAGATTATATCATATTATTTGCTAAGTGGCTTGAGTAAAGTGTACAAGTTAAAACAGTTGATGGAAGTGCAGGAAAAAAAACCCCCAGCATAGTAGGAAGACTAAGAATGCTAGTTTAAACCAGTTTTGTTTTGTTTTTTCTAACCCAAACCTCTTTGAATTCAGTGAGCTGTATAACACTACAGTGCTGTACAACCTGGAAATAAGCTTCACTGAAGTCAGTGGGCTTTATTTTTGACAAGACACGCATAGAATGGCCGTATAATGTTGCTTACCTTTATTTTGCATTTAACCACACTGTTATTCCTCATTAAAAGTTGCAATGATCCCCTAGGAAGGGAAGGGTGATGTTATCACTGTTCAATTTCTTATTTTTTTATAAACAGAGAGTCCCTGTGTCTTCTCAATATGTATTTTTTTTTCCTGGCAGAGTTTGATCTTTCATAAATATAGGTGAGAATAACCTCTGGATACTAGCCTGCAGCACTGAAGTATGAAATTTTGAATTCTATGGGTCACTGTTTTTGCAGCAGCCATATGTGAATAAAAGGCAATGACTGTTTTATTGTTGTTTTCTTAAGAAACAGAAAAAGGTTTGTTTTTCTATGTGTCAACTAACTCCTTTTTTTGCAAATTGTGGGGAAAAGAAACCAGTAGCCAACATGTGGCTTGGAAATGGCATTTGCCACTTTAATAGACAGAACTAAATAATACAAAACAATATTCTAAATATTCTTGTCTGCCGCTAATAAAATATGCAGTATTTTGAGCCCAAATTGAGTCCAAAAAGTTGCAGTTAGATTCATGCTAACTTGAATATTAACATTATGATTGGCATTTGTAATTGTTTCTTAACTGAATTATCAGGCTGATTTTCACTTGTTTAGACCAGGGACCTCCCATTACTGGGAACAATCGGACTGTTTAGAACAGATTGTGACACATAAATAAAATGGCTTCTAGAGTGGCTTGCCCATTCCATCACCCCCAAAATTAGTCTCTTGAGTTGCAACTAATTACAAAGACTCCGCCTGTCCCTGCTTATCTTTTCTGAACAAGGGAGAACATTTAGAAAAGAAACACTAACTGCAAAAAAGCTTGTGCCACTTTTGCAGCCTAGACTAGAGACATACATACTTCGACACAGATGGAGTAGGTTGGCCTTCTGTTTCACAACTTCCCTGAGTCTCATTTTTTAAAATTCATTATTTAAAAAAAAATAAGTGGGACAGGGAAGGTTTTGCTTGGGTCTAGTTGCATGATCTTGTTAATATAACGACGGATGGAATGATAAGAGTATTTGAGAGTTCAGAATTCACAAAATTAATTCCAAAGAGGTTTGTAAGAAAATATATATGTGCCTCAGTCACTGCATTTTGATACAAGGATTGCAATTGCTGCACCAGTCTTCCAAGTATGCCATATTTTCCACACGGAGATTCACTTTTTTTGTGTGAACAGATTTCATTGGGAGTTGCTTTCTATGAGTTGGATAATCATCTATCTAGCTCACTGTTGCCAGTACAAGAGATTTTAGAATTAGAATTAGAATAGAATAGAGCTGGACGGGACCTTGGAGGCCTTCTAGTCCAGTCCCCTGCTCAAGCAGGAGGACCTATACCATCTCAGACAAGTGACTGTCTAATCTCTTCTCAAAAATCTCCAGTGATGAAGCGTCCACGATTTCTGGAGGCAAAATGTTCCACTGGTTAATTGTCTTCACTGTCAGGAAGTTTCTTCTGAATTGCAGGTTGCTTTGCTCTTTGTTCAGTTTCCAACCATTGTTTCTCATCCTTCCCTCTAGGGAAGGCCCCCTCTGCCTTATGGCAGCCCCTCAGATACTGGAACACTGCTATCATGTCTCCCTATTTCTTCTTTCCTTTAGACTAGCCAAACCTAAGTCCTGCAACCATTCTTCATATGTTTTAGGCCTTTAATCATCTTAGTTGCTTTTCTCTGAATATTTTCCAAACTCTCAACATCTTTTTTGTGATATGGTGACAAAAACTGGTTACAGAATTCCAGATATAATCTTACTAGGGTTTTATAAAGCGGTACTAATACTTCGCATGATCTTGATTCTATGCCTCTGTTTATATAACCCAGGATTGTACCGGTATTAGCTTCTGCTGCTGCACACTGCTGGCTCATAGTCAAGTGATTGTTCACCAGGACTCCAAGGTCTCTCTCACAGTTACTGTTTTTAAGCCAGGTCTCGCCCAATTTGTACTTGTATTTTTGGTTTTTCCTGCATAAATATAAAGCGTTGCTTTTCTCCACATTGAAACTAATTTTGTTGAATAGGGCCCATTGTTCAAGTTTGTCTAGATCTTTTTGGATCCTGAGTTTGTCTTCTGAGGTGTTGGCTACTCCTGCTAGTTTGGTGTCATCTGCAAATATAATGAGTTCCCTCATCTAAGTCATTGATGAAGATATTGAAGAGTACTGGGCCTAAGACGGAACCTTGTGGCACCCCACTGCTTACTTTTCTCCATGTGGATGTAGTGCCATTGAGGATTACTCATTGAGTATGGTTTGCCAGCCAGCTACAGATCCATCTGGTGGTGATGTTGTCTATTCCATCTTTTTCTAGCTTACCAAGGAGTAGGTTGTGGTCTACTTTATCAAATGCTTTACTGAAATCTAAGTATACTACATCCACAGCAGATTATTAGATTTCAGTAAAGCATTTGATAAAGTAGACCAGTAAACTGTTGGTAAGAAGAGAGGATTCCATATCACTACTCTTTTCTGTCTTTCTGAGATTTTAGTAATTAATTCATGTGGGATTAAGTATATCTTTGCAGCTACAATGTTGAAATTTATTCTTTGAACAAAAACCCAGTTCTAAGATTCTCAGAAAGGTGTAATCTATTTTAGAATCATGGTTAATACCAAACTAGACAACCAGATCTAACACATATGAAGTAAATCCCAGGCCTTCTCTACAAGTATACCATTTACTTCCATGAAGATGCTTGCAATCCAGCAGCCATTTGCTGCAGACAGCCACGTACTTTAGAATTTTAAAAAAGGTAAAAAATGTAAAAAGAAAATAGTAAAAAAATATTTACTATCCAGACACCTTTGCCTTGTAAGCTGACAAACCCTCCCCTTTGCATCTCTGTTGAAAGGCTAAGTCCTTGTCAAGTCTCTTCCACCTAAAAACAATTTTACAATAGATTGATAGTAACCCTCAACTGACAACACCTTGGAATTGATTAGAAACATAATGGAGGGCAGAGCATCAGAGCCTCCAGGTCTGAAAGGAACAATCTGTTTTGCACTGCTATAGCTTGATGGTGTAACAAAAGTAAGAAAAATAAGCAATCTAGCATCTTCAAATGGAAGATTGTAGCAATCTAAAGATTTCTTCATCCCCAAAACACAATCTTGTGGTCTTCTGGGGCTGCATGATGGGGGTTTGCAGTGTTGAATGAAAATAGAGGGCTTGGGTTTGCTTAGACTTGACAGAGACCAATATTGCTTACTGTAACTGGCAGGTTTCTCTAAGTTCTTCCTAGAGATGCTGTCAATTGAATATAGGTTCATCTCCTTCAGAGCAGATGTTTTATAATGGATCCATAAGATCTCCTCTGGTACTAGGTAGAAAGTAATAAAAGAATAGGTTTTAGCAGTAAAATAATGTATACATTTAGGGATGTAGAATCAACCAACCAACCAACCAACCAACCAACCAACCAAACAGATCTGCATTACACTTAGAAGCTAAGCTGTTCTTAAAAAGCCAATGTTATATACTTTATTATGTTCCTTAATATAAAAAAGAGGTGATCAGTTGAAAGTACCAACTAAGCAGTTTCTCTTAATAATTCCAGGAAATAGGCTTATTGGTTCTATTTGGTTCTGCATTATGGATCCCTTTTTATATTGAATGTGATACCTGAGCATATCTATGAAAATGATGTGTCAAATCCAAATTTAATTTCTGCAGGAACACCACAGTTTAAGAACACAAAGCCTAAGCCAAAGAATTATATATACAATTTACAAACCAAGTTGCTGGAGTGGTTAAGGGGTTGGCTCAGTGGTGGGATTCAGCCAGTTCTCACCACTTCGGCAGAACTGGTAGCTAATTTTTTGTTGCCCAGGCCCAGAATGGACTTCTGGAAGTGGCATCCACAGAGAACCAGTTGAATCCCACCTCTCGGTTGCTCAGAAACTAGGATAATGTGAGGATAATGTTCCACCTTAGCCAAGAAAGCATCTGGTGACTGGCCAGTCACTCTCTCTCAATCCAATCCCCTTCATAAAGTTATTTTTTGGGAAAATAGGAGGAAGAAGGTGCATTATGTATGTTCACTGTCTTGAGTTATTTATAAAAATAATAAGAGAGGGATAAAAAATCTAATTAAAATGTGATCTTTGTATATCCATAGACTTTAGGAGTTACAAATAAATGTGCTCCTTCACAAATGGAGGGATAATAGCTTTGGATTGCTAATGTGATCGTTTTAAAATTAATTACAGTTAAGTCACTCAGAGGCTAGGCTTAAGGTTAAATGTCTCATTATTAGCTAAGAGAAAGACTTCAAGTGTCCTTTTTTATTTTCATATGACATTTAGCTATCAATGATGTGATTGTTTCTGCTAGTGGTTCTTCTTCTGTCACAGGCAGTTTGTGGTGCCAAGTGCTGGATGGGCAAAGAAACTACCTATTTAATTGGGCCAAAGCTGCATTGGGTTGCAGTGAGTTTTGCAAAGAATATTAGACTGTTTTGTTTCAGCTCAGATTAAGTAATTAAACTGAATATGAAGTGGTTGTATGGTACCATTTACATTATCCTTAAGGATCCCCCCCCCTTTCCAGACTTTTTTTCAGATATCTACAAATTGTCTTTCTGGATATGTTGAGGCAAAAGTTTTCCTAAGTACTAAGTACTGAATAACTCCAAAAAATATTATTGCATAGTTGTTTGGGAACATGAACAAGACTCCTTTCCTCCTTACTCCGTTAAACATATCTTTCAAGATCAGACCAAGACATAATATCATATTAAGAAGCATTCATCATAAATCATAAAATACAACCGTAAGTATTATTATTATTATTATTATTATTATTATTATTATTATTATTATTATTATTATTATTATTATTATTATTATTATTATTATTATTTATTAAATTTCTATGCCGCCCTATTCCGGGAACTCAGGGCGGCTTACAGCATAAATAGAAATCCAATAAAAACTAAACTGTACATATATAAAAATATAAAAAAGAAGAACCCCTAAATAAGAACCATTCATACAGCAAACGTACACACAGACATACACTGGCTAGGGGCAAGATGTCAACCGCCCCAGGCCTGCCGGCAGAGATGGGTCTTTAGTAGTTTACGAAAGGCGGAGAGGGTGGGGGCGATACGGATCTCCAGGGGGAGTTGATTCCAGAGGGTCGGGGCCGCAACAGAAAAGGCCCTTCCCCTAGGCCCCGCCAGGCGACACTGTCTGGCCGACGGGACCTGGAGAAGGCCGACTCTGTGGGCCCTAACCGGTCGCTGGGTTTTGTGAGGCAGCAGGCGGTCCCGTAAGTAACCTGGTCCGATGCCATGTAGGGCTTTATAGGTCATAACCAACACTTTGAATTGCGTTCGGAGACCAATAGGCAGCCAATGCAGCTCACGGAGTGATGCTGAGATGTGGGCATTTCTGGGCAGGCCCAACACTGCTCGCGCGGCTGCATTCTGCATTACCTGAAGTCTCCGAACGTTTTTCAAAGGTAGCCCCATGTAGAGAATTAGTATTAGTCTTTGTATTAAGTGAATTACTGCAGTTAAATTAGTTAACATGGTTTTTTTCAGTGAACCTGACTCCCCCATTGACTTTGTCTGTCAGAAGGTCACAAAAGGTGATCGCATAACCCTGGACACTGCAACTCTCATAAATACATGCTTGTTGCCACTCATTCAAATTTTGAGCATGGAGATGCTCGCAACAGTCATAAGTGTGAAAAACAGTCATAAGTCACTTTTTTCAATGCTGTAACTTCAAACGGTCACTAAATTAAGTTCTGAGTTCTTAGGGCAGCATAGAAATTTAATTAATAATAATAATAATAATAATAATAATAATAAATGAATGGTTATAAGTCAAGAACTACCTGTAGAATGCTGGGCCACCAGGTATACTTTATGTTTGTTTGTATGTTTGTTTGGTTATCGTAAAGAGATGGCTAGGAGAGGTGTTACCGATGGAGCCTGACAAGATGTTGCAGTGTTAGTAGTTGAAAGTATCAAATGTTGATGGAAAATATACTGAATATTTTCCATCAACATTTGACATTTTCAGCTACTACCACTACTTTCAGCTTACTGAAGGGGAGTCCTGGAACCAAAATGTATAGCAATGAATAAAGGTCATAAGTTATGCTCCAAACACAAAATAAAAGTGTTTTTTTTTAAATTAAAACATTCTTTACATATTTTATTTCCAATATTTATTTCTTGCCTAGGAGCAAAATCGTCTGGGCAATTTCCTGTAAAAGACAAACTGTGCTGTAACAAGTTACAGAATGAGACATCTTGACAGTTTCTTCCAAAGCTGGTACCTGAATTGAATGTTTTTGTCCAAAAAACTGAATCAGTGCATAACACCCAATACTTTGTTTTGGAGAAACATATATAAATGTTTTCCTTACCTTCTCTTCAACAGTCTATGTTTCAAAAAAAAAAAAATAATCCTCTCCCTAATACTGCAGCCTGGTTTAATGAACCAATTTGATGTGGCTACTTCAAATCAAAACCAGGAGTGCTTTTCCTTCGTATGTACCATATAATGTGCCTTGAATAACCAGCGATTCAGAACTATTCAAACAAATCAGTTTCTTTAACAGATGTTAACTTTTCCCCTCTGTCTCCATTTCTGAACTCAATATGGTGGGAGAGATATGGATCATCTGATCTGTTAAGAAACTGTTGTTGAAAGTTCTGCTTGAAAGAAAAGCATGCCTAAAGGGCATTGAAAACACGGATGACTTTTTTTCCTTCCGAAATTCAAAAGTGTTTTATATTTCTTATCATACACTCCTTGGCACAAATGTAGCACCTTAGCAGCGCAACTTAACTTGATAACGCAACTTAACTTATTTTTGACCACAAAATGTCTCTCTGTGTGTATGTTTGTGTTTGTGGGCACATACATTTTCTATCCTAAATCAAGCAAATCTATCTGTCTGTCTGTCTGTCTGTCTGTCTGTCTGTCTGTCTGTATATATGTGTGTGTTTGTGTGTGTATACACACACACATTCATACATATATACACAATATTCTTGAAGCCCAACTTGATACATATTTACTTGACTATAAAGTCAACATGACTCTCACCTATGTATATATAAATGTATGAATGTTGTTTTTCACTTTCATAGGACAATACATGTATGGTACATTTGTATGAGATTAATAGATTTTTCTACCAGCTATGGCTGTTCATATGGACAATGACCTGCTATATACAGTCTCAAAGGTGCTTTTCCAAAAGGCAACTGCACTTTCTTGTTTTTTTGAAAATGTTTTGCTTCTCATCCAAGAAGCTTTTTCATTTCTGAAGAACTGATCTTCTGCTATTGAGACTCTTTCTGTGGTATTCTGAGTGTCTTATCTATTCTAGTTTCATCTTTCTTTTACCAAAATCTCTTATTGCAAGTTGATCCTTGGGTATGGGCAACACAGTGGTTTCTATAACAAATGTTCTGGAAGCCATTTGCAATAGGACCATTACAGAGAACACAAACAAAATGTACACAAACGCATTTATGGTGGTGCTTTCTATTGCATTCCTACTTTAAAGGAATCATTTTGTCAGGACACTCCAGTAATTAAAACTATTTTTTTGACAGATAATTTAAAACATAATGATTTCTTCTTTGTCCCTTTAACTTTTGTCTCCTTCTCAGTATATATATTGACTGGCTGTAAACTAGCTGAGAAGAAGGAGACAAAGTTAAAGGGACAAAGAAGAAATCATTATATTTTAAAGTGTCTGTCATCTCAGGAAAAATAGTGCTGTTCAACTTGTGTCTGTCTTCTTGCAGCTCTCTTGAGAAAGACAGAAACAATGCTTTTGAACCATAGTTTTGTTCTCATGTGAGAAAAATCTAATTTTGTGGGGACATAGTGGTTCTTGTGTGTTTTCATGAGACAGATGAATAAATGATGGACGGATGAACAAATGAGAGAGATGGAGGGTAGGTGTAAGCATGCTTTCATGATAATTGATATGCATGTGAATGAATTGATGCATATGTGAATATAATAGAGAGAAAGAGGAAGGAAGGAAGAAAGGAAGGAAGGAAGGAAGTTAGTTTGGATAGGAAATGTGAGTGAATAAAGTAGAAAGACAAATAAAAGAGAAAAAATAGTATCTCCTGAAATATAGAATTGTAAATACTGCATTATATTTTACATTGTTCATATGCATTTTATTATAAACTCTCTCATACACATAGTGTATAAACTCTCTCATACACATTGTGATCTAAAACAATTCATTTTTTCCCATTCTATTTCCATTTATATTCCCATTTACATGATCTGTAACATGACCATATTAAAACATTTTAAAATCAGGGTGAGAAATGGTTGGAGCATATCAAATCTATTTCAAAATTCAAAACCTTTTCCGCGGGATGATTTCATTCAAACCAGCATCAAATTTGGAAGCCTTAATTTAATACAAATTTATGGGCCACAAAAGTGGAATCTGCAAGGGATCCACCCAGCCCAACTTGAGCCCTGTGAGCCTACAACAGATAAAGCATGAGGTGAAGAAATCATATCATACTGATTTTCCTCTTGTTAAAAATCCACCTACTAACATCTGTGGGAGAAGAAAAGTATCAACCTCTTTCTGATACTGCCAAAATGGGATATAATCCTGCAGCCACACAGTTAAAAGGAATTCTTTGTGTGGGTGCATTACCAATGTTTCCACCTAAGACTTGAAGATACAGCCTCCGAAACTTGCATCACCTATTTTGCATGCTAAAAAAAATATATTAAAATCAAACTTCAGAATCCTACATGCCCATCCACCTCTTTTGGGAAATGCCTATAAATTTAATAGTAAATCCAGGCCATGTCTTAAGCTCAATTATGCAACTTTGACTCATTATTTTAACTTTCCTCTTTTTTTTTTAAAGGAAAGAATTTTGCCTGACATCTTCAGCACAAAGGTAATAAATTTCTTTACAAAGACAGATAAGATACATCTTTAAGCAGTCTTAGCCTTAACTTTATTAAGACAGGCAGAAATTTTTATAAAATCTGGACAAGCTTTTCAAGGATAACTTGAAGAAGGAATGGGGATCTCACTGCTGTCCCTTCCAGCCACACCTTTAGAGGAAAATCTTAATACAGATAGTTCTCAACTTTCAACCATTTGTTTAGTGGCCATTCAGGGTTACAATGGAACTGAAAAAAGTGAGTTACAACTATTTCTCACATTTACAATCATCACAACATCCTCAATGTCATATGTTCGAAGTTTGGGCTCTTGCCAACTGGCATATATTTTACAATGGTTGCAGCATCCTGAGGTCAGCTGATCACCATTTGTGACTTTCCAACAAGCAAAATCAATGGCAGAAGCCAGATTCATTTAATGACCAGATGATTCACTCAACAGCTACAGCTACAGGGTTTCCTGCCTGAGCAGGGGGTTGGACTAGATGACCTCCAAGGTCCCTTCCAACTTTGTTATTGTTATTGTTCGTGATTAACAAAAGGTTGTAAAATTAGGCATGACTCACTTTCAAAACTGCCTTGTTGCTTAGCAACAAGACATTCTAGTTTCAATTGCGGTTGTAAATCAATGACTACCTGCAACAGAGACTGCTAATAGCAAAAGCAATTTTATTTTATTTCATTTTATTTTATTTTTAGGAAATGAGAAGTACAATTCATGTTGTAGTGCCAGCTATTCCTAATTGCTTCTTTGTGTAACGATGACATTTTTGCAGCCCTGTGCACCTCTTTAAGCAACACTCTACACATATACTGATGCCACTTTGTATAAGATGAGTAAAAACAGACAGCCCTAACCTGGAAATAGGTGTCAGCAGAACTTCCAGTCATCATGATCCATCTTTTCCACATGGTTTTAATTGCCTCTCAAGAACATAAAAACAGTTATGAATGATCTAATAAGGATCAGCAGGCACCTGCAAAACGCCTGCCTCCAGCTGCAGGAAATCAAATTCAAGAAGCAAAAAAAAAAAAAAAAATGGAGAAGAGGAAGGAGGGTGACCCATCTGGGTGCATTCTCCACACATCATTACAAACCCACAGCAAAGGGAATGCATTAATGCCCTTTTTGGCACGAAGGGTGCAGGCCTCTGGGGGGAAAAAAAGCATCTCATATGAATGTTTGCTTAAGGAACTTACTTACAACATTTGCTTTCCAATGATCTGCTGGAGCGGGGATAATGATATATTTGTGTAGAAAAATGGGGGCATTCACATTTCAAGTGGAGAGTTGAAAAGCAAGGTCACAGAGCTGCAACCACACAGATCTGTATTTCAGGGAAGAAAACCAGTAGCCTTCCAGATGCACTGGAACCATAATTCCCAGCAGCTTCTTCACTGGTCATTTTGGCTACTGCTGCTGGAAGTTGTTGTTCATTTCTTCTTCTTCAAATGCTTCATATGTCTCCTCACTCAGTAATGATGAGTGTAGTGAGTTTTTTTTTAATATATAAAATTCTTTTATTAAAACAATCAACATTGAACATAAAAACATATTGTGCAGCAATCATCATGGCACCTGATATACAATACTAAGTATTAGTTATTGAAAACGTCTGAATTAGTAAGCCTTTTTCCTCCCCTCGCGTCTAGCCTCAACTATACTCCTGTTACACTTTGTTTGATTGGTGTTTCTCTTATCTGGTTCCATATTAATGTGATCAACATTAAGCCAAAGATCCTATTGCTAAACAATCATCCTAGAACATAGCATACAACATTAGGTATTGATCTTTGTAAACATCTGTTTTAGTAAACGTTCTTCCCTCCTCCCTTCCCTCTTCAAGTATACTCCGAGTACCTTTTGTTTGGTTGGTGTGTCTCTTATATATGGTCTATCTACTGTATCTAGTCTATTGCATATTGTTCGTTTGCGCTTCTGAATTGACTTCATCCCATTACTAGTGCAATCTTTTATAGTCCCTAACCAGAGATCCTGAGGTAAAAGTTTCATATCCTGAGGTAGAGATTCAGTCCGCTTTAACAGTATTAAAGCAAACAACATTAGTCATAAGGTTATGTTAAGAGGCGTTAGTTATAGAACATATACATTCAACATTGGGTGTTAGTTTTTGTAAACATTTGATTTGTTAACCCTTCTTCCCTCCTCCCATCGAGCCTCAGCTAAACGCCAGCTGCATTCTGTTTGATTGGTGTCTCTCTTGGATATAGTCTATCCACTGTTTCCAGTCCGTCAAAAATTGTTCATTGGAGCGATTTTTCAAGTATGCTGATATTTTCGCCATTTCCGCCAAATTTGTTACTTTCACAGTCCATTCTTCAATAGGCGGTATTTCCGGATTCTTCCAGTATTGTCCCACCAACAATCTTGCTGCTGTAATTAAGTTCAAAAATAAATTTGTCTCTGAGGTAGTGAAATCCTTTGTGATCCCTAACAGAAAAGCCTGAGGTAGAAATTCTGTACGCTTTTTGAAAATAGTTTGGAGTGTCCACCATATCTTCCTCCAGAATGCTTTGATTTTTCTGCATGTCCACCATATGTGAAAGTAAGTAGCCTCCCCGTCCCCGCACCTCCAGCATTTGGGCTGGGAGTCGGGTAGATGAGTGATATTTTTTTCGGGTCTAGGTGCCATCTATAGAACATCTTGTAGAAGTTTTCCCTTAAGTGTTGCGATTTCGTGAATTCTACATTCCTCATCCAGATTTTCTCCCACGTGTCCATGGCGATAGGGTGTCCGAAGTCTTGTACCCACTTTATCATACAGTTCTTGACTAGCTCGGTTTCAGAGTCCATTTCTATCAGAATGCTGTACACTCGTTTGATGTGCATAATCCCCTGTTCTCTAATCTGTTTAATTAGATTCTCGTTGGTCTGGGAGAAGCCCTTCTTCTTGTCTTTACGCCACCTTGATTGTAGTTGTATATATGATAGCCAGGTACTTCCTATTCCTCTGTTTGCTAGCGTTGCTTGAGGTTTCAAGAGGAACCCGTTTTCTTCTCCCAGTATAAGTTCACTGTAGGGCACCACTTCTTGCCCTTGGGATGTGTTCATATCCCCTGTTGCGTGTCCAGGGATCGTCCAGATGGGAATCTTGTCGTGTAGGAGGTGCTTATATTTCTTCCAGACCCATAACAATGGGATTCGTAGTGGGTTCTCCTTGAAGTTCCTATCTGCTGTTTTGTCATATACTAAGTATGTGTGCCAGCCGAATAGTAGACCATGCCCCTCAACATTCAGAATTCTATCATTTGTCATGTTGATCCAGTCACTAACCGCCACCAACGTTGCTGCATAGTAGTATAGCTTTAGATTAGGCATTTTGAGTCCCCCTCTCTTCCTTGCGTCTTGGATGATTTTTAGTTTCACCCTCGGTCTCTTGTCGTCCCAAATAAATCTGTTGATGCCCTTCTGCCAGTTGTCCAAGTCCGCATCCTTCTTGAGTATGGGTAGCATTTGAAAGAGAAATAAAAATCTGGGTAATACATTCATCTTTACTGTCGCTATCCTGCCGAGCAGGGACAGACGTAGTGATTTCCACCTTTCCAGGTCTGCTTGTATCTTATTCCACAGGACCTCGTAGTTATTCTTGTATAATTTCGCATTTGTTGATTCTATCTCCACTCCTAAGTATTTGACTTTCTTGACTATTTCACAACCCGTTATTCTTTCCAAGTTCCGTCTTGCTTTGTTGTCTAGGTTTTTGACTAGCATCTTTGTTTTTGGTATGTTTACTTTGAAGCCTGACACCCTACCATAGTCCTCCATTATCTCCATCAGTTTCCTTGCTGACTGTGCTGGTTGCGACATTGTCACCAGCAGGCCATCCACAAAGGCACATAGTTTGTAGTCTTGCTGTTTAATCTGTATGCCCTGTACATCCTCTGCCGCTCTTATTCTGTTCAGTAAAATTTCCAGTGTTAGGACAAATAGCAGGGGGGACAGCGGGCAGCCCTGTCTCGTGCCTCTCTCTATATTAAATGAGTCCGTTAAGTCTCCATTGACAATGATCTGACCTGTTTGTTTCTGGTAAATTGCCGTTATGGAGTTGAGAAACTGTACTCCCATTTTCATCTTCCGGACCAAGTTCGTCAGGAACGGCCAGTGCAGTCTGTCGAAAGCTTTTTCTGCATCCACAAACATAAGAGCGGCGGGTATCTGGTTGTGCTTTTGCAGGTATTCTATTATGTTCAGCAGCTGTCTCACGTTGGTTTTCATCTGGCGTCCTTGTATAAATCCCCTTTGGTCCGGGTGTATTGTTTTTTGTAGTACAGTCATTAGTCTATTGGCCAAAATTTTTGTGAAGATTTTGTAGTCTGTGTTTAGTAGTGAGATGGGCCTGTAGTTTGCGGGCTGTGTGTTGTCTTTCCCCTCCTTTGGGATTAATGAGATGTAGGCTGTTTTCCAGGATGGTGGGACCTGGCCTCCTTCTTGAATGTTGGCAAATAGTTTTCTGAGGGGTTCTAGCATCTCCTCTTGGAGGTGTTTGTAATAGGTCGCTGTTATCCCATCCGTCCCGGGTGATTTTCCTGCTTTCAGTTGTGTGATCGCTGAGTGTATTTCCTCTTTTGTGATTAAGGCATTCAGGGCTTCTCTTTGTGTGTTGGTAATCGCCTGTATCTTTTCGTTTTGTAGGAACTCATCTATCTCTTTGTCTTGTATCTTATCCTCGGCATATAGTTTCGAGTAGAACTCCGTGAAGGCTTTCTTGATGGTTTTTTGTCGGAATTCTTCCTTGCCTTTGTATTCTATCTTTTCAATTATGCGGGATTTCTGTTTCTTTCTTATAATGTAGGCTAGCCAGCGGCCCGGTTTGTTGGCCTTGCAGAATGTCTTATGTTTTGCATGTTGTATATTCCTTGCAACTTGGTCAGCCATCAACATGTCAAATTGCTTTCTTAAGATCTTGAGTCCTTCTTTGGTGACTTTGTCCTCTGGCCTTTTTATTAGTAGCCGCTCCCTTTTACTTATCTCATTTTCTAACTCATTTCTTTTTTGTTCTTGTTTGCGACGGTGCCTGCTATTCATGGCTATGAGGATCCCGCGCATGTACACCTTGCTGGCTTCCCAGATCATTTCTATCAGTGTTTCGTTGTCCATATTTGTGTCGAAGAATTCCTTCATAGCTTTTTTGCATTCCGCCACCTTGTCTTCGTGTCTAAACAAGCTTTCATTGATTCTCCAGGACCTCCTCTGTTTCGGGCCATGTCTTAATTCCATCCTCACAGGGTTGTGATCTGTCAGTGTCTTGGGTAGGATTTTCACCGCGTTTAGACAAGTTAGCAAGTCACTAGAAGTTAATATAAAGTCAATTCTGGAGAAGGATTGATGTCTGCCAGAGAAGAAGGTGAATTCTTGTTCTTTGCCGTGCCTTTTCCTCCATACGTCTGTCAGTTCGAGGTCCTCCTTCATGTCGAAGAAGGATTTAGGCAACTTGGAGTGTTTTTGCGGGTTCGGTGCAGTTCTTTTTTTGTCTAGAGCAGTCTCTATGACCCCATTCCAGTCGCCCATGATGATGTAAGATCTGTAGTTAAGTTGTGTTATTTTCTTGTGTAGCTTTTTGTAGAATTTGCCTTGTTGCTGATTTCGTGCATATACGCCCATTACTAGAATCTTCTTGTCTTCTTGTGTTATTTCAATTGCCAGGTATCTACCTTGGGGGTCGGACTCTATTAGCTTAGCCATTACATGTTTCTTTACGTATATAACAATCCCATTCTTTTTTCTTGGCGCCGCTGCCACAAAGTGCGCGCCTAGTTTGTAGTTGATCAGATATTTCTGGTCTGCTGCTCTGATGTGTGTTTCTTGTAGGCAGATTATATCGCTTTTACCTTGGTTCAGGTAGTGGAGAATTTTTCTTCTTTTCTGGGGGGAGTTCAGTCCGTTCACATTCCAAGTCAAATAATTAGTTGCCATCATCTGTTGCAGGATACTCTTGCGAGACCATTTCTGTTATTTCTCCTGTTGTCTTCTTTGGTCTCATTCCCACGATATCCGGATTGTTGCTCATATTGGTTTGTGAGGTCTTGCCTTGCTGGCCTGTGTGTTTGGTAGTGAAGCCTGGTAGCCTGTCCTCTGTAGACTGTCCTGCCTCCTTGTTTTTGTTGCTCTCTGCTCTCTGCGCCCTCGCCCCTCGAGGTAGTCCATTCATTTCCTCTGCCACTGCCCCGATAAGTGCTTCTGCACAGCTTGCTCGTTGGCCTCGATCCCTCCCGCTTACCAGTGGTCTATCTGCATCTTCTCTCGCAGTGGGTTGAGGGCCTCCCGACTTCAGTTCCTTTTCGAAGAAGTCTTTGGCTTTCTGGACCGAGGTCAAGTAATGTCTCTTGTTTTTATAGGAAAGTGACACTCCTGTTGGGGTTTCCCACCGGTATTGCAGTGCACGCGATCTCAGTTCTGTGATCAGGAATTTGTAGTCCTTTCTGTCTCTCAGCATCGCCTGGGGGATCTCTTTCAGAACCTTCACCTCCTGCTCCTCTATGTAGAATGCCTTGTTATAGGAAGTGGCAGAGATGTGGTTCCGGAGCCTCTGTGTTGTGAAGTGGATGACCACATCCCTTGGTTGGTGCTTGTTCACTTCCCTCCAGGCGCCCACTCTGTAGATTTTTTCAACATGCCCCTCAATCTCATTGGCGCTCGTGCCCAGGAATGTTGCCAGGACCTCTACAAAGGTCCTGAGCAGTCTTCCCTGGGTTTCGTGTGTTGTCTCTTTCCACCCTCTGAACCTGATTGCAAATGCCATTTGCCAGAATTGTATCATGGTGGACTGGTCTTGAACCTCTCTTTTCACCTCTGCAATCTGTCCCTCTACGCGGTTTTCCACTTCCTTCATCATCTTTTCCGTATTCTCCCTTGTTTCTTGGAGGTTTTTGTAATGTATTTGCAATGCCTCCTTCATTTGTTCCAAGTAAGTGGCCGTCGCTTTGCACTGTTCTTCCCACTTTTTCTCCAGGTCTCTACCTTGGTCCGCCAGTATCCTCTTCATGTCTTTGTATCTTTCCTCCGTCTTCCGTTCTGTTTCTATGCGTCCTTTCTCCGTCTTCGCGCCCATTTCTGCCAATTTTCTATCCATGCCATCCATCCTTACCACCATCGTCGCTATCGTCTCATTTAGTGTCTCAATTGTCTCTTTTAGTTCTTGGATCATGTGTGCTGTTGCGGAGTCATGGGTTGGCGTTTGGGTCTGAGGGCATGCAGTTGGATGGGGGTGTGTGTGGTTGGGTGGGGTGTTCCCTGGCAGATTGGAGAGCTGGGTCGGAGAGGGTGCAGCTCCCTTCGGGTTTGGCAGTTTGGTCTGTTTCGTCCGTTTGGCTGCCATTTTGGGCTTCTCCTCCTGTTGGCCTGTCCACCCTTAAAGCCACCCCTTGATGCAAAGAATTGTGGGGGAATTGTTTCTGTGCAAGATCGTCAAGCTGCTAGGATGGGTTGGATCAAATTCTTCTGTTACAAGTTAGCAAGTGTTCATGTCTCACAGTTAGTATTTTAACAGTAGAGTGATAGTCCACTAGGGGGTGTAGTTTGTTTTCAATTAAGCTTTTCTGTACTGGCAGGGGTGATACAAAGATGGGAGGATCTGTGGGTTGGGGTTTTTGAAGATGGCCTTTTTCTCAAGATGCAGTACAACACTAGGATGTGGTCTGGTGATGATCTAGAAATCTGGTCCTTCCAAAAGGGGAGGGGGTGCCTTTAGGGTTTAGGCAGTGTAGGGGTAGGAGCCTGTATTCTGGCAGCTCTATGTTCAGGGAGCCAGTTCAGTACCTTTGCCTTGGGTTCCTCTTCACTCCCCTCTGCCAGCCTGTTTCTTCTCTTTGCTCTTTTCTGGCTCCTTCTTTCCCTTCTTTCTCTGCATTCTTGTCCAGGTCACTTCCTCCTGTCTTCTGTCAGCCTGTGTTTACTGCTCCCCTCTACTTTTCCCCTTATTGCTCACCGGGTTGCTTTCCAGCTTTCTTCTTCCCTGCCGTCCGTTGTGGGGGGGAAGGGGAACAGTGTCTCTGCAATGTTTTTCCCCCTTCTCTTCTTTCCCCCTTCGCTTCGTGGCCTCCTCCCACCCGGTCTGTCCTCTCCTGCTCCGCCCGTCCGGCTCCTTGCCGCTTCTGTTACTTTTCTTGGGGGCCTGGGGGGGTCTTCTGGGGGTCCTGTGAAGACCTCTTCCTCCCGCTGCTAGCCTCGCTCTCCGTTCGGCGTCCCGCAGCGCCCAGTTCCACCCCCGCCTGTCTCACCGTTTTTCGCTGTCTCCTCCGGACGCTGTTTGTCTTCCTTTCCCTGCGTCTGCTGGCACTCCTCCGTTGCGGCTGGGCAGCTTCGCAGCTTCCTCCGACCTCCAGCTGGGTAAGTCCAGGGCTCTTCTTCCCTCGTCCTGCTTCTTTCTGGTCTTCTCTCGCCCCCGTCTCCTTCTTCGCTGTTTCCTCGGTCTTCTCCCCTCGCCTCTATTGTTTCCGCCCTCGTGTCGTCTTCGGGCCGGCCGCAGCCGGCCTCTCCGTTTTCTTCCTCTGTTCGCGTCTCCTCCGGCGATCCTGCTCCCAATTGGACGTTTTTCGGGTCGCCTGAGGTTCCGCTACCTTACGCGGGTCTCCCTCCTTGATTCCGATGCTTCGGGCGGCTGAAAAGCCGCTGAATATCCGATCGCCGTAGCGGAGCTCCCTAGAGATGGCTGCGTACGGCTCGACCGGAAACCGGAAGTCCCCTGTAGTGAGTTTTAACATCCAGGGAACTAGACAAGGATTGGACTAGGTATATTACTTTTTCTCCCAATATAGGAAACAGGGGTCAAGTTCTCTCCCTGAGTTTATATAATATATATAATTGCTATAATTTTGATTATTACTATAGAGGTCTTAAACACAGTGAGAGATGGTAAACCTGTCTCAGAGAGGTCGCAGACCCCCAGAGAGGGTCAATAAAAGAAAAAAATGGAAGCAAAAATGGAAAAATATTGACATTTGATAAAGATTTGCATTGCTTCCCTATGGGAGGGGGGTGATTCCTAGCATTTTAAGGAAGTTGTGGTCCACCCATTTCTTAAGAAACCATTGCTAGATTCCACCCTATTGGATAATTTTCATCCTGTCTCCAGTTTTCCATTTATAGGGAAGGTTGTTGTGTGAAGTTCCTGGATGAAACGGATTATCTATACTTTTTCCAGTCTGGATTCATGCCTGGATATGGGACAGAAATAGCATAGGCCACACTTTTTGATGATTTCTGGCAGGAGTGGAATGGTGGCATCCATCCTCTCTCTACTTGGCCTCTCTGTGGCGTTCAATACCATCAACCATGGTATCCTTCTGAAGTGGCTTCAGGGGTTGATAGTGGAGGCTCTGTGGTCACTTCCAGTAGGTGTTTCTAGGAAACAAGAGGTCTGGCCCTTGTCCCCTGTTTTGTGGGGGTTGGTACTTTCTTCATTTTTTGTTTAACATCTACATGATGTTGCTGGGTGAGATCATTTACCACCACAGACTGATGACACCCAGCTGTATGCCTTGTCCCATGGTGAGTTAAGCAATGCCATGACATTCGTCTTGCAGCGCTTGGGGGCTTTAAGGACTGAATGGGGAGCAACAGGCTGAAACTGAACATAGAAAAACAGAATGGGGTAGAACTGCCCCAGACAGTTCCTGTGCATATTTTAGTTCTTCTAATGTAGACTCAAAATTCCCGCTCAAGGAACCAGCGGCAGTAATGACCAGGAGGGCTTTTACACAACTGCAGATTATGCACCAGTTATTCTTTTCCTGGACCAACAATCCCTGTTTACAGTCACTCATGTTCTAGTCAACTTCTGTCTTGATTATTGCAAGGTTCCCTACATGGGGCTGCCCTTGAAGAGTATTTGGAAGCTTCAATTGGTTCAAAACATGGCAGTCTGTATAGTTTTGTGCAGACTTAGATATGCACATGTATCATCTCTCCTGTAGGAACTGCATTGGCTGCCTTTCAAAGCCCTACATGGCTTGGGACTAAGTTATTTTAAGGGCTGTCTTTTCCTGGTCACATCCAGGGCTTTTTTTCTCATAGAACACCCAGAACGGAGTTCCGGCACCTTTTTTGTATGGAATCTTATAGGGTAGGTAAGGCGGGTTGTATGACGTGTGTGAGTTCCGGCACCTTTTTTATATATATACAGAAAAAAAGCACTGGTCACATCTATCCAACCCACCAGAGTGGAGAGCTAAGGAATGCTATGGGTCCCCTCCCCTAAAGAAGTCCATCTGGCAGGACCAAGAAGAAGGGCTTCTCTGTGGAATATCATCCCCATGGAGATAAGATTGGACCCCACTTTGACACTCTTTCACAAGGACCTGAATATCTGGTTTTGCCAATAGACCTGGAGACCCAGAGGGGGTGGTCCAACAAAACGCTCACTTGGTTGTTGTCACCAAGGAGATGGGAAATTATTGCTTTTTATTGTTTTCATATTATAAGCCACCTGGAGTCACTGAGAATCATTTGGTTGGCCATATAAATTTTCATAAATAAATAAATGGATCATTCAGACTTCATCATAAGTCATGATTTGTGATGGGAGCAAGTACCAACTTTCTTTAGTCTCATTAACTTTCCCTCAAAACAAAAAAGGCATTGCTTTTTTATTATTTTTGAATTCAATTAACAAAGAGAGGAAAAGTGCATAAAAACATTGTAAACAAGACGGAAACTCATCATGAGGAAACAGCTGGAATTTGAGAATATAAATTTCAAATGCAGATTATGCAGTCTTAACCACTCTTCTCTGCAGAATGTTCAATGTCTGAAAAGACAGTAGAATTTGTACTCAGAGACTTTTAAAGTTGAACTGTCTTATTTATTTCCATTAGGGCTAGTTGTTAATTTGTGACTATAGAGAAGGTGTGTCAAAATCTCCAGAATTCTAAAAATGTGGCCTGACTCCAGCCAGGGTGGATTACAATCTTTCATTCCACAACAAGCAATTTTTGTTATCTGTGCCTGATGCTCTCTTCCTTTACGCTGCCTTCTCTGGTGGGTGGTCAGGTAAGCACTTAAGTGTCCGCTTACACAATGATGAATCAGCTTGTAAAAACAGAATTGGAGGCCTGCTTTCCAGACTGATGTTAGCAGCCTCTGCTGCTTGCATTTCAGAAATGAGATTTCATCAATGGATATTTTAAAATTCAATTTCCACTTGTTGATTTCTGTAGGTCCCTGGTCTCCTTTTCTCATTTAGATTTATTCACCACATCTCACTACAAGTCTCTCTCTGTGGCTGCTTTTGGAAGTGATTTTTTTATTTATTTTGCATACAAGTAATGTTGCCATTATCACTGGAATATAAATAGGCTAACTTTATGGAATTTATTTTCTCCCGTTTAATGATTTGGCTATACTGATGTTTAATTCACTTGTTCATTGCTTTCTAATGGTCAGCAAGTCTGTCTAGATATTTTTTGATAGCCAAGAGATAAAAATCTATGGATCTGCTTCTCTGTGGATTGCAGTGCCTCTGTTTTTTCTTGATTGATTGTACCAAGTTCAGTAGACCAACCCATTATTCTTGTGGAAGTTTTCCTGGTTCTTTTCCTAGTCTAAACATTAGGCCAAAAGAGTCTTCTTATCCTCCTCCTCCTCCTCCTCCTCTTCATTTTCCCACCCAAGTAACACCAGTGCACTTACAGTGCTGACCTACTCATTGAAAGAGAGGCAGATTATAGCAAATGCCAGAAACATTTTTTTTTTTTACTTATGGTACCTTTGCTTAAGGAAAAATGCACATTCACATGCATGTTTTCTAGTTGAAAAGGCTGATTCCCTGCCATGGTTACTAGCTCATAAATGGCAACCTGCAGCAGCTGTGAGGGATGTAGAAGATAGGGCAAAGCTGAGACTTCAAGAGATGCAGACATGTCAACACTCTGTTAATCAAGTTCAGAGGGCAAAGCCCTAATATAGTCAATATGCTCTACAATATTAGAAATGTAACCCAAAACATCAGAACAGTACAGATGTCCTAAAATGCTGGCTTTGTTTTGTAAACAAATCCCAAAGACTATGAAAAAAGTTTGGATGAAAAAAAAATAAGAAGAATATTAATGATGGTATTGTTAACATGTTTTTTTTAGTACATGCAACATACATAATAGCTTTTTAAATATATGACTAAGGGCCCCAATTCTACTACAAGAGTATAAGATGCAAGATGCCCCTCAAATTAGCTATATTCTCAGTACTAGAACAGTTTTCCTTCTATGGACGCTTCTAAACTGATTTTTTTTCCTTCCTCTTTTAATAGCAGAATTATGTAACATACCTAGCAGAAAATCCTGTCCTGCTGGCTGTCCAACAACTTTAGAAAGATGTTGAATGAAGTCACAAAGCAACTCCAGATTTGTATTTCTCAGAAATAAATGGGTTGACATTTTTCCCAATCAGGAAAGGCCAACAACAAGATGCTTCAAGTAAAGTTGTATGCTTCCTCCTTTTAATGGAGAAGCTGGACTAGCCATAATTGTAATTCTGTAGACTGAAAAGAAACTTCTTTTGCTTTTCAGAAATTTCAACATATGTGTCAGCACAGCAAAAGGCAACAGCATAGCTTAAGTCTATATGTGAAACTATATTTCTTCAGATAGTTTGTTTAAGAATAATTTGGTGCCTGACTTGTGTTTTGCTATTGTTTGATAAACAACCACAGAAGTAGCAGAAGCAGCAGCAGCAAAAAAAGTTCTCTTCAGGTGATCAGGAAAAAAAATAGTCTCTCTTCATAGAAAAATAATATAAGATTAAGTGTATGGAAAATAAATACAACAATCCAGAAATATATTTGGGATGAGTAGTTATTTATTACCAAGTATTAATATTTGTGGGAGAAACAGATGTCTTTATGGTTTCTAGATTCGCATCCTTAATATATCAAGTTATGATCTTGATTTCTCAAATGCTCATTTTGTCTCCAATGAAAAATATTCGGGAACTAAAATGATGGGTTATGCAACATTTTCAACTAAATTGTGATAGTTGTTATTTATCAGTGACAGACACGTATCTTTGGTTTAACTGTTGAGTGTCATAATTGAGCTTGATGATATTGCAAAATTGACAGAATTTCAAAAAGGTGAAGGATAAATGAATTTAGGAATTTATGAGAATTATCCTTCTCATCTTTTCTACACCTATTCCTTTAGCATCTTATGAATATCACTTTGTTGTTTGTATCTTATGATTTAAGTTGATTGCTTTTATTTAGTATCTTATGATTATCACTGTATTGTATCTTATGATTTATGATATTGTATTATGATTGTAATCATGATTTATCACTTGTTGCTTGTATGTACACTGAAAGTTTATTCACCAGAGACAAATTCCTTGTGTGTGTCCAATTACATTTTGCCAATAAAGATTTTATTCTAATCTATTATATTTTGATTGACATATTAATCTGAGAAAAATAAATTAGGTTGGTTTGTTTAAAAATTCATGGTGAATAGCATTTCTATAGCATCCCAAATCAAAGCTAAATATAAGGCTAAATGATGCTTTCATCACAAAGAGAAACAAGTAAAATATGTAACTAAATAGAAAACCAAACTATTCCATCAAACTGGATCAATATTACAGAAGACATAAGAAGCACAGCCATCTTGCAATTCCTGTCTGATGTCTCATATGAATGGATTTGTCTGTTTCATTCCTTTGTGAGTTCACTAAACCCTCAATCAGGGTGCTCCTAAACTCTAGTTTAACAATCATAATTGCTACAATTAAATCAAAGCATATGTACTTTGCCACAGTTTTCAGTTCTCTTGGGTTGTTTAGATCAGGGATTTTCAAACTTCTTCAGACTAAGGATCTTGTTAGTTAAAAATAACAAAAATAACAACAGAATCCCTGATCAAGAGGCAAAGCTGTAGTTATAAAAAATACCCCATTTGTGTGATTATTTTTTTATTTTTGTTTTTGCCTTTAACTTCTTACAGAACCCATAAATTCTTGTGAAGGGTTCTATGGAACACAATTTGAAAAGGAAAACTTTAGATCATTTCCTCTCTGCTGTTACACATACATACTTCTACTATATATTGATAATCAGTGTATGTAGTATAAAACAATGATATCAATATTCTTGTGTGCAGTATTTTACAAATGTATACATTTCCCCCCCCCATTTGCTTCCTCCCAGTGGTGGGATTCAAATATGTGAACAACCGGCTCTCTGTGTGGATGCTCCTTCTGGAAGTTCACTCTGCACCTGGGCATCAAAAAATTAGCTACCGGTTCTGCTGAAGTGGTGCGGACCGGCTGAATCCTATCGTTGCTTTCCCCGTTTTCAGAACTGCAGTTTTCATATTCTCATCATTCTGTGGTTGCAGTTTTCTCCATTGAGCTGGAATGATCAGATTATAAGTACAGTGAAGACTTGGACTGAACTCATAAAGATTTAGATAAATTTTACTAAATACTCCAGTGGAATGTTCTTAGATTTTAGCTTTTTTTACAAAAAAAATTAGTTAAATTCTTCTTCCCACAAAACTCTACTAATTCATTACATTCTCACCTACCACATGTATTTGTTACTTGTTCTCCATTAATACTCATGTTAATACTTTGATCCAACTTTTTTTTTAAAGCACTCAAAAAATTTTCTAGTCTATTTTGTACCATTTGGTTAAAAAAGGTTCTTCATAAAGGAATGATTGCCAAATACCTAAGATTCTTCTGTGTTAATGGGCATCTTGGAAAAAGATTACAACCATGGCTTAAACAATTGAGAAAATTTCATGTTAACTGTTATGTAACATATAAAGTGAGAGAGCTATTTAACTGGAGGATGGCAGAGCTAGACTGAAAACATCTTCATAACCAAGTATTTTGCTATTTCCTTTAGTTCATGAAAAGATGGGGGAAATTCAAATTTGCAAAAGATACAATAACTAATACTTTCAGAAGACCAACACTGAAAGTGATTTCCTTATATTATTTATGATAGTCAAGTGAAATTTCGCATCTAAACAAAACTGCATCCAAATGAAACTCAACAAATATATCATAAATATGAATTTGCTGGCACTTAGACAACTATGAAAGAAGATTAGACAAATTAATGGTAATAATATCCATGACCACTAAGCCTAAATATGTTCTTTTTTCAGGTTCAAAATGCCAGCTGCTAGAGGGCAATAATACAAGAAGCTTGTATTGAAGAGTACTGGATGTTAGAATCAACTCCAGAATTCTCAGCAATCATTGCTACAGCTAAACTGCCAGAGAAATTGAAGACCCAGCATTTTTGGTGGCCACCAGAGTAGACAAGACTGCATCTGATTTACATTTTGTCTTAGCCACAGATTTCTTTGGTTTATTGTTCTAGAGCAGGGGTCTTCCTGGCTGAGGAATTCTGGGAGTTGGTTCACAAGTCATAAAAGGGCCAAGTTTGAAAACCCCTGTTCTAGAGTAACCCACAGTATAGGCTAGGTCTAGGAAGTTTTCCACTAAGCCTACATTTTTCTTTCTGCACTCCTGCTCCTTAAAGCTTCCCACCAAAAGGGCTTGTTTTTGCCAAGAATGACATGGTCATACATTATTGCTTTGTGTTAACCCCACCCTCTATGTTACCCACTGTTTCTCTAAAAACAGTTCCTGAAACTGGACTGAAATAAATGACAGAGGAAGGAAAGGGGAAGGAAGCATTAGGACAGGGGTGTCAAACTCAATTTCATTGAGGGCCACATCAGCATTGCAGTTGCCCTCGAGGGGGCAGGTGGGTGTGGCCAGGGTGGGTGTAGCCTAATGGGTGTGCATGGAGTGGGTGTGGCCTATTGGGTGGGCATGGCCAGTTCTACATCGTTTGTGTCAAGGGAGCCTGTGGGGGCCTGGGCAGGAGTGGGACAGATCTGAGGGTCTCTGGCAGAAGGGGGTGGGACCAGGGCAAATGCCAAGGCATGGTCCACTGGAGGAGCCTCACCATTCCTCTCAGGCCATGGATGTTGTGTGGGCTACCCGGAGCCCTGGGCAGCAGAGGTCAAATGTCCAGCTTGGCCCTCGAGCACCCCCAGCACCAAGCCTAGCCCCAATTCCCCAAGGGAGTGCCCAGCTGCACTTACCTCCTCCTCAAGACTGCTGCTGCTGTGCTTGCTCTCCTTAGCCAGGTTGCTCATAATGGGTACGAGGGCAAAGTCAGAGGGAAGCCCATTCCCTCTCCATGGGAGGAGACCCGGCTTTGTATCCAAAACTTCCTTATCAATAGGATGGGAGACCCCCAGGATAGGCCAGGAGGAGGGGGCAAGGGGATGGTAAAAGGGCAGTAGGACCAGACTAAGGCAGGACTTCCCTCAGATCCTCCCTCTCCTTCTTTCCTTTCTTCCTTCCTAAGTACAGAGTGGTGGGAAAATATTTGAGATGAGAGAGGGAGAAAAACAGGCAAGAAACGCAACCACGCCAGGGCCAAGGCAGCAGGGGCCATTCCCTCACTGTTTCCAGGATGGCTTCATGGGCCACATGAAACCACTTCACAGGCTGCATCTGGCCCCCGGGCCTTGTGTTTGACATGTCTGAATTAGGAAGACAGAAAAGGTTGGGCTTCCTTATTTCTTTATACCCTATGGTATGAAAAATACAGTTGTATATTAAAACTGAATTCAGAGCATTGTCATTCACAGGCATTATTATTATTATTATTATTATTATTATTATTATTATTATTATTATTATAAAAATAATCTCCCATGATTTTTAATGGGATAAAGTTCTAGTTAATTTGGACTAGATGCTTAGTCCTTCTAACCCAAGGATCAAACATACAATAGGAAGTATATATATATTAAAAAATATCCTGAGATACCGTAGTTCCAATGGCTATACAGATGGCACTGTGTATACTGGAACAGGGTTATCTGATGTATTTAGAAGAGCTTTGTTGGTCCTCTGTTTGTGGAATTTGCAAGGCTTGTACAGCTGTTTTGAAAGCTGTTCCCGGTAGTCTGCACAACACATGTTTAGGTATATAACCACTTGACTGCTAGGAAATCCAGTGAAGCAAAGGAGCTGTGCATTCAAGCAACTGAGGGAGTTTCAGAAATAGTCAGTGCTTTTTTTGTAAGAAAAAAGGTGCCGGAACTCACATCTTGTTAATCTTTTATTTACCTTTCGCACTTAGTCAATCACTGGACTCACACCCAATATAGCGGTAGTCGCCCACAATAAGCACTCAGCGTGCAACCACACAACCAATCACAAGCTGAGCAGTGCCATAAGGTGAGCAGCCAGATGAAGTACGCATGTATTGGACGACACACAAGCAGCCCTCATGCACCGTTTTAATGATTTTTCCACTGATCTGCTACACTTGACAGGGTTATTTAAGTCCATGTGGATCAAACATCAAATTTTCAAAAGTTATTTTTAAAACTTAAAAAATCTGTCAAAAAAAGGTGCCGGAACTCTGTTCCGGTGAGTTCTATGACAAAAAAAAAGCACTGGAAGTAGTTATCTGTGCCTTGCAAAGGCCATGACTACTTATAACACCTCAAAGAACTTTGCACTAACATGCTTTGTAATTGATTATTTTAAAGCTTTTGCACAGCCGTGGCGTATAGCCAATGGAAGACCGAATCAGTTACTAAGCCTTGCTTTTGATACCACCTTATTTTCTTAAGCACATATTTATTATCCTGTACTATTTGTAGAATTTAGAAAGATGTGTCAGTCAGTCAGAATAGAGCTGGAAGGGACCTTGCAGATCATCTAGTCCAACCCCCTGCTCAGGCAGCAAACCCTATATCATTTCAGATAAATGGCCGTCCAGGCTCTTCTTAAAAACTTCCAGTATTGGAGCATTCACCGCTTCTGGAGGCAAGTTGTTCCACTGGTTAATTGTTCTAACTGTCAGGAAGTTTCTCCTTACATGTACAGAATATGGTCTTAGTAACTACACTGTAGTAATGATGCTTAGTAATGACACTTATGTACAGAATATGGTCTTAGTAATGACACTGATGAATCTACAGGAGTGAAAACATATCGACTGAGGAAGACTGGAATATGAAGGTGGAAGGAGTCATCCAAATTCATTGTAAACCAGATGCCATAATGCTAAAAGTTACCCCGTCAGTGAACAGTGACACATAAATTTCAAAGAGCTGAATTTCTGTCTTCTGCATTATTCATATCATACCTGCCATTATTTCTTTAGAATTAATATTTTCTAAATTTCCTAAACCATTTACATTACGTTTGGGGTTCTGTAAAACTGTATCTGTTGATCTTTGAAAGAGAAAATAACAAATCGTGATTTACAGGCTGTGCCCTCCCCTGTCACCAAAAGAAAATAAAGAATAGATTATGATTTACAGACTGTGCTTCGTTTCAGTGGGGCCACTACATTGACTTTGT
This sequence comes from Bothrops alternatus, assembly GCA_034064705.1. NCBI lineage: Eukaryota > Metazoa > Chordata > Lepidosauria > Squamata > Viperidae > Bothrops > Bothrops alternatus. The sequence continues at coordinate 5,261,917 of JARGCV010000039.1, read as the reverse complement.
CAGTTGCTAATGTGATAACATGAACCAGTAGTTGAGCAGAGGTAGCATTGTAAATTTCCTGGTGGGTAATGTTGGGTGAAGGATTACAGTAAATACACAACCATTAAGTAATGCCTTATGGATAAACCCTTATAGCTTTCATTTGGGGCTTTGGTGACAAATAAACTGTGCTGAGGCCATTTCTGCACCATCAAAGCTTTCTGTTGTCTGGAAGCAGCCTCTTTTGTCTGTTCATGTCTGTGAAGCAGCACATCAGCACAACATCCTTTGTTCTCCATTGTGAGACACATAAATTAACAAGCCATATGGTGTTGTTTGCTATGTAGCAAATGCTCTCAGACCTTTGATGTGCAGGACTCCCATACAGCAAGAGTGCAGAGCTAAACAAATCTTTAGGATGGCTGAAATAGAATGGGTGGTAACTGCCGCCTACTTGAAGAATTGCACAATCCTTCGTGAAAGTTACAGTTTAAAATAGTATTTTTTGTTCAACTAAATACAGCATGAATCTTCCTGTTTAATTCTATTTCAATTAGATACCTACTTTAGCAAAATAACAATTGGAATTATAACAATTTCTGCTTATATTCCATTATCATCGTTAGCCTTTAAATGACTACTACTGTTTCTTCTTCTCCTCCTCCTTTTCACTTTTAAATTAAACTCAAGCTTTTAAAAAATATGATAAAACACTATTAAATGAAGTACATTAGTATAGCTATAATAAAATGAGATGGTAATGAAAAATAGTGAATAAGTTAAAGAGTTAAAAATGAAAAAAGAAGAAATGAGCAAGTAATGAGTTGGACATATTACTACATTGGGAAGGTCATAATATTAGGCAGAATGGTTGCTATTTTATGTTCTTGGGTTGAAGCAGCATGTAAACAAAGATAACGGATAGCAATTTGATTAATTGATGTACAATTTTTAGTCAGGGAAGCAAGGTGAGTTTGGGATTTTCTCCCTCAGAGTCTAAAACAATTAAAGAGAGGGTGGGACCTACCATTTGACTTTCAATAGAAAACAAATTCTTCATTTCAATAGAAAATAGGAAAGTGTAATTCGTTCCAGAAAGAGGAAGCAAACCACCTACACAATGTCTGCCAACAAAATTATCAAAAAGTAACTCACCACACAACTTCCTGCTATAGCACACCCAATACAACCTATGAAAATGAGAATACTCCCATACATTAAAAAAAATCTTATAAACAATCACACAGTTATAGACTACTACAACCACATGGAATCACTGTATTACACCTACTAAAGCCCCCCAAATATCTTTAGCAAACCAAAAGAACCAGTAGCCCAAGAAGGGAAAAAAAGGAGTCATTTACAATATATAATATACGAGCCAGAAAGAGGGCTGAGAAAATATCTAAGACCCCTCACATCCTGGACATAAACTATTTCAACTTTTCCCCTCAGGACGCTGGTTCAGGGCATTCCATGCCAAAACAACTAGAAACAATGATAGTTTTTTTCCCCCCATGCCATCACTATGCTAAACACCTAATTCCCCAGCACTGTCTCATGCCTAAGGATATCTATTTATGTATTAGGGCTGTATTGCTATTCTTCTTCTTATCTTTCTCAGCTTCTCATCTTCCCTATTACCTTCTTCTATTAGTATCTTATGATTTATCACTTGTTAGTATCTTATGATTTATGACTGTATCTTATGATTTATGATCTATGACTTACCACTTTGTGTATGTACACTGAGAACTTATGCACTGAAGAAAAATTCCTTGAGTGTCCAATCACACTTGGCCAATAAAGAATATTCCTATTCCTATTCCTGTAAGAGCCTACAGGACAGACAGGCATAGCACATCTGTGAACACCAACAAGCAAGCAGAAAACATAAAGAAAACTCCTTAATCTCACAACACATAGACAGTTTCAAATGGGAAAGTATTAGCATCTTGGACAAAGCCAAATCCTAAAATGTTAGGGATTTTCTGGCCTTCAGCCAAATTAGCCATCAATGTACACATAGAGATAAAGCATTCTACCTAGGGGAAAACAAAAAACAAATGAAAATACATCCTCTCCAGCAGCCACAGATAAGCAAGGATTAACCCCTAACAACCAGGCAGAAAATAATATTGTAATCAAGGAACCATCAAGGAGGAAATCATACCCCCACCAAAACTGGTAACTACTATATAAACACCCAATAAACCCCACACTCACTTGCACAGATGTTGTTACCTAGCTGGGTAATGAAATATTTGCAAGCAAACACCCAAGCTCATAAAGCACTAATAACTCCTCAATATCTTTATTCTTTTTGTTATTCATTCCCCATCATTAAAAAAGCAAATCGTGAAGGTGATCAACTTAACCATCTGCTTTTCAGTATGGTGTGGTATCATGTGATAAGAGTTACTGGATGAACCTGGTCCTTTAGTACAGATACTCACTCGTAATTCCTTTGGCCTACTTTTCTATGATATACTTTCATACAACGTGCCAAAACCTAGTGGGAGGATCAGTGACAGAAAATAGTGAAGAATTATATTTTGCCATCAACTCCAGGTTACAGTTTTAATTATAGGAAGGTATGATTTCTCCACAAATGATGTGTTGAGTTGGTGAAAGATATTTGGATCTCCTGTGGGTACTTTCTTTCATCATTTGCTTGAGAAAAGATACTGGCATTCCCTGCTGCCAAATAAGTAAAAACTAAAAGTTTCTGTGCACGCTCATCTGTAAAGACCTTTAGACTGACTTCTCCATAATTCAGATGTTTCTGAAAATAACTGCTTTAAATCATTGTTATCATCATCAATCTCCTCCTCATCACAGTGAGAAGAGGTGAGCTAGGAAAACTTTCCATGACTATATAATTCTGTACCTGTTCATTTTTGTTTGCTAACAAAGAGAGCCAGTTTCAGATGCTGTATTTTCGCCTGGAATCAGCAACAAATATGGAAGCAGTTGTTTTTTTGAGGAACACCCCCCCCCACACACACACATAGAACTTCAGTTTACTAGTAATATGTGTGTTCACTTCTTGGTTTGGCGACAGTTTGTTAGGCTGAGCTAGTAGTAATTATTAACAGTGCTAGGGGGAAACCAGTTTACTAGAAAAGAAATGAAGCCACAATGATTGAGCAATCACAAAACTCTTCCAAACTCTTACAAAGGAAATGGACAGTTTGCAGGCAAAAGCCAGACTCAGATTTTTAATCCTGTCTCTCAAAGGAGAAAACTCATGAGCTTATTCATGTGATACTTTTGTGTATAGATTTTAACATACAAACAGCAGTATGTTCTATATTCTTCTGTTCAAAATCACATTGGTAATATCACTGAAGATTGGGTCATCTATAAGTACTTGTTTGTCTGCAGTAGAGTTCCATTCTGGCTCATTGGGACCCTCACATGCATACCAAAGTGCTCCAGAACAAAGCAACTGTAGTCCTGTTTAGACAGTATGTCCCTAGTACTCTATTCAAATCGCTGTTTCTCAGAAAGATTATGTCAAGGATGAAACTTTGGCAACTACATGCTTCTGCATTTCAACTTGCCTTTAGATTAAGGTGTGTGTGTGTGTTACTTTCAAGTGGGTAGATGGAGAAATGAAACTTCTTTGATTCAGCTGAAGACCACGAGAGCTTGAAGCCTTGTCAAGGGCACCAGAACAGGTCTGGATTTGAAGCAGACAGTTCCCATAACAAAGTGAACTTGTTGATATGGATTATGTAAGACATTGGGGGTTGGGCTGGGAAAACTATTGTTTAAGACTATGAATTGGTGTTGGAACCTCAAAGTTAGTTTTGCTTTGACATAACCAAGCAGTGTATTTAATAAACAGTAAGATTTTTGGAAACAGAATGAATCTGGAATTTAATTTGGATTCTTGATGTTGACAGATTATATATGTGATAAGGAACATTCCTCAATCTACTTGCATTGTCCATGGAAATCTGACAGAGGCTTCCATTCACATTTCCTTGAATGTGAGTAAACCTCTTTGTAACTGTGAATTCTGATCTAGCAGGGTATCTGTTAGAATATGCTATTCACTTTCACATATTGTGCTAAGCCCATGACACAGAAGGAACAAGAATAGGACAGGGTTGGGCAATTGAAGATGTTCATATAAACACATCCATGTTCCTTATGTGAATTTTTACAACATGTTTTGGTTATTTACTTTGGGTGGCATATTCCAATGTTGGATCTAAAGCCTGAAAAGAACTTATTGCTGAGTTCAACCTAATGACAAAATATGATAGGAGAGGCTATCTACTCCCTAAAAATATCTGCCAGTTTCATCAGATTGAACTTGTACTTCAAGTTTCTTCCCTCAAATGTATCTAGCAGGCCTTAGGAAGTGTGCCTTTTCTGTACAGCCCCTACTCCATGGAACACTCTTCTCACTAAGTTCTGGAAGGCCTCCGCTCTTTCAGCCTTCTGGAAAACCAAAGAAATGTGGCTTGTTGGGGTAGATGCACTGGAGAGTGTTGGTTGCATAAGAATGGGACTGAATTTACAAGAAAAATTCATGCTGAGTAGTTTACTTGCAGAAGCTCCTACCAATTCTTAGTAAAGGCCTAACTTTGGTGAGAATCTCAATATGATAGCCAGCAAATTTCATGAAAGTTCAGACTGTGCCAACAGTTAGAATTTAATAAAAATTAGAAGTAGAACTGTCCTCCTAAACCAGCTAAAGCCCATGAGTTACTCAAAGCTATGTGACTTCTCCATGCCCATATTCACTAATGATCCAATACAAGGATTCACAAATAATCCCAACTTTACACTAGTTTATTAATTAGCATTTCACCAGAGCCATCTCTGATTATTTTGAATCCTAAAAATGAGCAGAAGGCACAAAACATGCACATATCTTATGCTACGTCTTTTCTTATCACAGTGATGCATAAAATCAGAATAAATATTAATTATTTTTTAGGCAATTGTTAAAGAAATACCCATGATGAATTGAAATATCTGCTTCCAGTCTATCAAATAAACTCAATCCTGACTCAAAATAAATTAAGAAACAAATTTGCGGCGCAGTTTCCTCAATATATCTACAGAAATACAATATATGGAGATTCCACTGAGTAAGGTCCAAGGCTGAATTCAGAAACGTAGTTTCCCAGAACAAAAAAATAAATGGGCAAGTTTCCCACTTGTCCGAACAGCTGAATGGGCAATACTCCTTCCAACTCCAACATTTTAATTAGCGAAAGACTCCCTGGTAGACTTGAATTTACCTAGTTCATTGAAGGCGCATGACCTCACAAGTCACCTTCACAACTTCCAAAGATTTTAACAGTTTAACTGTTGCTGAGTTCGAAACCTAGGCTGAGGAACATATGATTTTAAGATTTTTTTTTATCTATCTTCTATCTCACTACCTTAATAAATTGTTGTTTAAATTCTGAAAGTGAGGTGGAAGAATTGGGAATGGTGAAAAGTTAGTGTGCACGGATGTATATATTTCTCTCTCTATATGAATACACGTGTATTATGTGCGTGTGTAATATATCTAAAATATAAGATTACTTAGGTGTTGAGAGATGCTACAACTAATGTTCAGCTTCATTATTCTTTTTTATTTAAACAATTTTATGGAGAATTTTGATTACAATAGTAAAAAAAAACCCTGTTACAAACTTAACAGAGGAAGAGAAGAGAAAAAAGAATAAAAAATGTAAGAAAGAAGAAAAAGAAGACTATAATAAAGAAAAACAAAAAAATATAATAAAGTGACTTCCAATCTTCAGTACAAGTATAAACGCATTTAGTAACTCTTCACCCCTTATAAGATTACAAATTATTCAATGAATTTAAATATGAAAAGAGGATTTTGTTAAAAAAGAAAAAAATCATTGTTGCACTTGATAAGTAAATAAAGCTGGTTACTGCTTTGTATCGCTTCTTCGTGTCCCTTGAAATGTTGAGAATTGTATGTGTTTCCCTAGGTCAGGGGTGTCTAACTCAATTTCACTGAGGGCCGCATCAGCATTGCAGTTGCTCTTAAGGGGCTGGGTGGGTGCAGCCTACTGGGTGGGCATGGATGGAGTGTATGTGGCCTATTGGATGGGCATGGCCAGCTCTATATTGTCCGCATCAAGGGTGCCTGTCGGGGCCTGGGCAGGAGTGGGACAGATCTAAGGGTCTCTGGCAGAAGGGGGTGGGACTGGGGCAAGCACCAAGACATGGTCCATTTCTTCAGTCCTCACAAAGGGTGACACTTCCCCAGCATGCACCCAGGGGGTGGGGCCGATGCGGCAGGGACTGGTTCCTCGCTGTTTTTAGACGGCCTTGTGGAGCTAAGACTGAATGTGTTTCAGCATAGATGGCCACCACAAAATTGTACATTGGCTCCCGGCCGGCCTGGGCCAGGGCCAGGGCCAGGGCCAGAGCCAAGGCAGTGGGGGCCGTTCCCTCACTGTTTCCAGGATGACTTCGCGGGCCACATGAAACCATTTTGCGGGCCGCATCTAGCCCCCGGGCCTTGTGTTTGACATGTCTGCCCTAGGTGCTTCTTTTGTATCTTTACTTACCCTTTTCTTTGTTAAAGGTTTAGGGTGCCCCTTCTGGTTGTCTAAGGCTGCCCTGAAGGATGACATGTGGATGGGTTCTAGCAGTGATGAATTAATCCTTGGCAGAGAAGGTTGTTCCTTTTTGAAGCTTGTTGAAATGTTATTCCCCTCCACCCCCACCCAGGAGAAACATGATTTCTTCATCAGGCCTGAGAATCCCCTGGCCAAACAGAGCCCTCATGTCTTCCTTCTGATTCAAGCCACTAAAAAGGAGAAACCTTGATTAAAAGGAAAAATTCCCCTTTTCTTCATTCTTTAAGTGAAAAATAAAAGTCAAAGCTCATTCATCAGGATCTTCTTAGACAAACAGACATCCTACTCAGTGGTGGGATTCAAATATGTAAACAACCAGTTCTCTGTGTGGATGCCACTTCAGGAAGTCCATTCTGGGTCTGGGCAACCAAAAATTAGCTACCAGTTCTGCCGAAGTGGTGCCAACAGGCTGAATCTCACCACTGATCCTTCTCCATCTTGGTTAGATGGTTAGATGATGCAGTAAACTTATTTAGTCTTCAGTTCTAGATTGCTATAGAGATTTCTTTGCCTAACAGCAGAATTGAGTTAAGTCCGTTACAAAATGTTTGATATATTTCTCATAGAAGTGCTGTGGCTGTCTTTCTGCCCTTTACAGCTCTGTATGACAGATGGGAATACAGTATCACAGAATGTTTTGCATTTTTAAATCTATTTTTAAGCTATGGTATGATGCTTTATATTTTAATTTTTTTAAAAATAATTGTAATTAAATTAAGTTTTATTATAAAAATAAAATCAATTTTATTTATTTTAATTATTGTTTTCTACCACAGATGTTTTAGTATAATTTGTTAACATTATCATCTTCCAAAAATCTTTTCACTTTAGTGGGTTGAAATCAAAATTTTATTTTATACAAGTAAAACTATAAGGAGAAATCTGCCCCAAATTTCCTTGAATTGTTCTAGATTCTGGGTTTGCCTTCAAGTAGAGCATATCCTAGTTTGTGCAATCATGATTAACTGATTTACTTCAAAAATTATCTTTAGATGTTGCCATTTAATCTCTTTGTGAGTGATTCCTTTCCTGCCCTTATTCTAAAAATTATAAAGGTAATATGCAAGTCTAGATTTTCATAATCAGAAAGACATTTTACTCCGAAACCAAATTATCCCATCCTATCTCCTCTGACAGGACGTAGGTACTTTGAGTCTCTGACATGAGTTAGATGATTGCTTGATCATTTTAAATAGAAATAATAAGGACTGAATTTGGAGTCTATTGCATGGAAATGATATGTTCCTTCAACCATCCTTCATGTGTTCAGAATCTGTTTCCCATTTTTCATAGCTGCACTGAAAAATTCCAAATAAGTACAGCAACCATGAAATAGAGACTCAATTATAATCAAGAATTATAACCTGGCACAAAGGCGTTTGCCTTCCAGCAGTATAAAATATAAAACGAGAAACCATTTTTTCAGTGAACTGTACTATAATAGCCCATCTCTTTAACAAAGCTGCTAAATTTAAAGGAATTGTTAACATTACTAGTAAACTTTTCTCTGCAGCGAAATGCCTTCCTTGGGTGGTCAATGTTTTTCTTTTGCTTTATCTCATCTATTGAAAAAGTTACTGCTTCAGTTTTATGTGCACTGGCACCAGCTTTTCTGTTTACAACATGGAAGAGAAGAAGAATTAAGCTCCGTTTCACAGTTTATTTATCCAGAAATGAAGCAGGTAATAGCTGACCATGTAGGGTAAGGATGTAGTGGTGAATCAAGGTGTTTGTTTTAATATGGATTTAATGCTGAAAGCAACAATCCCATATGGAGCTCTTTCTCCTTCTACTGTTATATTTAATTACTATCCCAATGTGCTGTTATATTTAATTACTATTCCAATTTGGAATTTCAGAATTTCCAGCCACCAGACTTAGAATTCTGAGTCATATGATCCCAAGCCATGTGATCGATTCCTGTGCTAGACTTTCCAAATGTCAGCTTTCCAGGCAAGACAGGTCAGAAAGGACTATTGGAACCCTAGTTTATTGTCATGGTATATAATAATAGACTCTTGAGACCATGACAAGAGTTTCTGTCTCCCTTTTCTTATGCATATCTTTCTTACTACACCCTTTCATTCAGGTGACATAAGCTGCACATAAGGTGGTATTCATATAACTGCCCTTGCATTCCTTTTTCAAGGAGATCAACAGCCCCATAGCAATTATTTTTCCTTAGGTAAATATTTTGTCATTAAAACTACACATTGCTTCATTGGAAAGCTCGTCTCAGGTGGAGGTGCTTTCTTTCCATAGCAGCAGATCTAACTAGAGAACAGAGTACTAAAATTTTAAACTACAGAAAAGAATTTCTCAAAAATAGAGACCTACAGTACATAAAATGCCTTGGACTTGTGCCTGTTGTGTATGGCATAAGGTCTGAGGGCTTTATGTGGTTCCTAACCTCATCCTTTGCCTTCTCCTCTTTCTAAGGAGCTGTGGTGGCACAATGGTTAGAATGCATTATTGCAGGCTAATTCTGCTGACTACCAACAGTTCGATTCTCATCGGCTCAAGGTTGACTCAGCCCTCCATCCTTCAGAGGTCAGTAAAATGAGGACCTCAGGGGCAATATGCAGATTCTGTAAACTGCTTAGAGAGTGCTGTAAAGCACTGTGAAGTGGTATATAAGTCTAAGTGCTATTGCTATTGCTAAGAGCCTTCTACTATTACTGTAAATCATTAAAAAGCTGTGTCTCAGTTTCATATTATTTTTACGTGAAAAACACTTCAAAATTATAGAGCTGGTACTAAAACAAACTTAGCATACGTTTGCTAGGAAAACTTAGTAAAGATCAAACCTAAAACTCTTCTCTTCCAGCCATAGGTAATAACAGAACATTCTGACTGTATCCCATATGCATGATACCACCATGCCTACTGAGGACCTCATCCTGTCTAAAGTTGTTGAGTGTTCTCCCAGCTATAAAAGATTCCTCCCTCACCCTGATGTATGAGGTCCAGGTTAAAGAGCAAGAGCAGATTCTGCAATTCCTTCTGGGCATAGCTGTTGGAATACTTAATTGTCTTCTGGGCTTCTCAAAGTCTTCTGGAGTGGGCAGCTATAATAATACATTTAATCCTCATCATCAATCTTCTACTTCTTCATCATCATCCTTAGACTACCCTCCAGCAAACTGGGCTTTTCTCCACACAGTGTGCTACTTAAACTACATGTCCCTGTGCATGAAATAGCAGCATGCAGACATCAAGCCAACCTAATCCTGGAAAAATAGAACAGTTTTCTTAACCTGTGTTTCTTAAATGTTTAAATGTAATTTCTTTCAAAAGATTTTCTTTCGCAGCTAGCCAGCACATATGCTGGTCTTGGTATGACACCTTTGCAGAATGCTTCCATGTTGAAACTCTCCAGACATTAAGTATGTAGATTTGACTTAGGACAGGGCTCTGTTCCATGGCCTTTCTTCTGAGCAAAAATGAGATTTATCTTACTTCACAGACTGATACTGCCAAATGACCTTTGAACTAACCCCTGGAGCCTAAAAATTAGAATTGATCCCTCATGGGCCCACAATTTGACAGGTGGTCTGTTATTTTTATCTTAAGCAGAAGCAAAGGGACCATAGGCAAGATGATATTGGAAAGCTAATAATTCTTGCTCTCTCTCTCTCTCTCTCTCTCTCTCTCTCTCTCTCTCTCTCTCTCTCTCTCTCTCTCTCTCTCTCTCTGTGTGTGTGTGTGTGTGTGTGTGTGTGTGTGTGCTATGCCCTTTATTATTGCCCTAAATCTGAACTTTCCTTTGTGTTAAATTTTTTACCCTTTTCGGTAATGGACAACGGTGCTTCAGAGGATGCTACTAGTAGTAAGGCTAAAATTTACTAGTGGCACCTACCCTTTCCTCTGTCCTCTGCATTGTTTCATTATTCCATCTATAGAATCTCCCCATCATATTCTCCCCTATACTTCTTTCCTAAATTTAATCTCTAGTTCTCATGTTTAAGTAAAATGTAAATAGATGAGTTGTGATTTCATAATGGTGAGGAAGACTGTGTTCAGCCAGCTGTCCAGTCTGATATTAACTGTTGGATACCTTCAAGACCTGTCTTGGCTTTTCTTATTGTTCTTTGTTTTTACAACAAACTTGGACTTCACAGTCCTTCAAATAAATTAGATTTCCTTCTAACAGCTAGCTATTCCCTAGGGAAAAAAATACTTGCTATATTTTAATATTATGACCTATATATAAGAGCTCTGAATTGTGTGGATTTATCGTCCTTACGAAATACACTTTATAACAGGTGATCAATATTTTCCTGCTGTTAGGTATATTTCCCAAGGATAAAACTTTCTCAAATAAATGCATCAGGATTCCAATTTTTTTTTTTGAAAAAATGAGACTTGTAATCTGAATTGCTAACCTAAATTACCTGAAGTAAATCCTGTTAATCTGAATTGCATGAGCGAATCAAAAATGAGGGGCTGAGTTGGCTATCTTTCAAATGCTGTCATTGCATTTTGCCTGTTGGGCTGATGATGGCTTCTTGAAAAATGTTGAATTCACTGGACATTCTCTGCAGCCCTGTATATAAACTCCCTATACAGTACATGGGGTAGCCAAAGCAAAACAGTATAGAACAGGATGGGATAGGCTGGTTTCCCTGGAGCCATTTAGAATTTATGCTTCAATGTGCTAAAATAAACTAGGCCTCAAATAAGTAAAAAAAAGAATCTGGAAATACAGCAGCAACCTACCTCTTCAAAGAAACTTGTTACTTAAATAATCCTGATTATAAAAATACTTGGCAGGCAGTAATCACTTTGGGGTAGTGTATAATCCCATAAACTGTTTTTTTTTTGTTGTTAATCTCACTAGATTAGCACTTGGAAAGAGGCATATTCACTGAAACCCTCTACCTGAAAGGTTATCGTAGAAACATCTTCCTTCCTGGTTCAAGCAGCTAAAAAAAACACAGGAGGAACCTTGATTCAAAGGAAACAGTAGACAGTTTAATGGCTAGCTTTGTTTCTCCATAGTTTACAGTAGTTGGAAGCAATAAAAAATCATAATAAATGTTTATTTTACAACTAACATTCCTACTGTTCTCTCAGCACATTAACAGAGGGCATGCAGAATTTGAAGCTCAGTGTTTATTGGCACAGTATCTGAGAGAAATACAGTCGACACGCAAAGGAGAAACGGGGAAAATTTAGTCCTTTGTTGAATAAACTTCCAACCTGGAAATGCTAATAAGTGCTTAAGAAAAGAAAAGCAGTCCGAGTTAAAATAAAAAATGAATATAAAAAAGGGATTCAATCTACTTTGCATGTTTCTTAGCCATCGTATCAATACATAGAAGTCTGAAGGGCAGAGATGGTAACTGCCTTGGCATCCCTGAAATGGGAAGTGGAGACATAAATGTGTGGTTGCTTTTTAATTCAGATCCATTTTCTATGTTACAGAGTAGATAGGGAATTTGGAGTATGTCAATGTGATACAATGGTTAAAGTGCTGGACTAGGAATAGAAAAGACCCAAGTTCAAGTCCATCTTCAGCCACAGAAACTAAGAGACTTTGGCCACTCAGACTCTCTAAGCCCAACACATTTCATAAGATTGTCGTAGGGGAAAATAAATGAGGAAGGAATTCTACATACAGGTGAAACTTGAAAAATTAGAATATCGTGCAAAAGTTCATTTATTTCAGTAATGCAACTTAAAAGGTGAACCTAATATATGAGATAGACTCGTTAAATGCAAAGCAAGATAGTTCAAGCCGTGATGTGTCATAAGTGAGATGATTATGGCTTACAGTTCATGAAAACCCCAAATCCACAATCTCAGAAAATTAGAATATTACATGCAATCAATAAAACAAGGATTGTACATAGAACAATATTGGACCTCTGAAAAATATAAGCATGCATATGTACTCAGTACTTGGTTTGGGCCCTTTTGCAGCAATTACTGCCTCAATGTGGCGTGGCATGGAAGCTATCAGTCTGTGGCACTGCTGAGGTGTTATGGAAGACCAGGATGCTTCAATAGTGGCCTTCAGCTCTTCTGCATTGTTCAGTCTCATGTCTCTCATCTTTCTCTTGGCAATGCTCTATAGATTCTATAGAGTTTGCTGCCCAATCAAGCACAGTAATCCCACGGTCATTGAACCAGGTTTTGGTGCTTTTGACAGACTCTGGGTCCTTGGTTCCCAAATGAGATGCAAAAGTTGCTCTCACCAGAAAAGAGGACTTTGGACCACTGAACAACAGACCAGTTCTGTTTTTCTTTAGCCCAGGTAAGATGCTTCTGATGTTTGTTGTTCAGGAGCGGCTTGACAAGAGGAATACAACATTTGAAGCCCATGTCCAGGATCCGTCTGTGTGTGGTGGCTCTTGATGCACTGACTCCAACTTCAGTCCACTCCTTGTGAAAGTCCCCAACACTTTTGAATGGCCTTTTCCTGACAATCCTCTCCAGGGTGCGGTCATCCCTGCTGCTTGTGCACCTTTTTCTTCCACACTTTTCCCTTCCAGATAACTTTCTATTAACGTGCTTTGATACAGCACTTTGGGAACATCCAACTTCTTTTGCAATTACCTTTTGAGGCTTTCCCTCCTTATCGAGAGTGTCAGTGATGGTTTTCTGCACAACTGTCAAGTCAGCAGTCTTTCCCAAGATTGTGATCCCTACTGAACTTGACTGAGAGACCATTTAAAGCAGCGGTTCTCAACCTGTGGGTCGCGACCCCATTTGGGGTCGAACAACCACTTCACAGGGGTGGCCAAACAATGCAGTCCGCCATTTTCCCCCTTTTCCTTAGCTGTGCTACGCCATTTCCCCCTTTTCCTTAGCTGTGCTACTCCCTCTTATTCTATTGGCTTTTGAAAGCCAATAGAATAGACTCTCTTGAATAGAGTTTAATTCTATTGGCTTTCAAAAGCCAATAGGAATTGTCCAGGCTGTCTCCGCCCTGCTGAGCCCGCCAAAAGTCCCAGTCTGCAAACGGTGCTGCAAGTTGTCTGCAGCGTAGGCGAGCTCTCCGGAAGTTTCCATCCCTCCCTGCTGAGAACTACTAAAACTGTAAGTAAAAGAGGGCCAGGGGTGGGAGGTGGGAGGCTGGCGGGTGCAGGGAAGGTTTTTGGTGTGCGTGGGGCCCGGCGGGTGGCTTACCTCCCTTGGGCTGGGCCAGCTGGTGGCCCAGCCCGTGGTTGCCCTGCACCGTCGCCACCGCGGCCGCCCAGGAGCACCTGAGCACCTGGGCCTGCCTGCCGCCGCCCCAAATGGGCGGCAGCCTATGCCTCGGCCGGCGCAAGGGGCAGCACCGCACATGCGCGGGACAGCACTGCGCATGCATGGGGTAGCACCGCACATGCGCGATGCAGGTCGTCGCACTGCACATGCGTGATGCAGGTCGTTGCGCCGCATATGCGCGATGCAGGTCGTCGCACCGCACATGCACGGTGCAGGCCGGGGTCACACCGCGCATGCGTGGTGCAGGTTGGGGTCGCGGCCTGAAAAAGGTTGAGAACCGCTGATTTAAAGGCTCAGGAACCCTTTGCAGGTGTTAGCTGATTAGAGTGGGACACTTTGAGCCTAGAATATTGAACCTTTTCACAATATTCTAATTTTCTGAGATTATGGATTTGGGGTTTTCATGAGCTGTAAGCCATAATCATCTCACTTATGACACATCACGGCTTGAACTATCTTGCTTTGTATGTAATGAGTCTTTCTCATATATTAGGTTCACCTTTTAAGTTGCATTACTGAAATAAATGAACTTTTGCACGATATTCTAATTTTTTGAGTTTCACCTGTATAAGCTTCTGATGGAAAGGTAAATCAGTAATGTAATCCTAAGAGGTAAAACTGTGCTGGTATATTGTCTAAAGACTGGCTTCTCAATTATGTCTCAGTTTAGAATAATCAACAGAAACCGAGAAACAGAATATTACATGAAATGCCTCCCATAGCTGAAGCAAGATTGTTGTTGTCCCTAACGCTATTAATGTAGTTAAAAAGAATTGGTTGCTTAAGACTCATTGAATCAGGTCAACTCCTAGTGATTTAGTGGAGAAATATTTGCTGTCCCACTTTTCCTTCTGTAATTACCTGCAGCTGCCCCAAGTAAAACAGTGATATCCTCCAGTTTATCCTTCTACTGTCTATTGTCTTCCAGTTCTTCTACCTCTTTTATTGCCATGCAATATATGGTCTTCTGCTTCTTTTTCATCACTTCAAAAAATAGCAGTCTTTATTTAAACCAGGATTGATAGATTATTATTATTATTAATTAGATTTTATGCCGCTCCTCTCCAAAGGACTCGGAACGGCTAACAACATGAACAAAAAGCAACATCACAGCATTTAAAAACCAAAAACCGAGTCGACAAAGCATTTAAAAGACCCCCCAAACACATTCATCATACAGACACAATCACAATCATCCCCAGGCCTGCCGGCATAGATAAGTTTTCAAATTCTTCCGGAAGGCCGGGAGAGTGGGGGAAACGCGGACTTCAGGGGGCAGTTGGTTCCAGAGTGTGGGCGCCACAACAGAGAAGGCCCTCCCCCTAGGACCCGCCAGACGGCATTGTTTCGCTGATGGGACCCGGAGGAGGCCAACCCTGTGCACTCTCACCGGTCGAAGGGAAGTATGTGGCTCTTCTTGCAGACTAGGGTATTCATAAATCACTATCTATATAAATTTATAACTCAAGGGTATTTCGTTGCTCTTTCTCTGTGAGAACTTTCACAGCTGAACCTTAACTGGTAAAATATTTGCTTTAACTGTGCTGATCTTTGTGGTCAGAAATATTATTTTAATTAAATCTTTCATTGTCTTCCCTTCCTCAGTTTTCCAATTAACTGTCCCTCTCCATTTTTTAACTCAAGAAAAACCCATCTACCATCTTTACTTTTTTGCTCTCATTTGTAAGCTTAGAATGCTGGTTGACCTTAATATTTATTTAATTTTTCACCATCCATGTTTTACTTTTGTGATTTATTATTCATTGATTGTGCTTATATACATACACTAAATCACTAAAGATTCCTGGTGATTTACAGTAATAAAAACAACCATATGCAACTATACAAACAGAAAATCCCTAAAATCACCTGAAACAATAGAACATTCAATAAGAAACAATAATAGGTGTTTACACAAATGGTATTCCTCAAAGTCCCTATAAAAGAGTTCAGTTTCAATGGATTTCTAGAAAACCACCAGGGAAGATATAATCTATCTTCAGGGAAAGGGAATTCTATTGTGTGGCTTCCATCACTGAAAACATTATCCCTGAGCTCCTACTCATTTCACCTAATATAAACTTGGAACATGAAATTTTCCCATTAGGGATGAATGCAGAAGAGGAATTCTGCAGATACTCAATTCTTCTATGTCTTCTTTAACTTCAGCTACCCAGCGGGTGTTATATTTATAATTCAAACTTTCAATGTTATCCACTTTTGATTCCAGCTACCATCTCTTCCAGTCCCACCCTTTTGATAATACAGGTAATCCTGGCCTTACAACCACAACTGAGCCCAAAATTTTTATTGCTAAGCGAGACAGTTGTTAAGTGAATTTTGCCCCATTTTACAATCGTTCTTGCCAACAGTTGTTAAGTGAATCACTGAGGTTGTTAAGTTAGTAGCATCATTTTTAAGTGAATCTGGCTTCGCCATTAACTTTGCTTGTCAGACGGTAGCAAAAGTTGATCATAAGACCCCGGGACTGTTATGCAACTGTCATAACTACATTGCCAAGTATCTGAATTTTGATCACGTGACCATGGGGATGCTGCAATGGTCATAACTGTGAAAAACAGTCAAAAGTCACTTTTTTCAGTGCCTTTGTAACTTCTAATGGTCACTACATGAACTGTTATAAGTTGAGGACTACCTGTATATTTGCTATACAAATTAAACAGGTATGGGGATAATATAGTATGAATATTTGTCTTATTCCAATCTCTGTTCTCAATTATTCTGCTTCTCCAAACTCAGTTCTTAGTTGTTCATTGTATGAGCCAATGTTTCTCAACTTTGGTAATTTTAAGATGTGGGGACTTCAACTCCCAGAATTTTGGGACTTGAAGTACACAAATCTTAAAGTTGACAAGGTTGAGAAACAGCAGTACAAACTATTTAGAAGAATAATCAGGGGCTTTGATGTACTCTCTCCAATATTGTAATGGGCTGTAACAACAACCTTGGAAGACAGGAGGAAGAGCTACCACCTAGATAACTTATAAAATTTAACTCCACAGTTGAAGAAGTGAGGAAGACTAAACTTTGAACAGCTATTTGAAATAATCAGCTAAATATTCTGAATGCCTTATGTTCATCACTTGGAGAAGTGCCACCTTTGCATTCTAAGATCATGAGTTCCTATGGATATGCACGTTGAAAAACAACATTTGTGATTAGGAAGGCTTCTGGTCAATATTCTATGCTGTAAACTGATGACTTTTTGCATATCTTTGGATATTCAAAGTCAAGCCAACAGGAAAATACTAGCAATTCCCCAAATAACTTCAGCCATGCGCAGATCCTTTCACAACCTGGTACCCTCCAGTATGTTATACTATTATCTGCCAGTTGGTCAATCAGGCTGAGAATGTTGGGAATCTGGAAGATACCAGTTAGAGAACTATGAGGCATAAAAGTTTAGAAAAACAGATAACACAAAGCATCTGTTCCTTCCCATAAAACCATTTGAGAAGATCTCTTGCCTGTACTTGTCAGATATTAAACAGTTAAATAAATACGGTCTGGGATAATTACAGGTCAACTTGGGGATGATAAGAAAAATGAGAGCAGAAAAGACAAAAAAGCTCCTGGCCAACCCAGCATTAATGTATTTGTCATTTTATTTTTTAAAAAAAGTTTTTTATTTATTTATTTATCCTATTTTTTTATATTATTATTATTAGATATCCATTTGTACATGCAAAGAAAGAAAAAATTCAAGTTAAAGCCATTCAACTTAATACAATCATTTTAAATTTGTAGACCTTCTTCACTCCGCATATCAAAGTTTAACTATAAGCCAACTACATTTTATAAATTTTAAGTTTCACTTCTTTTCAGATCTATCCATTGTACATCAAACAAACAAGTCTTCTTATTAAAGTTAATAATTTTCATGTCGATATATTTATCCTATTTTTTAACCACCTATCTCCTCAGAGAGGGACTCTGGCAGCAACCAATTTAATCAATATATAAAAACATTATATGAAGTTAATATTAAAATATTAAAATAAAGATTATTTGTTTAAAACAATTGTAAAATGTAACACTATACATTTTCAAAAGGTAAACCATTCCAAGATGGGTATTTAGCAATTGTTAATATAGGTTTGGGGCATTCTCATGGGCCCAACCAGCCCCACAGTTCTGGGGTCCTCTGGGCCCCCATGCAAGGCTGAACTTCTAAGTTTTGATCCCTTTTCAGAAGGTCAGGAGAGTGGGGACCCACCGCACCTCTGGGGACAAGATGTTTCACAATGCATGGGCAACAGCAGAGAAGACTGTCTTCCTAGACCCCGCCAGTCAAAATTCTTTGACTGATATGCTTTTCAGATAAAAGAAAAGAACCACCCAGTAAAGTTAGTGTGAAATGAATAAAAATCATTAAATACAATGCAGCTCTTGCCATCTTGCCCAGCAAGGAATGGAAGTGATGGTTTTTTGACATAAAACATTCTTGCTTCTTCCAAATTAGAGTCACTTTGCTTACACCAATTCTGAAAGTTAAATAGCAGTTACATAAAGCACACTAAAAATCTCTTCGCACACACAAACACATACTCAGATCTCAAAGAGAGCACGGACTGATAAATGAGAAGTAACAAAGAGCAATATGAGTCATATTAATGATAATATATAACTCTGGTGCTGTCAAAAATCCAAGATCTTTAATAAGACAGGCAGGAACAAAAACATGGTACTGTATTAAGGCTGTGCCAAAGTCTGAAGTGTTGCTTTGCTTTAAAAAAGCTCAGATGTAACCATCTTTTTTGAAACTACCTCATGAAGCATCCTGTCCCCTCTCTTTTTAGAAGTATGCTGCCACTTATTGTCATGTCAAGCCTCTCATTTGGCTGTACTGGAGCTACCAGACAAGGCTCAGGGCAATATGAAGCACCTCATCAAGAACAGTCATGTCACCACCACAATGCAAACAGTCTCATAAAAGCTAAGTATAACTCCTCACAAATATGGAGGTAGATTGGACTGGTTCTGAGGAAACTAATATCTTGAATTAGCAGGTCTGTGCATTTTAAATCAAGGTAGTAGGTAATAATTTGTTGACAGAGTTAATGTTTACAGGCAATTTTTTTAAAATAAAAAAAGTCATATTATTTTTGTTTGGAGAAAAATCCCTGCAATACTTCAAAATATAAAGCAGACTATTAAAATAATGAGGAAAATTAAAATAGTTCTTTGACTAAACAGCAGTCATCTTTCTGCTGTTTAGATTTGAGATTATCCCCTAATATTGAAAAATGTCTCTGGTTTTTTTAGCCTTTAATGGAGAAGTGATCCATAGAAATAAATGGGATAAGTCTTTCAAGAGCATGGAGATAAACATTATCTTCTGTTAATTGTCATAGTTCAACAGTTTTTAAAGACATGACAATATTACCCAGAAATGAGCCTTGCTCTGAGGAGACCAGACATATTTATCTTCTGCAGAAAAGAAAAAGATTACTTCAGTGTCTTTGGGTTGTTTTATCTCTGTTTGGCAACGTGTGTAGAAGAGAGTTGAAGAGCAAAGTTGTTTCTATCCAGTCTTCATCAAATTCAAAACAATTCTGCATAACACACATTGTAGTGAGGAAGAAAGAAATTGTTCAGAGAAACTGTTCATTTCAATTCTGATAATTAAAAGGATAGATTGATCAAATTTCGGTTTATCTCAGGAAGGCCATATTATTTACAGGTGTATATGCTGATTATTATTATTTTTAAAATAAACTTTATGCAGGCACTTTGACATCTGTGACTATTCCAATTTAAAAAGCCTTGAGGAACACGATTTTTGTATAAATCAGAATTGGACCACCTGCCTACCCTATCACTAAGTGTAATCTTTAAAACCTAGATACAAATGCTTAAGACAGCAGATGACAAGATACATAATTATTAGATGGAAAGAGACGAGATAGATGTTATTTATTTATTTATTTATTTATTTATTTATTTATTTATTTATTTATTTATTTATTTATTTATTTATTTATTTATTTATTTATTTATTTATTTATTTATTTATTTACAATTTTTATACCGCTTCCCCTCCCGAAGGACTCGGGGCGGTGTACAGCCCAATTAAAAATGTCAACATACAAAAAGTAAAACTATTAAAAATAAATTAAATAATTTGGCCCAATCATTTAAAAGGATTGTGATCAAAATCATTAGTTGAGAAGATTGTGGTGGAAGTTAACAAGGTGGAATGTGTGTAGGCTGTTAAAGCTTCCTTACAAACTTTTCAAGAGATGATTGAATAGTGTCTCTTTCCTTTCTTGACTCTATAATATAGCAATGTATGGTCACTTCCTCTTTTCATTTCCAAAAATTGTGTGACATTGAGGTCTATTTTCTCAAACTATCGCGAGGAGCAAATTTTATTTCTTTGGTGTGAACCTTTGTAGCTCTTTAACTGGTTCATTTGCTTCTGCTGTTTTGACTGCTTCTAACTTTATCAGATCTTAATTTAATAACTCAGTTCCATTGGTTTTATTTGCTTTTCATCATCATTCACATCCACCCTCAGCTTTATCTGTTCAGCAAACTTCTTAATTTTTCTATCACCCTTTGTATGTCTTATCTCTCTAATAGTCTTCGAAGCTGTTAACCAACCAGGGTAATTTTTTCCCCCTGTAACACATTCAAACATATTTGGAGAACTAGTGCTCAGGGCTTAGAGACATTTCTGTTGATTTGGTAAGCAGTAAAAATTTCTGATTCTTGGCCAGATTTTTCTGATACCTGCACTAATGTTGCTTATAGGTAGTAAACTCTTTGTTCCATGGATTACATGCCATGTTCAATAGAAAAAAAACACAGATTTAACATTTGGATGTGCAGACTGCCAGGATAAGCATGAATGGGATCTTATCTCAGCAGCAGTCTTCCACTTTAGGAATAAAACATTTGATGTCTTATTCTTTTGAACTAGTTTTCAAAAAAGTCCCACTGTGATTTAAGTGCTTCCATTTGAAAGGAAATGCACAGGAGGACAGCCTTTTTGATGCACATAAATCTAGGGGGATTCTGAATGATAACGAGATAGTAGTTTCAGCCTGTAATGTTTTGCTTCAAACAAAATCATAAAGCTATCAAGTGTAGCCTTAAAACTACACTAGTAACCTTTATGATTGTCTTTTCCTCTGGAAATATACATTCTTTCTCATATTTTCTTCCAGAATAACTGTGTTTCATTGGTCTCTGTGTTTCTTTGGCATTAAATAATTGTAATCACCTTCACGAATATATTTTTTTAATAAATCAGGATACATGCCAGTTGCTTTCAGAGCAGCATAGGAGCCTAACCATTCCCTTTCACCTTATGAAAAGTAGAACTTCATCTTAAATCTATTAAATCAACCACTACTAGCCAAAAAGTTGATATTACTGTTACTGTACTTCCTGTTTATATATTTGCAAAGACATCTAGCCTTAGGTTGTATTGCAAGTAGATTAATTGGAATGTAGTGTTAAATTTGAACTTCAGTCCAAAATGTTAGCAAATTTTCTATCTCAAAGAGTGGAATATTAAATTATTGTTATTAATTTTAAAAATACCAAATTTGTCTCTTGCTCATTTATTGTTATTTATATCATAATCATTATCACAATAACAAGTGAACCCTCTTCCTGTTCAAAGAAAGAAAGGTGTTGTTCTCTTTCATACTTTATTATTGTCACGTTCTGCAAGTTGGTCCTACATTTTTGCTATGACTTGATTGCTTTTCATTCATTATTACAGTGCAATTTACATATAAAGTAACATAAGCATTGCAGAATAAAATAATAGCAATGCATGATTCAGAGAGGAATACATTCATGCACAGACTATTTTGTGTTACATAATAATGCAATCCTTATAAAAACATTTAAGATCTGGAAAAGCAGAGATACAAAAAGCAGGCTACTTAGAGCAATAGTTTTCCTTATAATGATGTATGGGCATGAGAGTTGGATACTAAGAATGGCTGATCAAAGAAGAATGGACTCCTTTGAACTGTGGCGCTGGTGTAAATTATTGTGTATACCATAGACAGCCAGAACAACCAACAGAGTTGTATAAAACCAGAAACATTACTAGAAGCCAAAATCACAACACAACACTTCATTTTATTTACTTTGGCCATGTCAGGCATGCAAATTCATTAGAGAAGTCAATGGCGCTAGGAATGGTTAGTGAATCATGAAGAAGAGGCAAGCAAAGAACTTGCTGGCTTGATAATTTCAAAACTGACACAAAGATGAATATCCAACACCTGAAAGAAGCTGTGCTTGACAGGGCAGCATGGAGATCACTTTTCTATAAAGTCACCAAGAACTGGACACAACTGAGCAGTTAAAACTAATTAACTATTATATATATCTCCGATCATACATAACTCAGGCATTGACTTTATTCTTTACGGCAGTATATTGTGTGCTTATATTCTTATGAAACTGTTCAAGACTTACAAATCAAAAACCATATTTATAGTTGTTAGACATTCATTTTAATGCAGTAACTGTGCATATTGGAAATGCACCTAAAAGTGATGATGTCCCATCCTTCTCAGCAGCATGAATGCACAAATAAAACATAATTCTTGTAATGGATTTATGGAGACAGCCATGTTTTTTCCACACACAATTTCTCTGGACTACTCTCTGTAGGAGCTGCTTGTGGAATCAGTAGATTTACTGTTGGCTGTAGGGATATCTATTAGACTTGGCTTTTTCATGAATAGAATTTTGAATCGGTAGATTTCATTTATTTAAAATATCTATAGCCTTCTCACTATCCAGAGCATTTAAAATATTTATATCCTGCCCACTATCAGAGAATTTAAAATATTTATAGCCTACCCACCATGCAGAGAACTAAAGGTCTTCAAACTGCAGATAGACAATCACATTCTTTAATGCTTGCCTATTATTTGCACATTGTGCAAATAAAAGATTAATACATAATGCAAAAGTCTGAGCTACAATCTTTTCCCCTTAACTTTTATTTTTCTGATTCTTGGAAAGTATTATTTTTTATGTGGAGAAAACAATTAAAAGTACTTTAATGGACATGCATGCAAGATCACATAAATTATTAGTATTGCTTTATAAAACCCTAGTAAGACCACACCTGCAATACTGCAACCAATTTTGGTCACCACACTACAAAAAAGATGTTAAGACTTTGGAAAAAAATTCAGAGAAGAACATCTTAGATGATCAAAGGCCTGGAGAATAAAACATATGAACAACAGCTGCTGGACTTGGGTTTGGCTAGCCTAAAGAAAAGAAGAAATAGGGGTGACATGATAGGGGTATTGCAGTATTTGAGGGGCTGCCACAAAGAAAAGGGGGACAAATTATTCTCCAAAGCACCGGGGGGGGGGGCGGACAAAAAACAATGGTTGGAAACTGATCACAGAGAAGCAACCTGGAATTAAGGAGAAACTTCTTAACAGTGAGAACAATTAACCAATGGAACAGCTTGCCTTTAGAAATCGTAGGCATTCAATCACTAGAGATTTTAAAGAAGAGACTAGATACTTGTCTGAAATGGTATAGGTTCTCCTACTTGAGCAGGGGGCTGGACTAGAAGACCTCCAATGTCCCTTCTAGCTCTATCTTATTACCTATCCTATCCTATCCTATCCTGTCCTGTCCTGTCCTGTCCTGTCCTGTCCTGTCCTGTCCTGTCCTGTCCTGTCCTGTCCTGTCCTTTCCTAGCCTAGCCTAGCCTAGCCTAGCCTAGCCTAGCCTAGCCTAGCCTAGCCTATTCACTAGTGGAAAGTGAATAATAATATTTTCCTTTGCAATTTATTAATTACAAATATGCTAGAAATGGGATATTAACAAGGTATGTTTCCAGAATAACTGCCATTCTTTCTTCTAACTTACCACAAGTTTTTATAACTAAGTAATTCAGTCTTTGCTGATGGATGACAGACTCTAAATCTAAGTTCCCAACTTTTTTTTAAATTTAAAAATCATTTTCCTGGTTAATATGGAAGGTGACTTTTTTAGTGGCCCTGTTGATTCCTTCCCCATGGTTATCTCTGCTCAGAGAAACTACTTTTTCTATAAACCTGGAAAGCACTTCAAAGCTGCATTGTGTAAACATAAATCCATCCCTTTTGTACTTTGGAAATAGGTAATGTAGCAGTTGAGAGGTGAAGGGTACTGAAGCTCTTGTTTATTTCACCAGGAGTCAAGAGATGGGAAACATCTGCCACTTACACGCTATGTAAGTCTTGAAAACAAAGAAGCCTCAACTGTAGTCCGGCTGAATAAGCACTGGCATAAAAGCTAACGACAGGCTGCTTATTTAAAAAGATCATTATACAGAACAGTCATGTAGGGAAGCCAAGAGGACCTGAAAAATGGGATAGAAGGGAGGAGGGAATAGAAGGGAGGAGCCAGGATTGCATTTCATGATTTCTTGCTAGGGGTCAAATCTGATCTCACTTAAGCCAAAGTGCATTTTTCATGTCAAGTTTCCCCAGGAGCCAGCATAGACACAACCTGTTGCAGCTGTGACACCCATTTGATTCATCACAGTTTTTTTGTACTTAGCACTACATTGATGTTCAGAAGATTACTTTAGATTAATATTCATTTTCGGCTGAATATTTATGACTATGAATACATACAAACATAAAATGGGGTAGCTGCATAGCCTTTAATTCATAGGAAGATGTTAGTGTGAAAAATATCCAGCGTTATTATTTCCTTCGCTACAAGGTCAGGTTCAAAATTTGAAGTGAAATGAGGAAAAACTATGGTGTTTTTTAAAATTCATTTATTATTTTACTTTACTCTGTGCCTCACTTTCTTAGTTTTGTGAAGTTTATTTCTGCTAAATATCAAGCTCACAAGCTTCTTAGAAGAACTAACAACCAAAGGAAGAGATTATCAGTTCCTCTCTTTTTCTGATAGGGTCTAAATCAGCATTTCTCAACTTGGGCAATTTTAAGATGTGTGGACTTAATTATTGGGCATTATTAATAATTCCCAGCCTGGAGTTGAAGTTTACACATCTTAAAGTTGCTGATCTAAGTAACACTGGCCTAAGTTATGGTCTATATGGGTTTGTATATGTGAGAGAGAGATTGAGAGGCAGGGAGAAAGACAGAAATAGATAAGGCAATTGGCTGTTTGAAGGATCCAGTGATAAATAGTGGTCTGAAAGAAGGATCACCCTATAAATCTAATGCAGGAATGCCACTTCTTTTAGGAGAGCTTTTAGTATATACTTCTTCTTTGCAAACAGACAGATTTATAACAAAGACATTTCCAAAGGAAATAAACTTTTAAACTAAGGTACACTAGGAAACTAAACCTCACGGAGTTATAGCTTGACTTCTTCTCATTTATGAAAATGGTGAGCATCTGATAATATTCTTTTTCAAAAATTTTGTCCAGAGAAAAGACACTCAAGAACTTTATCTGGAATCATCCTCAAAGCTTAAACTATGATATGCTCGGATTTGAAGGAGCTAATCTTTCAGGTTTGCTCACTTGTATGATACTCTAAGCAATTATATAGAATAGAGCTGGAAGGGACCTTGGAGGTCTTCTAGTCCAGCCCCCCCCGCGCTTGATCAGGAGAACCTACATCATCTCAGACATGTGATTGTCTAGTCTTCTCTTAAAGATCTCCAGCACCCATGATTTCTGGGGGTAATCTGTTCCACTGGTTGATTATCCTCACTGTCATGAAGTTTCTCCTATTTGGCCTTCAAACAAGAAATTAAGGACTGCTGCAAATGAGCCTTTGGCTTATACTATACTTTTAAATAAAATCATAATACAGGGCATTTTCTCTGAGGATTGAGGATTATTGCAAACACAATGCACTACTATTGAAACATATCACTCATACAGACATTCCTTACTAATTCCTCAGAAGTGAGTTGATATAGATTTTATTATGAAAGTTCTATAATGTGGACGATTATTCATCTGACTTGCATTTATCATGCCAGTTTTAAAATATGGCCTATGTGTCTGTCCCCATGTCTCATGTCCAAATAGTTCAGAGATCAATTTTATCTGATCTCAAGAATTGTTTAGAAAATTGAAAGGAGAAGAGAACCTTGTAATCTTTAAAACTTTTTAAAAACTATTAACAAATTATACTGTACTTTTTGATGCAAACAAAGGGGGAAATTTTTAAGGGGACCAAATCATATAAAGTAAAACTGTATTGTAGATGTACCTGCAATCCATAGATGGGTGGATGGGGAATATTCTGTTTATGGATATGAATTGATAGGTAGGAACAAAACAGAAATCTAGAAAAAAGAGACTGAGCCATTCAGAGATCCAAGAATAAATCATAAGGATAATGGTTTGGTGAGTATATTCTTGGGAAAAAGTCTATGTTTTGAATATGTGCTTTAAGCATAAATCTATCTGTATATACACATGGCAATACAATAAATCTGAAACTGTTGTTGCTTTGATTCCCTATGATGAAAGATTGAAAGACTTAATGAGGGTGATAAAAGGATGATTTTGGGGGGGGGGACAGTGTCAGAGTGGACTTTGGAGAACAAACATGGAAGAAAAGGAAAGAATAAATGAAATGAGAACGATAGTAGAAAAGAGATAATACGTGCAGTATAAAAAGTATTAAAAGAGTAATTAATTACACTGGAGAATACAAAGTATAATTGAACAGCATAAAAATCATTGTTATCCAGATTACCACAGAAGTATATGGAGTTACCCAATAAGAAAGAATAAACTGTGTTTGAGAAAAATGAACATAAAAATATGCTTGCTGTAAAGAAAAAAAGGAGGATGAAAGATATTGCATAAAATGTACATAGAGAAGAAGGCAGTTTAAAAAATGTACAGTACTTAAAAAGATGGAAAATGCTAGATAGATAGATAGATAGATAGATAGACAGACAGACAGACAGACAGACAGACAGACAGACAGATAACATTTATTGTCATTTTTTCCTATGGGCACAATGGCACACATTAAAAATGAAGTTTAGTTGCTTGCGCTCAAAGTGTACACATACATAACACACATTTAAACATACTATATATAACATATGTATAGACCTACACCCTTACATATAAGTAACATATAAGTACTAATCACTGTCCATCTTGAATACACAATGGAAGGAGGAAGCTTTAGAGTTCACAAGGTTAATACTATATGGAACAAAACTTGTGACTGAATCGGGATGTTCTGCTTCGGATACCATGAAGCCTCCTCCTGGAAGGTAACAAGAAAAACAGGTCTTGTGGACCCTGCTCAAGCAACGCAGAACAAGCAACGCAGAATAATTGTAACAGAACTAAGCACTTGTTTTGTAACGGATTGCAGAGGTCTAAATAAAAACAATCTCATAGAGTGAATGGAATTCAGAATAAAAGAGCAGAAGTGCTCCAAGATAAAACTGAAATAAAATAATGTTGGAAGAAGTATTTTAGAGATTTTGAGGATCAATATGAGAATGATAGTGCCTTGTCAAAGAGGGAAATTGAAATGACTGCTATAAAAATTAGTACACAAGGGGGAAATGATGAAAAATATCATAAAGGCTGTGAGAAATTTGTTGAAAAACAAATTGAAGACTATAGGTGCAGAACGTATAATGAGAAATTAAAATATGGAAGTGTTTGTTTAGAGGTGCGCACTCTGCTAAATATATCAGTGCCTGATGATTAAAAAGATGCTGTTCCCGTTGCACTATACAAATGATAGACAGGGAAAGTAAAAACCGAAAACGACATGTTTGTTAAATGTGCCTGGCAGAATTCTGATTTAAAAGGTTAAAGAAGTGACAGCGAGCATAATTTGTCACTTGCAATGCTGGTTTATGCCAGGCAGGGGGTGTGAGAACAGATATATATATATTTTTTTTACTTAACAATGGCTTTCAAATATGAGAAAATTTATTGCACCTTTGTTAATTTAAGGATAGAATAAAATAAATAGTCCTCAACTATGGAATGTTTTGCATGAAGCATGCTAAATGCTTAGTAAATAATTGAACCTTCAGTAAGTAGTAAGATAAGGATGTGGTTGTTTGATGTATATAAAGGTATACAGAATTTGTCTGGAAAGATTAGAGGTGTGTTGGCTGGCTGTGTGAAAAAAAACTGTATTTTTGTGCACTGATAATTGTGTGTCTTGGCTAAGGACCAGAATGATATGTACCCAAAATTAGATAATGTGATGCTAGAAGAAATATGGATCTGAAAATTAATGCATCAAAAAACATAGCAGCTGTGTTGAATAGATAAATGGAGTGGATAATTGTAAAATATACATCAATTGCAAAAAAAAAAAATAGAACGGTTACATGAATTTTTATATTTTAAGAATGTTTACTAAAACTTGAAGAAAGAGAGAAATTTTAAGAATACCAAATACATGTATAAAAATAGTAAGTAGTATTGGGGAGTAATAAATAATAAATAATTGCCAAATCATTGAAAAATGGTTGTTATATGTAAATTACATATGGGTAAGTTCCACAGTATGGGAATAAGTTACTTATGAAATATTTGTGGTAAAAGAAGAGGGGATAGAGTTAAGAAAGAATGGCTTCAGAGTGAATGTGAATTGAAAACAAACATGACTGACCACTTCAAAAGCAGTACATTATGTGGTATCATATAGAAAGAATAAATGAGGATCAAATTGCAACATGAATATGTGAGGAGTAAGGTCAAGAGATGCAGGAAGATTGAAAAAAAAATATGGTTGTGACATTATTGATAGGACCCTTGAAAAGAGAGAGAAAAGAGAAATTTAAATAACAAAAGGCAACTTTGTATATAAATTGGTATTTTAAATATATTAGAATTTTAAAACAGAATAAAAAGTAACAAAAACTAATATTTAAAAGAAAGAAAGAAAGAAAGAATAAAAGAAAGAAGAGTGCAGAAATCAAAGGAAACAAAAAAGATTATGAAGTGACGTCCTACTTTCTTTTACAGCAGTTATAAGTATAAATATAAATTAACCTCTTGTTTATTTTTTGATATAATCTTTTTTAATCATCAAAACTATAAATTGGTATATGGATAGAGAATAATATTGCTGTTTATTATTTTTAGTAGACTTTCTTTTGATTTCATTTCATTTAAAGGTATTTCTTACTCTTTTTATATCCTCTGGGTAATGTTGTTTAGGTGGAAAAGGAATAATTTCATATGTAATGATGTATGTATGCAGAGTATCCTTAGGATGTAGTTAAAAAAAAAAGTCAAGATTGCAATGAGGTCAAAGTTTACCTTTTTGTCCTGTGCAACATATATATAAAATAGGCAATATTTGGGTTTTTGCCATTGTGACCATTATTCGTGTACAAATTTAATGGTTAAATAAAAATAATGGTTTTAATGGTTAAATAAAAATAAAATCTTTTCAGAACATACTCTATGGAAATGTCTACATGCATATTTGTATGTTATGGACTGAATCCTAGGTAAATAACTATCTTTATTGCATTTGGGCAAGTTAAAAGAAAAAGTTGGCAAATCCTTCCAGTATCCGCTATGTAACAAAAGAGTAAAATGTAAAAGACCGGGGAATATTTATGCTAAGATCTGCAAAGCCTTATGTTTTATACTGCCAATATAAGCAGAGTCTTGAATAATGTAAAAAAAACAACCAGTAAAATAAAACATAATCTCTCTAATAATACAGAGTAAAATATTCCCCGCCCATATATATAAAACATATTTAAAAAGGAGGAGCAGTTGGGTCCCAGGGCTACTGAAAATTAAAAAGTAGATTATTCATCCAGTTCCAGTGGGGAAGAAAGGAAATTAATGCAGGATTCCCACAAATGTTATCTATATAGTGGTATTGTTCCTATTTCAAAGGAAATGTCCATTAGTTTATAGCCTGATTTTATATTATCGGAATCAAATTTTATCTCAAGAAAGTTAGCTAAATTAATGAAGTTAACCTAAGCAAAGATAAGAAAGGTGGACTGGATTAATATAACGAATGACAGAATACTGAATGTTGAAGGGCATGGTTTACTATATGGCTGGCACGCATACCTAGTATATGACAAGAAGGTGGACAAGAGCTTCAGGGAGAACCCACTGAGAACCCCGCTGTTGTGGGTCTGGAAGAAATATCAGCACCTACTACACGAAAAGATTCCCATCTGGACGATCCCCGGACACACAATAGGGGACATAAACATAATACAAGGTCAGGATGTGGTGCCCTATAGTAAACTAGTAATGGAAGAAGGAAATGTGTTTTCGTTAAAACCATCAAATACACTAGCAGATGAAGGAATAGTGTGTACCTGGCTTTCATATTTGCAACTGCAGTCTAGATGGCAAAAAGACCTGAAGAAGGGTTTATCCAGAACAGATGAGAATTTAATTGAACAGGTTAGAGAGCAGGGGCCCATGCATATCAAACGAGTGTACAGTGTACTGATAGAAATTGACTCTGAAACTGTACTAGTTAAGGACTGTATGGTAAAGTGGGAACAAGATTTTGGTCAACCTATCACGATGGAAACGTGGGAGGGAATCTGGGTGAGAAATGTAAAATTTACGCAAGCGCAACATTTAAGGGAGAACTTTTATAAAATGTTCTATAGGTGGCACCTAGATCCGAAAAAATTATCGTATATCTACCCAGACATCCAACCTAAATGTTGGAGGTGTGATAGTATGGAGGCTACATATTTTCATGTATGGTGGACATGTAGAAAAATTAAAGCCTTCAGAAGGAAAATATGGTGGACACTCCAAACCATTTTGAAAAAGCATATTGAATTTCTACCTCAGTTGTTTTTGTTAGGGATCATAAAAGAGTGCACTACCATAGAGACGAACTTAATTCTGAACTTGATCACAGCAGCGAGACTGCTGGTGGGACAATACTGGAAGAAGCCAGAAATACCACCTATAGAAGAATGGACTTTGAAAGTAATAAATTTGGCAGAAATGGCTAAAATATCGGCATATTTGAAGGATCGCTCAAATGAACAATATATGATAGACTGGAAACAGTGGATAGACTACATACAAGAGAAACACCAATCAAAGAAAATGTATCTGGCTTATAGTTAAATCTTGACATAAGGAGTGAAGAATGTTTACAAATTTAAATCGATTGTATTAAGTTGGATAGCAGTTAGCTTGAATTTTCCCCTGGTTTACATATATAAATATATATCTACTGATTATTGGAAGATATATATCAAATAGACTAAGAATGTACTTGTTGAAGGGATGGGTGTATCGACATGGAAATTATTAACTTTAATAAGATGACTTGTTTGTTTGATGTCCAATGGATTGATCTGAAAAGAAGTGAATGTTAAAATGTTTAAAATGTAGTTGGTTCATAGTTAAACTTGGATATATGGAGTGAAGAAGGTCTACAAATTTAAAATGATTGTATAGAACTGAATGGCTTTAACTTGAAATTATTATTATTTTTTCTTTGTTTACATGTACAAATGGATATCAAATAATAAAAAATGTTATAAAAAACAAAGAAAGGTGGACTGGATTTATTTTGGACCAGATGCTTTGTTATGTTAAATCCAGCACACTATGTTTTATGAGCTGGAAAAAAAATCTGCTCAAAATAAACCTTTCACTATATCTTGAAGATGTATGTACTTTAAATGCAAGCTGCCACTTTGTTCGGAGCTGTAAAGTCAATTGACATTGCATGTCAAACATATACACATGTGGGTGCAAAAATCAACAATGTTTTCAGCCCTGAACCATATATATGTATTTTCTCAAAATCAGTAAACTGTGTCCTTCACAATAAGGTGTTTCAGGAAAGAGCATATCTAACACAATTCACATAGATTATGATTTACAAGTGACACTGGAGGTTTAAGTAGTTTTATTTCATGGTTTCAGAGATTTAGTGAGAGAATAAAAGTTGAGAGGACATTAATTTTATGCTGAACTTACCAATTACATCATATGTGGGTGTATGAATATACTTCCCCTGAGTGTTGGCTATCCATTTAGGACAAATCTAGTACTCAAAATTAAATTTATGAAACAAGAATGACAATTTAGAAAAGATTTTTAAAGGCTGTATTTAGAGATAATATTTTGAGGTAACTATGATTTATGACCTGTCTCTTTGTTGTTGTATGTGTGTACACTGAGTGCTTATGCACTGGAGACAAATTCCTTGTGTGTTCAATCATACTTGGCCAATAAAGAAAGCTCTATTCTATTCTATTCTATTCTATTCTATTCTATTCTATTCTATTCTATTCTATTCTATTCTATTCTATTCTATTCTATTCTATTCTATTCTATTCTATTCTATTGTGACATCATTATAAATAGCTCTGAAATAGTTGAAAGTATCCTCTAGTTGTATGAAATTGAAATGCCTTATTAAACCTGGCCTTCTCACATCTTGGCCTTTTGCCTAATAACATAGGTAGTGTATTAAATTTGTATTGCATAATTATATTTTTGTGTGGATAGGTTCAAGGTAGCATTATCAACCATGATGACATTTGCTCCATCCTGTGCGTCAGTCGCAGATACTGATTGACCCGTTTCTTCCTTTTGCCGGAGAGACAAATGGTGAGAACACATCAGATGTGTTTTCTCCTGTGAATATTCTTAGCAGAAAAGAATAGCAAATCTTGAACTGGAAATGAACTATGATTTCTTCTTAGGTGTCACAACCCTTTCCTTGA
This sequence comes from Bothrops alternatus, assembly GCA_034064705.1. NCBI lineage: Eukaryota > Metazoa > Chordata > Lepidosauria > Squamata > Viperidae > Bothrops > Bothrops alternatus. The sequence goes on along the minus strand of JARGCV010000039.1, from coordinate 5,229,402 downwards.
AAACGCCCTTTCAAAGGAAAATAAATAACTTGTTTTCAAGATATTTGGGAGTATGCTATTAAATGAAACAAACCATTCCAGTCTATTTTGTATGATTGAAAAAAGAAGAATTATATAACCGTTATAATTAATTTATCTTAGAATTAATCTAAGCTAAATTAATTATGGTTAATACAAGAAGTATGGATTTCAGTTGTTTAAAATATTTGACCAAGGCTCTATTCACTCATAAGGTTTAATTAAGTGGATTTTCTGTCTTGTACTGAAATGGTAGAAAAGGAAGAAAAAGACAAGAAAGTTTGCTGTGCTTTCATAAACAGCTATTTATTTGAACCTATCACAGTTCCACTAAGAGCCTTAATTTGGTTCAAATTATCATTGGTCCAACAATTTTGGAACCCAAGCATAATTTAAGCTGCTGATAAAATCTTCAAGAATGTTAAAGTAACAGGCTATCATTCTTTGTGGGTGCAAAGAAGAAGGACTAATTAATTAATAGCTGTCAAAGCCAACTGTAACTAATCATTTTGCATTATTAATATGGATGGTATTACTCAAGCTGAACAATATAATCTACTCAGCGATAATTCCTGTTTTTGTTTCAGGGCAAACATAACATGACCCATTTTGCAGAATTGTCAATAGGCCTTTATCGTGCCTTGAAGTTTGCTGCCCTAAATGGTTATTATAATATGAAAATGTATATATAATTGATGATAGAAGATAATAGGACAGCAAGTTTGGGGAGACCATCATTTCCCACGACCCCATTCCAGTGGTAGGATTCAAATATGTGAACAACCGGTTCTCTGTGTGGATGCCACTTCCAGAAGACCATTTTGGGCCTGGGCAACGGAAAATTAGCTACTGGTTCTGCCAAACTAGTACGAACTGGCTGAATCCCACTACTGCCCCACTCTCTGCTGGACTCCACTGCCAGGCCTGCCTAATCTGATGTATCTAATCCACAGGCTGGAAGAACCAACAAACAAATACAAAATTCCTTACTTGCTATTTGTGCTCCCATTGAACAAGGAAAAGTATCAATAGCTGGGGTTAGGACAGATTAAATCAAGAGAGCTTCTGGCCACTGGTGCAGGGGCAGATTTTTCTCCCCCAAATCCAATGATTTCTAATGAGAATATTCCACACAATCCAGTTTCTGTTAATACTTAAAAATATTTAGAAAATTGGATATTAAAAATTGTATTTTAAAAATCACCGGCTAGCCAGATTTATAATTTATATAATTGCCATTATAACTATTATATAATTTATATAAAGGCAGAATCCAAAAAGAATCATGGAGTATTCAGTCATCTGAATGAGACACACTGACGTAACATAGTATTATAATTCCTGTTATTGTAATAATTGGGCAGACACAAGCTAAATAATTCTGAACTATTCAAGGCTCCCATACTCCGAAGCAAAATCTATCATTTTTAAACAGCCACGACAAGAATTTCAGTCATAACATTTTGTACGCTTCTCAAGATGATTAGGGGCATTATATGTTCTACTATTAAAATTTAATATATAAGTGCTCTTCCAATACAAACATACCTGTTGTGCAGTGTACTAAGTAAGATATGGGTGATGTAATAATATGAACTTCCTCCTTCATCCAAGTCACACAATCTCGTTTTGTCTTAAAAGCAAAAGGTTTACAAAGAAGCAATATAATATGCAGGCTGAAAGGCAGATACACTGCACAAAAGTATTATCTGAAAACGTATTTGCTTGCATACGTAACAAAATGCGTATATATTTTATTAAATGACAAATGCCACTACTATTTCTTTTTTTGACTAGGCAGGCATCGGTTTGGCTTGTAAATTGAATTGTATTGCTTCCAACAAATTGTGAAATGTACTAGCTGTAACTAAAAGCTATTTAGTTTATGAAGTGTGAAAATGTCTTAAACTTCTCCCTCCCTGCTTTTAATCCCCTTGAAAAACAAGCTTTTTCAGTTCCAAAAAGAAATTCATATATGGATGAGGCAAGTTGTTTAGAAATATTTTCATGCAATCATAGCTTAACTTTATGATGGGCAAATAAAATTCAGCACAAGTTATTTTCTCATCGATTGCACATTAAAAATTTCTGGCTGGGAGTTATAAGAGTTGTAATCCAATGCATATGAAAAGCTTATGTATTTATTATGTGGCATCCTCCTGCAATCCCAAACAATTCTCATTGCATGATTAAATATTTAAAATTTCATAAGAGTGGCTATCACACTCCTGCACTGTGAATGGTGTACACTAACAATGAGCTCTATTAAGTTTACGTTACTGGAATATTTAATACAGTCATCAAGAGAATTCTAAATCAATTATCATCGTCTAAGTAATCTTGTCTTTTGCTTAAACTTCAGTATGAAAATTGAGTAGCTTTTGCCTGTACACAAAAAGATGAAACTAAAGAGAGTGAATGGCTTTCATTTAGATGAATCAAACTACAAAAGTCAACCATGATTTTTAAAGAAATCAGACATATTGATTCATAATTAAACACACCATGATCTATGGCTTATTCAATCATATTGAAATAGAATATTATCTTAATTTTTACTATATTAGAGGTTAAGTATATGTTCAAATAATGAAAATCCATGGCAGTTCATCTAATCCAGACAGAATGCTTGAGATGTTTTATCGTTATGAAATCATGTTGAAGAAATAACAAACACATTACAATTAAAAGTGTCTTTGCTCAGCCAGTTTATAAATATTTTGCAGACAGCCATTTCATGCTATTATGCAAACCTAGAGATTGTATTTTATTGCTATGAGTTGCCCCAAGTTTTTTAAAGATCAGCCCTATACATTATTTTGAATTAATTAATTAAAAATGTACATCTAAAATAGCATCTCAATGTCCATTCATGCAAATTTTCAATATTCTTATGTTCTATCTACTTCTGTAACCAGGAAACATTGGGATATTTGCTAATTATATTAATCAACAAATGCTATTTTGTAGCCAACTACTGAAGCCCAGTAAAAAAAAAATGTTTTAATTTGACCGCAAATTTTTATCCTATTGGATAAATAGTGCTGTTATTTTTAAAAAGATTTATATTCCCTTGAAGATAGTTATAAAAAGTTAACCTTCACTGACATCCTTTTTCTCCCCAAATCAGGTTGCCTGTAAGGAGATGTGGATTAATTGTCCCTCAGTCATTGCAAACAGTCAATCATGAAGCAATGGAGTCCATTTGTGGTCATTTAGACAGGAAGTTGTTGCAAGTAGTTAGAGCACTAGAGGTGATATATATGTCTTTAATTGCATTAAAAATGCGATTCCTGGGTGTGTGCATGTTAGAAAAACAAAAGAAATCGAGCACCAGGATAAAAGTATAAACAAAACTGTTTAATATAAAACCACTTAGCTTTCATCGGCCAAACTGCCAACATCATCAGAGTGAAAGTAAAGGATCTGGGAGTTTACTTATACGGCCAGCTGCTTCTGCACCCTGCTCCTTGAGCGAGTCACCAGTCCATTTGCTTCGATCAGCCATAATGCTCCTACTCGTCCCGCACCTATCAGCATATTGGCGAGTTCACAAGCTGTTCCCCCGCCCGCAGTCGCTCCCTTAGCAAATGTTAAGTGGTTTTATATTAAACAGTTTTGTTTATGCTTTTATCCAGGTGTTCGATTTCTAACACACACACACACTCACTCACACACACACATATATTAAAAAGTCCTTCAGTTCTGTTGTGCTTCCCCCCCCCACCATACCAGGTTATGTGATAAAACATCAAAACTAATGATGGTAGTGCAAAAATGATAAGCCAATCTTCCAATCTGCTGCCCTTAAATCAATAAGGTGGACAAGGAAATAGGAATGAATGAGTTCACTGTTGTCCCACAGAAGTGTTTTCAAAAGGAACTGTCATAGCTAATCTTTGAATGGGCTGGAATGCTGGGGAGAACTAGGATCAGCTGAGGGATTTAACTCTGCGGCTGATAGAAATGAATTGGCAAGAATTTAGAGAGCCATGAAGAATGGAAAGGGGAAAGTATGGGGAAATTTTAATTCACCCAACGCCCTCGGGGAAAGGAATGCATTTTAGAATATTTGGATATTTTCATTAAAGGAAACACATGCAACAGAGAAGCTTTAATCATGAGTTGGCATCATTTAGGGTGTCGTGCTATGTGAATGGCATGCCAAGCTAGGGTTAAATAAGCACTCAATTTATTTATATATTTATTGCTGTAACCTACTTTTTGGGGAAGGAATCTTTCAGAGTTCACACAAGTTTATCACATTTGAAAAATTATTTCATGAATCAGGCCTTAGCTGAAGAATGAAATATTGTATTGAAGTATATTCAATATGAGGTTATGGAAGTACAGAGAAAGAATGAACCAACATAGCAATAACATTGATAACTTAGACTTACATACTACTTTACAGTGCTCTACAGCCCTCTCTAAGTAGTTTACAAAGTCAACATATTGCCCCCAACAATCAGAGAGAAGTCACTAGAAAAGGCCTCTGTGGGAAGGTACTTTTGTAAGTGTCTGTGTGTGCTCACACATGCACTTGGATATCCAGAAAAGAAGCTGCTTGCAAAGGTCTTCAGCACAATCCCCTAATGCTAAGCAGCAAGAGAACTGCACCACAATGTTTTTAAAAATACAATTTAAAGTTCTTTTTAGTCCAGAGTAAAATCACTATTCCAGAAGGAACTGTACCAGAGAACTGTATTTCAGTGTTAGATTTGTATAAAGCAGTTTGGATAATAATCGCATAATAAATTTGTTTCCTGTTCACAGCCAAAGGTGGCTTATCTTATTTATTTTGCACTTTCTAGAGCAGTAATGGCAAACCTTTAGAGACCAAGTGCCCAAACTGCAACCCAAAACCCACTTATTTATCACAAAGTGCCAGGGCTGCATTAGCATTGTGGTGCCCTCGGGGGGGGGGGGAAGGAGGTGCATAAACATAAATGCTTTAAATAAAATTGGGTTTTTGTTTAAGGTTCAGCAGTATCTTATTAAGCAGATAATGGCATGAAACTGCAAGGGTGCTTCTCCTGTCTGAGTTGGGACAGGGGTTGGGCTGTGCTATGCAACTCCTCCATCTCCCCATTCAGCCAAGCAGTCAAAGCAAAGTAAGAGGGAAAGGGAGGACAGACAGATGCACCCTTTAGACCAGGGGTTCTCAACCTTGGCAACTTTAAGACTTGTGGACTTCAACTCCCAGAATTCCTCAGCCAGCTTTGCTGGCTGAGGAATTCTGGGAGTTGAAGTCCACAAGTCTTAAAGTTGCCAAGGTTGAGAAGCCCTGCTTTAGACCTAGGATCAAAACTTAAAAGGGCCAATTGTCTTTTAATTAAAAAAAAACCCCATCCAAATTATGTCTCATTCTTTTCTTTTCATATGTTGTCGACATGGTTACATTTTATTAAAGCCAGAGGCTTCTAAAATGAGAAATGTCCCACGCTTTTCTATCACTCTGAGAGGGCCTGGGCACCTGATCTATGAAAATAAATTATATTCAGTGGGTGCAGCTGGAAGGTAAACTATCCTTGATCACAGAACAGATGTTCCTAAAGAAGAAAAATGTATGTATATCCTGTTGTTTTGCTCCCTGGCAGCAGATTCCACCCCAGACCAAACCTGAAATTTGGATGGAACTTTCCTTGACATTAGACAAGTTCTGCCTGTTTTGTTTCTTTAAAAAAAAAAGACAAGGCTTACATAAAATAATTTCTAAAACCCCTCACAAGATACTCTGAATGAGGCTGTCATCCCAAAGAGGTTTGTTTATTGACATGAATTGACACCCCACCCCCTCCTCCAGGCAGCTGCTTAAATCAAATGGTCCAGGCCTTGAGAAGTGGCATGAAACACCAAGAACATGTGTGAGGCCTAATGCTATACTTAGAAATTTGACTTTCCCCAATGATAGATAGCTGAAATGAAGAATGTGAAGTTTGTCCTTTGAAGAATTCATTTATCTTGATACTTGAGAATAAAATCCCAATGGCAGCCCTGGAAGATAGACACAGAACATTCTTTCTGGAGTTTTAAAGCAACAATGGCATTGACAGCAAAGCATTCCTGCATGTTAGAAACACTCTTTATAGCACATTCTATTTTTGTGAAAATATTTAAACATTTCTTCATGAAAAAATTATTATTATTGCAAGTTAAATCAAACTCAGAACCGAATTTTCCAGAAATCCTCAACCACAGGCAGATTGCCATCCAATAGTTTTACTTTTCCTTATTAGATTCTTTAATATTTGGCTTATTCTGCTTTTAAGAAAAAAAATGAGAAAGATATGGACACACATGCACAAACACATGTTTTCAGATGCACATAGATTTATTAATTTCATTTGTAAACATTGTGTGTCTTATCCTATTTGTATGAAGGCATATACTAACTTCGCTCTTTACCTCTTCCGTACTGTGACATGATCTATAATACAAAGATATGTATGTTGTGATATTTTATTTTAGTCTTTAAGGTGCTATGGGATTTAGATGTTGCAATAACTATTACTTCTAGTATTATTCAGTGTCACAACTGTGCCGAGCATTAAAATCCAAAACAATGTGTTTATTAAAATATTCAGACAGGTTTTAGGTCCAGCCAGAACTGTCAAATTGGCTTCCTTCTTTCCTAGATCTATGTCCACTCAAAATGATTAATATGAAAACCAACATACAGTTTTAAAAATTGGGTGCCTTATGTTTATTGCTTGCTTGCTTGTTTTTCCCTTCTTTCTTTAGTACTTTTTCTCTTCTCCCTGTAATCTTGTTGGAGTTATTTTTATTATATCTTGTCAACTCATTTTGCCTGAACTTCAGAGATAATAAATGCTCTAATCCCAGGGTCCTCAACCTTGGCAACTTTAAGACTTGCGGACTTCCACAAGTCTTGAAGTTGCCAAGTTTGGAGATCCCTGCTCTAATCAATCTGGCTATCTTTAGGATGATAATTCAGAGATTCCTCAGTAGGAATAATTGTGAAACATTATTTTAATGTAAACAATGCCATTAAATGCAGATGTGGAATTTTGAACGTGACAATGGATTATATAACACTGCACTTCTTCCCCGCAAGCATTTTGCTCCTTTTATTTCCACCTTGCTCAATTTTATTTTAACTGAATTTTAATTTAAGATCTCCATTTATTGTTTTAATGTTTTACATTGTATTTTAATTGAATGCTTGTAAAACACCTAGGGTTGCCTGTAGCAAGATGGGTGGCATATAAATATGACTGACTGACTGACTGACTGACTGACTGACTGACTGACTGACTGACTGACTGACTGACTGAATGAATGAATGAATGAATGAATGAATGAATGAACGAACGAATATCATATTGCTATTGTTAATTTACAACCACACACACACACACACACACACACAACTACTAAAGGATGCAGCTTAGTAGAAGTATAACAACCACAGCGGGAGTAATCGTTTCAGAGATTTTCTGACAGTAGATGTTAAACCATAATTTACTATCTGAGGATTTTAAAAAGTATATAGTTTGATCATATATTATTATTTGACTGATCTAAAAGACTAAAATTAAAATGCTGGATTCCAATCAGACCTGAACCAGTCTCACACAGAATAAGTTGTAGCAACAATAACAAGCTACAATTAGCATGTTGGAGATCCACAGATATCTATGAAATTTCTTATATGTTCATGTAAACCATAATTTCTTAATGTACAGTAACCTAATGTACTTTACAGGATGGTTATAAATACGGTATAAGATTAGCATTTACTAATAATATTTAGCATAGGAATATCAGCAAAAATTCCCCAAATTTGTTGGAGTAATAGCTATCTTTACTAAGATCTAGCTATAAATTCTATGAACACAATAATTATTAAGGAATTAATTATTGCCCCATAACTTTATTAGATAACTATAAGTCCTACAATAATTCAGTTCATCAAATGGGATAACCTAGGAAAAATTAAAATAAGTTTTAAAATTAGTGCATCTATCTATCTATCTATCTATCTATCTATCTATCTATCTATCTATCTATCTATCTATCTATCTATCTATCTATCTATCTATCTATCTATCTATCTATCTATGTCTCATCTATCTATCTTCCTTTTTACATCTTTCCAAAATACTCCATTTATTAAAGCATGTAGCATATTGAAAATTGCAAACCAAAAACATCAAACAAAAACAGCTCACATGGAGCTAGAAACTCTTATTTTTCTTTTCCAGAGTATAGTAGACTCACAGGAGGCAGACTTGGGCAGTACAATCTTAACAGCAGCTGTGCAAATATTATAATATTGTGTGCTATTGTTGTGTTAGGTTGCAATCATAGACATTTTGATATCTGGGCTTGTTTAACTAGAGCCAAAGGCAAGATAAGCAAAGGAAGTAGAGATATTAAAACCCTGGTCATATAACTGGGAACAGATTTAGTTTCCTCTATCAAATCTTCAATTGGAACAAAAAAAAATCAAAAATGAAATAAAGCAGGTTTTGTGTTAACAGCCATTATGCAGGGTAAAGATTGGCATAGGCAATATTTTCCATTTGGAAATATGGACCATTTCTTTTTTCTGGGAAGTAGTGGTTATAACAGTATCCCAGTTCACACTCAGTGAGTAAATGGGTACAAATATTAAGAAGCATCCTTATTCTGATTGCATTATTTTAATTATATTCACAGCAGTTGCACTGCCTCATTTTACCAACCTTGGAAGGATGGAAGGCTGAATCAACCTTAAGCCAGTGAAAATCAACTGCTGAATTGTTGGCAGGTGGCAGTCAGCAGCAGTAACCTGCAGTACTGCATTCTAACCACTGCGCCACCAGGGAATTGTGCCTTTCTTGTTTGAACAATTCCTTCAATTAAGTATCTCGCCACCTGTTGGTTTCCACATGAATATGCTTTCATTAATCACAACAGTTTACAGAAAGGGGTTCAAGTCCATAGAATGAAGGGAAGATGACAATATAATTACAGGCATTTTGAAGAACATTAGTTATGATATAAATAATAGTTAATTTTTCTCCCATCCTCTTTCTTTCTGCGATGGTTTGCATTTCGTTCTTTTCAACCCAGTGAAATATTGGAAAGAAACGTATGTGAAGCAGGCCGCATAAGGGTGTCTACCTTTTTTGTCCATCCACTGAATAACTCCTCCAAAGCTGAACAGAACTGGACTACATCTGGTATGGTGTGAGAAGCCAACGAAAGAAAGACTGTGAGATTGAAAATGAGACTATGAGAAACATTCCAGAAAACATTTTGCAACACATTCCTCATGGGATAACTCGGAGCATAGCATATGAAGACCAGCTTGGGTGGCTTTCTATTGCTTGCTGGAATATCATGCGAACAATAGTAAACAGAGAGTACCATCTTTCCATTGTAGAATCTTTTCTCTTCAGCATTTTAAATGATCATCACTGGGATTAGTATTTAGTGTTAGTATTCAACACTTTTCAGTGGAGTTTGAGTGCTACCAGCTTCTTCTTTCAAGGGACCCAGTTCATTGATGCTAACTTAAACCAGGACAAAGAAGCTGCAACAAGCTGAAAAAGAAGGATATGAGAAAGGGAAACAAAAGTATCATTATATCATTAATAGTGTCCCTTAAAGCCATGCGGTTAAAGGCTGCTTTCGAGAGGAAGTGGCTTCATATAAAAGGAGACCCAACTTCTATATAATTCTCTCCAGGTTTTTGGAGTGAGACGATGTATTTGCAGCTGCACTACACTAAGGATTCCCTGGGCTTCACAGAGTCTGTCCTTTGAGGTTACTCACTTACTTTTCTCAATGATCTCCATTGTAAGATTCTGGGTCTCTGTTACCTCAATGCACTGGTTTCTTAAAGTTTGACAATCTCGTAGATGGCGGTTATGCAAAGAAAAAAAAAGCAATGCAGAGCAAACTTCCTAATCATTGATTTTTTCCCCCCTGACTTCACATGGCACTGTTCCAAATGAGAAACTGCAAAACACTATTTCTCATTCTGAACTGATTAACCGTCTGTATCCATAGATTTCCTTTTTTTATTCAGTTGTCTTCAAAGTTCAAGGAGCATTGGGTACATATTTCAAAAGTCAGTTATTAGTTTTCAGTGGGATTTCAGCTATACTTTACTCAGTTTTCCAACTAGTTAATGCTAGAAGTAAATGAATGTCTGAAGGAAGAACTATATATTCTGACTTAAATTCCTTGGGATGTATCTACTTTATTTATTTTTATTTATTTAGAAAATTTATATTGCCACCCACTAGCACATAGTGACTCAAGGTGGCTTACAGGACATAAAAGCACAATATAAACAAAAAAAATAAAATAATAACCTCCCAGGTGACAACACATATTCATAGCTATTTAATGGGCTCCATCACATTCTGGATTCCCCAGGCCTGCTGGCAGAACCACTTCTTCAGGGTCTCCTGAAAGAGTGTCAGAGTGGGTGCCACTCTAATTTCCGGAGGGATGATGTCCTAGAGGAGGGAGCCACTATAGAGAAGGCCCTTCTTCTGGGTCCCACCAGATGTATTTCCTTAGGGGGTGGGACCCGCAACATTCCTTGCCTCCCCGCTGTAGTGGGTCAGGTGGATGTGACTGGCAAGAGACGGTCCCTCAGATAACCTGGTCCCAAGCCATGAAGGGTTTTAAAGATGACCTTGAATTGCACCCGGAAACAAATCAGCAACCAATGCAGCTCCCACAGGAGAAGTGATATATATGCACACCAAGATCTGCACAAAACTATGCAGGGTGCTGCATTTTGAACAAACTGGAGCTTCCAGATGCTTTTCAGGGGCAGCCCCAGGTTGAGTGCTCTGCAATAGTCAAGATGGGAGGTGACTAGGGCATGAGTGACTGTGACTAGGGCTTGTTGAACTGTGTTTGTGACAAAAAGCTACTATTTTTCTTTGAAGTTTAGTCGTTTAAATGCACAAAACTTATCAGTATCCTATATTATTTTGCTTGTGCTCTATGCTTCCCTCAGATTGAGGAAGACCTTTTCCAGATGTGTCACACACTTCCAAATTGTTCATTATTTCTCTTTCTCACTGCATCTGCAGTTTGTTATGAATTTTATTTAGGAGAAGAGAATCAGAGTGTGCCATTTTGTTTTCCAGAACACCCTTTTCTGATGTGCTATTGCAATTGCACAAATTAAAAATGGCTACATCTGTGGAAAATGTCTACTTACATTGTTACTCACTGTCACTGTTACAGATTGGCAATTGAATATTTAAGAAAAATGTCCAAAGGTATAGGCTAAATGGATCATTTGTCCGATATTTTTCTTCTTTAAATTATACTATTGATTTGTAGTTTAATTATCTGTTATTCTCTGACCTGGTATTTTGCCATTTTTCTTGTTCTCTTGCAAAAACACTTTGAAGGAAATAGTATAATTTGGTAAATGAGATTTTCTTGCAAAAGAAGTAATAAAGCTATTTGGAATTTTGAGAAGAATTGAGTCATTTCCATGCTTTCTTTAGAAGAAAAATATTTGTTAATAACTGCAGAGTTTTGTAGAAAATGATTCTTTAAAATACACAGATTAGAATTTACTAAGCAAATAAGAATTTGAATATGCAGTATTTATCCTTGAGTATCAAGTTGAGGGTTACATAAGGTCAGGAAAGAATTGTGAGGGCAGAATGGAAAATGCAGATGGAACTCTAAGGAACAAATTGATATTTTAATAGATTAAATAAGTATATATTCTGCTTCTGGCACCAGTCAACATGTTGCTTCCAACATCTTTAGAAGAGTGACTCAAGGAAGACCACTCTCCTGTGTTGCCCTCATAAGGAGCACGTGGTTAATCTTCTGTCTTCTCCTTATCTGGAGAGGTTCTGAAGAGTTGGTCTACTTGCTGGTACTTCAGGTTTTGCTGTGGTTGTTGTCTCTGCTCTTTTGGAGACATGCTTGGTTCTCCATGCCTCCCTTGGAAATCTTCTAAAGATTGACAATTTTTGGGTCATCCCTGAACTTGCAATTTGTTTCCCTGGATTGCTTGCAAAAGGAAACTTTTGAGTCTCCTTTTTCAAGGCAGGATAGTTGCTATGCTTAAAGATTCATGGCTGCAATAAATATTTTGAATTTGTACAAGAGGCTGATAACAAGTAAGCATGTGCTCTTTGTGGGACGATGGCTGGTGCAAGTGGACTCAACGTAGCTAAAGCCTATCAGACAATGCTTCTGTCTGGATGTGCACTTGAGTATGTATACATTAAATTAAAAAGCCTATCAATAAAGGAAAATATTTGTAGCTCAGGGTTGAAATGAGGGGTCCTTGGTTCTCTGAGCTTGGTTGTTTTCTTGCATACGTTTCATTACCTAATTAGATAACGTCATCAGTACTAGATGCTGATGACTAAATTGATGATGTTACTAGTTTGGATGATGAAACATCTGCAAGAAAACAACCAAGCTCAGAAAACACTAAGCCTATTGCATGGCTGTGTCCTACTTTTAATTTGATGTGATAATTTACAACCGTGTGTCAATTTTGAGCAACAACTTTCATTTATATTCTTTGTAAATTATAAAGAATTTATGAAACAGCATTTTTGTTGAAATGGGAAATGCTTTCCTGTTGCATTTATCTTCCTTGCCATGATTTCTTGAAGGATTCTCACAGAGCTATAGTACAACAATCTACTAAAGATTTTGACAAAAATTGATATCCATCATAGGAGGACTTTGTAGAAACAAATTCAGTTTTTCAGTTATTATAGAGCATTAGATATACAGTTCAGTGCATTATACTGAATAGAGTTTATTCTTTGTGATAAAGCACAAATAAAGCTTTTATGCTTACACTATAGGGTCTTGAAACAAATATAAATACATATATAGTATCTGTCTGGAACTCAACTCTTGGTGGCTACATGACCACATTCATATAATTTTCTTGGCAACAATGTAGATTTGGTTTCAATATGGTTTCTTTTTTAATTTCCCATTTTAGCTTATAGACCTGGTATTTCTTAGTGGGTTTTCATCCAGCTGATCCATTCCCTAGCTTAGCTTTTTTTTTTTTAGGAAGCCAAATTTTCCAGATCTGCCACTAACTGTAATGAAATTCTTGAATGAAATATGATGCATTAATATATATAAAGCCACATTCACAATTGATCTTTAGAACATTTGGCACATCTTAATAATTACAAATATATGTTTACATGTTTTGAGCAGAGAAGTGTCTTGTTCATTCTTTGGCATTTGCAGCTATCTCTAGGAATTAACATTTTGTAGGTCAAGAACTGTATTCATCCTTGAGTATCAAGTTGAGGGTTACATAAGGTCAGGAAAGAATTGTGAGGGCAGAATGGAAAATGCAGATGGAACTCTAAGGAACAAATTGATATTTTAATAGATTAAATAAGTACATATTCTGCTTCTGGCACCAGTCAACATGTTGCTTCCAACATCTTTAGAAGAGTGAGAGTGCAGCATATTCTTCTAATTTTGTTTCTATCATTTCAAATGGGATTTTTGAAAAAGTTCAAAGGGTTCCCTTTAAAAATGTAAACCAAATTCCAAAAGGTTTCTGAATTTATTGTAAATTTAGTTAATACATTCTAAATTAAAACATTTCTTTGTTGTTTTCTATTCTGTCTCTGTTCTGTATCAAGTAAGGTTTAGCACGCAAGGATAACTGCGAGAGGTGTCTAATACAGAGGTCTTGCCCAGACCTATAGAAATAGCCTGAACCAGGTTATTCTGACAATTAAGGTCCAACTCAATGCTGGGACTTAGAGAAAAAATTTAGAAAATGTCATGAAATAGCATCTGTCATGAACAAAGGTAAGATAACAAACTCTTTTGCCTTTCAATAGTATGTGGAATTTTCAGGACAACTAGATTTTTACCATATGAAACATTCCAAATTCCATACAAATCAGTGCAAAATTCTTTTTGGTCATATATGTAATGTTTTAGACCAGCGGTTCTCAACCTGTGGGTCGCGACCCTATTTGGGGTTGAACGACCATTTCACGGGGGTCGCCAAGCACAGCAGTCCGCCATTTTTTTTGCTCGGCCATTTTTTTTGGTCAGCCATTTTTTCCCCTATTGCGATGTGGGCCGTCATACCGCGCATGCGCGGTGCGGGCCCGCCATTTTTTTTATTTTGGTCGGCCATTTTTTTTGGGTCAGCCATTTTTTCCCCTATTGCGATGCGGGCCATCGCACCACACATGCACGATGCGCCTCATCGTGCTGCGCATGCGCGGTGCGGGCCCACCATTTTTTTATTTTGGTTGGCCATATTTTTTTGGGGTCGGCTATTTTTTTTTGGTCGGCCATTTTTTTCCCTATTGCGACGCAGTCCATCGTGCTGCGCATGCACGATGCGCCCTGTTGCGCCGCGCATGCGCAATGTGGGCCGGGGTCGAGCCCCGGAAAAGGTTGAGAACCACTGTTTTAGACATTCTTTAACTTTATTATTTTGGGACAGAATATGATAAAATGTTATGAGTAACATCTTGCAAATTCCAGTCAGATTTTGGTTGACTTTGGGCAATGGGAAGGGATGTCTATAAGAAAAGATGATATTACTGATTGTCTTTAGTGAAAGTGGTTTCAGAAGATAAAGTGGAAGTATACAGATTTATTTAGAAAGGTTGAACTATTGAAGATAAAAAGAGAAAAATATTCAATCAGTGTTAATTTCAGTTTAGAATATCAATATTACAGACATAACAAATTTGCAATTAAGTCATATTTAAGAAGTATGACATTAAAAAACCCTGCTGCAATTCACATTAAAGCACAAGCTATATAGCAGGGATGGCGAACCTTTTAGAGACCGAGTGCCCCAAAACTGGCCCTTCTCCTGCTCCACCCCCTGCCCCGCCCCCACTCCACCCCCACCCACCACCCAGCCTGCCCGCAGAGCCACTCACCACCTCCAGGGCCTGCTGCAGATCGCCCAGGCAGCCCAGCAGTGCTATGGTGGTCACGCCCTCTGCCTGCACCCTGCAGCATCAACTGTGCATGATGGGGTGTGAGGGCAGAGTCTTGTCTATGCTGCCTGGCTACCACAAATTTAATAGAAAGTAAAATATCTAAAACATAAAGAAAAAAGAGAAAAGAAAGCTATAAAAAGAAAAAAAACAATTGATTTCTGATTCACCTCTTTTTTGCACATTGGCTGAGTTTGTGATATTTGTAAAGCATTCAGTCCCACTTAAAACCATGCTGTAAGTGGTTGTATTTACCATGCTTTGTGATATGTTAACAAATGCCTTAATTTTCTGTAAAAATATAATAGATGTGGAATAGAAAGTAACCACAATTCTGTTTCAACCTTCTTCTGAAGGAATTACAGTGGTAACCTGGGAGTCATGGTTAATTGATTATGGGAGGTGCGATAAATTGATGAGTACCAAACAAATTTTTCCCATAAGGATTAATGTAACGAGTCACAAGGCAGCCAACACTTACAAGTTCTAGTCTGTGCACTGAGCACCAAACAAACGATGAGGACCGGGATAAAATTGTCATGTGAAAATGTGATGAGTACCAAATTCACTGAGTTTCAAAGCAGTTGAGTACCAAGGTACCACTGTATATGTTGAGTATGCTCCTGATTAGCAGTTGAAAAACCTAAGTTAGGTCACTCAGAGAGAAAGATCACTCTATTTGTTTTGTAATCACAATATTTCTATTAAAATGTTTTTTTGATTAAGTATGAACTGAAAATTACCAACAATGGAACATTTTAAGGAGTGTTACAGTGCCAATTGTGTTAATGGAAAATGAAGAACATAAAAGCCATATTGAACACATGGTCAGAATTACAAGTGTTGGTTTTCTCATTCACTGAGGAACAATGTATTATAATTAATAATTACATCACATGCATAAAAAGATTTTTATGTATTCCAAACTTTTCATATTTTCACAAATTTTCACATTATCATCTTGGGAGTCGAGAAAGCAGAATTGATATTGTCCCTGTCAAAGCTTGGTCTTTGAGAGATTGTGGAAAAATCTCTCATTTCTCCATTATAACTCGATCTTTTCTGAAGCTGGCTTTTATTTCATTTTTTAAATTTTATTTGATTATATATTTACATAGGATTATAATTAGCTTTTCTATATAGTGTGAAAAAGTAAAGTATAGGCTCTTTCATAAATTATTGTTTGATAATATTTCCAGTTTCTTTCTCAATAGATGAAAGAAACTGCTTAAAATATAAAAATCCAGCAATAATGGTATCTGTAACGACTTGTATATTTAGTTTTTAATGAAACAGACAAAGAAGGAAAGTGGTAATAGCTCTTTCTGCTTTTACTCATACTGTTAGCAAGGAGTAAAACTAAGCTTTAAAAAAGGTTAAATTAAAAAGAAATCCAGCTTGAACTATTTTAAATTAAAAATAGAAATGATAAGATACTTAAAATCATGCCTAAAAACTGAAGTGTTAGTTGAACAAGCATGCCAAAATCTTAATCAAGCATACAAAAGTATTTGTCTTGTGCAGAATGCTTTTGTAGTTATCCTTCCTCAGCCAAAAACAAACTTTAGCAAATTGTCAGACTTTTTCCAAGAATTGCATTTTCCTCTTATTCTGCTATTTATGTGTCTGTCAAGCATTTAATTTTCATGGCTCTCTGTACAGCAAAATCTCTATTGATTTTCTTAAGGCCAGATACCATATCTTTTGTTATTTTCAGCCAAAGATGCTGTGCCAGTATAAATCAGAGAAAATCTGGTCTTTAATAGCTCCAAATGTCTACATTCTGGAAAGGACTGAACGTTCCCAAGATGTACAAGTCTGTGCTTCAGTCAGGCTCAGCTATGGAATATTTTATTAACTGTATTTGTCCATATCTAATTATTTACTGACACAATGGATTAAAATAAGAGAGCACAATGTATCTTTTTCATGAGAAAAACATTTTGAGCCATAAGATATATTAGCAAGGGAAATTGGTGTGGGGAACGTATAGGAATTAAAGGTGCATTAATGGCCAATAGAATAGCGTGTACACTTAACAAATTCCCAAATAGTCACCAGTTTGTTCATTCCTCAACCACATGGAGGAGGCCTAGAAACAGTTTATTGCCTGTGTGTGTACACATAGGTTTGCATACATGTAAGCATGTACATGTGAAAGTGTTTGCAAACACTTTTTCCTAGCAGGGAGTGCAGTGATTTTGAAAGCTGTCAAGGAGGAAAAAATTAATCCATGAAACAGTATTTCTCTTTCTGTTTCTCAGTGCTGCTTTTAAGCAGCAGACAACTAGAAAGATAAAAGTTATGAGAATACAGTACACTTTTTTTAAAGCAAACCTGTACTATATCACTTTCCATGTAATTTTGTCCAATTACAGGCTGTTCCAGAAGGGAAAGGGGTTCTTTCTTTGTAGAACAACAACAATAATAACAATAATAATAATAACAACAATAATAATGATGATGATGAAATGTGTGCCTAATTTAAAATGAGAAACTTTATTTGGGGATCTCAAGGGTTTCATGCTGTATTTTTTATCTGAAAAAAAATCAAGAAACAACATTGTCAGTTTTGATTCTGATTATGGAAACAAAGCAATAATAAGGGGAAAATGGGTGAATATATAAGAATGCACAATCAGGTTAAGCCATTTTTTTTACGACAAGAGATAATTTCGAGTAGTGATTGGAAGGATGAAGAACATGTTTCCATTTTGTTATAAAGCTGTATTCCAGGCTAATGGCAAGTGGGAGTCTGTAGTGCTGAAACTTTATAGAATTAATAAAAAAAAGTATATTGTCAGAATAGACACACACTCCATGCTCTAAACAGTGTAGCATCATGCTGGGAGAAAAAAGGAACAATCAAGGTACTTCCTTCCTGATTTATGTGGTTGACATGAGATATTTGTTATGAATTTCCTTGGGAACATTACAAATTCATACTCTGAAACACCATCTGATAATGAATTACACATTTGATGTATATTGGAAGCATACTCCTTTTGGCTGAGCAGGTGCAATTTTTTGAAAGGTATTTGTTGGCTGTACAGATTTTTACAATGAATCATTCCCCTTTTGCATGCTGCAGACAATGAGAATATGGAAATGATCAATTTAAGGCTAAAAATGTCAAAGAATAAAGTAACTATTTGTTGTCTGAGTAAAAGTCATTGAGGCCGCTAGAGGATTGGATTCAAAATTACAAACTTCTTATACCAAAAAAAGTTAAATGCAAAAAAAAAACAAAAAAAAAACCCCACAAGCAGAGTTAGTGGTAAAATCTTGTTTTGCATGGAAAAGAGCCTTACTTTAATCCCAGATTATTCCAAGTTAGCAAACCATTGACAAAAACTTTGGGAAGATGCTGCTAATAGGTAAACAAATGGTCCAATTCCATCCTAAACAATTTCATATGACCCCAATGCACATTCATTCCATAGCAGAAAAGCTGGGTTTCCAGTATGGTGTCCCCCAAAGGTTAATGTACTTAGATATACTTTTACTGACACTTAATCAGTGTCCTATCCCAATTTCTTACATGAAAAGAAAGTTTGATATAAAAGAGGTATAATGCTACAAAGCCTCCAACATCTTTTTGATTTGTACAAATGTCTCTGAGCCCCAATGGATTCCATAAGCTAGCAGGGTAACCATAATAGAATTTACTCTGGAGAGTAAATTAGAAGTGTAGTAATTTTTTCACAAGATAATTGACAAGTAATCTGAGAACCACAACAGGTATGCCCTCATATGCAAAAGTCTTCCCTAATTGTAGACTTCTAGACTTCCAGAGGAAGGGAAAATAGCTCCTGTGACATTTCTATAAACTCACCTTCTACCCTGAAATTCTGAGTGGAATTTCTAAGCTCTGCCACATTCATGGCCTGAAATAACACACTTGCAGATTTCTCGCATGACCAAATTGGGTCATGTGACTAAAATTACATTTTGAGCCTTATAATATGTCCACTCACAATTTAGGTTCATTTCCAAACTTCTTTTCATAGTTTTGAATGAAAGTATGATTACCTGTCCTGAAAAAAAAATAAAGATAGGGAAAGGTTGGAAAAGTTTGGTAAATTGGTGCTTTATAACTGATGATGTCCCCTGTGGCTGTATTTTATTTGAAGTCCTACAAGCATCTTGGGATATTTTAGCAATTCTAACTAAAGCTCCCATTATTTATTTGTTATTGTCTTGCTGACTTTGGTTAATGAGAATTGAAACCCAAAATATCTACAGTCACCAGCTTGGATTGCCCCATCCTAGAAATCTCATCCAGTTAGACTTTTTCTAGTAAAAGCATTGCCCTCACTGACACAATTCATCATTTGTAGACAGAATGTTTGTTCCGGTGACATGGCACTCAAAGTATTTTCAAACACACTGAGATGGGATTTGCGTACTCTCCCAATGTTTACATGTCAAACACTGCTACTAGCTGCTGTGCAATTTCCATTCGCACTACCTTTGTAAACTCTGTCAGCAGTTCTTGGTACATCTCTCACAAGACTGTCAAACTCTGCCTCATTCTTTTTGTCACAGAGAAATATTTACTGAAAAGAAGCTAATATCTGTTTGCCCAAAGAACAAATGAATCTTGTATAGCATCATTAAGCACAGATACTTGCATTTTTCACATAGCTTCTGACCCTGATGTCCCTTTAGGATCAGAAATTCATAATGGTTCAAACAATCTCATACTTCATGCCAGTTGTCTGAAGAACTTCTGATGCCCTGACATAAGCAACATGAAACTTTGATTTAACCATTATTTAAGCATATTAAAGCATTACAGCTTGTACTTATGTATGACTTTTCCCATGAAAGAAACTATGTGGGCACTTTTGATTTTAGTGTAGTGAGCCTATGCATAAAAAGATAAGGAGGTGTGAAATATTTTATGAGCCAGTCATAAAAAACATAGTGTTTTGTTTAGTTTTCCTCTGTGCGAAATCAATTGCTTCCAGAAGTCCAGCAATCTTGTTCCACTGCTTTTTCTTTACTACCTATTGCTGTTTTACAATCACAATTTTACTTTCTAGTGCCCTAATTTTATATTTACGTACACTTAGAGTACATATGCCCACATATACATGCACCCAAACATGAAGTGCAAAAGTTTAGTTTTGGGAGACATATCCTGAGGACCAGGTGGGCTATTCACTGTAGCAGCCTATCTTTCTAAAGAAAAGGAACCTCAATATTTATTTATTTGGTAGATTTAAACTTGGACTTTACTTCAAGATCTTAAAGTAGCATATACAGTACTTTCTCCACTTAGTTTTTCCCACATCAACAACCCTGGTTAAACCATTCCCCAATGAGCTTCCATGGTGGAGGAGGGACTTGAATCTGGGTCTCTCCACTCCTCATCCAACACTTATGCACAGCAAAACAGATGCTTATGTATGTTAACAGAATAACAGACTTGGAATGGACTTTGGAGGTCCAGCCCCCTGCTCAAGCAAGAAACCCTATACCATTTCAGACAAATAGTTGCCCAATCTCTTCTTGGACAAGTTGTTGGAGCATTCACAGCTTCTGGAGGCAGGTTGTTCCACTGATTAATTGTTCTAACTGTCAGGAAATTACTCCTTAGTCCTAGGTTGCTCCTCTCCTTGATTAGTTTCCATCCATTGCTTCTTGTCCTAACTTCAAGTATTTTTGAGAATAGGTTGACTCCCTTTTCTTTGTGACAGCCCCTTAGATTTTGGAACACTGCTATCATGTCACCCCTAGTCCTTCTTTTCTTCAGGATGAAGATCTCAGGAATTAGCATTTAGGACTGAAAATTCCTCCAAGTCATAATGCTCATGAATTGACCTTTAAGCAACCATATCTCTACCCAGGTACCTCATAGTAACAAGCTCAAACTCATAGTAACAAGCTCAAACTCAACCCTGACAAGACGGAGTGGCTGTGGGTTTTGCCTCCCAAAGACAATTCAATCTGTCCGTCCATCATCCTGGGGGGGGGGTTTGACCCCCTCAGAGAAGGTCCACAACTTGGGTGTCCTCCTCGATCCACAGCTAAATCTGGAACATCATCTTTCAGCTGTGGCGAGGAGGACATTTGCCCAGGTTCGCTTGGTGCACCAGCTGCGGCCCTATTTGGACCGGGAGTCTCTTCTCACAGTCACTCATGCCCTTATCACCTTGAGGCTCGACTACTGCAATGCTCTCTACATGGGGCTACCTTTGAAAAACGTTCGGAGACTTCAGGTAATACAGAATGCAGCCGCGCGAGCAGTATTGGGCCTACCCAAAAATGCCCACATTTCAACATTACTCCGCAAGCTGCATTGGCTGCCAATTGGTCTCTGAATGCAATTCAAAGTGTTGGTTATGACCTATAAAGCCCTACATGGCATCGGACCAGGTTACTTACAGGACCGTCTGCTGCCGCATGAAACCCAGCGACCGGTTAGGGCCCACAGGATCGGCCTTCTCCAGGTCCCGTCAGCCAGACAGTGTCACCTGACGGGGCCTAGGGGAAGAGCCTTCTCTGTTGCGGCCCCGGCCCTCTGGAATCAACTCCCCCCAGAGGTCCATATTGCCCCCACCCTCTCTGCCTTTCACAAATTGTTGAAGACACATCTCTGCCGACAGGCCTGGGGCAGTTAACACCTTGCCCCAGCCAGTGTATGTTTGTTGTAAGTTTGTTTTCGGATGATTGGTTTTTAATCTAGGGGTTTTATAAATGTATTTAATGTCAGATTTCTATATGTTATTATCTATGCTGTAAGCCGCCCTGAGTTTTTGGAATAGGGCGGCATAGAAATCGAATTAAATAATAATAATAATAGTGTTAAAAAGTTTAAAAGGGGATAGAATGATTTACATTTCCTTGGGATCCTTGTGAGAAATCCAGAATGAAACATTCAAAACATAGCATTAATAATTACTATTTGTAAAGCTATGGATGTGAAGTCCTAGTTCTGCTCTTATCCTTCTGGTTGGGAAAAAATATATGGTGGCCTCACCCTCAGAATTTGCATGCAGGAACACAAACATGTTATAGTAAACACATTTAAAGGACACAGTGTTATAATTTCATTTGCATCTTACCCTGGTCTGTTGCTGAAGCAGTCTGAAGTAATCTGCAAATATTTTAGTTTGAAAGTATTTTTCCCCCCCTCTTATCCTGACACAAAACATCCTGATGGATAATCCACAGAACATAGAGAAGAGTCTTGGGATGTCATACTCAGGGTCAATGATGCTAACCTTTAATTGGTCCAGCAGCTTTGCTTTGTCCTTCCCATGCAGTCCTCAGACACTGAGCTTCCTATTTCTTTTGCTGTGGCAGATGAGAAAAACTGGATATGTGAATATTGATCTCATGGAAGGCCAACATGCTGCTTATCCAAGAGATTAATGTTTCAGTTAGTAAAAGTTGAACCTAGAAAGGATTTACTCCTTACAAGATTCTGGAGCATTCCCATGGCATTTATATATCATTCATCCAGAAGTGATTTGCTTAATTACAGTTTAGAAGCATTTTTCAGTTTGAACTGGGAGGTGCTGGCAGGATCAAACTTTAAGACAGACCCTCAAAGCCCACCTCAGCCTGGGCAGAAACAGAAACATAATTACAGGTGACCTTTAAAAACAGAGCTCAGTTTTTTTTTAAAAAAAAATATGATGTATGGATAATCTACTGTTAGATTCACAATCTAAGACTGGACAAAACTTAATAATTTAATTCCTAACCAAGGACCTAAGAATTGTTAAAATGGTGTCTAAGATTATGGCTTGTTGCACAGTCAGCCAGATGTTTAGACTGGATTGGCATTTTTTATTTACCTAATGAATCCTTCCCAAGGACCTGGAATAGGTAGATGTTGTTGTTCTAGGGCCTTAATGGTATCATTACAAGAGGTGAGCTGTTCCAAACAATGCTGGCTTTTACGATCAACTGGTGGTGATTTTGTCATTGCCAATGGTTTTCAGGTAGGATTCCAAATGTTTCGGCATTGCACTCAGGATGCCTATCACTACTGGTATAATTTTTGCTTTCTTTTGTCACCGTTGTTCTACTTTTGTTTTCAGTCTTTTTATTTTGGGATTTTTCTTCAGTTCTTTCTCTTCTAGTCTGCTGCCACATCCAATCTGCTGCCACATCCACTATTCAGAGTTTTTTTGTCTTTCTTATCAACAATTGTTAAGTCTGGGGTACGATGAGGCAGATGTTTTTCTGTTTAAATTCCAAAGTCCCAAGCACTTTAAGTTCTTCATTGTCTATTACTTTCTCTATTTTGTGGTCCCACTAGTTCTTGCTTGTAGGCAACTGGGGTTTTTTGTTTTTGTTTTGTTTTGGGGTGTTTTTTTTTTTTGCAGACTTTCCAATGTCCCACTGTTGCCATTTTATCAAACCATTGTTTGTAGTCAGTCTGTGCAATCGTCTTGCAGCAGCAGACTAAGTGGTACATTGTTCCCTCAGCTTTTTTTTTTCCAGAGGCAGCATTTGCTGTCTGTTGCTGTCTTCTCAGTTCTGACTTTGTATGCATTTGTTCTTAAGGCTTGGTCTTGTGCAGTCAGAATTAGCCCCTTGCTCTCTTTCTTCAGCTTTCCTGTTCTTAGCCATTATCAGGTCTTGTTATTATCTTTTTACCCTGCTATTTTATTAATGTATTGGCCGTGTAATGCTTTGTCTTCCCATGCCTCCATTCTGTTCTTCATTTGTTCTTTCTTGTAAGGCCAGTTTGGTCTCTCCAGTACTGAGTAAGCCTTCCTGGTATACTAGCTTCAGTGCATCTTCTTCACTGTCCTTCAAATATTCTTCCAAAGCCCCCACCCTTTTTTTTCTTCAACTGTCTGGTGTACTTGCAATATTCCACGTCCACCTATTTTCCTTGCTAAGTAGAGTCAACATCACTGCAAGGATGAAGGTCATGATTCATTGTTTCTAATAGTATACCTTAATTGCCCTACCTCAGTTTTAAGCAGCTGACGTATCCTGGTCTTGCCACTAGTTTTTGTAGACCAATGCTATCAATGCAGTTAAAATTTTTGACGTATTACTCCCTTTGAGAATGATGGTTTCAGAAAAGATGAAACATTTGCATTGTTTACAACATTGAGTTTGAGTAGGGGGTTGGATTAAAAGATCTCCAAGGTCCCTTCCAATTTTGTTATTCTGATTTTGTTAACATTCTTTAATACACGTAGTTTTGTATGCAACTTTCAAGAATGCATATAATGTTGTGTACTGAATACTTTGAGTCTTGTATTCTGCCCCGGAAGTAGTCTTTTTTAATGGAATCCTTTTATACATGTTTGTCTGCACATGTTTCTGTTGTATCTAGCCCTTCTCAGCTTAGTAAAATCCACAGAAATATTTCTTTAAGAGTTTTATTTAACATAGTTCAAGAGATTCACTTCAAAGCAAGCTGCTGGCATTTTGTTTGCGGAACGGCCAAATCTGACTTATTTACATTCAGCTTAAACATTAACTCACTCTTTATCTCTCAGGTTGTCCAAGATCTCATTAATCTTCCGTACATTCCAAAAACACCAGAAAACTGAGTTCAAACGAACCTCTCCAGGCATCAGGCTACTCCTTGATATTAACGTTGCTCGTGACAAAGAATTAGTCCCTCCTTTATCTTCTAATATAGTGTCCGATACGTCACTTCCCCCATTACTTCCTTTTTCCACGTAACTGAAACCTCCGCCTATCAAACCTTCGGAATCTCGGATCAAGCCATATATTGTCCTGTTCCAAATCTGACTGCTCGCTTTGAGAGTCTGACTCAGACTGCATACAAATCTCCTCACTGTCTGGCTCGGCTGCCGGGAGGGGAAAATACCCAGAGGGGCCTGGTTGTTCTTCGTCATCCTCTGACATTTCCCCAGCTGGTCTAGAGACACCCACAACAGTTTCCAAACTATATATAGTTGTTAATTGGTTTTTAGTTATTGCATCAATATTTTACTGTTATTCCTTATTCATTGTATGCCATTTAGATCTTCTTTAACTGAAGTGCTATCAAATATTATACATAAATAAAATAAATACCAATATTATTATTATTGTATGTCTTAACAAACATTTAAGATGTGGATTTACAGGCGGATGTTACGTATAAGCTGGGTTGACAAGATCAGAAATGAAAAGGTGATAAGCTGCCTGGGAAAGCCAAGGGAAATCATCAAAACAATTAAAAAATGAAAATTAGAATATTTCGTATATGTGATGCAACACCCAGAAAAATACAGCATACTCCATTTAATCCTCCAGGAAAAGATTGAAGGCAAATGAGGTCCAGGCAGAAAAAGAACATCGTGGCTTCAAAATCTAAGGGACTGGTTTGGACAAAACTCAGCAACACTTTTTTGTGCAGCTGCTGATAAAAACAGGATCGCCAACATGATCTCCAACGTTCAATAACGGATATGGCACAAGACGAAGAAGAATGTCTTAACAGAGATTGACAGATACTAGGGAACTCTGTCCATTGCTGTTTGCCTGTGACATGCTAGAATCTGATTTGGTAAATATCACTCCCATTAGAATCCATGGTGGTTTTCTTTGACATCCCTAAAATTGGCAATGGATTTCCAGAATTGCAGAAATTGATTCCACGAGGAATTTTAAAAGGCAGAGAAATGGCAAACTCTGTAAGTCTATGAACCAACCAGAATACTGTTGATAATTAAGCGATTTCCACAAATGGTAAGCAAAAGTATTTATTCTTTTAATAGGAATTAGTAAATGTTTATATCCACATTTCCAAAGCCCACTGAGAATTTATAATGAAAAGGTTTGTATGAAATGCAGTGTCTTGACAATAAATGAGCACTCAGAGAAGTAACAGCCTAATTAAAACATTATGCAAGAAAAGCAATTAAGAGACAAACAGGACCAGACTCTGTCAACATCAATAATATAAATATGATTTGGCTTGTACAAAATAAAGCTTTGAGATTTAGGAAAGCATCCAAACACAACAGCTCAAGGAGTCATCGCATGCTAAGACCCTCATCTTGTGGGATAGCAAATTGGTGTATCATTATGCAATATACTTTGTTGGCTCCTGATGAGCCATTTATAAGGACTGTGGGTTTTGTTACCATAACCTTGAGTTTATACATCAGTCCCCAAAGCCAAAATGACAAGCACCACACATCAGAAGTAAAAAAATAAAATAAAAAATAGAAAGCTGCTTGAAAATATTTCCAAGACATAGGAATAGGGCTGGCAAGACAAGTAAAGTGAGGAAAATAGATGGTGTATCTTTAAGGATGAAAATCTCCAATCTTCACTCTCAAGTACTTGCCTTGAAACAATATATACCTCTCTTCCAGATGCCTTTAATGAATCCAGGCACTCATGTTATAACTCCCTGCTGCAGTAAAAATTGAACAAGCAAATAAAAACTCTCTGCAGATTCAAGATTTACATTCACAATGGGAAAAGGCCAACTAGATGACATCATTTTCCTTCAGATTTGAGTTTCTGCCAAGTTTAATAATAGAAAAATGGAGAAATCAATCTTTCTCTTTAAAAAGGGGAAAAACCCACCCAGAATATTAGATTTAAATTATTTATGTAGACGTCAATATTTAAGTAATATTGCATAATGCTGAAGGTCAAATAGCTTAATTTGTTTGCAGAAATCTGTTCAATCAGAAATTAGTTACCAGGCCTTGCCAATGAATGGTTAAAAATGATGGAATACTTTCATTAATCATAAAAAGAATAAATCCTGATCTGTAAGATTATTTTAAAAATCTAATTTTAAATATGTATTCGATCCACTACAACTTCATTGTCTGCCTTTTTCTTAGCCTCTGCAGCAGAATGGGGAGAGAATGGGGTTTCCAGCATTTACCAAAAACTACTATATAGGAGCAGATTTCAGAGTAGTTAGAAAGGAAATATTTAATTCCTATGCAGTTTTTCCAAACTCCGTTCATGTATTGCTGCCTTACCTCTGTAGATTGCAGATGATAGTCACGCAGAAATTCAAGCAGAACCAGTGGGGAGGAAAATTGCTTGTCTTTTCTCTGACACTATCCAAATTTACTTTAAGCAAGCTACAGACTAGTACTAGTTTTCCTTTCATTTTTTTTTCAGACCTTTGCCATTTTCTCCAAAGATAGACAACAATAGGAAGATGCTTACATGCTAAGCATTAAAGAACAATTAAGTCTGGAAATACTTAAATCTTCTCCCTAGGCTTTTTTTTTTTTTTTGGGAAGTAATCATCATGAGCAATGAAGTTCAGAAACTCAAACAGACTGATTAGTGGGGACATAATATTTATCTAGGGCATTCTTCAATGAAGGGGAACATGTAGTTTTATATTCTATTTTTTTTTCTTTAATGACAACCTCTGCTACATTTCACAGAACTGAAAAGTTCCTCTGAGGCAAGAAAATGGGAAATAGCCTAAAATCAGGAAGCTAGTAATCATAGGAAAACTAGACCACACGCCTTAGGAGTGTAAATAAGAAGGAAAGAAATATTTCTGTGAAAGGAACATTAGGAGAATTATGGACATCCTTTGAGTTCTTTAAATATTCAGCCAGAACAGGAATTTAAATGCATATAATGGGCATCAAGCCATTTATATCTGCCCCACCATTTCTGGCTCAAGCTTCACTGGTGAGTAACAAATCTGAAGGAAGGGGTCTATCTTTACATTTGCCTTAATGTGAATAAAAGTCTCTGTGGAACTGGGGCCCCTATTTGGAAAAAAAAACTTTTATTCAAAAGAACATGAATAGGACCCCACTCAGAGCTATGTAAGAGTTAGGGAGCAGGCCCTATGCCCCTTAACCATGTTCAAATAAATACTCTATTCAAGCTGAACACAGGCATTTATGTTTCCCTTCATAATGAACTGTGACCTTGGGTTCCTGCAGCTGCTTTCTATGATGGTTAAAATCAGTTGAATTGTTGGCAATTCTAAGGGTACCTGAGAATTTTAATGGTTTCAGATCCTAGAATTCAGAGATGCAAACATCAAATGCTTGTAACAGTCAAAACCAACTCTCTTAATTTTTAAAGGATATTTTATTTATTTGGAACGATAGTGCTAATATGTTGGTCATAATAGGTTTGGTTCCTAATATCTGATCCCACAGATCAGATACAGATACAATTAGAACAAAACACTTCTAACTGTAAATCAAATATATGAATTTTTTTGGGGGGGGCATATCAGTTTCTAGAGAAGGCAAATGGTCAAAACTTTATAATCCTCTAATTCCTAGATTTTATTTATTCAGGAACAAAACACCTGTTTCAAGTCAATAATGAACAGCCTCTTGCCTCTTTAAATTGGGCCGGTGGTTAACAGTGAAGAGCTGGTAAATTGGGTTCATTGCAGCAGTGGAGAGACCTGCTGCAATCAGCTGTAGCAATGGAAATCAGCTCTTCGTTGTCTAAGCTGCCTAAGGGGGAAATGAACACTAGAAAATCCAACGTTTTGCTGTAGTTCTGATCAGGTAATTATGTGTCTTTACCCAGAAATGATAAGAGTAATGACAAGATCTTCTAATATTTTGATCACTTTTTAATTTAAAAAAAATGGATTAGCTTTCTGAGTTTTGAATTGTTTAACAATTATCCTGCCATTGCATGTTAAAAAAACGTAAGTATTAAACAACTGCAAAAAGTAGTGCAGCAGTTGAAAGACTGCTCTCTAAAATAGCTTGTCATTGTTATGCCCTTTTTTTTTTGCAAGTCTTAATGAGTCATGATAACTTTGCAAATACTTCAATCCTGCAAGATACTCCAATCCTGTTACCCAGACTCCTGATGCATTGGATATTTTGTTAGGGGAAGTATAGTGTGAGAATGGCTCAAATTGCTTGTAAATTTATTTTTACAGTATAAAACAGAGTTATAGGATCTCCCTTAGATTTTAATGTTTAACGGCTTTGAGTCAACCTTCAGTCACAGAAGAAAAGTTACGTATAGACATGTACTGTATAGACACATATAGAAAAGTTACATGTAAACACATATAGACATGTACAGAAAAGATATATCTATTCACCTTCATTCATTGAGAAAAGTTAATGTCTGTAGTCCAGGTTTGTTAAATAAGAAGCAATTGAGCTAACATACCAATTACCCAATATTTTTCTGTTATGGTAAACCTGCTGCATAAGCTTCCAGAAATTATACAATTATTTTTGATCATGGCAACAGTTTTGCTTGTTTATGATAGATAGATCAGGGGTCTCCAACCCTCAGTTTGTGGACCAGTACCAGGCTGCAACATGTCAGCAACCTGTCTACACAAACAAGCAAAGGCCCATGTGCAGGATGCAGGCAGAACACAAAACCACAACCCCTCTGGTCCACAGAAAAACCTCTCTCCGTGTAACCAGTCCCTGGTGCCCAAAAGGTTGGAGACTTCTGAGATAGTATATATATATATAAATTGTACATTTTGTGTCTTTATATCTGTCTGTCTGGAAAAAACCACTAGATCCAAAATAAAAGCCTCTCCCATCAGCGAAGAGATCCAACAAAGAATCATTCCAAGAGAGAAATCATCCAGATGCCCTAAGCTCTATGGTCTCCCCAAGATACACAAAGAAGGAACCCCACTTAGACCCATAGTCAGCTCCATAGGCTCACCTCTACAAAATCTAGCCAAATTTCTCGCCAAACAACTACAGCCCTATGCAGAATCCATCACCTCACATGTAACAAACTCATTCCAGTTCATAGAGATCATAAAGAAACAAAACTTACAGCCCAGCGACCTACTCGTGAGCTTCGATGTCATATCCCTCTTCACCCAAGTGCCAATCAAAGAAGCCTTAACAGCTATCCAAAACAAATATAACCCCCCCAAACACATCCTAGATCTGACCAACCACTGTCTATCCAACACATACTTCATCTATAACGGACAAAAATACAAACAAATAGAAGGAGCACCCATGGGATCACCCCTCTCACCTGTCATTGCAAACCTCTACATGGAACACTTTGAAACCCAAGCTCTAGAAAAATCTGATCACAAACCCAAACTCTGGCTCAGATACATAGATGACACCTTCGTAATCTGGCCACATGGGAAAGGAAAACTGGACAACTTCCTTACACACCTCAACAGCCTACACCCCAAAATACAGTTCACCATGGAAACAGAAGCTAATAACCAACTTCCCTTCCTGGATGTCTTAGTCTACAAGAAATCCAATGGTTCCCTAGGACACACCATCTACCAGAAGAAAACACACACAAACCGCTATCTGCACGCACTCTCACACCACCATCCAGCACAGATCAACTCCGTAGCCAAGACACTCATCTCCAGAACCAAATGCCTAGCTGACAAACAACACCTAAAAACCGAACTACACACTCTCACTAATGTACTAACATCCAAAGGATTCCCAAGAAATAAGATTTCCAACTTAATCCAAAAAGAAACTCCCACTAAAATCCATGACAGAGAACAAGAAAACGGCAAAGCCCTCCTCCCATACATAAAAGGCACTACAGACAAGATTAGCAAAATCCTGCACAAATATAATGTCAAGACAGCATTCTGCACAAACAGAAAAATATCCACCATCCTAAGAAACCCTAAAGACAAAATTGAGTTAGAAAATCAAGGAGTATATGAAATCCCATGTACTGCTTGCCCCACTACATACATTGGACAAACCAACAGAAGGATAAGTGCATGCATTGAAGAACACAAAAACTCAGTCAAAAGAGAGGAACCAACTTCTTCCCTGGTCCAACACCTTAAAGCCACAGGACATGAAATTGATTTCAAAAAGACCAGAACTATTGCCAAAACTGAACATTTTAATAACAGAATAATCAGAGAAGCCATCAAGATAGAAAAACGCCCCCACAGCATGAACAAACGAGATGATACCTCCCGCCTACCAGCCATTTGGAAACCCGCCCTTATTGACAAACTAATTCCTAACACAAAGATTGACACCAGAATCACACAGGATGCCACCTCCACACATCCACGCAAAAAGCAAACCCAAACCCACACCGATGATGAGGCACGACCACAGACCAGGAGCCAGACCAGACCTGCATCATTGGCCACTTTGAACCCCTCCAGCACTACAAAGCCCCCACCCAACCAGAACACTCCCCCAGCCAATCAGAACACAGCCAACCCCCCAGCCAATCAGAGCACAGCCAAGCCCCTAACCAATCAGAACATAGCCAAGCTCCCAGCCAATCAGTTCAAACCCCCACTGGCAGTTAAAAGGAAAAAACAGCTCAGACCACACATTGCTCCTAGAAGCAGAAGCCAAAAGCACCAGCCTGAAGATGATGAATGAGACTTCATCGAAACGTCGCCCAGACAGTTCAAATTCTACGTGGGAGAAAACCCGAAGAACCAAAGACCTACATATATACATATATACATATATACATATATACATATATACATATATACATATATACATATATATACATACATACATACATACATACATACATACATACATACATACATATATATATATATATATATATTAGAGAGACAGACAGACAGACAGACAGACAGACAGACAGATATAAAGACACAAAATGTACAATTTCAGGAGTAGTATGTAGTTTCAAGAGTTTAAAATTCAAGTAAACTACAGGTTATATTATGTTAATTAATGAAAAAATATCAACAACACAGAAATATAGTGATCCAGATTTGCCACAGAAGCTCTGCAGACTAAGTAAATTGGAGACTCAAAGATGGCTTTACGTGATAATTCTCAAGAGTAAAAAAATATATATATTCCATGAGATTCTGATCTGAGGGGGAAAATGGTGGTGACATTCCAAATCTGGATTAAAAATTACGATTACAATTGATGTACCATATTCTCTTGCCCTTGCTTGAACTTTCATTGCTAACTCTATTTGGCTCTGCAAGGGTCCAATTAAAACATGTAATGTGGTCATAAATATGTTTTGCCTAGTTAACAAAAATGCTGAAGAGGAACTTCAGGAATGTTCCCAGCTATGTTTTTTCTGATTGGAGGACTGGAAATATGCAAAAGAATCAATGTGATTGCTGTGCCAGTGTATATGTTTTGGCCTCACTGGCTGGCTTTTATAAATATTTGAAATCTAGTAAATGGTCCATTAGCCAGCAGTGTTCCTTCATTATGAATCATTCCTGGATACAATTCAATGATTTCTGCTATCCAAGCCTAATGATTATGAACATAATTTGCCAGGGAGTCCCCTTGCACAAACACACACTGAAATGAATGGAAGAACCATAGCAATCCCAATAACCGTGCAGCTTATTTCTGTGAAAATCCGAAGGTATTGAATAAAATATGCATTGAATAGAATATTGGGTCCATTTTGGAAGCACATTGAAAAACCAGACCCTATCAAGAAAAAGGTAACAAAGATGAACATCTTGGCAGAAAGACAAAGTACTTGTACAATAGTGGCAATACATCTAGCTCTGGTATAGGATAAGGGTGAAGTTTCATTCTCCGATCTTATGGGTTGGTGTCTTGTGACACTTGACACACCCACACCTGAAACCCTTATAAACAGAACACTTACACTGACATTCCCTAAACTCCCCTGAAGATGTTACCTAGCCTGATAATGAAATGTATGGAAACCAACCCACAACCTCAGAGAATGAACATTCACCCTCACAAAGTAGTTTTCTTGTATCTGAGAGTTATCTTGGCAAAGATAACAGCAAAAATGTTTAGAATTGTTCTGGAAGACAGATAATGAAAAGGGGGTATAAATTGCCCAGAATTAGATTTCAGTGAAAAGGCGGTGTGATGCTCAGTAATTAAAGATGCTGAGCTTATCAGCTCAAGAACCAAGTGCTGTGCAAATGGGTGAGCATGCAAATGTAAGTAGATAAATGGGAACCACTTCGGTGGGAAGGTAACAGCATTCCATGCACCTTGGTGTATAGTCATACGGGCCACATGGCCATGGAAAAGTCTTCAGTCAAAGCTGGCTCCCTCAGCTAAGAAACGAAGATGAGTACTACACCCAGAGTTGGATATGACTGGTGTATTTGGATTTTAACTGCATTACAAATCACTAAAAAGTCTGGGTACTGGTATATGACTGCTTATTAGTTCCATATCTTGGCAAATTGAGTGTTAAAACTGTACTGATATGCAGTCAAAAGAAAATTCTTATTTAACTCTTAATACAAAGACCAGGACACTCTTTTTTTTAATGTGATTTTAAAACAGTGTTTAAAAAGCACCACATTTTTAACAGAAACTGGAGCACAATGCTTTCTTAGTTAATTTTATCTTTTGTTGTCCATAATACAATTGCCCACTCTAATTCTTCTTACACTGAAATGAAAAACCATCCATTTGGCAATATTTTGCTGTTTGACATTATTTGACACAGTTTGGGTCCATTTCATCCATTGAGAGTTTCAAATATATTGAAAGGGTGCAGAAATATAATCACTAAAATGATGCAAAGTTTGAAACAAAATAAATTATTGACAGCAGATCTTACTATATCTGTTTTAGTACTGAACTGGCATCAGAAGGGATAACATCTTTCAAGAACTATGATCAAGTATTTTAGGGGCAAATAGTCTTGCTTGCTACATTCAAAACTAATCAGGATCTGTACAAGGTGCTCTAATGACTGAAGGAATTAAATGAGATGGCAGCCATTCTTTTAACCAAACACTATTCTTTGTGAAACTGGTAGTTAATTTTTCTTTTACTATCATGAGAGAATAATACATTCCATCTTACTTGAAGGCAGCAGTTAGTTGTGTGCGAAAGGTAGGCATTCTGTGTGAGCCACAGCCTTCTCATTTGACACACTGCTGCCACTCACTTGACATTTCTATCTAAGGCAACTATCTCATTTGCCCTGGTTGACCTTTCGCTAAACCCTGATACGGCATTTGGGCCAGCATCAGCCTACATAAAGCAAGGCCAAACTGGTAGCTTGTTTCAGATGTCCACTACAAAATACAAAAATAAAACATGAAATCAACTTTTGTTGACTATGTTTGCCTCCTTTAATTCCTTTTCTTGTAAATCTCTGACATCTAACTCGGACATTATTTTTTTTAAAAAAAAACAACAACTTGATTGCTGGTATTATTGAAATCTTTTCTCAATTTTGTTTTAAAATCACAAATCATGTGTTACTCTGATTCTAACCCTCCACAACACACATAAGGCTGTTCTGCCAGTTTTGATTGACTAGTTGCACTTTTCTCCTTAGTATTTTTTTTTTAAGGTTAATGCTGACCTAAATTGAAGAATTATATCCCTTCAGGCCTACCTTTTTGCTTTTAAGACCTTAATAACATCTTCATTTTTATTTCTTGTTTTGCTTCAGTTTTTGCTGTGGCGGTATAAGAAAACAAATGTTCTTGTAATGATCTTTAATCTTAAACTGCTTCTATTTTTCACTGCCTGTTAGGGTTCCAGTCTCAGTTCATACTGACCTGCTCTGTAGATCTGTTTCAATGATGTGTACCTGACCGGAATGCATAATAATAATAATAATAATAATAATAATAATAATAGTAGTAGTAGTAGTAGTAGTAGTAGTAGTAGTAGTAGTACCGGTAGTAGTAGTAGTAGTAGTAATCTGGAGATTCTGCGGGTTTTATAAACAAGCATATTAAATTGAAGATATTGTTTGTGAGGAAGGAAAACTGACAAACTGGAGAGCAGTATTCTGTTAATATGGCCAAGAAGTTTAGTCTGTGATGGAGGATGAACATCAAGATACATTAGGAGAGTACTGAACAAAAATGACCAGAGAAGTTTGGAATTTCCATTCATTGAATGGAAGCTTTTTAAAAGAAGGAAAGGAAAGAGGGAAGCAGATATAAAGAATGCTTTCAGTATAAGATTATTTCCTGTCTCTGGGAAGATTATAAGAAGAGGCATTTCCTGTGGTTCTGTCATTCTAAAAGGTACAGTTTCAGACAGATATGTCTTTTACTCATTTTAAGATACCCCAAGTATAGCAAGGAAAAGGTAGGCTGCAAACATATGGTGAACTTAATAAACATTAATCTCTCCAAATGTATGCTGGGATTTATCCAAACTGTGTTGAATATACTGTACCTACTGAGATCAAGAAAGAAAACAAGCCTATTCAATTCTTTTACCATCTTCCTTCTTTAACCCTCCCAAATCCCACTTGCACTTTTGTTTTAGATGGTTATGACACTATTCATATCTTTTACGCCCTTATGACAGCATTCAGCTGGACCCCATGACTCATAGCTTCTTAAGAAGTTTTGTGCCTAGGGTGCAATATTATTTGCATCCGTTCTGATTAACTCCTTCATAAGTATCTTTTTATGTCCTTTACTGCTTTACAAGATACAATGCGTAAGATGAGTATAGCACAGGATTCTGGCAAATAGGACTACAATTCTTCTGGTATCAGAATAATTCTTCTGATTAGGACTGGAAATAGAAAGGGCAATCTTTAGAAAGCTTGAACCTTTTTCAGAACAAAGTTATCAGATGTACATATTTACCTTCATAGAAACTTAGGCCTTTTATCTTTTATCAAATAAGTTTATTGGGAGTTCTAAATCTGTTCCTCTTGTGCTCTTCATCTGACATTCTGAGGTCAATGTGTTTTCATGAACAAAACTATGATTTCATTAGTTCAAGTCATAGTATTTAGGTTTCAATTCTTATGCCATTTCTAGTTAATTATTGTTTGTAAATTGATGGACTTTATTCTATGCAAACTTGTGAGCTATATGCTATTTCCCTTAAAATGGCTAAGAATTCCCTTAAATTGGTATAGCATCTCTTTCTGGACTGTCTTTCTTTGACAAGCTTATTGGGAGACACTAAAATTGAATGCATAAAATTAAGTTCCATATTAATACAGAAAAAATATTTTGTAGTTTTAGCAACATCATCAACAAGTACTTGAAATATATTAATCAATTTTCCTCATTCTGGTTAGATCCCACTTGCTTACATGAATCCCTTTGGATCATACTCACAACAGGAGAATAATGTAAGAGTATGCCTATGCTTTTAATAAGGAAGTACTATTTTGGAAGTTTTATCTATTTTAGACACAGCCTATGCTCACACATTGCATTAAACTATAATACATTTGAAATGAACTTATTATACCATTGTTTCATGAATTGAACTGGTTGCTATTTTTCTGGATTCATTCAAGGTGCTGGCTATCAGTTTGAAAGCCCTACATGGTGTGGGGCCAGATTATTTGTGGGACTGCTTCTTCCTGAAAGTATCTGCCTGTTCCACCTGGTTGGATAGAGTGGGCATGTAGCCATCTAATAGAACCTAGAAAGTATGCTTTAGCAAATACTGGTCTTTCCACTGAGCTCTGGAGTGCCCATACCTTCTTAGCCTTGCAGAAGGACACAAAGAGCAGGGCCTTTTCCTGAGCATGGAATTAGCTGACAGGGGAACCTAGAGAGATTCTGTTGGATGCATCTGAAGAGAATGGCTGAGGTGCCAGAATTTTGCTTATTGTTTTTTGAGGTTTGTTCCTTATGATGGTCAGTCATATAGGCCTTTTTAAAAAGTGCAAACATAAATAAATAAACATCAGTGAACATCATCCCCTCCCCACTATTCTGCATCCTCCTTCAGTTATTTTAGTAGCATGGGATTAGTTAACATGATGTAAAGTGATTCTGGCTTAAAAATGAGCAGCAGATGGCTTCCTCAAAGTTTTGAAACATATTAACAAACATACAAGCTATGCAAATTACAGACAGGCAGTAGCGTATCTATATTTTAAGATGAAATGGGTTTTTAGGACTTTGCCATTCATTTTCTGAAAACTTTATTGCTTGTAAAATTAAAACTATTAATTTGTCTTCCTGAAATTTAGTCGATGTGAAATAGAAGACGTGTATCATGCCATGGTTTTCTCCAACAATCATACTGGGATTTTCAGTTGGACCTATTCCCACTGCCTTGAAATTAATTTGGCCAAGAGCGAGCTTATTCATCCTCCTCATCATCATTTTCCTTCCATTTCTTTTATTTTTCAAGATTGACAGTTGCCAGCATTGCTGGTGGTAAAAGATTTGGAAGGTTTAATAGGTAAGGTATTATAGAACAAACAAAAGTATACGATATCATCAAGAGAGTAAAAGAATTGAAAAGGAAGTGGGCTGCTCACATAGCAAGAAGAACTTATGGCAGGCAGACCAAGGCAGCCATAGAATGGATCACACTCGATAAAAAGCGTCCATGAAAGAGACCTAAAACAAGATGAATCAACGACATCAGGAAGTATTGCAGGCCCAATTGGCAAAAGAAAACCCAGGACTGTATTGGTTGGAAACATACAGAAGATGTCTTCATCCTGTGGTAGATATACAATGGGAAGAAGAAAAAGAAGAAGAAGAAGAAGAAGAAGAAGAAGAAGAAGAAGAAGAAGAAGAAGAAGAAGAAGAAGAAGAAGAAGAAGAAGAAGAAGAAGAAGAAGAAGAAGAAGAAGAAGAAGAAGAAGAAGAAGAAGAAGAAGAAGAAGAAGGAAGAGGAGGAGGAGGAGGAGGAGGAAGAGGAAGAGGAAGAGGAAGAGGAAGAGGAAGAGGAGGAGGAGGAGGAGAAGGAGAAGGAGAAGGAGAAGGAGAAGGAGAAGGAGAAGGAGGAGAAGGAGGAGAAGGAGGAGAAGGAGGAGGAGGTGGAGGAGGAGGAGGAGGAGGAGGAAAGGTACACTTATAGAAAGGCTTTCTATAAAGCTTTCATCAATAAAAACACAAGACCTTGCAACTTATATCTTTTGAATATCTGGAGAATTTTGCCATTTCTTCCTATTAGTATAGCCAAGCAGGCAATTTATACCTTGCTTGGAGTCTCATTTGGACTATTGTAGAAGTTTGCTGGCAGGGTTTCCTCTTCTCTCTGTACTTTGGTTCACGTCCAGGATAGCACAGTTCACATTGTCCTGGGCCTTTCCCAATTTACCCGTTTCTTCCTTCCATCGGCCTTTATACTGGCAGGATCTTTGGGAAACCTAGCTACCAATCCAAACTGCTGATGCTGACTTTCTGGGTTGCACATTCAGGAACATTCTGTTATTTGAATAGTTTGATTGTAATTCACATTCCTGTGTGCTCAGCTCAATCAGGATTGTTTTAGTTTTCCTCATCTCAGAATAGCAACCTCACATTATAGAGCCTTCTTCAGTCTAGCTCCTACTTTCCAATCTGCTCTCCCTTTAATTCTATTTGGGAGATCATTTGTGATTTAAAAAGGCTCTTAAAACACTTCTTTTTCAATATTTAGAAATTGGAAGGAACATTTTTTAACTTAATGCCAGCTTAAATTACAGCAGTGCTGGCATTAGGTAATATTTATACAATGTATCATTATCTATTGTTTTATATTGTGCTGTGGTTTTATTGTTATTTTCTTTTTTTTTTTTTTTTTTTTTTTAATTTTAATTCTTTTATTAAAACCATTAACATTGAACATAAAAACATATTATGCAGTAATCAACATGACTCCTGGTATACAATACTAAGTATTAGTCCTTGAAAACGTCTGGGTTAGTAAGCCTTCTTCCCCCCACTCCCCGTGTCTAGCCTCAACCGTACTCCTGTTACATTTTATTTTGATTGGTGTTTCCCCTATCCGTTTCAATATTAATGTGGTCAACATTAAACATAAGATCCTATTGCTAAGCATTCATCCTAGAACATAGCATACAACATTAGGTATTAATCTTTGTAAACATCTGTTTTAGTAAACGTTCTTCCCTCCTCCCTCACATCTTCAAGTATACTCCGAATACCTTTTGTTTGATTGGTATTTCTCCTATATATGATCTATCTACTGTATCTAGTCTATCGCACACTGTGTGTTTGCGCCTCTGAGTTGACTTCATCCCATTACTAGTGCAATCCTCCACGGTCCCCAACCCGAGATCCTGAAGTAAAAGTTTCATATCCTGAGGTAGAGAGTCAGTCTACTTTAACAATATTAAGGCAAACAACGTTAGTCATAAGGTTATGTTAAGAGGCATTAGTTATAGAACATATACATTCAACGTTAGGTGTTAGTTTTTGTAAACATCTGATTTGTTAGCCCTTCATCCCTCCTCCCGTCGATCCTTAGCTGAACGCCAGCTGCATTCTGTTTGATTGGTGTCTCTCTTGGATATAGTCTATCCACTGTTTCCAATCAGTCACAAATTGTTCATTGGAGCGGTTTTTCAAGTATGCTGATATTTTTGCCATTTCCGCCAAGTTTGTTACTTTCACAGTCCATTCTTCAATAGGCGGTATTTCCGGATTCTTCCAGTACTGTCCCACCAACAATCTTGCTGCTGTAATTAAGTTCAAAAATAAATTTGTCTCTGAGGTAGTGATATCCTTTGTGATCCCTAACAGAAAGGCCTGAGGTAGAAATTCTATACGCTTTTTGAAAATAGTTTGGAGTGTCCACCATATCTTCCTCCAGAATGCTTTGATTTTTCTGCATGTCCACCATATATGAAAGTAAGTAGCCTCTCCGTCCCCGCACCTCCAGCATTTGGGCTGGGAGCCCGGGTAGATGAGTGATATTTTTTTCGGGTCTAGGTGCCATCTATAGAACATCTTGTAGAAGTTTTCCCTTAAGTGTTGCGATTTCGTGAATTCTACATTCCTCACCCAGATTTTCTCCCACGTGTCCATGGTGATAGGGTGTCTGAAGTCTTGTGCCCACTTTATCATACAGTTCTTGACTAGCTCGGTTTCAGAGTCCATTTCTATCAGAATGCTGTACACTCGTTTGATGTGCTTAGTCCCCTGTTCTCTAATCTGTTTAATTAGATTCTCGTCTGTCTGGGAGAAGCCCTTCTTCTTGTCTTTACGCCACCTTGATTGTAGTTGTATATATGATAGCCAGTTACTTCCTATTCCTTTGTTTGCTAGCGTTGCTTGAGATTTCAAGAGGAACCCGTTTTCTTCTCCCAGTACAAGTTCACTGTAGGGCACCACTTCTTGCCCTTGGGATGTGTTCATATCCCCTGATGCGTGTCCAGGGATCGTCCAGATGGGAATCTTGTCGTGTAGGAGGTGCTTATATTTCTTCCAGACCCATAGCAATGGGATTCGTAATGGGTTCTCCTTGAAGTTCCTATCTGCCTTTTTGTCGTATACTAGGTATGCGTGCCAGCCGAATCGTAGACCATGCCCCTCAACATTCAGAACTCTATCATTTGTCATGTTGATCCAGTCACTAACCGCCACCAACGTTGCTGCATAGTAATATAGCTTTAGATTAGGCATTTTGAGTCCCCCTCTCTCCCTTGCGTCTTGGATGATTTTTAGTTTCACCCTCGGTCTCTTGTCGTCCCAAATAAATCTGTTGATGCCTTTCTGCCAATTGTCTAAGTCCGCTTCCTTCTTGAGTATGGGTAGCATTTGGAAGAGAAATAAAAATCTGGGTAATACATTCATCTTTACTGTCGCTATCCTGCCGAGCAGGGACAGACGTAGTGATTTCCACCTTTCCAGGTCTGTTTGTATCTTTTTCCACAGGACCTCGTAATTATTCTTGTATAATTTCGCATTTGTTGATTCTATCTCTACTCCTAAGTATTTGACTTTCTTGACTATTTCACACCCCGTTATTCTTTCCAGGTTCCGTTTTGCTTTGTTGTCGAGGTTTTTGACTAGCATCTTTGTTTTTGATATATTTACTTTGAAGCCTGACACCCTACCATAGTCCTCCATTATCTCCATCAATTTCCTTGCTGATTGTGCTGGTTGCGACATTGTCACCAGCAGGTCATCCGCAAAGGCACATAGTTTGTATTCTTGCTGTTTAATCTGTATGCCCTGTACCTCCTCTGCCGCTCTTATTCTGTTCAGTAAAATTTCCAGTGTTAGGACAAAAAGCAGGGGGGACAGCGGGCAGCCCTGTCTCGTGCCTCTCTCTATATTAAATGAGTCCGTTAAGTCTCCATTGACAATGATCTGTCCTGTTTGTTTCTGGTAAATTGCCGTTATGGAGTTGAGAAACTGTACTCCCATTTTCATCTTCCGGACCAAGTTCGTCAGGAACGGCCAGTGCAGTCTGTCAAAAGCTTTTTCTGCATCCACAAACATAAGAGCGGCGGGTATCTGGTTGTGCTTTTGCAGGTATTCTATTATGTTCAGCAGCTGTCTGACGTTGGTTTTCATCTGGCGTCCTTGTATAAATCCCCTTTGGTCCGGGTGTATTGTTTTTTGTAGTACAGTCATTAGTCTATTGGCCAAAATTTTTGTGAAGATTTTGTAGTCTGTGTTTAGTAGTGAGATGGGCCTGTAGTTTGCGGGCTGTGTGTTGTCTTTCCCCTCCTTTGGGATTAATGAGATGTAGGCTGTTCTCCAGGATGGTGGGACCTGGCCTCCTTCTTGAATGTTGGCAAATAGTTTTCTGAGGGGTTCTAGCATCTCCTCTTGGAGGTGTTTGTAGTAGGTCGCTGTTATCCCATCTGTCCCGGGCGATTTTCCTGCTTTCAGTTGTGTGATCGCTGAGTGTATTTCCTCTTTTGTGATTAAGGCATTCAGGGCTTCTCTTTGTGTGTCGGTAATCGCCTGTATCTTTTCGTTTTGTAGGAACTCATCTATCTCTTTGTCTTGTATCTTATCCTCGGCATATAGTTTCGAGTAGAACTCCGTGAAGGCTTTCTTGATGGTTTTTTGCCGGAATTCTTCCTTGCCTTTGTATTCTATCTTTTCAATTATGTGGGACTTCTGTTTCTTTCTTATAGTGTAGGCTAGCCAGCGGCCCGGTTTGTTGGCCTTGCAGAATGTCTTATGTTTTGCATATTGTATATTCCTTGCAACTTGGTCAGCCATCAACATGTCGAATTGCTTTCTTAAGATCTTGAGTCCTTCTTTGGTGGCTTTGTCCTCTGGTCTTTTTATTAGTAGCCGCTCCATTTTGCTTATCTCATTTTCTAACTCTTTTCTTTTTTGTTCTTGTTGGCGACGGTGCCAGCTGTTCATGGATATGAGGATCCCTCGCATGTACACCTTGCTGCCTTCCCAGATCTGTTCTATCGGTGTTCCGTTGTTCATATGTGTGTCGAAGTATTCCTTCATAGCTTTTTTGCATTCCGCCACATTGTTTTCATGTCTAAACAAGTTTTCATTGATTCTCCAGGACCTCCTCTGTTTCGGGCCATGTCTTAATTCCATCCTCACAGGGTTGTGGTCTGTCAGTGTCTTGGGTAGGATTTTCACCGCGTTTAGACACGTTAGCAAGTCACTAGAGGTTAGTATAAAATCGATTCTGGAGAATGATTGGTGTCTGCCGGAGAAGAAGGTGAATTCTAGTTCTTTGCCGTGCCTTTTCCGCCATACGTCTGTCAGTTCGAGGTCTTCCTTCATGTCGAAGAAGGATTTAGGCAACTTGGAGTGTTTTTGCGGGTTCGGTGCAGTTCTTTTTTTGTCTAGAGCAGTCTCTATGACCCCGTTCCAGTCGCCCATGATGATGTGAGATCTGTAGTTAAGTTGTGTTATTTTCTTGTGTAGCTTTTTGTAGAATTTGCCTTGTTGCTGATGTGGTGCATATATGCCCAGTACTAGAATCTTCTTGTCTTCTTGTGTTATTTCAATTGCCAGGTATCTACCTTGGGGGTCGGACTCTATTAGCTTAGCCATTACATGTTTCTTTACGTATATAACAATCCCATTCTTTTTTCTTGGCGCTGCTGCCACAAAGTGCGCGCCTAGTTTGTAGTTGATCAGATATTTCTGGTCTGCTGCTCTGATGTGTGTTTCTTGTAGGCAGATTATATCGCTTTTACTTTGGTTTAGGTAGTGGAGAATTTTTCTTCTTTTCTGGGGGGAGTTCAGTCCGTTCACATTCCAAGTCAAATAATTA
The DNA here is from genome assembly GCA_034064705.1 of Bothrops alternatus. Classification (NCBI taxonomy): domain Eukaryota; kingdom Metazoa; phylum Chordata; class Lepidosauria; order Squamata; family Viperidae; genus Bothrops; species Bothrops alternatus. Next base: position 5,186,591 of record JARGCV010000039.1, on the reverse strand, counting down.
GTAGCCATCATATGTTGCAGGATATTTTTGCGAGACCATTTCTGTTGTTTCTCCTGTTGTCTCCTTTGGTCTCGTTCCCACGATATCCGGATTGGTGCTCATTTTGGTTTGTGAGGTCTTGCCTTGCTGGTCTGTACGTTTGGTAGTAAAGCCTGGTAGCCTGCCCTCTGTAGACTGTCCTGTCTCCTTGTTTTTGTTGCTCTCTGCTCTCTGCGCCTTCGCCCCTAGAGGTGGTCCATTCATTTCCTCTGCCTCTGCCCCGATCTGTGCTTCTGCGCGGCTTGCTCGTTGGCCTCTATCCCTCCCGCTTTCCAGTGGTCTATCTGTTTCTTCTCTCGCGGTGGGTTGGGGGCCTCCCGACTTCAGTTCCTTTTCGAGGAAGTCTTTGGCTTTCTGGACCGAGGTCAAGTAATGTCTCTTGTTTTTATAATAAAGTGACAGTCCTGTTGGGGTTTCCCACCGGTATTGCAGTGCCCGCGATCTCAGTTCTGTGGTCAGGAATTTGTAGTTCCTTCTGTCTCTCAGCATCGCCTGGGGGATCTCTTTCAGAACCTTCACCTCCTGCTCCTCTATGTAGAATGCCTTGTTATAGGAAGTGGCAGAGATGTGGTTCCGGAACTTCTGTGTTGTGAATTGGATAACCACATCCCTTGGTTGGTGTTTGTTCACTTCCCTCCAGGCGCCCACTCTGTTGATTTTTTCGACATGCCACTCAATCTCATTGGCGCTCGTGCCCAGGAATGTTGCCAGGGCCTCTACAAAGGTCCTGCGCAGTCTTCCCTGGGGTTCGTATGTTGTCTCGTTCCACCCTCTGATCCTGATGGCAAATGCCATTTGCCAGAATTGTATCATGGTGGACTGGTCTTGAACCTCTCTTTTCACCTCTGCAGTCTGTCCCTCTACGCGGTTTTCCACTTCCTTCCTCATCTTTTCCGTATTCTCCCTTGTTTCTTGGAGGTTTTTGTAATGTGTTTGCAATGCCTCCTTCATCCGTTCCAAATCAGTGGCCATCGCTTTGCGCTGTTCTTCCCACTTTTTCTCCAGGTCTCCACCTTGGTCCGCCAGCATCCTCTTCATGTCCTTGTATCTTTCCTCCGTCTTCCGTTCTGTTTCTAGACGTCCTTTCTCCGTCTTCGCCCCCATTTCTGCCAACTTTCTATCCATGCCATCCATCCGTACCACCATCGTCGCTATCGTCTCCTTTAGTGTCTCAATCGTCTCTTTTAGTTCTTGGATCATGCGTGCTGTTGCGGAGTCGTGGGTTGGCGTGTGGGTTTGAGGGCATGCAGTTGGGTGGGGGTGTGTGTGGTTGGGTGGGGTGTTCCCTAGCAGATTGGAGGGCTGGGCCGGGGAGGATGCAGCTCTCTTCAGGTCTCGCAGTTTGATTTGTTTTGTCCGTCTGGCAGCCATTTTGAGCTTCTCCTCCTGTTGGCCTGTCCACCCTTAAAGCCACCCCTTGATGCAAAGAATTGTGGGGGAGTTGTTCCTGTGCAAGATTGTCAAGTTGCTAGGATGGGTTGGATCAAATTTTTCTGTGTTACAAGTTAGCAAGTGTTCATGTCTCACAGTTAGTATTTTAACAGCAAAGTGGTAGAACACTAGGGGGTGTAGCTTGTTTTCAATTAAGCTTTTCTGTACTGGCAGGGGTGATACAAAGATGGGAGGATCTGAGGCTTGGGATTTTTGATGATGGCCTTTTTCTCAAGATGCGGTACAACACTAGGTTGTGGTCTGGTGAAGATCCAGAAATCTGGTCCTTCCAAAAGGGGAGGGGGTGCCTTCAGGGTTTAGGCAGTGTAGGGGTAGGAGCCTGTATTCTGGCAGCTCTATGTTCAGGGAGCCAGTTCAGTACCTTTGCCTTGGGTTTCTCTTCACTCCCCTCTGCCAGCCTGTTACTTCTCTTTGCTCTTTTCTGGCTCCTTCTTGCCCCTCTTTCTCTGCCTCCTTGCCCAGGTCACTTCCTCCTGTCTTCTGTCCCCCTGTGTTTATAGATCCCCTCTGCTTTTCCCTTATTGCGTTCCAGGGTGCTTTCCAGCTTTCTTCTTCCTCCCACCTTCTTCCCTGGTAGATCCTGCCCTCTGTTGAGTCTCTGGGGCTCCCTTTCTGGTGGGTCTGGGGTGCAGCGCGTGGGGTAACACTCACCAGTCCCTCTGCCTGGGTCTTCCCCCGCCGTCCTATTGTTATTTTCTTGAATTGCTCCAGACAAATAAAAATAATACCACTGCATAAGATTTGGCCAAAATATATTTGGCTAGTTTAAATATTTAAATGTATTCTCCAAGATTGGAAACCCATTTTTCCAGATGAAAGTTACTTTTACTTGGGGTGGGGCATTTTTGATGCATGGAACATATAAAAAATTCAAAATAGTCCTGTAAATTTTTTCTGAGAAACAGTTAAAAAAACCCCTAATAATATAATGGCAATTCAATCAGGAAAAAAAATAGCATTTTTATGCAATTGAACTGTAAGCTTCACACAGTTCCTGATACACAAGGAACACCTATGAAAAAAAAATATTGACCTTTAGATATATGATAAATTGTTGCATGCAATTACAACTGAATCCTGTTTGGACCTGTAAGAAGCTCCTGGTCCTAGGGATATATAGTTCAGAACAAATCAAGAATATTTTAGGAATTATTCTAATACTTATTATATTTTATATAAACATAATATTACATTAAAGAGTCAGGTTAATGTAGTGGTTAAAGCATCAGGCTAGAAACAGGGAGATTGCAAGTTCTAGTGCCACCTTGTGTGTAAAGCCAACTGGGTGATCTTGGGCCAGTCACTTTTTCTCAGCCCTAGGAAGGATGCAATGGCAGAAAAACCTTGCCAAAAAGACTTCAGGGAATTGTCCAGGCAGTCTCCAGGAATCGGACATGATTGAACAGGGGGAAAAAACACATTACATTATATAACATCCTACTGCCAATCATTTACCTATTCTTTTCAGAATTACATAATATTTCTCACCAGCACCATCCCACATTCTCAGGAAAATGAAGAAAAAAATGCCTGGAAAAACAGTGTACAAATTGTGTTTATAGACAACAAACTATTTGCATAAACAACAGTTATCTGAATCCTTTATTTTGTGTATACAAATTTGTTTTGTTTGGCTTAGAAGATAAACAGCCTTGCTTATAAATGAATAGCATCTGGGGATGATGAGAAGCCATGTTTTGGTAAATGCGTAACTGGAGATTGACCATTTTGAAAATGATACATTGTTTGACCGATGTTAATTTGTTTTTAAATGAACCACCCTGAATTTTTCACATTAGAGGAATAGACTTTTTGCTTTGTGGATAGCTCCTTTACAATATCAGTTCAGCAACAAACGATCTTATTCAACAATTGGAAAATGAAATATTTTAAATTTTTATTACATTTGACTTCAGTCATAAGTTGCAATTAAAAGGACTCTTAATTTCTCTTGAAGTATCTTGCCATTCACAAGACATGTACTTGAATCTATTATGAGTACTATAATTCTTATCCACTGGCTTAATAATCATCTATCTCTTATCATCTAATGGAAGAGCTAGCTTATTTTTCCCCGGTATATTTGCAATACACTTAAGTCTGTTCTCCTTTTTCTACAGAGAAAATAGAGCTAACTGAGCATCATTTTTCCCCCTCTTGGTATTGTTTTTTCTGGATGGTTGGAAATACAACATCCAACTGCTTATCAACAGACTACTTTATTATTTTGTAACATGTCAGGTCTATAGACTGAATACAAAATAATAATAATAATTCTGCCTCTGATGATTCAGCCTATGTGAAGTGCTGTGTTCTGCTTCATCTTTAGCTAATAGTCAATCAGATTCATCCCAAAACTTAAAGATCAATGTGGGATTCAGTTTGCATCTAGGAAATGCAGATTAACTTAGCAAATGGTATGGGATTTATTCCAAAATTCATTTTCAGAAACCTCCCATTTTTTTTGTCCCAAATTCCAGTTGGATGCCTCCTTTTGGAAGAAAATACATACTGATTTTAGGGGTTGAAGAAATGAAAAAAGATTTTTTTTTGAGCCCTTTCATTTGTATGTGTCACTGTGCTTGATTAGCAGTTCTAGGTTAAGTCAATTCTTAATTCTTGTCTAAAGAATTATGTCAGTTGGAGAAAAGGCCATAAATATGTCCATGGATGAAGAAGATTGATTATTTAATTCCAGTTATAAAGTTCATCCACTTTAGACTTCCCTAACCTTGTTCCTTTCAGATATGTTGGACTACAAATCTCTGATCAGCACAAATAACAACAGATTGGGGAAAACACCATAGAAATTTCAACATATTCTCCATATTCCATTTGTCTAATTATTTCTCTCATGCCGGAGAACATGTAGCTTTTCATATGCTGCTGAACCGCAATTTTCAATAGTCATAAACGGCCAGTGGTGACAGATGCTTAGTCAACTATTAGAGGCCACAAATTCCCCATGGAGAACTGAATATGTGCATGTCCTTCTTCAGGGTTATCATCAGGGTTTAAAGTAAAAAATCTTATTAAACTATATAAACAAAAAATTTCTAAGTAAAAGAGCTATGCAATGCTTTGAATATGATTCCCAAAAATATTTTGAAGTCTGTGTGGGTCTAAACATATCATCTGCTGCAACTCTTTAAACAACCATGACATTTTCAAAGCTCATGAGGCAACTGCAGAGGACCAGCTGCACAATCCAAAGAAATGATGCAGCTGCTTTAAAGAGTTTCAGGCAGGTTCCATGTTCATGCTGTCTTGGAGTCCAAAACACCTTTCTAAAATTATTTTCAAAACATTATTTCTGGATTAATTATCCAGCCCTACATAGACTTAATAACTAGCAATAGATCCCTAAATGGGTTACACAGAGATTCAGATATTACTGAACAACTCCTGTCATTGCTCAAACTGACTGGAGCTGCTGACAGTTGCATGGCAGCAGCATCTTAAGGGCTTTAGGTTCCTTATGTATATTGTAAAGTGATAACAAATGTGAATCAAAGGAGGTAAAACAGGGAAAAATGCCAATTTTAATAGAAACAGAGAAGTAATTCTCTAACTATCAGAACCATAGACCTCCTTTAGCACTGAAATCAGCTCTGTGGAACCCAATATTTAACCGGCCCGCCTAAAAGGCTAGATTTCCTTTCAGTATTTAGATAAACTTTATTTCAACTTCTCTTCCAGCAGTTTAGAGCATAACTGTTTGGAAACAGAACCAACTAGACTACCAAGAATATCTGAAAATAGATATCGGGCAACAGGAATAATATAAAGCTTGATTTTCAAGACAGTGTGTGCAGTAATAACTCAGGGCTGCATTAAATTACAGAAATTGAGAAAAGCTGTGCCCTAGTTTGTTTTTGTTTTTTCTTTCTTTTTTTAACTCCTCCACGCAACATATTTTTTCCTTTCAAGGATTTTTTTTTCAATGTCCTTCCACTGCTTTTTCATAATAAAAAGCATGCATGTCTTATTGGTACATTTTCTTTAAAATCTCTTTGCAAAACTGTTCTGCTCTATTAACAAGATTGAAAGGATACTGAAATGCCATATACTCATAAGCACGGCATTTCCAGAGACAGTGGGAATTAAGTGGAAAAGACAGATACATTTAAAAAAAACACTGAAAATTGTGTGGAATTATGCAAACCAGAAATATTTTTTAAAAGAAAAAAGGAAAAGGAAAAGAGACGAAGAAATGAAAAACAAGCTCATTCAAATCTGTCCTTGAAGTTTTTCTAATGAATAACTGACAAAAAATGTTAATTGTTTTCCAAACATAAGTTGTGCATTTGAAATTCTGCAATTTAATATACTCCACTGAATCATTTTCCAAAGATTATATAAATCTTACATTTACGCTTGCACGTATGTTTGGGCAATACTTTATAATTTTTATGGATTAAAAATAATTCTGCAATGGATCTAACAGAGGTAAATTTTAGTATGCTACAGGCCTAGAGGACTCATGGCAGGAGAATAAGCTATCAGGAAATAAGTCCAGATTGTGTTTATCTTTATCCTTATCGCCAATAAAAAAGAAAATCCATGATAAGCAGGATAAATGTTTTACTTTCTAAAATGTACAAAATGACCAGTGGGATTTATTCCAATCCATTTTTTTCAAAAATCTAGCAAAAGAGTGTCCTCTTTTTAGCTTTCAAAAAAAAAACCCTAGCACCTGACTTCTTCAAGGCTGTTTTAAGGATAAGATATCACATTGATCTTGCTTCATTTAAAAGTAAGTAATGACTTTGTTCCTTCTCAGCTCCAATCTGTCAATTATCCTTGGCTTTTAAATTTATTTATTTATTTTAAATGGCATGGCCTTTTACAGGAATGGCAGTCTTCACCTAAAAGAGGTAGATAGATGAAACGGACCTACTCTGATGTTTTTTCAATCTTAAACCTCCCATTGTTCTAAAACGTGCTTCACTATTTGATGATTATGTCATAGTTTCGCTTTGAGGAATACTCAGATACATACCAGAATGTTTCAGCTTACTACAGAAAAGGCAAATCTCATCATCATCCATACGGATGTTTCCAAAAAGTATCAAAGATGCTATCTTACGCATACAGACAATGTATTCTCATTGGGTGCTGAAGCATGGTTTCTTCTTATTACTGTTTGCTAAAGTTAATCCTACTTCCAATAAGTTTGGTCCAATCAGATTATTTTAAATCATCATGGTTTAAAAAAGCCCTAGATAAAATTCATTCACTGGTCTTCTCTGGGGGAAGTCCATGATAATTGGGTTTAGATAATGTTAGAAGTGTCCTCAAACAATACATTTTGGATACAGACCTTCAAACAAATTTAAACAAGGTGTCACACATTCTCCCAAAAGGATTTGTTCCAGCTTCTTGTCATCTATCTGACTCTGAAATTTTGTAAGGTTTTCATTTTAGCCAGGCTGGATGCATTGCCTCAGCAGTCCTTTTTAGACATTTTAAGGGTACTACTATGTCTCTTCAAGTATGTCCATGTGATGATCACTTAATAGAAACTCTAAATCCTATGCTACAGGTAGTTCTCAACTTGCAACAGTTCACTTAGTGAACCATTCAAAGTTACAATGATACTGAAAAAAGTGACTTATGACCATTTTTTCACACTTATGATTGTTGCAGCATCCCCATGGTCATGTGACTTACGTTCAGATGCTTGACTGCTGACTCACATTTATGATGATTGTAGTGTCCCTGGGTCATGTGATCACCTTTTGCAACTTTCTGACAAGTAAAGTCAATGGGGAAACCAGATTCACTTAGCAACCGTGTTACTAATTTAACAACTGCAGTCATTCGTTTAACAAATGTGGCAAGAGGGGACTTCCGGGTGGCTCCGCTGGCGTCGCTATAGCCTCTTTGGAGGCTCCGTTCTTCTGGGTTTGTTAAGCCGCATAAACAGCGAACACCAGCTGTTTTTTGCGGTGAAACCCCCCCCTTCGGGCAAAGAAGGGGTGAAGAGCATCAGGCTAAGGTTGAGTTCCTCTGAAATCCCCCTGGTAAAGTTATCAGGGGGGAAGAGTGAGAACTCCCTAGGAAGAAGCTTGAAGAAGCTCCTACCCAGAGACGTTCCTGTTTGTAAACAGGCTCAGATGCCGCGACCAGCTCCTGCTCGAGAAAATTTTTTTTAAAGAGACCTACATGCAGGCGGAGTGAATACAGGAGTCTAGTACTGCAAGTATTTCTTTATATTTTACTTCTGACCACGTATTTCTACAATCAACATAATGTATCCAAGATGGCGATCACTTTTACTGTAAAGAAAAAGTTACCGGAAAGCGAAAGTGAATTTTTTTTCTCAAGCGTTTAGAGCGATTGCTATGAGATGGCTCAGATTTACATTTTAAAATCTTATAAATTGTAATTTAAGAAGATAAGAGGAGGATATATTTTGGTAAAAATTTTGGTTTGAACAAAATGACTTCTAGACAAACTAAGTTAGTTTCCTCAAAGGTGGTATCTTCTCCAGCTCAGCCCTCTAAAGCAGTGACCAGCTCTTTTGCTCCCCCTCCTTCTTCAGCAACTATAGAATCTCACCCTTTGCCTATACAAGCTTCTTCAGAAATGCTTACTGTGAAAGATCTACAGGCTGCATTGTCAACAATGACTCTTAATTTGACTGAGGATTTGGAGAGAAGATTTGAAAAAAGGTTTGATAAAATGGAGAAAAAGTTGGAGAGTAAGATTGAGGATTTGGAGAATAAGATTGAGAACCAAGGCAAAGGTGTATCTGATGAACTGGAAAAAATTAAGGCAACAATCCAGACCCATAATATGGAAATAAGAGAGGATATTGTGGAAGCTGTTAAGGGGGTCTGGGAGGGTATTGAAGAAAAGATTGAGGAGGTCGAGCAACAAATGAAAAGTGAATTATATGATCATGCTTTGATGGTGCAATACAATCAGATGATGTCTGCTATTAGAATTAGAGGCCTGAGGGAGGTATTAAATGAGACTCAGGATGATTTGAGAAGAATCTTTGAGGAAGCTTTGGAAAAAATTTTAAACGATGCCGTCAAGAATTTTTCCTGGCAAATTGATAGAATATACAGAATTAATTCACGGATTGCAAGACAAAGAAATTTACCTAGAGACATTGTTATTTATTTTGTAACAAGGAGATTCAGAAATCATGTTCTTACAATATCTTATAATAAGATATTAAATGTTGCTGGTCAGGAAGTTGTGGTTCTGAAGGAGATTCCTCCAAAGATGTTTAGAGCTAGAAAGGACTATGCATTTTTGGTTGCTGAGCTTAAAATACGTGCTTTACAATATAGATGGGAGGTTCCAGCTGGACTTTCATTATCATATCAGGGTAAAAGATATTATTTGAATTCTGTTGCAAAAGCAAAAGATTTTGCTGAGAACGTGCTGAAAGGCTGGTAGACCCCCATCCCCGATACCAAAAAATGCAGATTTGTCAAAAGAAGAAGGGATGGAACTATTACAACTACAATCTTCAGACTCACAGCCCCCCCAGCAGCTGGAGGAGTTTCGATGGAGTTGCCCGTACAGAGTATTGACATTTTCCAACCCCTGGAAATAGACAAACCTAAAGATCAAAGGCAAACTAGATCAGCTACCAAGTGTATGGAAGAACAAGAAAAAGAACAACAACAATTACGCACATCTGCAAGTTTGGAAGCCATGGGAGCCAGACCAAAGAAGAAAACGGCAAAAATTGATTTGGTCTTGCAAAAGCTTTCTCAATCTGGCCATGTCAAATAAATATTTGACATGGAATGTCAACGGTCTAAATTCTCCTCAGAAGAGGAAAAAGATATTTCACTATCTGACTCAATGTAAAAATGATGTAATCTGCCTACAAGAAACACACATTAGATCTAGTGATCAGAAATACTTGATAAATAATAAATTAGGTTCACATTTTGTGGCAGCGGCTAAAGAGAAGAAGTATGGAATTGCTATTTATGTTAAAAATCACATAAACGCTAAGTTAATAGAAGCAGATGTTGAAGGCAGATTTTTAGTAATTGAAATTTAATAGATGGGAAGAAAGTTCTTCTGATGGGTATTTACTCACCAAATCAACACCAAGGAAAGTTTTATAAATTAATACATAAAAAATTAACACAATTTGATTACAGGTCTTGTATTCTAATGGGAGATTGGAATGGAGTTATGGATATTAGTTTAGACAAGAGGAAAACATCACCAATCCCTCAAACACGTTCTTTGCTGCCTAAATCTTTTTTTGATATTAAGGATGATTTTGATTTGATAGATATATGGAGAGAAAGAAATGGTAAAGAGCAAGAATTTTACTTTTTTTTCTGATAGACACCAATCATTTTCTAGAATTGATTTTATACTAACTACAAGTGACTTTATTTCTGGGGTAAGGAAGGTAAAAATTTTGCCTAAAGTTTTATCAGATCATAATCCGGTTTTGATGGAGTTAATGGTGGGCCAGACTCCTAGAAGATCTTGGAAACTCAATGAAAACTTGTTTCAATATGACTCAAACGTGCTTGAATGTAAAAGTGCCATGAAGGAATTTTTTATGTTAAATCTTCATAAGGGTACAACAATAGAAATGGTGTGGGATGCTAGTAAAGCTTTTATGCGTGGGGTTTTAATTGATATGAATAAAAGGTATAGACGTAAACGGGAGGAAAAAAGGAAGGAATTAGAGGAGGAAATAAGAAAGAAAGAGCAACTTTTAGTAAAGAGACCAGATGATAAAAATATTAAAGAGGGGATTAAGATTTTACAGAAACAATTTGATTTGTTGATGGCCGACCAAGTTGTTAGGAATATGCAATACGCTAAACATAACACATTTTTTAATTCTAATAAACCTGGCAGATGGTTGGCCTATATACTAAGGAAAAAACAAAAATCCCGCATTATTGATAAAATAGAATATAGAGGGAAGGTGGTATTTCAACAAGAAACTATTAAAAAAGCCTTTTTAGAATTTTACTCCAAGTTATATGCTGAAGATAAGATACAAGGGAACAAGATAGATGTATTTTTGCAAAATGAGAATGTATTGACAATTACTAGTGAACAAAGAGATAGACTAAATAGATTAATTACATCAGATGAAATAATTTCGGTGATTAAACAATTGAAAATGGGAAAATCTCCTGGGACGGATGGTTTAACGGCAGTTTATTATAAGCATCTTCAAATGGAAATGGTGGAACCTCTTAGAGAGTTGTTTGTCAATATACAAGAGGGTGGTCAGGTTCCACCTTCGTGGAAAATGGCTTATGTTTCTTTAATTCCCAAAGAGGGAAGAGATAATGCTAAACCAGAAAACTTTAGACCTATTTCATTGTTGAATACGGATTATAAGATTTTTGCTAAAATTTTGGCTAACAGACTAATGAAAGTTCTACAAACAATAATTCATTCAGATCAAACTGGCTTTTTGCAAGGGAGACAGATGAAAACTAATGTTAGACAACTTATTAATATATTAGAATATTTGGACAAGCATATCCAGGTACCTGCAGTTCTTATGTTTTTGGACGCGGAAAAAGCTTTTGATAGACCGAACTGGCTGTTTTTGAAAAAGTTAATAGTTAGGATGGGAATGGGGGATCAGTTTATTAATTCCATATTGGCTGTTTATCAGAAACAAACAGGTCAGATTATTGTGAATGGGCATTTAACAGATTCATTTAAGATAGAGAAAGGTACTAGACAGGGATGTCCTTTATCTCCATTGTTGTTTATTTTAACGCTAGAAGTCTTATTGAATAAGATAAGAGCAGTAGATTATTTAAAAGGTATACAGATTAGACAACATGATTATAAATTATGTGCTTTTGCTGATGACCTGCTTGTGATATTGTCTCAACCAAAGCAGTCAGTACAGATTTTGATGGAGTTAATTAAAAATTATGGTAGGGTATCGGGTTTTAAACTAAACATATCTAAGACAAAGATGTTAGCAAAAAATTTGGATGGTAACTTAAAACAAGATTTGGAAAGAATAACGGGTTGTGAAATAGTTAAGAAAGTTAAATATTTAGGGATTGATATTGAAGCTTCTAATGGGAAGTTATATAAAAACAATTACCAAGTTTTGTGGAATAAGATACAAATAGAATTGGATAAATGGGCTAAATTACAATTATCTTTGTTGGGTAGGATAGCAGCAGTTAAAATGAATGTATTGCCAAAATTTTTATTTCTTTTTCAAATGCTACCTATACTTAAAAAAGATGCGAATTTGGAGGAGTGGCAGAACGGTATTAATAGATTTGTCTGGAATGGCAAGAAACCGAGGATTAAATTAAAAATTATTCAGGATATAAGGGAAAGAGGTGGTTTGAAAATGCCCAATTTTAAGTTGTATTATCATGCTGCTGCTTTAGTAGCGATAAGTGATTGGATTAATTTAACCAATGACAGAATATTGAATATTGAAGGGTACGGTTTACTATATGGTTGGCATGCATATTTGGTTTATGATAAAAAGGTGGATAGGAGCTTCAAAGAGCACATATTGAGAAGCGCTCTGCTGCGTGTCTGGAAAAAGTATCAGTATAAATTAAATGCAAAGATTCCTTTTTGGACAGTTCCCAGACACGCAGTAGAGAATATAAATAGATCACAAGTTTTAGATGTGGTGCCTTATGAGAAACTCCTTAATTAGGGAATTTGCTAGTACTGAAGTCTTTGAATATGTTAAGGGACGAAGGAATTGTTTATACTTGGTTTCCATATGCACAATTGGAGTCTAGATGGAAAAAAGACTTTAAGATGGGCCTATCTTCTACAGATGAAAATTTAATTAAACAAGTTATAGATCAAAGGCCCATGCATATTAAAAGATTGTATAATGTATTGATAGAAATTGATTCTGAAACTGAGTTGGTTAAGGATTGTATGATAAAATGGGGACAAAATTTTGGACAACCAATCATGATGGATACTTGGGAAAGGATCTGGGTGAAAAATGTAAAATTTACACGAGCGACTCATTTAAGAGAAAATTTTTATAAAATGTTCTACAGGTGGCATCTGGATCCAAAAAAATTATCATGTATGTATCCTAATTTACAAGCTAAGTGTTGGAGGTGTGATAGTACGGACGCTACTTATTTTCATGTATGGTGGACTTGTAAAAAAATTAAGGCTTTTTGGATAAAAATATGGTGGATTCTTCAAAATATCTTGAAAAAACGTATTGAATTTTTACCACAGATGTTTTTGCTTGGTATTATAAAAGACTGTACCACCAGAGAGACAAACTTAATCTTGAATTTGATTACAGCAGCAAGATTGTTGGTGGGACAATATTGGAAGAAGCCAGAATTACCATCTATTGAAGAATGGATTTTGAAAGTAACAAATATGGCAGAAATGGCCAAAATCTCTGCATATTTGAAGGACCATTCAAATGAGAAATATATGATGGATTGGAAAAGATGGATAGACTATATACAAGGGAGATATCATTTTAAGAAATTGTATTTAGCATATAATTAAATGTTTATCTGTTAGGTTGTAAAACATAGTATTTTCAATAGGTTTTAAATAATATTTTGGGGTAATTTAGTGGGTTTTCTTGTGTTCTTACCCTGAATTCAATCTGGGAAGTCGGGGGGGGGTGGTTGGGGGGGATTCATAATTTTATTATTTGTAATATCTAATATTTAATTGTGTTATATAAGTTTAGATATGGATTGTTTTAGCGGCACCTCAGAACCACATTTGAGGAGGAGGAGGAGTTTGAGGAGTGAAGGAGAAGGGAAGTAGGGAGTTGTAGGAGGAATGAGGAGAGTGAGGGAGGTAGAGAAAGTGGGGGGATAGAAGTTGAAAGGGAGGAGGTAGAGGGGGATGTGGTTGGTGAGGTGCCTTATGATATATGTATACTATACACAATTATATTGTAGTAACTATTTTTTGTTCTATTATAACTATAAAACTAATAAAATATTATTTAAAAAAAACAAATGTGGCAAGAAAAGTCATAAAATGGGGCAAAACTCACTTAGCAAATTTCTCACTTAGCAACATAAATTTTGGGCTCAATTATGGTCATAAATTGAGGACTACCTTTACTATGCTGCTTGGAACAGACCTCCATTTATCCAATCTTGAAGTAATTTCCAGACAAGGAATGTGATTTATATTTGCTGTTATTTCTTTTGGCCAAAGACTCAAAAAATATCCTTCCACATTGCCTAGTTTTGTGCTATGGGACCATCTATACAATAGGTAACTGCATTAATTAAATTTCTTGTTAAATATATATTAGACATTTTATTAATGGTCATATGGATGTAATAAACTGATTTGATTTGGTGGAGTTTCTAGAACACCGATGATTCTGCTAGTTTGGTGTTTCTTTAACAAGTGCTGTGCTGTTATTGTATTTATTGCTGGTTGATCATGAGATCATGGCTAGCCCTCGTGTACTTTAACCCAAGGATTTTCCCCCATTATTTGGTTGTTCTTTTTCTTTCCCACTGTCAGGACAATAAAAGACAACTGTAGTTTAGACATCAGGAAGATTGTTATTTTAAGAATATAGGCTATTTTCTTCCCACAGTAAACCAAACAACAGTCAATTGTCATTTAGATTTACTCTGAAGCTTACTAACATTTTTAAATAGAAAAGAAGACAGAATAGAGAACTTTTTTCTAGTCCTATTTTGTTTTTGTTCCACCAGTTTATGGGATGGAAACCATTCTGACAGCTAAGGCCATGCTCTATAATTAGGCAGGGGCCAGACCAAAAAGTGGCAAAAACCCAAATGGGTATAAAAGCCATCAACCATCATCTCATTCTCCTCAGACTGATTTTAGGTAAATTACCAAAACATTTAGCCATTTTGATGTTACATAATATATAAATGCTGAGGATGTTATTTGATAGACTGCTATTCTATAATATTCTACAATATAGATCTATAATTCTTATAGAAAAAAGAAGCTTTGTGACAGTAAGTGGTGTACAACAGTGGATTATTCATATTTAGAGGTTTTTAAGAAACTCTCATGAATGGTTTAATTGATTGTCCTGCAGCTTTCAGAGATTTGATATTAGATGATCTTTGTGGTCCCTCCCAACTGTACAGTTCTATGACTATAAATTTATATCTTCCTCAGTTGAATTAGTCAATGGTTTGCCACTAAAATTTGGTGGTAGCAAACTTCATTTATGCCAGCGGTTCTCAACCTGTGGGTCGCGACCCCATTTGGGGTTGAACGACCATTTCACGGGGGTCGCCAAACAATGCAGTCCGCCATTTTTTCCCCTTTTCCTTAGCTGTGCTACTCCCTCTTATTCTATTGGCTTTTGAAAGCCAATAGAATAGACTCTCTTGAATAGAGTCTAATTCTATTGGCTTTCAAAAGCCAATAGGAATTGTCCAGGCTGTCTCTGCCCTGCTGAGCCCGCCAAAAGTCCCAGTCTGCAAACGGTGCTGCAAGTTGTCTGCAGCGAAGGCAAGCTCTCCGGAAGTTTCCACCCCTCCCTGCTGAGCAACTACTAAAAATGTAAGTAAAAGAGGACCAGAGGTGGGAGGTGGGAGGCTGGCGGGCACAGGGAGGGTTGCTGGTGCACGTGGGGCCCGGCGGGTGCCTTACCTCCCTTGGGCTGGGCCAGCTGGTGGCCCAGCCGGTGGTCGCCCTGCACCGTCGCTGCCCCTTGCCAGCTACGCCTCGGCCGGCGCAGGGGGCAGCACCATGCATGCACGGCGCTCCCGGGCAGGGAAATAGTCCTCAACTTACGACCGGTTGGGAAGTCCTCGACTTATGACCAGTTGGGAAGTCCTCAACTTACGACCGGTTGGGAATTCCTCAACTTACGACCGGTTGGATAGTCTTCAACTTACGACCGGTTGGGGGTCGCAGCATTAAAAAGGTTGAGAACCACTGATTTATGCCCATGTTTAGTGTAGTGACCAATTCTTAAAAGCAAAAAAGAGGGCTTTTACTGAATCTTAGGATGGAAAGGGGATACGGTTGATTTATAGGAACTCATACTGGTTTCCTCCGTGTTCCAATAAAAAAGCTCAAATAATCCCGAGGAGTATATATTCAAGTTATATTTGTTGGATGAAGTGAACTGCAGCTCATGAAAGTGTAGGTCTCTTATAAAATTTGCTATTTTGAAAAACTACTATCATGAACCTGATATTTTTGCCACCATAGACTAATAAGGCTATCCTACCACATGATCCCAAAATAATCTGAAGGAAGAGAAGTGACTAGGTAAGAATTGGTTCAGAATTGTATTTTTTCTAGGGAAAGAGGTGTTTTTATCAATAAAAATGGAACTATTTAAATATATTTGTAGTTTTCTTAGTGGAAAGGGAATTCTGATCATGCAACATTTGGTATGTGAACAAACTATTTCTATGTCCTTCCCAATATAGAGTACAGCGTATGCGTACAAATTGCAGAAAGTTCTACCTTCTATGTCATTGAATCTGGTACAAGTGCCCCAGAATGGATTCCATAAATGAATAATGAAGCTGTTCTCAAACAATAAGGCATTAAAACTCAGAGAACTGAGAAAGATGTTAAGGATTTAACATTTGTAAAAGTGATTAATAGCCATTAATACAACCAAGGAAGTGAAATGTTGACATTAGAACTTCAATTCTGTTGCTTGTACCATTTATTGATAGGAAATTAGGAACAATTTGATCTTTGTAGGGTCAGGATGCTTTCTAAAATTTTCATGCATATAGTCCAGCAGAAAGAAAGCCCAAGAGAAGAAGGAGAGGTCATTTTTGTTTCTTTTTACAGATATGGTATGGTCCATTTATATAGTAGTGCATATGGATTTGATGACAATCAACCATAATTAAAAACAGATTGTCTGAAATTTGACTCAAATACATTCAGTACAGTTTTCCATGCCAGTTAGCAGGCAGAAATGTCTCTCTGTGCATGGCTTCTGATCTTTTTACTGGCATTCTGGGATTCCTAAAAAAAAAACTATGAGCAAAATGGAAAAGAAGAAAAAAACAATATTATCCAAATCTGGTTGACACTACTATCCTATACATGTCAAAAGAGTTGTCTATAGCTGTTTTTTTTATTGAATATATAGTAATTTGTTTTTCTTTTTAAGTCATTCATTTAGCAACAATTGCATGCTTATTATGTAGAGATTGTAATGTATAAAATATGTTTAATTGGAAAATACACAACAAAGATAGATAAAATTAATTAATTTATTGATGTAGGACAGTTTCAAGATTTCTGCAATTAATTAATTTATTGATGTAGGACACAGTTTCAAGATTTCTGCAACAGTGTATTGATTGGCATCTTCCTTCTGAGACCAGAGATAAGATTCATGTCTCAAAGGACAATGATGATGTTGATGATAGTTTATTAAATGTATATGCTTCCAACCAGTTGGCTGTTTTTGAAATTACAAAAACCTACATCTTTCTGAAAGTTCCCAGATAAGTACTTTGTAGCATAACACACACAAATATTTGCTCAGTTTAAAAATGGAAATCACCTTAATTCTGATAGATTAAAGGTATCTCCATTCCTTTATGAAGCCACAAAATTCTGGGCTGTTTCCCTTTGCCAGCCCCAAACTGGCATATTTTCACAGGAAAAAAATCCAAAGAAATAAAGAAAAGAACTGCAATACATAACAAAAGAAAATAATAAGCCACTTTCTCCCTGCTTTCTGGGTGCTACAAATTGGAATGGCTAGATGAGTACTGCTGAGTTCAAGTACTCTTCAACCATCCTTAAGTCAAAAGGAAATGATTGTGTATTAATGTGACATTTGCTATCTCCAGTGTTGACCCTTCCTCACCTTCCTCTTTTGTTTTTGCTCTGACTCACTGATGAATGGTGCTACTCTTAATTTTGCATTTGTAGAATGTGATAAGCACCTTGATGTTCTCACTATTCCACCTACCGTATCATCAGAAGGTGTTCCACCAAACATAAGCAACAAATGTGGAACTAGTCTGGCTGAGTCAACTTTGATCTGATCAAGAGCCATGGTGACACAGTGATTAGAATGCAGTATTGCAGGCTAATTCTGCTGACTGCCAGCAGTTTGATTCTAATGTATAAAATATGTCAACTGGCTCAAGGTTGTCTCAGCCTTTCATCCTTCTGAGGTTGGTAAAATGAGGACCCAGATTATTGGAGGCAATTTGCTGATTCTGTAAACTGTCTAGAGGGGCTGTAAAGCACTATGAAATGGTATATAAATCTAAGTGCTATTGCTATCAAACATCTGGCTGTGGGCAGAATTCACCAGCAATACTGCATTTTAACCATTGCTCCACCACTGCTCATAACGTTTACCAGGGCATGGGGCAAAGGACATGTGCACATAGCCTGTTATGACCATTACTGAGTATCTAGTATACTACCATGTTTCCCCGAAAGTAAGGTGTACCCCAAAAATAAGCCCTAGCTTGACTTTTGAGGGTGGGCCTACGTTGTGGCCTGTTGGCTGCCAGAGAACTCCACAGCTGTCTCAGAGGTGAAAGCACAAGAGTAGGAGTTGGGCCCAGTGTCAGGGCCAGCTGAAAGCTCCAATGGGGAAGAAGGAATGGAGCTGTTGTAGCCAAGGACAGAGGTGTAGCCTGGGCCATCCGCCAGCCCCCAGATGGAAAGGCTGAGACCTTCATGCCTTGAGGCAAATGATTCAGGAGAGGAGGATCACATGGGGCAAGTGATTGATGCGTGGGCACAGTGGAGGCTAAAGAGAGGAAACGTGCTGGAGAGGCTATGGGCCAGTCTTCGGTGTGGCAGACAAATATTTGTCTTCCTGATGGTCAGCCACTTCTATTTGGAACTCTTGACTCTTGTTTGGAAACTTGCTGGCGTTTTCCTCAGATCCTGTGGCGCTAGGAGTGTGTGTGTGTGTGTGTGTGTGTGTGTGTGTGTGTGTGTGTGTGTCTTATGTTGGAAAAGAGCCAGCTTGCCTGAAGGACTCTTGCTGCAAGCATGGTGAGAGACTGAGATTAATGCTAGGTTTAGGGAGATCCCTGCGGGGAAAAGGGAGCGAGCTCCATTGCTTGGAGTCGGCTGTGTGAAACTGAATAAAAGGAACATTGGAGATTTATTGGTGCATCTGTTGTGTTTGAGGAGTCAGGTCAGAATAGCCTAATATAAGCCCTACCCAAAAAATAAGCCCTACTTTGGGGGCGAGGCAAACATTTAAAAATCAAGCTAGGACAGGAGTAGGGGTGTGGATCTACCCCCCGCACCCTGCACCCACTTACCTTGCAGCCAGGCCTCTCCTCACTGGCCCACTTCTTCTGCAGAATTTTCTGTAGCCTGGTCTCGATACTCGGCTGCAAAGGCCTTCTGGAAAGGCCTGACTGCAAAATGGAGGCCGGAATGCAGCTGCAGAATGAAGCTGCTCCTTTGGCCCCAGAGGAAGAAGCAGGAGGTGAGTAAGACATCCCCCAAAATAAGACCTGGTGCCTCTTTTGGAGGCAAAAAAAAGGACCCAATCTTATTTTCAGGGAAACACGGTATATAGCTGGTCCTCATTTTCCAACCATTCATTTAGCAACCATTCAAAGTCCCAATCTGGGTTGTTGAGCGAAGACTAGGAGGCAAAGGATAACAACATTGAATGCTATCAATTTAAGTGGGTAAACATTATTTTGACACTAAATTGTTCTAAATCTGTTTAATTTGGGATGAGATGAAGACAATCTTTGATGGAGATGGGCAGTTCAGAAATATGAAACATAAATAAAACTAAAAAAATAAATATTATTAAACAAGAAGAAAAAAGAGATGACATTAGAAGTAGAGAAATTGCCAATACTGTATATTTCTCTCTTGCCCCAGATGGTTTCCCCACAAATTACATTTTTACTAATTCCTCCCATGGAATTAATTATGAAAAATCATACATTTCTAAGACGTTGTTGAATGCAACTTACATTACCTTAATTAATTCTGTATTTAGAGAGATCTTTGTAGATCTAACCTTTTTATGTCAAAAGAAGAAATCACTAGTTTCTGAATGTAACCTACATTTTATCTAATGCTTACAATATATTGCTCAACTAGTTTGGCACATGATTTCTTTAGAAAGCTAATATTACAGTTTTGTTTTCCATGTTCCCCACTTACTCTGCACTATAAATATGTACAAAATTGAAGAAATACCACTAAGTGGGATTTCAAATTATGTAGGGGTGGTCTCCTGAGATGATTTACAAAATCTACAAAACTCAGCTATAACAAATTCCAGATTATCATAGGCAAGAGACGTAGTTTTCCCTTTGTACTTGTTTTTTTTCTGTTCTCGCCCAATTTTGTAAAATCCTCAACTATGTTTAATATATGAAATAACTGGAGAATTACCCAACTTGAAATCCACTTAGGTGGATTTGTTTTCATCCTGACTTTTTATATAGGAAATGGCCCAGGAATGTTGTTAGGCTTTGCAAAGAATCTAAATAAATTGATGTGTAATTATTTTCTGAAGCAGTTGTAAGAAAGAATCTTCCATCTACAAATCTCTGTTCACTATGTATGCAATACAACCAATCTGGGGTGTTTTCTCTAATACAGAAATACAGAAAATACAGAAATAAATGGGGCAAATCTACAGATGGATTTGCCCCCTTTACTACTATTCTGTATGAAAATTTGGATAAGTAATGTCTTGAGAAACAAATGAGTTTTTTAAGAATTTAAGAGGAGGGTATTTTCTCATTCATATAACTTTGACCAGAAATGAGAACAGGACAAAGTAAATGAATGTATAAATATAGAGTACTTTTAATGTGCCAAATAATTTCAGATGGAAGGCTGGGGCTTTTGTACAAAGATGTAGCGGTTAGAACAAAAACTAAATTTGGTGCAACTGAATAGCTACTATGTTAAAATTTATTTTACATAAGAACATAAGAAGAGCCATGCTGAATCAGGCCAAAGCCCATCGAGTCCAGCATTCTGTGTCACACAGTGGCCCACCAATTGTACATGGGGATCTTGAGCAGAAAGAGAAGGCAAACCCCTCCTTTTCCCTTGACCCCCAACAAATGGTACTCAAGGGAATCCTGCCTGCCTCAACCAACATAGAGGCGACACATGGACATCTGTTTTAGAGGTGGCACATGAACATCCGTTTTAATAACCACCGATACACTTGGCATCCATGAATCTGTCTAACCCTGCCTTGAAGCTATCAAGGCTGACAGCTGTCACGACCTCTTCTGGAATTTAATTCAGATTAATACAATTATTCCCTGTGTAGGAGGACTGTCAGGTGATTGCTTATGTTTCACGGCTATTCCCATCTGTTGTTATATTTTTCAACAAAATGGCAATGGATTTTTAAAAAAAATGTATAAAGAAAAAATTATTAGCTGGTCCAGATTCATATGCATGGGACCCCCCTAGTTGTGAATGGTGAAGTTCCAAAGAATGTTTTATTTGCTTTTATAACATAACATGCACAATTATATTCTGGAGAAAAAAACTTTATCCCCATTCTAATGAACTTAAGAAACTGAACTGGTTGAGGGAGTGCGTCAGCCACAAACCTTTGGCAATGCGTTTGCTCTTTATCTCAAAAATATTCAGGGAATTCTAATTACCCAATGAAGCTCATAGATTTTTTTAAAATAAATCTTGTCTTCTTTTTGCAGCCTAATGAGAGTCTCAAAAACTACAGAGCCATTAAAAATACACATGTTTATCACTTACTTCTTTGTAATATATTAATGGGAATCTAGACCAGAGTTTGTCAATCTCAGCAACTTTAAGATATGTGAATTCCAACTCCCAGAGTTGGAAGCAGTAATAATAATAGTAATGCCAATGCATTATACTTGGAGCGCTCCTGGTGAACCTGCCACCTTATGCTTGCTTGTATTTCGTTACTATGCGGTGACAAACTACCATAAACTGGAGGGAGGGGGAACTGGATGGGAAGATGGATGCTTGGGGGGAAATGAAAGTAGAAGCTGTGCCACCTCAGGATGCTGCTCCAAGGTCACACAACTGGAGAAGGAGAGAGACGCATACTAACCTGTGTTCAGACTGACCATTGTGAAAACATCTTGCACGAACTGGATTGGTCAAAATGGGATGGGGAGCAAGAGGCAAATAAGGGGGAAGAAAATAGCTGGCTTTGCAGTTCTGCAATACACTTGATCTTTAATAAAACTATACCTTTCTCAACAAATGGAGCCAAGGATCATTTTCACTCAGAGGGTTAAGCCGTGGCAGATCTGACACAAACTTTATTAGAAAAAAAATGTTTTTCACCTGGAGCACCATATATGTTTTCATTCAGAGTGATTTACCAAGAGTGTAATAATTTTCTTCCCCTCCAGGGTGGCTGCTGAACCAGTGACAGGGCAAAAAGAGAGTTGCAAGATCAGAACGACATTAGTATTCAATCCATTGCTGAGGGGAAAAGAAAAAGTAGCTCATATGATTAGGTTATTTGTCACATTGGCTCAAAGAGGTTGGCTCTATTCCAGATTATTTGCCATAGCTGTTTATAGATCACTTTACAGGATTATTGATTAAACAGTGACAACTAAATGATCCAGCAGAAGTAGATCCATACTTTCCAAAGGACCACCCTGACAATAAACCTCAGTGTAAGCAATGCAAAATAAAGAGAAGGAAAGTGGGGGAAAAGCTAATAGAAACAGAAGGATCAGAATAAACTGAAGTAGGATTCAAGGATCCTATTTGTAGATTCCTTAGCTCAAAAGAGCTCAAAAAGAACAGAAGAAATTGTATTTACAGAAAATTAGGCTTGCTAGAAATGTTAGAGGGTTGTTAGAGGGTTGTTAGAGAAGAGAGAAACTGAAGTTCCATTTTCAAATAAAAAAAATGAATTTTTACAAACTTTTGCAACATATCTAGAACTGTATATTCCTATGTTACTCAGCCCTAGATCAGAAGTGATGCAAAATCTTATGAGCTCCTTACTTTGGTCCAGTTTTCCAACTCTCAATCTTAGATTATAACTAATTGTTATTTCATTTGCAAATAGGAACATAGCCTGTCTGGGCAGAATTTAAGTTCTTGGTTTGAAACTTTCATCGTATCTTTCTTGACTAATATTTGCCATACAAGTTAAGTAAAATAAAGTTAAGTGATGCCAATTTTGACAATAGCAATAGCAGTTTTTAATTTTAAAAATTGACTAATAATGATGAGTAAAAATGAGCTATGATATATTGCGTCAAGGCTAGGGAACTGCTGAACTGGAACCTTTAAACTTAAATCAAATCAAGGAAAAACCACACAGAGGCCAGATGGGTGTTTGTGAACCAGCAGATTGTCTTGCTTTGGAGACATGAATCTGCTCCATTGACAAATGATGGAAAAGAAAAAAGGAGACTATCAGCCAGGAATGCAGAAGAACAAGTTCCAATTTAAGCATCACCCTGATATGAAAGTATATTTGCCCTGTCTCTGCTCCAGATGAATCATTCATGGGGACAAGTCTTGAAAGACAAACAGCAGGCCTGAAGAATAGGGTTTCTTGAGAGTCAGGAGTGCAAGACTCTGTAAGACCATTGGATGGGACCAAGTAGTTTTCTGTTTCTTTGTTCCCAGTTATTTGAATTTTGGCAAGACGTGTAACACCCCATACTTGTGAGTCAAGTACTATTTGGGGCCAGACACCTTCTCAAGAATCATAATTTTTATTGATGGGTTTGATGGCTTGCAGCTGGATTATAGCTGAAATCCCAGTGGCTGTAATTACCTAACATTTCACTTGTGCATTTACCCAAATAACTTGCAATAATTATGAAGTGCTAAATAAGCAAGTCGGAAACCATCTATATCTCTAGTGACCACCTGAGAGAGAAGGGAGATCAAATTCTGGCTAGGCTTTGACAACTGAACATCCCCTGGCAGCTCATATTGCCAGGATATGCTGTTGCCTATGGCCAAAGTTGAAAGAAGACCTTTTGCTTTCCATGTCAAGAGAGACCTCATCAGATAGTGGATAGAAATCAGAGAAAGACAAGGGAAACTCATGCAAGGGAAGAGTCTTCTGAGTCATACATAACTTGGTCTTCTATGAGAAGGTCATATCTGGTGTCTGGGAAGAGCAATGATTAGTTGTTAGTATATTGATTGTTTATTGAATTATTAATATATTAACCATCAGTTATTGCTAGTCATTAATCCATTAATTTTACACAAGGCTACATTTTCTGTATTTGTTAGATTTAGCCACTATTTTCTCTCCAGGAGATCATGACTGAGTTCATGGCATTCATTTTGTCTGATTTTTAATACTCAATGATCCCGTGTGGTAGATTGGGCTGAAAGAATTATTGGACTAATATACAGTAATCCGGTGAGATTTCATGGTTAAGGGTAGGTTTTGACCTGTGTCTCCCTACTCCTTGTCCAACACTTTAACTATTAGACTAGGGGTGTCCAACCTTGGCAACTTTAAGACCTGTGGACTTCAACTCCTAGAATTCCCCACCCAGCCATTCTATAGGACAGGAATTACAGTTCTTCCACATACTGGCAGGGGAATACTGGGAGTAGAAGTCCACAGGTCTTAAATTTGCCGAGGTTGGTCACCCCTGTATTAGACCATCCTGGATGTCCTATATCAGAAGCTTTGCTATTGATTCTGTTGCTTTTCAGAATTTATTTGGCTGGAATGAAAGACAGGATCTTTCCTATTGGGACAACCAGCTTGGAGAACTCCTTTTCTAGAAAGATAGTGGCTTTCTAAAAAGAAAATTGTGGCACTGCTGAGCTTTTGATGTTACTTGCTTTCTTATTTAATCTGCTATAATTATTATCCATATTTAATAAGGTTTAGGTTTTTTTAAAAAATGTTGCTAGAACTATGAATATAATTTTGAACCCATTCATAAAGACATGTGTGGAAGCAAGGCACAGTTCAGCAATTGTTACTTTTTCCACAGTTATGTGGGAAAAGCAAAGGATTATAAATGGATGCCACCATCATCTAGACTCTTAATTAAATTGTATAAAAAAGGTGGTTGCACAATAAAAACTTTGTCTGAAAGCAACATAGATTGAAAGTCTATTCGGTTCTAATAGTGGGGTAGTGGTAGGGGAAAACCTAGAATAAACATTGCTCTAAAGTAATATGTTTGTTATTTGTCTGCTTACTTTTTTAAAAATGTACTAAACCTGAACTGGAACTTGACCTCCCTAATGCACAATTGGCTGAGTGAGATTTCGCAACAATACACTGCTGAGGGTACTACAATACCACAGGAATTTGTTGCAATGTCTTGCCAAAGTGTTTTGTCTATTGCTATGATTTTTAGCTTGATTTATTTTCATTCTACGTTGGGTAGATACCTTCAATTTGACATATATACAATAGGTTTCCCTTGCTGCCCTTCCCTGCACTTTACTTCTATGGAGTCATGTTCTCCAGAGTAACTTGTATAGGAAGCAAACAACCCATTCTGCAAATCTGCTTAAATTATTTCAATTGCCAACTTTATATTTTATCAGCAATTGTGACTAAAATTATTAGTTGACTGTAGCAACCATTCTCATTAAAATATGAAAAGCTGTTCTAAAAGTTCATAACAAGCATAATAAAACAATCATATGAAAATGAGCAGAATAATACAGCTATTAAAATAAAAGTAACTAAAGCAACAGAGGTAACATTAATATTAAAAAGTAGCCCAATAAAAAAGGATTCAGACCCATTATTATTTGCAGTATGCCGTGTCCTCACACTGTGGAGTACCAAATAGTAACATCCCCACAGATAAATTGAGACAATTTTGTCATATCAATCAGTAGAGATGGCAGGGACCTTGGAGGTCTTCTAGTCTAGTCCTCTACTCAAGCAAGAAATCGTATACCGTTTCTGATGGTCCAGTCTTTTCTTAAAAACTTCCAGTGATGAAACACCCACAAATTCTGAAGGCAAAGCTATTCCACTGGTTAATTGTTAGCTCCAGGTTGCTTCTCTCCTTGATTAGTTTCCATCCATTGCTTCTTATCTTGTCTTCTGGTACTTTGGAAAATAAGTTGACCCCCCTCTTCTTTGTGTCAGCCCCTCAAATACTGCAATCATGGCACCCCTATTCCTTCTTTTCTCCAGAATGGCCAAACCCAAATCCTGCAACTGTTCTTTATACGGTTTTCTCTCCAGGCCATCATACAGTTAGTAACCCACAGAAACAGCACTGTTCTAATTTAGTTAATTCGTTTATTTGTCAAACGAAAATTACAAATTCAAACAAAGAAAATAATACATTGAAAATGTGACAGGGACAATAGGCACCCCAATGCACCTGCGCACACCGCCTTGGGGACCTCTTAAATATGGAGTGAGGTCCACAGAAGTTAAGTTAGAATTAAAGCTGTGAAAGTTAATATCTGAGAGAACTTTATTTTTAACTATATTTTAATCATTTGACAAATCATCAGAGGAAATATAGATAGCCTTCTGTTTATGACCACAGTCAGGTCACTCACTGGCAATGCATTCGTGAAGATCACATCACTTAGCAGTCGCAATCCCGGCAATGTCCATTGCAGTCATTAAGTGAACTTTACTGGTTGTTAGTGGAGGATCCACCCCAATCTAAGCCATTGGTCCCTCCCAGCTCAGAGCCTCAGCAAGATAAGGGATTGCCTCCAAATCCCTCTACCTATCTCTTCCTCCTATCTCTGTCCTTTTGGCTTCCTTGCCTCCTATCTTGTGGAGCAGCAAACAGCCCCAGAATTGCACTGCTCCACAACTGTTTGCCACACTCTACCACGTGCCCCAGCCCAGTCCCATCACCTCCCTTCCCTGCACTCTGAGTTCCTGGCCACCCAGTCCATAAATTGACCCAGCTATCATTAAAAGCCACAAAATTTAACCTGAGAACAGAGATAGGCGATTGATTTTTCCACACTTTGATGCATATTCTTGTAGGAATTAATCCAATGAAGATTCTCTCTCTTTCTGATATTTGCTCCCCTCACCTCCTTTCTTCTCTGCTGATTCCCCCCCCCTCTCTTTCTGATACCCTGTTTATGTTCGCTTTTCCTTTCTCATGTAACAGGCTCCCTTCAGCCAGGATTCTGCTTTTGGCCAGAAATCTGTTTCTTTTTGCCAGTGGCTTTTCAAATTAGGTTGAAAGACAAATTAGCTTGTACAAGTTCCATTGGCAAGCTTGGGCAAGAGGGTTATTCTCACGTTCTTAGTCTCATTTATAAAGAAAAATCATTTATTTGAGATGATTCCTTCCTTTTAGCACAGGCCTTTTAAGAAAGACTACACAACAAAGACGGCTGATGATGCTAGAACTTTTTTTTGTACAAAAAAACACAACTGCAATTACTGGTAACAGACATAGTAGCCAAGGTAGGTTTGGGATCAAATGTTGAATAAATCTTTGAATAAGAGTGTAATAGTTTGAGCAAATCCAGGAAAAGATTAATTCGGGGGTGGGAGAGCAGCTGAAGGCTGGGAGGCTACACAAATATTTAGAAAGTATTCAACATGTGGAGGTTAGCTCAACACTTGCTTTTATTTAAGAACTGAATAAACATGTACAAACATTGCAACATCTGACTTCTTGTGACACCAAGGGCAACTGTCTACTGCAGCTGCATTCCCTTTCCTAAAAAACACTATTGTGTTTCTTTTCAAGACTGCACAATTCTTCAGTGTGCAGGAACATGTTAAATCCTTGGACAGAGGGAGAACAATGTGGCTTCATGGATGAATACCTGCAAGCAGAACAGCCTAATGTAAATTAAAGGAATCTGACTTGTGGATTAGAAAAGACTTGAGTTGGGATCTTGAATGCACTTTGTTTATGCTCACAGCCAATTTTCTAGTAATAATGATTTCTGTGTTGGAAAGCAAATATTTGAGACCAATTATTGAAATCCATTTTACATTGTTAGGTGCCATCACATTGCATCTGCCTGCTGGTGATTGTGTTGCAAATGTACTCAACACATTTCCAGGGCCAATTTGCAGATCTTTCAATACGTTTTCCACTCACTCACCTAATTTGTTGCCTTTCTCCACTTTGCTTAACCTTGCCAACTTTAGTTATTTCTTGTAGTCATCAGCTGCTCATGTCACATGCCCAAGTTCTTTTAGCTTCTGTTTGCTATTCATCTCCTCAAAAGAGCATTTATTTCATTCAGGACATTGTAGTCCATGGTACCCTTTATATCCATGTTCAAATTCATAACCTCCAAAAGGCAAACTATGGAGATTCTCAGTCATCCAGGTCATGGTTGTCTCAAAGATGTTTTTTCAAAAGGCAACTGGACTTTCTTTGTTTTTCCTTGAAGATGTTTCGCTTCTCACCCAAGAAGATTCTTTAGTTTGAAGAAGCTACTTGGATGAGAAGAGAAACATCTTCAAGGAAAAATGAAGGAAGTCCAGATGCCTTTTGAAGAAGCATCTTTGGGATTCCAAAGGGCATTTTTTCCCCTCCCTTTTGCTCAGTACCTAGATTTCACGGTCAGTCATCATCACTGGAAAAAAATATTGCTTTAACTTTTCTGACCTATGTTGTTAAAAAAATATCCCCATGGTTTTTGAGCTTATGTATATTTGTCACTGTCCTCTTCCATAAGATTGATGTCATGTTTATTTCTCCATCTTTATCTTCAAACTGAAGAAAGCACAACTACCACCTTCATTTCTTAACCACCAGCTGTGAATTCACTAAGCATTTATGTCAACATTGTACTTTTCTTCTTCTTTTTTTAGCTTCAGTCTCAATTTTTCACTTTCTGTTTTTGCTTTCATAACCAACTCTCCTAAATCTTTACTTTCAGGTAATAAAATCTTGTCTGCCTTATCTCAGTTTATAACTGTTTCACCTTCCAATTTGTATTTCAGCTGTCTTTCTTATAATCGACTCACTGCACATACTGTATTATACAGCTTTGAGAACAATATGCATTCTTCTCTTTCTCTGTTCATTATTCTGACTCCTAGCTTCTTCACAGTTCTTACAGTTGCTTCTTGTTCGTTGCAAAGATATGATCTACCCCTTCAAAGGACTTGCTAAAGTCAATAATGCAAAGGAAAAGCTGCTATTTCATGATGTTCATCTCTCCATTAACCATTTTATATTAGCTGTCTAATTTGCTAAATTATATAATGATCAGTGAACAGGCAGCCTTTAAAGAGAGAATTGAAATTTTCGTGCAATATTTTCAATTAACACTAGTAGCACTTTTAGATGAAACTTTGAAGTATTATGCATGAAATTCTACAAGAAATTAGAGAAGATAATGACATCTTCTGTTGATAACCCTTATGTATCCTGACTATTTCTTTCAATTTTCCTGGAGAAAAAACTCTATCTATGTGGTGCATATTCAAATAAATTCTTCCAATTTACTTTTTTCTTGATCTCTCCAAATAAAAAGCTACTTAAGGGTGAAAATATTCACAGAGCCTTAATTGGAAAGGAGAAGGTGAAGGGTGGGTAGATAAAATGAACAACTACAGTGGACCCAGAGATGTAGATATATTATCACTTTATTGTATTTATTACACTAAGTTTAATCTATTAAAATATAAACCTCAGAATGGTTTTAGTATTTTGGGTTTCTCCTTCTGCTCTGTTTGCTGGCTACTGATTTCAGTGAAGAGAAAGAAAATTCCATTTACAATTACATTTTTATGCAATAGCATAAAAATAAAGGAACAGGGCGGGATAAATAAACATTCTGCTCATGTCCTTTAAGAGTGTAAAACAGACTCTTAAATTTATCCTTAATTGAAGAAAGCTTTGGATCAATGCCACCTGCCTTGTCTCTTTAGTCTTTTTTCCATGCTATGTCTTACACATGGGTTCTTCCAAAAATGTTTTAGTATCGTGCAAGATGCACTCAACTCTTAATCTTCATGCCTAGGTTGGTAGGAGTTTGGATAACCCACCAAGGTGCTTTTAATTCATTCCTAGCAGAGAGAGGAATACTACTGATTGGAAGGGGTTTTCACATGCCTGAGGTAGAAATTAACACTGTTACTGGAACTGGAACTAGTTTCACCTCTTCTTGGTTTTGGTGTTGCGAATTGTGCACAGCCCCTCAAGTGCTATCTTCTGCCATGACCAGATTTACTCTACTTTCCACTGGCCCATTCAAGATTGCGACCGGGAGGAAGAGAAAGACAAGCCTAAGGATGAAATATTTCTACTATGTTGAGAATCTGTGTAGGAGAAAAACAACAAAGGGGAAAGCAGGAGGGGGGGGGAAATGCTTCTATAGTTTCCCCTCAAATGTGCATATTCAGCTCATTCTCTTCATAACTGAATAGGCAATAAAGGCAGCTTAAGCTGCAGCCACTGATTGCAGGAAAACTCAGCTTGATGAGTAGCTCTGAAGGCTGCTGTTTGTACTGAAACAATTGGGAAGTGTGTGAATTTCCTTTAACACACTCTAAAGTAATGAACATTAACTTACTGCCACAGCCAAATTGAATTTGAATACAGCCAATGTGCCTATATTTTGATTTGTAAATAACTGCTGGTTGTGTTGCACAGATATGGCAGCAAAAAGGGAAAAAAAAGCCTCACAGCAATGAGACAGCAACAATGTGGCATCCATTAGCCAGATGAACAACTGTCATGTGGACAAATTGCCATATTACATTGAACAGAGACAGATCAAGGCGCTTAGATCTGGGCTACCAAAATACAGACAGACAACAGAGGGCAGGAACAAGCTACACAAAACTCTCTGATGGCTAATTGTCATCTGATATTGTCCAGCTTAGAAATTATTCTTCTTGTGCCATATCTGTTATCAGACGTTGGCGATCATCTTGGCGATCCTGTTTTTGATCAGCAGCCTCACGAAAAAGTGCTGCTGAGTTTTGTCCAAACCAATCCCTTAGATTTTGAAGCTTAGAACTGCTTATCTCATTTAATTATTCAAGTAGTGAAGATCACACCACCGATTTCCCCTGTTAGTTATTATCCTTAGTGAGTTGTTGAGTGTAACCCAAGGGAAGAAAGTTGATTTTCTGTTGCGATTTTAAAAAAAAAAAATCAACCCAGTAATCTTGAATAATATCACTGGGAATGAGCAAGGGCAGACTTTTTCTTAGCAACATTCCTTCAAGAGGATGGGAAGAAACCAGTGATCTGCAATATGTTTAGCGGAAGCGGGATGTGTTGTCCTTTTTCTCTTCCTTCGAGCATTATTGCTGGAAATTAGTGGGAAGGAAATAAAACAGAAGCATCTGCAAGTTTCTCAATATGGAACTTATGTACGATAGACAGTGATGTGTATGAAAGACTGGAAATTGTGTATACAGATGTGCAGCAAATCTGGCAATATGGGTGGGCTTCCAAGGCTGAAATTGTGGCTCATTCATACTTTAGGAGACCATTTTATATCTGCTTTGGAATTGTTTTTAATGTTGAAAAAGAGGTACGGAAATTTCTATAAATAAAATATATACAATCATGTGTAGAGGCATAAATATGTAAATTACTGCACTGTGAACATTTTTTCCTGAGAGAGACAGAACTTTTGAAATACTAACTTGACAAGAGAAAATAATAATTTTCTTGTTAGTAATCTTAAATACAAATAAATAATTACATCCATATGAATCTACATCCTCTTCTCACATATGCACATGTAGACACATCACTGTGAGATATTTTATTTGCTTGTACTTAAGAGCTGTGGCAAGACAGTGATAATATTGTGATAATATCGTTAGACATCCAGGATTAACTGCAAGTTGATACTTTAAGGTTACCTTTTCCAACCTCCTGCTCTCCAGATGTTTTGGATAAAAACTCCCATCATCCTTAGCCAAAAGCTTTGCTGAATGGGATGGATTAGAGTTTATTCCACAACATGGAGAAAAAGTCTGCAGATTTAAGGAAAATGTGTAGATTTTTAGATATTGATGGGAAGATGGAGGTCTTTTTTGGACATCCAGTTCTAACCAGATGTTCAAAGTAAATCTAAAAAAGAAATCTCAGAATCCCAGATCCATTAATAAAAAAGGAGTCTGCTGTTGCTGGACTTCAATTCTACCTTATATCCCCCAGGAGTGTTTTATTGTTAATACTGTGAATCCACAAAGCACAGAAAAAGTCCCAAAGTTAAACATGGTAAGATAATCTTTGTGCCTGCACATATAAGAAAGCACATTAATCCTTTTATAAAGTTCAGCCTGTAAGTAGATGAAACAGGCTTTCCTTGCTTGCTATTCCAGCTTCAAAACATCTTCCAGAAATTAGTTTGTTCCCCTTTCCATCTCCTCCAAAACACATATGCTTTCATTTCATTGCAGTGTTGTTCAGATGTTAAGCTAACGAGAGACTTTTCTCTCTTTTTTCAAAATTTTTCATATATTTAGTCTAAAAACCAAGCTTTGTGACTATGAAGCTGACACATTATTTCTCCAAGAGTACTGAAGGAAGTACTATTATTGCTTTGGGGAAGATAATTTATCAGCATCCATTAGACAACCTGCATTTTTTTTTAAAAAAAATAGACTTTGGGCCAAAGCAGAAAGAAAATCTATGATCTTGTGAAAAAAAAATAATAGGTGGTTTTTAAAGGAGTCCTTTAAAACAAGGTCTGTTTCTTAGAAACTCTCCTTTTATTATTCTTTTGCAAATGGCTTGATCCTTGATTGAATTATATTGTAAGTATTATGTATGTAAAATGCTGGTGCTTGCCCTAACATTTTATTGAAATTACTTGCACTCACTGGTAAAACTGGACACCCAGATTAGGTCATGTGATATTCTGATAGTGTCAGGCCGAAACCCAAAGAGTTCCAGTCGAATCCAGTTCTTTATTTGCTTACATTTAATAGAATTTTGCCAAAGCTATAACTTTCTAACCTAATAGATATTGTCTGAGAACATCTATGTTGTGGGTACCCTGAATCTTTTCCTGTCTCCCAAGGGTTTCTTGCCTAAGCAGGGAATTGGACTAGAAGACCTCCAAGGTCCCTTCCAACATTATTATTGTTGTTGTTGTTGTTTTAATCTTATTTTAGATTCCTCCACCCTGGGAAGCTATAGTGCTATTGCCAACATCTCCCCCCCCCCGCCCATTCCTTCAGCTGCACATACCATCACAGATCATATCCCTTGTATCAGATAGCCCTTAATTAACTA
Organism: Bothrops alternatus; assembly: GCA_034064705.1. Classification (NCBI taxonomy): domain Eukaryota; kingdom Metazoa; phylum Chordata; class Lepidosauria; order Squamata; family Viperidae; genus Bothrops; species Bothrops alternatus. The sequence goes on along the minus strand of JARGCV010000039.1, from coordinate 5,154,000 downwards.
GGGTCAACCCTATGATTCATTCTTTGAGATAAGAAGCATCTGTACCCAAGAAAAGCAATAATGTTGAGCTTTTAAAAGGTGATAGTTGAATAGATAGATGATTCTGTGTTAATATGTATAGAATTGCAGTGCATCTCTTCGCTTCGTTAAAGCAGCTTGACATTTTTCAGGCTTTAACCCGAGCCTCAAATTCCATCCAGTGCAGAGAGAAAGGAAGATGATCTTGATGAAAACATGTAGGAAGCGTTACCAACACAAAAGGAGCTGATTTTTTTTTAAAAAAAAATCCAGAACAACAAGTTAAGATTTGGAAGAGATTCAGGCAGATGCCTCCCTAATTCAGCACAACCTGATTTGCAAGATTCTGTTATTATAGCCAATCTTAACAAAAGTAGTCCATCAGGTCTTTCTCATTTGAATTCCGAGGTCTAGTTTCCATAATCAGCAAAAAGTGATTTTAGTAGCCTTGGAGAAATATCAGCACAACATGAAATATATTGTGTTCTTTTTTTAACCTAAAGAATGGAACAGATAGTATATTCAATTGGCCTTGTCAGTACCGCTTCAGGGTGTTTAAAATATGAAAGGCTTAACATTCTTATCTTATTCATCTTCTCAATTGCTCTATGTTATTTGTTTAAACAAAATATTAAATGGAAACAGAGGAGATTTGGAAGTCTTGGGTTCATGGATCATTTTAACATAAGCAGAGAGAAAGATTGAGGGTAACATATTGTCTGTTGTGCATCTGTTCACAGGGGTGAGCAAAGCCAGAACAGCGCCTCCTGGTGGTTTCCAAATTTATTAAGTGGCAAATTATCCACTTTTCTGTGGTTTCCTATACTGTCTTCTGAAACTTTGCTAGAGTCTGCTTGATGCCTATTAGAATCCTTATTTATTGGTATTTAACAGATATTTTGCAGTTTTGCCATGAAAAGTGATATCTGAGGACCCAATGAGCAATGTGTCAAATTTTTTTGTCATTACTTTCCCATCAGGGAAGTTCTCTGCAAATCAAATTCAATATTTATCATTTGGGTGTAATTGTATAGCACATCTATAGTGAAATAAAATGTTCCCTTACTTATTTGGAATGCATTTAGCTGGAAGTTTTACCACGGATAGTGTTTAAAATGTCAACCCTGTGTCTTTAGGGTGACTAATACATTCCTTGGTAGCTTCAAAGTTCTAGATTATATTTATTTTAATTTAAATAATGAATAAGAAGCTAGTATAGGACATATTTCAAGCAATGGAATGCGAATAGACCTTCTTTAGCAATTGTTTCATTTAGCAACCATTCAGTTACAACACTGATGAAAAGTAACTTTGTAAACAATACCTGCATTTACGACCATTGCAGGCCTGTAAAGCAAACAAGAGTTGAAGCAAGATTATAAGCACGACCCTGGTTTCATTTAGCAATTGCTTTGCTTAATGACCAAGTCACGAGTCTCAAATGTGGTCACTTAATAAGGACCCCAGATGCATTTTTGCAAAATAAATGGCGGAGGGCTGCAATCCAGTGCTTTTTTTTGCCTTTTGGATATGGCTGTTTTGATGGAACATAGTCACCATGGCAACCATTGGAGAATATATTTTCAAAATTCCAAATGCGTGCAATGGTTCAAAAAGATTGAGGAAGCTTATAACAGAAGCAAATATAAACAGTGAAATATATAAGCATTGTTTCTTGTATAGTGAAACCATTTGTTTTTTGTTTTAAAGTTTATACAATATAGCTTGCAAATGTGGAAAATATCTCAGTCTTAAAATGATATAGGTGTATGACAGAGGGGCGTGGCTGCCTCAGGGTCGAAATAGCCTTGTTAAGAGGCTCTGCGACACAGGACCTGTAAAGCCGCCAAAGCAGTGCAAACCAGCTGTTTTTCGTGGCGAAAAAACCCCTCCTCGGTAGGAGTAGGGGTGAAGAGCTGTGAGTGAGGGTTGAGATCTTCTGAAAGCCCCCCGAAAAAACACTCGGGGGGGAGAAAGAAGATTCCCTGTAAGCTCACAATAGCTCCAGCCTGGGGCAGTATCTGTCAGCTGACAGACCAAGACGCTGAGACCAGCTACCACCCGAGGAACACATCTCAAAGAAGCACAGAGATTGACAGACTGAACGCAGGAGCTTAAAAAGCAAGTATTTCTTATATTTTACCTCAGATCAAATACGTTCACGTTGAACAGAAGGCACCCAAGATGGCAACCACTCTTAATTTAAAGGGATAGGCACCGGAAGAGAAAGGCGGAAGAGAAACTGTAATGCGAAAGAGACCTCTAGAGGGCAGCAAAGACGCATAACTTAAAACCTTTGCAAAATAAACCTAAGGAAGAGAAACTGTAATGCGAAATAGACCTCTAGAGGGCACCAGAGACACATAACTTAAAAACGTTGCAGAATAAACCTAAGGATGTATGCAAGCTCCCCAGAGATGATGAGGAAGGAATTAAAAGATGAAATATCAACAATTTTTGAAAAAATGAGGAGAAAGATGGACATGATAATAGACACGTATGCAAACACATGGGAGGGAAGGATGGAAGCGCTGGAGGTAGTGGAACAAAGCGGAGAAATGGAGAAAATGGTGGAAAATCAAAGCAAAGCAGTTATTGAGGACTTGGACCAAACTGGAGAAACGTACAGTGGGGAAATGAGAGAAGATACTGGGAGAAATTCGAAGAGAGTCTGGGAAGGAGTTGAAGAAAAGATGGAAGAGGTGGAGAGACAAGAAGATTTGAAAAGAATTGTTATAAAAGCATGGGGAAAATATCTAGGAGAAGAGGCTAAAAATTTCTCTTGGCAAACTGACAGAATCCATAGAGCATGGCTTATATGGAACAAGGGACATTGCAAGCAATAAAGAGTGACTTATTACGTGGAAGGGAAGCTGTGCTATGGAAAGCCACCTGGCAGAGGAAGAAACCTAGAATTCGTCTGAAATGAAGAGAAACTTAATATTTTATGCAAGGAATTAAAGGCAAAGAATTATGGACTGATTTAAGGACTAAGTGCAAGAGCAAAAGACATGAGAGGGTGATTAATGGAAGATGTATATTAACTAGACTAGGAATGTACGGTTGAAGGGAGGGGTGCAATGACATGATACCGTGTTTCCCCTAAAGCAAGACAGGGTCACAATTTCTTTTTATCCCCAAAAGCCCCACTATGTCTTACTTTCGGGGTACGGCTTATATTGATTGGAAAACAATTGTCAGTTTTATTTTAAGTATTTTAAGTATATTAAGTATTTTAAGTATTTTAAGTATTTAAGTATTTTAAGCAGGAGGCGGAAGTGGGCAGGAGTAATATGTCTTACTTTCGTGGTACGGCTTATATTAGCCGACCCCCTGAAAACCCCGATACGTCTTACAATCGGGGGTGTCTTACTATCGGGGAAACACGGTAATTATTAACTTTAGAAAGAAGACTTGTTTGTGTGATGTACAATGGATAGATTTGAAAAGAAGTGAAACTTAAAATTTATAAAATGTAGTTGGCTTATAGTTGGACTTTGATATACGGAGTGAAGAAGGTCTACAAATTTGAAATGATTGTATTAAGCTGAATGGCTTTAACTTGAATTTTTTCTTTGTTTGCATGTACAAATGGATATCTAATAATAATAATAATAAAAAAAATAAAAAAATAAAAAAATGATATAGGTGTACTTCAAATCTTGTCAGCTATTACCTCCAGAAGTAGAATCACTGCAACCAGAAGTGACTTATGAAATCTACTTCACCAAATGTTTCAAATGCCCAAGCCATCGGTTTCCATTGAGCTCTCTGAATCTCATATGGATGTTCTATACTATATCCAGTTTTTTTTTCAGATAATATAAAATTCCAAAATTGACAAGCAAACTTTGTCTATAGACAGACAAAGTTGCATCTTACAGAAATGGAATGTGTATGTTATTTAGGAAACTGCTTTGGAACAAATCTGAGCAATAGATCAATGCTTAAATAAATACACCAACTTTTACTTGTTAAACTTTGGGAAATTCTTGAGAAATCCATAAATAGAACACAAAGGACCCTTATTTCTAAAAGATCCTATAAATAATCTTTTATTTAGAATGATTTTTCTGAACTGTGCTATGACTAAAAAAAAAACAACCCCAATTGCAATTTTGACTTACAGTAAGCCTACACATTGTAATAACGGTTTCACCGTTAAGAGTTAAGTATGAAAGATATTATTCTAACAGATGCAATTTTTCCAACATGTCTGATTTTTGTTTTATAGTTTATCACATCAATCACAAGTGCTTTCTTCTTATGACTTTGGCCATGTTGCAACAGTAATAGTAATGGTCTGACATCTACATGTCATGTGTATCAAGACAATATAAAAGGTTTTTTAAATATATATATAGATCAGAAAATGGAAAGAGAATTATTCCCAATTAGTTATAAGTGGGAAATGAATGCCATGTGTAATGATGTAAACATTGGCATGGGTTGGTTTTCTAAGAGGCAGAGGCTCATTCTTGCTTAACTTTTCATCTGTCTTCATTTGTTCATGTTATTATGTCAGAAATCTCTCTAAATCCAAATCAAATATCCTTCCTTCCCCTCTCTTCACAGAATGAAAACAAATTTACACTTGGGAAGACTGCATCAGTCAAAAGGTTGGCCTACGTTCTGCATACATTCGATTCTTAGCCTCATCATTTAAAAACAAAAGAATTAAAATGTTTGGAGCAATTTAAATTAGCCATGCAACTAACTTTAGGCATTACTAATAGCTAACTTTGGGGCATTTTTTTTTAATGAACAAAGTGTTTTGGGGGCAAGTACTATAGTTTAAAACAGACTGAGACTATTCACATCCGGATTTGTTTAGCCCAAAGAGGAAGAATCACAAACCAAAAATACATTGTAGTTAGGAAAAGAATAAGCCAGAAATCTCAATTTACATGTAACAATAAACCAAAGAAAGGGATTCTTGGTTCATTTAACTATTTCTCCTGGCAGGAGGACCTGTGAGAGTAATCAAACATGGCGGGACACTTTGCCTATGGTTTCTGATTCAGAAATGTCAGCAGAAGAATAACTAATTGAAGTTGGAAGAATTTCAAGGAAGGATTAAGACAAGGGAGTTAAGTGAATAGTCCTTCCTAGGCTCACTTCTTCTTTTTCTTGCAAATAACATTTCCCTTGATTGGGTTAACCACTCCTGCTGAATTTCAGAAAATGGGAGGAAGCTTATTTGCGTGGGTCAGTTGGTAAGTATACAACCACTTTGTTCCATTTGCAGGGTAGAATCCATATACAGAATCCAAGCAAAACTGTCTCATCAGTTCTCTTCATTGATAAAATTACTTTCAGCCCACAGTAAAAAAATTACAGTAAAGGTTATCTTATCTTATCTTATCTTATCTTATCTTATCTTATCTTATCTTATCTTATCTTATCTTATCTTATCTTATCTTATCTTATCTTATCTTATCTTATCTTATCTTATCTTATAACATTGATGACAAGAGAGCTAGAGTAAGTATTACTGAAAAAAAAGTGCAAGAACATGGATTTTTAGTTTTACATAGCCTTTATTAATTAGGGACTCCTTAGAAATGGAAAAAGGAAATGAGCGTCCATCCTAAGATAAATTAATTGAATAAATGATACATTACATTTTTTCTTCTGTATAAAGACACTTTCTAAAGGCCATTTCAGTTGAATATACAATGACACAAAATGAATAAATAGCAACTCAGACGGTACTATAGTTGTTGGTTTCCTTATGGAGGATATTATCAATGCATTTGAATTATTATCTCACAATTGCATAGGATGACCCAAACTATGTACAACCAACATTACACACTACGGTTCTCAGCTTAATCACATGTTATGACCATTGTGAAGAGGCAATGTTACCATAACACTTTAAGGCTACCAAAGTTCACAAAAATTACTAGCACACAGCTGGTTTAAACAATTAATATAAGTTTGTGTCACAAATGTCTCAGTTGACATTTGGCCCTTCGGAAAAATATATTCACATCAGAATAAGGGGAAATTCAGGATATTTTAAGTTTTGCAAGGAGCCATCATTCTTAATTGACAAATAAAATCAAGAGATCTGTTAATACAAACCACTTCCTAGTTATGATCATTATTAGGAATTATTGTCTTTGTTCTTTGCCTCTGTTCTTGTAATTCATTCCCCTCCAGCAAGAGTAACTATCCTGTTTATATGATTATGTATGCATAACTATTACTGTAAATCTGGACCTCACTATTTGCTGTAAATATTTACAGAGATATCATTAGTGAAGCCCAGCTGAGGGAACATATGTTGTTGAGATGGAACTGCAGGAAAATAACAAAAGCACAACTTCAGACATTTGGCAGGTTGTAATTTATTAAACCTTAAGCACCAGAAGAAAAGCTCAGATACTGGTGGAAAGAGGAAAATTTTATGAATTGTAGTGAAATATAATATTTTTCCCTCTGAAAATTATCCTGAAAATGTTTATCCCTTCAGTTCTCCATAGGAAACCCATGGGGACTCCAAAACATAGAGTGTAAATATACCTCTTATCTCATCTTTTGTGTAAATAGCCAAGCCACAAATTTTGAATGAGAACTGGGACCCACTGATTCAATGTGTTAAAGTTTACTTGAAAGGGTGTACTACCAGAATTATATTTTAAGTTTCTCTATTATTACAATGTCTGCTTTGACTTAAATGTTCTATATTCATGCCTAACTACTGAATAGAAAAACATTAAAAAAACATTTCTTTTAGCATAAATGGTCAAATGTAGCACACCAAGTATTATGGAAGAAGAGAGTATGTGTGTAAAGTGAAATAGAAGAATTAAGCAAATTGGGCTCAGGAGGAACAGACCTAAATAGCTATAAAATGTAAATAATATAGAGATATTACTGTTGAGAAAAACTGAAGGCCCAATGTCCATGGAAAGTCATCCTCCCAAATTTCCTGAGACTATAACTCTTGAGATTCTCAGCTGTCTGATCCATTTTGGCTTGGCATTCTGGATGTTATGACTCCAGCTGATCTGAAGAGCAACAGGTTAGTCAGTCCATCAGAACGGAGCTGGAAGCGACCTTGGAAGTCTTCTAGTCCAATCCGCTGCTCAAGCAGGAGATCCTATACTATTTTAGACAAGTGGCTGTCCAGTCCCTTCTTAAAGACCTCCAGTGATAAAGCACCCACAGCTTCTGAAGGCAAGCAGTTCCACTGGTTAATTGTTCTCACCGTCAGGAAGTTTTTCTTGAATTCCAGGTTGCTTCTCTCCTTGTTTAGTTTCCATTCATTATTTTTTATATTGACTTCTGGTGCTTTGGAAAATAAGTTGACCCCCTCGTCTTTATAGCAGCCCCTCAAATACTGGAAGGTTTCTGAGATAGGCTTAGTTTGTTCTCTCTGGGGTTTAGCCAGCTCCAAGGAAATAAGTGGGAGGCTTTTCATGATAGTCAAGGAGATATGGACTATGCAGCAAGGTATAAAGTTATTCCTTTGAGATACTTTTTTTTTCTGGCAATCTTGTTGTTCAGAATTTGAAAATGTGTCTCTCTGCGTGTATTCATGTTAAAATATTGTTACATTCTTTAATTCTAATTGCTCTTGTGTATTAGTGGAATCTAATATTGTAATGTAGTTCATCATTCTTCTCCAATCCTTAACATTTCTTTTATTTTTTAGTATAAAAATGTTATATTTTGGAATTGCGGCCTTCCAGTTGAACTTTGAATATGAAGAATTCTACAGAGTCTTGCATTGTTCTTATCCTTGTACTCTTACCCAACTATTTCCAACATACACATGCATAAAGAAAGAAATATAAACAGGATTATATCAATAGAAGGGTACTGTGAGAAGTTTCATATCCAAATATATTTTATTCTTTATACTGTTTCCTTCTTCCCTTAAAATATTAACAGTCTGAGAATCAGTGTCTCCACTGATTAATCAGATTAGCAAACGTCTTCACATCCTGAAATAAGTACCAGACCTAATCCACATATCAAAAGATAAGGGTCTCCAAACACAAATATAGTTAATTAAATTAAGTCTCTGAGCAGAACTGTATGTTCACAGGAATACATACCCCCCCACACACACACATATCCCTCAGCAGTAGACGCTTCCACACCCTGGACAAGCTGCCCCTATAAAAGTTTGCCACTGTACCCCACTTCTATGCAGCCTGCCCCTAAAAACAAACAGTTTTGCTTTTAGGAATAAATATTTCTTCTTTCCTCACAGCTGTCTGGATTCATTTTTATTTATTCTTGTGCAACCCTGGCTTGAATTGGACCCCAAATTATTCTTCTGGACATCATAAACATGTCTAAATCTGCAATAAAGAAAAAGTTGTGTGATAAGAGTTTTAACAGCATCTGAAGGGAGTCCAGGACAAATGATCTCCACCTCCGTTAAAAATATATATTTTCTTTTAGTTAGCTAAAGCACAAATAGATTATTATATGAGATTAAAACCAGTATTTGGAGACCAAAAACAAAGAAGGAAAGTATTTCTCTTGTTTCAGTCTTAGAGTTCATTTTGATATCTTGCCCACTCTTCCAGATTTCTATTTTATTCATGAGAGATGATCAGATAAATTCTAAACCTGCAGTTTGCAAGTTTTCTACAGCCTTTAGTTTTACAGTTCATTGGCTTGAAGAATATTTAGATTGAATAGCCGCAAAAAGCCATCTTAATTGGATTGTGTCTTTCAAAAAATGCATATTCTGCACGCTGAGAAGTTTCAGGGTTTTAACGCTGAGTGGGAAGTTCTGTCTGTCACTGGAAATATATGATTCTTTTTTTTCCCCGTTTCTAACATTTTCATGCAAGTGCAGGATCTGATCTGATCCATTGGTTGCAATAGGAATTGACCAACTAGTTTGTTGCTTGAGACAGATGTCATGGCTCCAGAGTAACTGGCCCAAAGTCACTCAGCTGGCTTCCATTATCTGAAGAAGGACCAGAACTCACAGTTTCCTGCTTTTTAGCCCATGCCTTAACCATTGGACCAAACTGGCTCTCTTGCTAGAGATATATGATATTCTCACAATATAAACATGTATATAAACATACAATGAAGGTTATCACATTAACACTCCAGAAGAGTCACTGGATACTTAGAGGAAATTGTAGAGCTACAGATTGTCATCAGAAAGCAGTCTATAACCCCCTTTAAAACCTAGTTCTAAACCGTATTGACTTTCTGCTGTATATAGACCTGGTTCAGACAAAGCTGAAATAAATAAATAAATAAAGCTATAGTTTGTTGGGGGGAAAAACATACTCTGCATAATTACTGTGGTCAACTTTATGCTATCTGGAAAATCAACCCCTCATTCTGGGTGAAGCATTGCTGATTATTTGAATACCTTCAGCTTTGCAGAAGTTAGGAAAACCTGCAATCCTTATAGAATAAAGAAAATAACCTGTAAGAAAATGCTGGAAAAGTACTGAGGTGTCAAGTGCATGTATCTCTGTCTTGAAAGAAAGCTCATTTTTGCCTCATATATCTTTCCCCATAACTCACTGGTATTTTTAACTCTTAGATTTATATTGATATGAGGTAACTAGTTTGCGCTATTTATAAGCTAATTGTCCTTATTCTAGAAAGTAATTATCCTTATTTTAAGCTATTTAAAATAATTCAAATCCCATTTTTACAAATTTTCACAGATTAGCGATTGTAGGAAATTCATAACATTTCCTTCAATTAATTGTATAATCCAATAATTTACCTATCAATTGTAATTTATCAATATATTTTGGTGTGGACTATACAAAATTATACAAAGGTTTTTTGGGTTCAAAAGGAATGATCATAACAGAAATCTATTATAATTTTTTTTCTCCTTTACTATACACCCAACAGAATTAAGCAGTATATTTTGTTTCCAGAAATGCAGAATAACTTAAACATTAAAGCTTCTCTTTTCTTCAATGGGAAAGATGATAACAGGCTTCATTTACACATATCTAGTTATATATTTAAAAGTTAACCTTCTCTTCTAGATATGTCAACAAACTAGTGCTTGGTTAACAGATATGCACTTGTGCTCCTATGGATTGATAAACACTTTATGAACGTATCTTATAGCATTTACAAATTTGGTTTGCCAATTCTGTATTTTCTCTTATTTTTTCTATAATTTGTCTGCAGTGTTTTAGGGATGTGAAATTGGGCATTCCAAATACAAAGATGCATGTAGCAGCAACTTAGCTGACCTTGGCTGAGCTAAAAAAAAATGATCAGAATTCGACCACTTTGTGAAAAACTGCCAGGAAATTCTAGGATTGAAAAACAAAACTGGGAGGTTAAAACATTGCAGAAGAAGACAGTGGAAATTCAGTTACAAAATGCTGCTGAGAAAACAAAATGGACATGTCCGTGTAGTCACCAAGATCAGTTTACTTTCAAGTTTTAAACAGTGAGAAACAAAAATTACAGCATGTGCAGCATCCTTTAGAACAGGGGTCCCTAATCCCTGGTCTGTGGACCAGCACCGGTCCGTGGCATGCCAGCAACTGGTCTGCGCAAAAAAGCGAAGCCCCATCCACAGTATGCAGACAGCATGTAAACCAATGCCCCTTATGGTCCACGGAAAAACTTTTTCCCACGGAACTGGTCGCTGGTCCCCAAAAGGTTGGGGACCACTGCTTTAGAATATAAAATTCAGAGGTAAACCTCTTAGTGATTGATTCATATTAAACAAAATTATCTCAGCTTCAAAATTCTATTTTTTTTTTGAAATATGAGTTAAAACAGCTGGGGATCCTTATATATTACTTTCACTTTGAAAACAAAATCAAGCCAATCAAAATCCAAGGTAAAAAACTGTTTTTTTTAATCCTTTCAAAATACTGCCAAAAATGAGCAGCAGTAACACTACTGGAATCAAGAAATTTGCATAGTGTGACTGTAGACCAGGCATTTCCAACCTGCAACCCACAGGCCCCATGCAGCCCTGGGCAGCTAGTAATGCAGCCCCCCACAGGTTCATAAACTTTTAGCATTACAGGTAGTCCTCAGCTTATGACCACAATTGAGTCCAACATTTCTATGGCTAAGCAAGACATTTGTTAAGTGAATTTTGCCCCATTTTTCCACCTTTCGTGCCACAGTTGTTAAGTGAATCTGGCTTCTCCATTGGCCTTGCTTGTCAGAAGGTCACAAAAAGTGATCCCATGACCCCAGGACTCTGCAACGGTCATAAATATGAGTCAGTTGCCAAGTGGCTGAATTTTGATCATGTGACCATGGGGATGCTGCAACGGTAGTAAGCTTGAAAAACAGTCACAAGTCACTTTTTTCAGTGCCATTGTAACTTTGAACAGCCACTAAACAAACTGTTGTAAGTCGGGGACAACCTGTATTATGAGGTTTATATACTTTAACTATATTATATATTCTGTATGTGGCCCAAGACAATTCCTCTTCACTCAGTGCAGCCTAGGCAAGCCAAAAGTTTGGACACCCATGACGTAGCTGGCTCAGGAATTCTGGGAGTTGAAGTCCACGAGTCATAAAAGAGCCAAGGTTGACTACCCCTGACATAGACTGAAAATTCTGATATTCACAGCCAAGTAGCTTGCAGGCCAGACTGACCACCTCAGACCAGATGGCCAGTCCACATTCCAGGTGCTTGGCATACATTCTTTCAGGTTACTCCAGATTTTCCCTCAAATGAACAGAGATATTTTGAGTTCTTTTAAACCGAAGGGAGAACCTGAGGAGGAACTTTGGAAGACTTTGCTCCTGAGGTTGGAAAAGAAGTGAGGTTTGGGTTATAAATATAAACTCATAGATTTTTTTTTTTCATTTACTTTTCCAACTGTCTAGACAGATTGCTCTTCCAGGAAGGCCAGGTCCAAATGATAAAAAGGCTTGTGTCTTCCAAATACCATTCAGTATAGTCTCATCTCAATGAAAGGTGAGTTCCCAGTTAATATGTTCCAACTCATTGATATTAATAGCCTTGTCCAGACTTAACTTTGGAATCTGACGTTAAAAATTGGTGAAACTGGGCCTCAGGAAAGCAATAGCTGAAATCTATATTCTAGTCAGAGGTAACCTATAGAGTTCATTGAAGTATCTTTCCAAGTAAGCAGGTATTGGCTTGCAATATAAATGTTTATTAATTGAAAAGCAATTCACAAAACATATTTTGGAGATTATTAAAAGGGTTCTGTTAATCCTCCATATGAAAAATCAGGCTTAAAAACTTCTTGTGGCTTTTCATTTAAGAGTTTGTGGTATTTCATGAGGATGGGGGTTTTGCCTTTGAACAACTGTAATATTACAATCTTGCTTTGATTTTCATCCAGTTAATGAAATTAAATATTTTTCCCAGGCGGCTATTGGATTTCATGGACTTCTTGCTCTGCTTTTTCATCAGTGCACACTGAATATTTCCTGATTTAAAGCATAATCAATAATAGTTTCAAACCACAAACTCAATTATAGCCTGGAGTCTTTCCTCCCTCATATGCAAAAGGAAATTAGAGTAAGACTATATTTCAGAATGGAGAAGTAAAATGTGCCTTTACTGGTTATTATAGTAGCAGTTGGATGGTCAGAATAGGATATTCCCATTTGTTGTAGGTGTCAGGCCTTAATAATTGCTTGGCAATTATTGGAGTGGGGGAACATATCATTAAACAGCAGCTGTTCATGCCAAACTTGATCTTCCTACTTTACCCCTATGTCTCTCTTTCCTCAAGCAATGCTATGAGCCTGTTTCTAGCTACTCTTCTGATTTCTCACATCTGAGATTTAAAGTTGTTGGGAAATTAACATTGTTTTCTTCAGTGAATGGAGTACTGATGCCTCAGTCAGGTGAAACTAAGCCCCAGCAGAGACTTGTCCATTAAGCAGTAAATCCTCAATCTACAATGATAGGACCAAAACCTCCTGAAGTCAAGCTCAGGATTCAGAAGGATGTATGAACATGAACTAAATGAAGAAGCAGGGAGAAAAGAAGTATCCTTTTAATATCTATGTGTCAGTTTATCCAGTGGTAGCAGGCCCCATAGGTGCTTTTTCAAAGGGCAAGTGGACTTTCTTTTTCTTGAAGAGGTTTTGCTTCTCATCCAAGAAGCTTCTTCAGTTCAGTTCAACGTTTTCATGCAAAAACAAAAAAGTCCAATTACCTTTTGGAAAAAAAACACCTTTGGGGCAACTGTGACCTGGATGACTGAGAATCTCCATAGACATTCAGCGGTAGCAGGATATTTAATCATTCAAGTTCCAGGACTGCCTCTCTTGGTCTGCTTTCCCCCTGCTCTGTGTATAATGGGTATTTTTCTCCAAAGCAGAGTTCTAAAATGGAGGAATCAAGATAATATCCCAAGGGTTTCAGAATTAGAGGTAATTTTCTTAAAAGTGGGCTGAAAATGATGCAATGCTAAACATTTCATGCAAGCTGAAATTTTGTATTGCAAATCCTAAAACACAGTGCTCTAATGAAAAACAGATAGTGAAGGTATCTTCCTAACTATACAGGATTTATACATTGATGTACTTAATCTAACTTAATTCTACTTAGTCTAGACCCATGTAAATTAATAAGACATTAGTCACACTTGATTTCAGTAAAAATGATTCAAGGATAGCTCCACATGGATATTTTGGGTCCTTTCACCATTTGTCTCGCAACAGGTAGAAACCATGATAGAAAAAAAAAGCTATAAGTAACCTACAAAATACTGTATTGGCAGAAGCCTTTTATCTGGTTTTTAAACCATTGTGTTGTTATCTTTAATTCCAGAGATTTTTCCCCCAATTCTATAGAAAGAGTTTAGGAAGCTTTTGAATAAATTTTCCTGATAAATTATAAACATGTCTAAACTATGCCAAGTATCTTTCCTTTTTAATTGGTCCAATCACACACATATCTTCAACATCTTTTTAGAACCTGAACATTTATTTATTTAATCTGAAGTGGTGGTGAGCTGTATGGGAGTGTTCTGTGATGCCTTATATCAGAAAGCTTCTGAGGCATGGCGGCTTTAGAGATATCAGGTTTTTAAAGGTGAAGTGTTGAAAATAATTTGGAAATAGTTGACTCATATATCAAGCCATTTCTGAATAATGCCAATAAAGGCCTTGTCAAGTTTCCACCATCTGTAGCAGTTCAGATGTTTTCCCCCCTACTTGGGTGATTTATTTCAGCACAATAGCTCCCAGGTCATCAGCTGCTTAAGTACTTATGGAGAAAACCAAGATGTTTTTCATGGTGTTCACCACAGATCCCACTTTGCCTCCAAAAGAAACATATTGAGAGATTTGAATCGGGTAATAAATCAAAAGCATTTTAGTTCTACAGTTAAACTTAAGGTGACAGATAATTATGGTAAATAATTATAGCTGAAGATTTAAATCAAGTTTTAGATCCTTTATTAGATTACACTGCTTCTCCCCTGCAAAATTTAAATGCCCATACATGGGAAGTATTAAAAGCTTATTTGTTAGAATTTAATTTGGTGAGCATAAATCAACTTTTATATACATCTCAATTAAACAAATTTCAGTTGTCAATTAGTTTTTCTTTCTTTTTTAAATATTTTGCTGTTAAAAAAATAAAACTGTACTTTTAGTATATAGTAAAGTAATAGTAATAGTATATATACTATTGTGGTATCTGACCATACTTTAATAATATTATTAATTACTTTAAGGGAAAGGCTTTGCTTTTTCTGAAGATGGAATTTGAATATATTATTAAAGGAGTTGACAGTATAAAGCAGAGGAAAAGTGTAAGTATTTAATAAATACATAACAATTTAATAAAAAGTTCATTTTTGATCTACATCATGGTAGTTTGGTAGGTAGATGGATAGATAAACACACATTCTACAAATTCTAGATAATAGTTTTAAAGCATGCATGCATTCTATTATTGCAAAGTCTTTATTGAATTATTGAAATTACTGGCCTCAAATACACACAACTCATCATCAAGTTTTTTTTGCAACCCAGATAAGGGTACGCAGCTACAAATACTAGAACGAGAGAAGTTTGGGGCTATCAATAAACTGCAAAGCATTCTGGGAGGCTCCTGATTCAGTTTATAGGTACTGCCCTGTCCATGGTGTATTTATTTATTTACCACATTTATATAGCCACCATCTTTTAACAAACTCTGGGTGACTCCCACAAAATAGTCCAAGGAATCTGGACTAAGTGGCAAAGGATGTTTATCATGGCACATCCATCACCTCTTAATGGAAATTTGCTGCGTGCTATAGGCTAAACTTTTTCACACTAGTGATATGTAACAATGCTGTCTTTATGGACCAACTTTGTGAAAAAAGAGTGTGATAAAGCAGTCTGACTAAATAAATATATAATCCATCTATCTCTGTTTTAATACAAAATCTGTATGGAAGAGTAACGTATCACTGCAGCAATCATTAAATTTCCCTGGCAGTTCTGCTACACAACTATTTGTTGTATTTTTGAAGCTTGCAGGGAACTACCAGAACTGTACAACCTACCTTTCTCCCCCACCCCCAAGAGTTTTCTGAGATTTGTGGAACTGGAAAGTAAAAAAAAAAAGTTTCCAGTTCATTATCCTGTTTTAATTCATTGCATTCAACTCAATCTGGTGAATGCTAGAAGTAATAAAATCCCTACTGAATCCATAGATCTTATCCAAAGTAAGTCCAAAATGCTTTTAATTCAGAGTGAAGTCTTAAGGAAGAAAGCAAAAATTATCTTTATTCCCTTGACATTAGAAATTTAAATCAGTGAAAAATGCCTGCTTCCTATATGTGGCAATGTTCAGCATCACCACAAGAAAGTTTTAAGAAATCAATAATTTTTTTGGTCTGTCTAGTTTTAGTTTTCCAGTTTTTGTTTTCACAGATGGAGTCTCAGGAAAGTGATACCAACATGATGTTATGGTTTGTAAAACCACAGAAGGTTCAGCTACTGGTGATGACTTCAGGGTCAAAACATTTTTAATGTATTGATTGTATTTATTTATTTTGCAATATGGCACCAGGATTATTTATCTAGGTTCTTATCTATGAATAACAGGAGGACGTTTTAAGTCTGGCTGATATCTGCTAAGCAACATTATTGTTTGCATAGAGTGCAATGATCACTCAGTATGAGGGAACAGAAAATTTGGTGGACATAATCCAACCAAATCTAACACAGTTAACTGCCTTCCCAAGCAGTCTTTCTGCTAATTCATGCTGCATAACCACTATTTCTTTCACAGCTTTGATTCAGCCACAAAATGAAGAGCAACACCAAGAAATGATTTTACGGAAATTGAGTGGTTGAGAAGAAAAGGTTTAACTACAGTATACAATCCCCCCCCCACACAGACACTACAGTTAGGATGTAGTTTATTAAATCAAGAAACATACTACCGGTACTAGCTGACTTCAGTTTTGGCAACACAGGCCCTCAGTCTTGGACTACATGATATCTGATGATTAGTTGATGGGAATTGGAGTCTTATAACAAACAACAATAAGCAATAAATATATATATATGACATTCCACCTATTCTATGTGCTATATGTAACACATAACACCAAGAGCTAATGCATAACACTTCAACTTTGCCCCAAGTCTTTTCTTTTATTGAAGAAAAAGTTGTTTGCTAAGACAACCTTAATATGGAATGAAGATTTGATTTAGTTACTGAAGCAAATGGAAACTGATAAATCAATCTTTGTGAAACTGGCACCTTTCAGAGTTTGCAACTCCAAACATTCCTTGCTAAGATGATCAATGGCCACAATAACTATTGATTAGGAAAACTCCATATTTCAGGAAGGAAGGGAGGGAGGGAGGGAGGGAGACAGGGAGGGAGGGAGGAAGGAAGGAAGGAAGGAAGGAAGGAAGGAAGGAAGGAAGGAAGGAAGGAAGGAAGGAAGGAAGGAAGGAAGTTCAGAAATAGACAACCAATGAATATTAGCCATTGACGCAATTGGGACTCAACATATTTTATCAGTGCATCAGATTATCACTTTTCAATATATTCAGTCTTGGATTTTTCATATGCAAATTACCTCAAAAAAACCCCAACATTTTTTTCTTTGCAGATAACCCCTTTGCAAATTGTAATAGGAAATAATTTCATGTCTTTATTCCTTAGATTAGGTTCTTTGTGCTACCACTTTTATCCTTTATATTCAGGGCTCATATAAAATTCCAATGGTAACTTTTTCCCCCTCTTGGGTGATACATTCTATAGCTCCTTCACAATGAGGGTAGGGGAAATTTTGTTTGGTGTAAAAATAATCTTGCTGAAAATGAACTTGCAAAAGTTCATTGCCAAAGAATCATATTCGCAAGCACCTTGTGGAAGTGGTCTATAAAATGTTGAAATTTTATATTAGAACCCAATATTTTTTTTATTCACCCAATTTATTTGGCTGCCCATCTCAACAAGAGACTTTGTGTCAAGTAATGAGTGACACATTAGACAATATATAACCCAATATAATACAACACTCCTCTGTTTTACTCTGAAAAATATTCATAGGTCAAAGCTATAGGCATTCTGAAGCCTCTGGCTGTACTTTTTATATTCTGCCCTTGATCCTCAATTTGCACTTGTGTGCCTACATACATAAAAGTTTGCCTTGCATATGCCAGAATGGGACAACTCCCCAAGGTCAACTCTCCATGGCCAACTCCAATTCGGCATGGTCAACTTTCCATGGGACAACTGCCATGGGGGAGTCACTTAGTTCCTTTGATTTTTGTTGACCATGTTTTCATCAAAATTATTTTGTCTCTTGTATCAAAGGAAATAACTCCTATGGCTATTAGCTTCTGTAATACTTTGATGAATAATAAAAGGAACTATTCCTGGGTTGAATTGTCCCATGGTGAGTTGACCGCAGCAAGTTGGCCATGGGGAATTTGCTGCAGTGAGTTGTCTATGCATCTCAGGCAGGATGCTAAGTGTTGGCTACCACAATAACCATTCATGCAGTTACCTTGGCAGCCCAATAATTTACCTGTTTATTCAAAAATCAGTTTGAATATGTTGGCTGTCTTTAAATGTGTCTGTTTATAGGCAGGGTGGAAACCTATAGCTCACCAGATGGTTTTGAAAGACAGATCCTCACATTCCTCACATTTCCCCTGGAGGCTAAAGCTGCTGGGAGATGCTGTTCAGCAACAACAGGTATACTACAAATCTATTTGCCCTTCCATAGCCCCAAGAATTGCAGAAGCAAGACTATGTAACCTTTATAGTGATATTACTACACTCAATCATTGATGACTGATAACGATGTAAAAGCCAATCAAATCCACAAGGGAGAAGTGGGAAATGGAAAGCAAAAATAAAGTTTGATGATGGTCAGGGAGGGATGCTAAATCTTCCTCAAATTAATGAGTTTTAAGGGAAGCAGGAACCACTATCAGCTCTACCACTCTTTATTAAAAGCAATTAGCAAGACTAGAGGTTGGTTTTTCTATTATATATTCATAGTTTGCCATAGAAGTGCTATTTTTCTCAGCTATGAAAATAAAAAGATGCCTCATATCAACAGATTGCTGGAGCTCGCTGTTGTGCAAATGCACCATTCTCGATCCAACGCAGGTGGTGCTCGACTTACGATCACAACTGAGCCACAAAATTTCCATTGCTAAGTGAGATTTCCCCCATTTTACAACTTTCTTGCCCCAGATCTTAAGTGAATCACTGCCATTGTTAAATTAGTAACATGGTTGTAAAGTGAATCTGGCTACTCCACTGATTTTGCTTGTCAGAAGGTCGCAAAAGGGGATCACATGATCTTGGGACACATTGACAGTCATAAGTACGAAGTAGTTGCCAATTATCTGGATTTTGATCATATGATCATGGGGATGCTGTGAAAAATGGTCCTGTCACAGGACTCCAGGACCCTGCAACCGTCATAAATATGAAGCAGTTGCTAACTGTCAGAATTTCAGGTAGGACATTTTACATTTTACTGGGGGGGCGGTGTCACTGGGGTGTGAGTAATTTTGAGCAGACTACCCTGATCTAGGAAGGATAATTTCTTAGGAGGTAGTGCCTGTCTAAAGGCATGTTTGGAAATTAAAAAAAAAAGATTCTTACAGGCTGATGCTTTCTTTGTTTTGTAGCATGTGAACATCCCATGAGTCAGTTAAATCTCTTTTTAAAAGATGGCAGATAGAAATCTTACAGAATCCCTGTTCTGCAACATCAAGCATTGCCTTGCATAAATCTCACATCTATCAAATATCAGCTAAACCATGGAGCTGAAAGACTTAAAACAAGCCCTCATTGGGTGCATAAGTATACTTTTACCCTCACCCCCACATTTGTATAATCTTCATGTTTGTCCTTGGGAGACACCATTTGTGAGCTACCAGCTCTTAACATACACTTTTTATTTTTAAATAGTAGATTAACAGTACGTCCAACAGAGGTTCCAAAAACAACAGTTTTGGGCAAATATTCTGTAAAAGAAAAAAAAAAGCAGTTTCAGAAACCTTTGTAAACATTCTAGATTTAACAGCCAGAGCAAATGAGAGATGATGGTGTGAATTTTCATATCTCTTCCTGGCCTGATTGCGCCTAAAGATGGACAGAGCCATGATCAATATTGAGTCATGGGTCCTTAAAGAAACACTTAATCTTTTTCAACGTAGAGAAAAAGCACAAGGTAAACTAACACCCTCTTGGCTAAGTCTGAAATATTAAATGAATTTTGGCTGGAGAATAATAAACCGTGGGAGATGGTTTCTATTTCTCAAAGTGAGGTCTCCTCCATCACTCAGACAGCTGGCCAAGAGCATTAATGAGGCTCATTTTTGGCAGATGTAGGTCAACCCACGTAAATCAGAGCAGTAGCTGCGAGGCAAGGGAGGAGAGCAAAGGAATTGATTTCTGGGAAATAATGAAGAACTCTATTTGACCAGGAGCAAGGAATCACTGTTTTCTTGGCGTTCCTAAGAAGGAATAAAAAGCGAAACAAAACAAAACTGAAAAAATGCATGACAAACACACAGTCTATTCTATCTGTCCATTTTTTTTCGGAAGCAAGTCAGGAGGAAGTCTGGGTAAATAGGATGAATTCACAAGGGTATTTTCTGGACATTTATATATGGGGGATGTCACATCGACACATGCTCAATATTGGCATTTCCTGTTAAGTAGCATGAATTTTGTCCCATTCTATTTCGAGTATTATACAAAGTATATACTGAGCTGTGGTGGTGCAGTGGTTAGAATGCAATATTGCAGGCTAATTCTGATGACTACCAGGGGTTTGATCCTCATTGGCTCAAGGTTGACTCAGCCTTCCGTCCTTCTGAGGTCAGTAAAATGAGGACCCAGATTGTTGGGGGCAATATGCTGACTCTGTAAACCTCTTAGAGAGGCTGTAAAGCACTGTGAAGCAGTATATAAATCTAAGTGCTATTGATACATTAAAAGACTATACATTTCATGCTCTACAAGGTCTAAACACGAAGTTTGAAATGTTGCTCAAGATTGTTTTTTCTTTTTATTTTTCTGTTATCTTTCAATTATTGTTCCTGTAATATATCTGAATTTTCCTAGTCTTATCATTTGGGGCATAATGCAAGTTGTGTTTCTTATAGTTGTCTGACTATATTAATGTACTTTGAATGTTAACATTTTAAATTAGATAATTAAAAAACTTTTTCCTACAAAATGCAAAAATAGTTTATGCTTTTCCATTTTCTGTCATATATGCACATGACTTTGCTTTTTTTTCAATATGTCAAAGATTATTTGGCCTTAACAAAATTATCAGAAAGTGGGTGGGGAAAGTTTAAAGTGGCAAAATGACACCTTTACTGTCCCCAAAAGTTTTATTTGCCTACCACTTTTATATTTCCATCACATTCTTAAGATTTCCAATATTGTCAGGAGGTGATAGATGATGCTAGTGTCCTTTTCTTTTCCTGTTACAGATCTACCTCATTTGGGGTAGGAGAATTCTTGAGATAGAGGTTGTGTGTGTGTGTGTGTGTGTGTGTGTGTGTGTGTGTGTGTGTGTGTGAGAGAGAGAGAGAGAGAGAGAGAGAGAGAGAGAGAGAGAGAGAGAGAGAGAGAGGTGGGGGGAGAGGGAGAGGGAGGGGGTAGAGTAAATGTAGGATTCAATTGTAAAATGTAAAACAAGGGAAAATAAAGAGACCTGAGAAATTATTGTGCAAAGAGAGACAACACCCATCCAGTCTTTCTTAACTAAAGGAACAATGCCACATAACCCCATGAGATTTCATTTTAAAAAATCTTCAAAAAGCCTTTTTTTTGGTTAGACTCAGAATTTTTTACTCTTAATTCAGCACTAGCAAGAGGACAGCATCTTCCCAACACCTAATGCCTCTGACACTTGTGTCTGCTCATAGTCAAACTACATATTACACAGCATGTCTGTCAGTCAGTCAGTCAGTCAATTAGTCTTATAGCTTGTTGGGACCATTCTGCAGATTTTGAGAGGGGTGCACTTTTGGGGGGAAATTAACCACCTCCCCATTATTAAGATTGGGGAGAGCTCATGCCCTCAATGCCAGAGTTTACAAAAAGTAACTGGGTCTTTTTGAAAATGAATAATTGTCTATTTTGCTGAAAGAGACAGCAGGAGCTGGAAAACATCTAAACTCTTTTTTATACACACTTTATAAAAATCCTCATAAATCCTTTCTTTAAAACATAACAAGAAATTTATAAACAGCTACTAATTTTTAATCCCAACTAACTTTTAACCCCAACTAAAATAACTATTGACTATTAACCCCAACGATGAACAATTATTGCTAATCTGAATGATTATTTTGTGGTGTTAATGTTTATTTGATTTTTGTCTTGTAATAAATCATACATTAATTAATATTGTAAGCATTAAATGATTATGAATAAAGCTCTATTTATTTTAGATAAAAGTATCTTAGTGAGTGGAACACTCATGAATCAAAACCCACACTGACATGGTGTCAACATATAACTATTCTCAATTGACTTGGTGCCATTTTTCAATGTTATTTGTTTAAATAAATATATGTAAATAACATTTAATAAATTGGCCTTATGATTCTATTACAGCCCAAGGTCAGAGCAAGAACAATGCTGTTGGGACAGGGGAGTGTCAAAAAGGGAGTGGTGTCAAAAAAAAAAAGCCGAAATGGTGATTTTGCCTTTTGATTATGCATACAACATCAACACAAATAAAGAAGGGCTTCAGCTGCATAGTTGCAACTGCCATCTTGTGTTTTTTAAATTCCTTCTGAGGACGCCCCTATTGTGTGATCTTTTATGAGAGACATTCACAAAACCAGTTTTCTTAGGCTTACAAAGCCTAAAGGACAGAAGGACAAAGTTTGTTTCTACATCTTATTCTTCAACTCAGGTATAGTGAATATTGGCCTTTATACATGATACTGTAAGTTAAGACACCAGTTCAATATTCATATTTAAGCCAAACAAAGCATCATCTGCCATGTATTTTTCTTTTCTTGGCCTTTCCTCTTTATGTTAAAATATAAAACTTTCACTTTCTGCCACACAAGAACTTGAGAATATTAACTGAGGTCTTCATAATACTATATCTGTGTTGTTATACACAATCTAATGAGAACAGGGAACTAGGTTACAGTCCAAACCACATCCTTCAATCAAACCCAGCAAAATGAATATTATAAAATAGAAGACCCCATCACCAATGCAGAATGTTTCAAGTTTGATGCCAAGAGACTTTACAGGAAGAAAGTTAGGGGCCTCCAACATGATATAAATTGTGTCTTGGTGTATAGCTGAAAGTGTGTGCCTGCTATCTTTACAGATCCTTGCACACTATATCTTTAAATGTAAAATGTAAGCAACAGGGCTGCCAAACAATTACAGTGTTTAGAGAACTTGATGACCTACATATGTTTGAAATACTGCTCTATGTTTAGACTAATGTGATTGAAAACATTCTGCAAAGAGTAAGTATAAATTTGCAAAACTTCATTAAAAAGAACTTTTGAAGGAATCAAGTGCTTATAGTGTAGGATATAGTGATCAACATTAACGTGTACCAGAACCTCAGTATTGTTGAAAGAGTGCAGATCATGTTTACTTTCCCCAAAGAAATGACATAATCTTGACAGGGAATAACAGTTTCGTTAAGGCACGGCTTAAGAAATTCTGAGATTAAATCCATCCAGGCAATTATGATCACAATGCATTTCAGCAGTGCACAGAATTATTACTGTGACTTGCAATAAGGTAGACAAGATAGCGTAATGAGTTCACCTCTCCAAATCTTCTCAAAATGTGGCTAAATCAGTAGGCTTAAGGATCCCAGGAAAACAAAGAAGTGTATGTAATAACGAAGATACTCTCTCCTAATTTTTTAAATTAATATTAATGTTTCATTATGGAATAATTTTTAACATTTGCTTCTTTTTATAGTCTATTTTTATTCCATGCTGCTCAAAGTCACATTTGTGAGATGGGTGGCTTTAAAAATGGAATGAAGCAATAGCAATAGCACCTAGACTTATAAATTGTTTCACAGTGCTTTACAACCCTCTCTAAGTGGTTTACAGAGTCAGCATATTGCCCCCAACAATCTGGGTCCTCATTTTACCAACCTTGGAAGAATGGAAAGCTGAGTCAACCTTGAGCCAGTGAGAATCGAACTCCTGGCAGTCAGCAGAATTAGCCTGCAATATTGCATTCTAACCATTGCACCACCACAGCTCCAGATGAATGAATGAATGAATGAGTGAATGAATGAATTAATGAATTAATGAATTAATGAATTAATGAATTAATGAATTAATTAATTAATGAACTGTGACTTTGTATGCATGCACAAAGAGGCAGGATGTCAATCATGCTGCCATACTCATCACTTTAACTTTTTCAACCCTCCTTGCAGACACCAGTAATAATGTGAGATTATATCTTTCACTATTTAAGTATGTACAGATCGTCCTTGACTTAGAACAGCTCATTTAGTGACCCTTCGAAGTTATAACGGGATTGAAAAAAAGTGACTTATGAAAACAAGTTTTTTATACTTGTGACCATTGCAGCATCCCTGTGGTCACGTGATCAAAAGTCATATGCTTAACAAATGGTTCATATTTATGACGGTCATAGGGTCCTGGAGTCACATGATCATATTCTGTGACCTTCTGACAATCAAAGTCCATGGGGAAGCCAGATTTCCTCAACAATTGTATTACTTACTTAACAACTGCAGTGATTCACTTAACAGCAGGAAAAGTTGTAAAATGGGGCAAAACTCATTTAACAAATGTTTTGCTCAATTGCGGTCATAAGTTGAGGACTACCTGTAGTATATGTATACTATTCTGCTGTCCTATTATTTTAGATGTTTTGCATAGTCCAATATGAACATTTGTTTACACACACACAGACACTTATATATATATACATTCCTGCATACATATATTTAAAAAGCACACTCACAAAATCTTTAGCAAGGCTTTCCCAAACTGTTGTGCCTCCCTTACGATAATGCAGACAGAGTCTTTCATTGCATTTTTATTGAACAATGGATATATACATATAGATTGTAGATCCACTTTTCCCAGAGTTCCATTCTATTGTTTACATTGTTCCTTTGTGTTCATGCTGGTTAAGTCCATAGGGGAGGTGTGCACATCAAGATTACATGAAAGGGAAGTGTGATGACAAAAAAACAACAAGAAGAACCCTTGCTTTAGAGATTCCAGGAAGGAAGTTATACACACTCCACAACTAGCTGATTTTATTAATCTGTCTCTCCTTGACCAATTACACATTGCCAAAAGTTTATCACTAAGTAACTGTTGTAATTACAATTAGTTCAGTGACACTGAAAGTAGAGTTTAGAGAGGTGTACCTTCCCCTCCCCCAAAAAAAGTTATCAGTTGCATTTTCCTTGATTTGTTAGTGGAAATTTTCCACAAAATTTTGCAGGCATCACTCTTGGCTGACCTACTGCAATCTATTAAAAACAATGAATTTCGTTGATATGAGAAACCCTTGCAGGGTCATTGAACAAATTGGCTGTATTCTTAATCTGAAATTGGACCAGTTTTATCCACAAAGGATATGGTTACCCCCTGAAAAGGGCTCCAAGTTTAGATGTTAATTTAAAACAAATGTCATTGGGTTGGGTCAGAATTTTAAAAAAAAATAGATGGCATCTTGACTATTTCAAGATGCAGCTTACAAACCAGATGAATGTTTATTAAGAATCAACATCAGTGCAGTTCTGAGATTATAATAACCCCTCTTTGATATCTCTGTGGTTTTGGTAAATCCATTCACAGATCTATGAATAATAATCTATGCCTAATAGAGCACACATGGTTTTGTACACTCAAGTACTTTCTCTTTGAGATTCAATAGATACTATTCTTTAGAGAATTAATACAAAATAATACTATATGAAATTCTGAGGAATAAGAGTTGCTACTTGCAACTTTTACTTTTTATCCTATAAAAAGCCTAAGTAGTATTGAAGTTAATTCTCAGCTAGGAATATCTGATAAAAGGCTGAAGGTACTGTAAAGATAGAAAGAACCACTTTGAACTATAATTCTCAAAGATTGCCATGAAAGAGATTTTAGATTGGTTGAAAATCTAGGAATTTCTCTCCTACTGTCAGTAAACATGATTACTAGTTCTAACAGCTTTGTCCTTATAGGTTTTAGAAAATAGAAGACCTTGGTGGTCTTCCAGTCCAACCCACTGCTCAAACAGAAGACCCTATACCATTTTGGATAAATGGCCATCCAGTCTTTTCTCGAAAATCTCCAGTGAATGATTTTCCACAACCTCCGGAGGTAAGCTGGTCCACTGTTTGGAAATTTCTTCCTAGTTCTAGGTGGGATTTCTCTTTACTGGCCTTTTACCTGTTACTTCTTGTCCTGCCTTCTGATGCTTTGAAGAACAGGTTGACCCTTTCTTCTGTGTGACAGCCCCTCAGGTATCATGTTTTGTCCCAACAATTCTGAATTTACTTTCTATGCATGCAAGAAACTTTGTTGAAACATCCAGTCATTTCTGTTACTCGTATTTCAAGAGTGTCTGCATGAAATGATGAAAGAATCAGCAGAATAGGTTCTGAACTATTCCCCCCCCCACTGAAAATGAAAGTTTCTCCAGCTAGGCGTCTCTATTGTCTCTTAGAAGTTTGCTTTTCACTCCTGAGTTCCAGCAAGATTCTTTGGAATCCATCTTAACTTTGCTTTATTCAGACAGAGACCTTAGTTTTCTAGATCGATTAAAAGCTTTCTAAAATACTAAGAATGGACATTGCACAAAGAAACAAATCTGAATCAATCCTCTTCTTTCTTTTATAGAGTTTGCAGAAAATCTGCAAATAGAAATATACAACCATTATTACAGAAACACATTTCCTATACTTGCTAAAAGGATTCTCCCTAAAGAATAAATTAACCTTCTTGTTTTATTTTTTATAATCAGGAAAACATGTCTGGAAAAGTCAGCCTTCAGATGTAAACAGAATATATTCCAATTTCAGCTATGGACAATCCTCCAATTGTTACTTTAATATATCAAGGTTAGTGCTAGAATTTGACACTCTTTTTCAAAAAAGTTATTGTGATAAAGGAAGAAAATAATGTTTTCTGCAATGAAACCCTGATTGTCCTGACTTTCATTTCATGGACTTCAGAAGTAATGGACAAAAATCTACTTGGGTTTCAACCCCCCAAAAAACAAAGTCTGTTATCTCTGAGGCAAACCAGACAATTGATGTAATTGACATAATGTCCATCAATTTTCATCATTTGCATAATTATCTAATTGACCTTTCCCCACCAGTTGCATCCATTTATGTCATTGGCAAATAAAATCAAAACTGGTAAATATCAGCTTTTTGAATGTCACTTCCAATTCAGAATATGGGCCAAGATCTAAATCAAGGAGCCGTCCCAACAATTCAACTTTCTTGGCTAAGGTCAGATTTATATTCTTTAATGGCATGTTCTTAATTCATCTTTGGGATGAATTAAGTCTACTTGGTAACTTAAGTAGCTCAATAATACTAGTTATTTTCAGAAGCTGGAGTTATCAGGAGAAATTGTTTGGCACCTTAACCATTTCCATTTTATATATAGCTCACAGCAGTTAGGACTCTTCACACTCATCTGTGATGTGGGACTTATCCTAGGACAGTGAGGTAGATGTTGTGGGTTCTCCTTCATTGTTTGATCTTCAGGGCAGCTAGGAGTTACTAGTGAGGCTGTGTGGAATTCACTTTAACTTTCTACTTTTCCAGCCTTGAAGCTTGGATTCTTTTCCAATTGTTAATAAATTGCAACAGGGGTTCAGTTTACTTTATGGTGTACACAAGATTATCTTGGATTGAAATGGCATTCCCTAACTAGATGCAATCTTGAAAACATCTGGAAGTGATTCCATATTTATTTATCTTAGTAGACATACTTCTGTGTTATGAAGGTAGAAATGATATTTTGGTAATATAAGTTGCAATAAGTCAGAAAGGCTTCAACTATTTCTGAAAAATGAAATTATTCAATTGTAGGTAGCTATGACAAGATCCTTCTTGTGAGGTGAGATTGAAAGAATTTTCTTCTCTGCAGTAGAGTTAAACAGCAAGGTTATGCCATTGTGATTCTGTCATTCTTATCCCACACAGTAATAACTTCATACTCACTTTCTCATTGTGTACTTAAATCTGTTTATTTCCTCTGACATTTAACGTATTCTTATGTGTTCCAGTCAGGTATCCTCAGGGCCGATGAGTAGACATTTAAATTTAGGACCTTAAGAGCTTTGCAGAGCAAAAATCTATCCAGTCCAGCATCCTGTTTCCAACAGTGGTCAGCCAAATGCCTCCAGGAAGATCAAACCTTTAGTCAAATCCTTCTTTTAATGTTGTTTATTTCAACTAAGATTGAGGGGGGGCGTTTCCCCCTATTTTCTACAGAATTCCACATGCACAAACACACACACATCCTGCTGCCAGCATTTCCTAGATGCCTGAACTTGGTAACAATTTTGTGGTGCAAATCCAATTTAATTTGCACAGTTTTGCTTGATTGGGGATGTTTTGTAATGAATTCAGGCTCCATGAAAAATTTCATTCAGGTGATATACATACAGGCTCTTAATATGGCACAGGTTAAAGATCTCCAAAACTTGGAGAAGGCAGGTGTTTGGCTGCTTTTCTCTCCTTAGAATATTGACTTTAATTAGTGATGATTAAAGTCTGGTTTCTGTATGATCCATTTTCATCTCAGAAACCCATTTTGCCCTTGGGTTGTTGACATAGTTTGAAAAAGATCTACTGTTACTCTTTTAGCAAATATATCTTCCCTACTCTTCTCTAAGTTCATTAAAGGCTAGTTTATTCTTGTTTTTAATCATGTGAGCTAGGCAAAAACCTTCTGTATCTTGTGCAATAGTATGTTTAGAATTATTCAGTCTGATGTTGATACATAGGATTTATTCACAAGAGCCTTTACAGGAAATGTGAAAAGCTAAATGTATGGGTCAGACTTTGCTAGACATAAGAGCAATTTGTTTGTGATATTGCTCATCTAGCTTGATAGGGTTAGATCTGTATCACTTTTCTCCTTAACTTCCTGAGTTCTCCTCCTAAAGCTGTATACTTGCTGGAAGAAAATGATCGTCACAGTTGGGAATGTACTATTCTTCATTCAAGAGTTCTCAGCTATGTGTAATCACACTTAAAAATAAAACCAAGTCTCCTTCAAGCTGACTTCAATTCCTGAATATCAGATGGACATATACTGTATCCATATTGTTTTCTTAATCTCTTCCTGGATGTTTTTTTGATGGCCCAGTCTTGGCTGTTGATCCAAGATTTCCTAATGGTCTTCCATCTGATTAATAACTTGTCTGTTTCCTATTAGCTTTTTGAAATCAGACAAGTGTATTTTGAAAAGCAGCAGTTCAGAGTGTGTCAGGTTTGGAAGTAAATTACGTAGAAACATGAATCCTGGAACAAGGGCCAAAACAAAACCGTGTCCTTAAAGGTAACCCACAATCCAGTTGTACCTGGCCTTCATGCATGCAACAGTTTGTTAGAACCCCTCAGATCCATTTTTGTAAATCAGTCTTTCCAGGTGGAGTATATATGAGGGTATAATTAATTATCATTATATTTGCCCTTTCTTAAAGATTCTTTCAAGATATTTGTTGCCAGTTTACATGTTTCAAGGGAGCAAAAAGGGAACAACTACCAGAACTTCCATTTCAAATAATATAATAAGGAACATCTGATTTCTCAAGAATTATGATTTAAATCAGAGAAATGCTGATTATTTAAGCCAGGGGTGTCAAACTCGCAACATCACGTGATGTGTTGCAACATATCACAACTTTTTTTCCACTGCTGGCAATGGGGTGGGCACAGTTTTGCTATGATGCATTTGGCCTGTGGGCCGGCAGTTTGACACCCCTAATTTAAGCTATAATATAATTTTGTAAAAAGTTATCCAAACAATCAAGGTCATCTAGCTAGAAAATTAATGCAGTTTATGGGGTGCAGCAAATATTACATTTGTTTATTTTGTCCAATTCAATCTATATTTTAAACATTTTTATATGCTGGTTTGATTTTAAATTTTGTTACCTGCCTTGAGTGTACATCAACTGAGACAAATCCTTATTCTGTTGAATAGTGGCTGTATCCCACCCACCCATCCTCAACTGAATCCAACAGTTCTGCAATCATGTTTCCAAGATGCCATCTTCTGGAAATAAATTACATGTCAGTATTTATGATTCTTCTTATACATGGCTACTGCTTCAGACCTACAGCTTTTCAGGATGTAATAGTAAAGTGGAGTATTTTATTATGCTCTTCCTAGTTAAGCTACTGAATTGGCTACAACTCAGTCAAGTGAACCTAGAATGGTTTAAAAGGAAGTTAGGCAAATTCATGACGCTAAGGCCATAAGAATTTGTTTGTTTGTTTAGTAATGTTACATTATCCAGGAAACTACAATGCTAACACAGAGTAGTAGTTTGGCTGCCTAAGATTGTTAAGCTATTTGGTTCATGTTTGTGTGCTTTTTAAGGTGCACCACAGGGGGTGAGCTAGCTCTGCACCAGAAAGCCATAAGAATTACTAATCAGGATGGATCTCATTATTAAGGTTGTGCAGATATTTGATGGGCTGCTTCAATTTATACAGGCTCAAGGGATTGATGCTTGAAGCTGCTTTATAAAGGAATACAATCCCTCCATTGCTAGTAAAAGCCAGGGAAAGGGCAACATTGCTTCATTTTATTTTCTCAGCATACTTTCCCTGTTGCTTCCATCTTCTCTTGGTTATGATAAGGAGAATTGCATCATTTTGGTAGCCCAAAGCACTACAGAGGTAAATCAAAACCATGTAATTTAGACTTATTTTTCACTCATGTATGGCAATATATTGCTCAATATCAGTTTTTCAGAAGCATGGATGAAAGAGTGCTATCAGACAGGTTCTCTTACAGTATATTATTTTCAGAATCTAGTTTTCCACTGTAAAAATGGGGTGTTTTCCTAGATAGCATTGTGGTTTGCTCCAGAATGGTATAACTACCAACTGCTCTTGCTTAATTGCAAGATTAAATGTTATTTAAGATGATTCAAAACTAGATATAATAAACATTCAACCGATTTAACATTAAAACAACATCTAAATAAATTGTTCCAACATAATCTAACAATTATAGATTTGAGGATCAAAAATACCCAATTCATTCAAAGGTTTTTGAAAAACAAAAAGAATTGGGGCCACTATTTCATCTGAATTATAAAGTAATCATAGTCGTATTTGCCCTTTGACCTTCTGAAGAAATCACATGCTTTGCTTCCTTTCTCTGATTGCTAAAGTAATCCAGATGCTCCCTGCCTGGTGGATATGTGATGTGACCATTTCATACTT
Organism: Bothrops alternatus; assembly: GCA_034064705.1. Classification (NCBI taxonomy): domain Eukaryota; kingdom Metazoa; phylum Chordata; class Lepidosauria; order Squamata; family Viperidae; genus Bothrops; species Bothrops alternatus. Next base: position 5,123,086 of record JARGCV010000039.1, on the reverse strand, counting down.
AATCAGTCTTTAGAGATTATATTTCCCTCCATATTTTAAAAGAAGGAGCTATGTTTGTCATGATTGACCGTATAGGTTGATGGTTTGTTTCCTTTGTTGAGTACTGAATAAAATATTGTACAATAATCAGATCTATCAGATATTTATGGTTCTAGGGATGTTAATGTTTTATTAAGTTAAGTCTTTAGAATATCCAAATGGTCTCTAGAAACATATTGCTTTATTTTCCAAGAGAAAACATTTGCCCAGAAACATCACTGCATCAGAAACAATGAATTTATGTTGTAGTTGTACCTTATCTGTATTTGGACATATTTCCGACAAATATGTACATACAAAACAAAATGATCTCCTCTGGTTGACTTTATATCCTGCAGAAGCAAGAGCACTATATGACTTAAACACTCTTTTTATCATTGCTACACAAAAGAAAGAAGTTTCCTTTTAAAAGCAAGAATGGTGATGTCAGACATGTAAGCCTGGTGGACAGAATTCAAATTGGCCTCCTCCTCAAATGTCTTATTGAAGACAGACCCCTGTTTTATGAGCTCAGTGCCATTTTCTCAAGGAATATTGAGAATCTACATCTATTGAGTGTAGATATGTGTAGATCTCTTTGTGCATGTCATTGCCTTTGCAGGGTTTCAGTAAATGATTCGGTAGAAGTGAGAAGTATGTCTCTCATTGAACTAATTTTAATAACACCTGGAAGTAATCATTTCAAACTTCTGGTAGTAGAAGAAAAAGGAGACAAAAGAAAACAGAATGATCTTCATCATGCTCTATGTTCACTCACTTCTGACTTTGCCTTACCCTATCACCCAGAACAACCTCTTGTATTTTAGGCCTTCACAGAGAACCTGTCAACCAATTGGCTGCCTCAGGAGTTCTGGGAGTTGAAGTCCACAGGTGGTAAAATTGCCATAGTTGCCCACTTCTGACCTAGATGAAATCACAGTTGACAAGTAAAAGCAATTCAAAAAGAAAAGATGCAACACTAATAGAAAAGAATGCATGGACATTTTCAGGTGAAGTTAAAAGGATGCATTATTGAAACTATTCATCAAAAATGGTGGGAAAAAAATCTTTCAGCCTTTGATACTTCTCTGTGCATAGATAGGCAGAGAAGATATTTTCATCAAAGGCTATCTAGGTGCCAGATGCTTTCAAGGCAAAAGCTTTCCATCTCAAGATGTTGCCTGCACAGTCAAGCCAGATCCACAAAGCAAAATGGTGCCTTTTTGCACATTCATAATTGAATTCTAAGGAGAACTGTTCTGCTGTAAAACAATTTAAATATTTTTTCTTCTGGCTTGTGAGCCTCATGCATTCAAAATGGTATATTGATACCTTGTAAGATACAGTTCCTATTTCTGATCAGATAGTTTGCCATTTTGAGGAAATAACTAGAACTCTGAAAAATACAATGCACCCAGCCTTAGTCATGTTTATTCAGATGGAAATCTTGTTATGCTTAGACATCAATAAATGTCCCTAATTTCATTACACAGTTATTCCACAGTGATTTCATCTTGTGCTATGTTATGTTATGTTATTATTATTGTTTTATGATTATTTTTATTGTTATTTCACTTTACTTTTTACTTTACTTATGTTAAATTTATATGCCCCCTACCACCACATCTAATGAAAAAGTGGCTCTGGGCAGCATACAAAAGACAGTTAACATACAAAAAACTTTTTTTTTATTTAGGAAAAAAAATAAAAACCAAAATTAAAAGCAGCAGATGTCAGCAACAATAGAGCCATCTCAGTAACTTATAAGTCTCTTGGGGTCCCCAGGCCTGATGACAAAACCAGATTTTGAGGAGCTTCTAGAAAATCAACAGGAATGGAACTAACCTCAGTTTGGAAGGGGGGGGTGATGGTGGAAGAAGATGTTCCATAAGGCAGGGACCACAGCAGAGAAGGCTAGCCTCCTGGATCCCACCAAGCATAGCTCCTTAGCAAATTGGACCCCTAGAATGCTTCTTCTGCTGGACACATAACTATTTGCACCATTGCTTTTTGTATTATATGAAGCTTCTAGATACTCTTCAAATCTTATATACAGTGCATTGTTGTAGTCCAACTGGGAGGTGACTAGAGCATGAGTGACCATAAGCAGAATCCCTGATTTAGGAAAAGGCACAACTGGTGCACAATATACAGGTGTGTGGACAACACACAACTTGTTTGCAACCCAAGAGGCACAAAAGTGAATGTCATTCCTTATGGAGTTCAAAATGGCATCATCCACAGTCAACAAAGCAGTAATATGCACGTGATTATAGGACAGGAGAAAACCCTAAGATTAAAAAAATATATATTCACAGTATAAGTACTGGGCATGCTTACTAGCCACTAAATACCAACTAAGTACTAAAGGTAAGAGAACAGAATGAAATTTCCCATAGAAAATTGTGCTTCGTTGAGGGAAGGAAGGAAGGAAGGAAGGAAGGAAGGAAGGAAGGAAGGAAGGAAGGAAGGAAGGAAGGAAGGAAGGAAGGAAGGAAGGAAGGAGGCATCTCATCAGAGTCTTTCCACCCTCCATCATGTTACCATAAATCCTTGTCTGATATATTATTTTTTGGAATCCTGATTTTAGCAGCATTAACATGTGGGCAAAATATTTTACTGCCCCCAATTGGGGATCTGCCCACAACAAAAATGACAGCTTAAGAAGCAACTCCTTTACTTGTGCCAAAATATTGTGTATGAGAGGGAGGGTTGGACAAACTAAATATATTTCTCATTTGAGAAATACTGTTTGAAATGGGATGCTATCCTGCTTTTAAAATAATGGAAATTAGTTCTAAACAGAAACATGGGCTAATCCTCAGCCAAGAAATGGGTTCATATAAATATTTCACATGACAAGGCCAGAAAAAAGAGATTGAAAATTATATTTATGAGTGGGATCAGAAATTCTGGTGTCCAATAGTTTGTCTAATCTGTCTATCTAAATCAAGTCAAAAATCATGAAAAACATATTGTTCCTATTCTGAAATATGGGAATCCAAAAATTTATATTGTCTCTTTTACATATATAGTGAAAAAGATTATTGAGTTCTACAATGTGAAATGCTCAACTCCTAAAATTGCTTATAGGAATTCCACATATTCTATCACCTGAAACATAGTCTGGATCTAATGAGGTTTTTCCTTTGATCTTATGAAGCATTCATGAAAAAGCACTGAGGGACAATTTTTCACTTGAATGTGCCAGCATAAAGCATCAATAAGCAAATCTACATCATGTGACAGATTGAGATCTGCATACATGTCCATGTAGTTGGGCATTAACTCTAGCTGAGAAGGCCTCCTCTTCTTCCTTAGTGATCTTATTATTGATGTTGCTTTTCCTTCCTTCCTTCCTTCCTTCCTTCCTTCCTTTCTTCCTTCCTTCCTTCCTTCCTTCCTTCCTTCCTTCCTTCGGCTAACCATGAGTATTAGCAATAGAGGTGATACAGGCGGCCTCTTTGAGCTGCATACAAGTTGTATGTTGCCAATACGTGAAGTAAACTGCATTGAACCAGATAATATCCCAGAAGGAATGAAAAACAAAAATTAGAATATTTTGGACATGTGATGCGACACCCAGAAAAATATGGCATACTCCATTTAATCCTCCAGGGAAGATTGAAGGCAAACGAGGTCCAGGCAGAAGAAGAACATCATGGCTTCAAATTCCAAGGGACTGGTTTGGACAAAACTCAGCAGCACTTTTTCATGCGGCTGCTGATAAAAACAGGATCGCCAACATGATCGCCAACATCCGATAACGGATATGGCACAAGAAGAAGAAGAAACTTTTTGGGGTAAAAGGTGTTCATTGTGCAATTATCATTCTATTTGTATAGAAAATGTTTGATGGTATGATTTCATCAAATACCTCTGCTGATTCTTGATACAAGAATGTTCAATGATTTAAAAATTAGTTCAAGCAGATTTTGATCTCCCTATAAACATAATCACAATCCAGAAAATTGTTGTGTAAAATAGCACTATTACTTAACAAAACATAAGTTCAGGTTTTTTAGATTTTTGTCCCACCTTTTTTCATATACAACTCAAGGCAAATGTGCCAAATATCCCTTCCTCCTTCTATTTTCCCACAAACACAACCCTGAAGGGTCAGGTGGGCTGAAAGTGAGGTACTGGTCCAAAGTCATCCAGCAATTTTTTATGCATCTAGGCAGGACTAGAACTCACAATTTCCTGGTTCCTAGCCTGGTGCCTTAACAACTGTACCAAATTGGCTCACTTGACTTGGCACCAAAATCAATCAATTTAATCAGATAGTCTCAAATATTAACAACAAGAAATTAGAATCTGTAACAGAAATAAATAAAGCATAATTGCATTAATTTTTTCCCCTTTAACAGGCTAATATAAGAAAACAGGAACTTCTCACGCTATTCCAAAGACTTTAATTTATGTTATGTGAAGTGCTTACTTGTCTCCCATTTTCTTCTCACAAAGTCTCTTTTTTTGTTTCCATTTTGTATTCCTTGGGATTCCTCTTTCTTTTGTTCCTAAACATTATCCTTTTAGTAAAACAGATAGAAAGTTAATAGTAATTTGACAGTAATGCTAGTCTGAGACATTTTTCTGTCTCAGGTGAAGAGTAAAATGGCTGCCCTTTCCATTCCTCATGCAGAATTGATAACAATAATTCCTCCTTCAACATGCCTTATTATTCATTACCCTGACACACACTGAAATTCTTGATCTCAGTATACTCATCCACACAAGAATTTGATGTGCCAGTATTCTAAAATTCAAATATTTTCACAAAAATAGGGAGTCCATACAAAGCTTGAAATAATGTCTCACAAGGCAAAATGTGCTCAGAGTTTACATGGAAATATGGTTTCTAAAGGGGAGGGTGCAGAAGTCTGTATAAAATGGCCTTGGAGAGCAACTATCAATGACTGGGGACAGAGGGTGGGAAGAGAGGCATTGCCTTCAATGAAATGAAGTACAGTAAACCAACCAACTCTTCTGGCAACAGAAGTTTGTCCGAAATGGTATAGGGTTTCCTGCCTGAGCAGGGGGTTGGACAAGATGACTTCCAAGGTCCCTTTCAACTTTACTATTATTACTATTATTAAGTTAGAAAACACCACCATGGATGAGGAGCAAGAAAAGACAGTTGGAAACTGTGTATGTGGGGAACCTGAAGTAGGTGAAGGGTAATATCATCTATTCTATTCTATTCTATTCTATTCTATTCTATTCTATTCTATTCTATTCTATTCTATTCTATTCTATTCTATTCTATTCTATTCTATTCCCATCCTCCACAAATGGCCAGTGGGGTATCTTTTTGCCAGATGGATCCCATGGATTAAATCTAGTCCAGTGGCAAATTGAGCAGGACCCCAAACATGTTTAGAGAAGCTTGCCATTTAAGATGAACAGGTAAAACAGAAACTCATTTTCACTGAGATTACAGCTGAGGGAGTCAGGGTTAATATATTTTCTACTCAACACAGTCCTAATTATGTTCTTTCATGTCCACAGCAAGATAAAAACAAGCTGAGTGTTATGTGTCCAATAGCGTATTTGATTTTTTGGTATCAGATAGAAGCCTTCATGAACCTTCACTCCAAATAAGCATGCAAGTCTTTGACCATGAAACATGTAATAGTAGCAATAATAATAACAATAAATCAGCCTTAATTAGAAAATGTGCAAAAGAAGGAATTCATTTTCATCCCTGAGGCCATTCTTCTCTTCTGATTTCTTTAATAGTTCTTCAGTTTTAAGTCTAGCATTCTAGAAGTTATACTTGAAAACCATCAGTAAGTAATCATAACTGTCTGGTTGTGATTTAGTGGGTACACAAGTCTTTGTACAAGGTTAGCTATGAATCTGACTAATTCCCAGGTGGTACACCAGCCCCACTGTGCTCTGAGATACCCTGGCATTGCTGCTCATTCTCCACCTTTGTTCATGTGTTTCTTGTAATTCATTACACATGTTAAATTATTTCCCTTGCATTTATATGGCTAACGGAGGCTGCCATTGGTTTGCAAAAAACTACACTCAGGATGTACAAGTCGTTTTATTAAGCTGTTTTATTGTCCTTCAGTCCTGAGGACCACTGATCTTCCAGATCACTATAACTTCCCACCCGTGGCTGTTTTGTGAACCTTCCCTGCAAAAATGTTTACTGCCATCTCTGAATTCTCAGAGACTTAGTTAAAGAAAGACATAACATGTGCAAAGAAAAAAAAAAGTCTGGTTATGGGTAATTGTGAGCTGCTTCTAATACTTGAAAGATTCAATCTCCTTCTCTAGTCCAGTTAGCACACCTCTGGAACAATTTTCATTTTGGCATTGACTAGTTTAGAGTGATTTGCAATACATCTGCCAAACCAGTTTATGTTTGAGGTGCAGAATCTAAACAAGGATGTATAATTTCTTTTGGACTGAGGGTTATTCCAGGTTTTGTAGGACATGTGTAGGGCCACTCTCCAAACACAGAATCCCAAATGTCACATTCTGAAGGTCTGGCATGAAGCGAACATGATTATGACTTCTTCAAAGCTTAATTAACCAATTTCTCTGCTTTAAAATCCCCCAAATTACAAAGTGAACCAAATTTAGCTGCTTTTTCCTCGTAAGGATGTTCTCTGGGTATTGTGAACTACAAAAGCACTTCAACCCTAATCTACTCCATCAGATTTGTGTGACATCTAACCTGAGCATATAAATCAGCGGTTCTCAACCTGTGAGTCGCGACCCCATTTGGGGTCGAACGACCATTTCACGGGGGTCGCCAAACAATGCAGTCCGCCATTTTTTCCCCTTTTCCCCTCGGCCGGCGCAGGGGGCAGCACCGCGCATGCGCGATGCGGGCCGTCGTGCTGCGCATGCACGATGCGGGCCATCGTGCCGCGCATGCGCAATGCAGGCCATTGCGCGCACGCCGTGCATGCCCGATGCAGGCCGTCGCGCCATGCATGCGCGGTGCAGGTCGGGGTCACGACACGCATGCGCGGCACAGGTCGGGGTTGCAACCTGAAAAAGGTTGAGAACCGCTGATATAAATGAATGCCACCATTTGGGGGGGGGAAATGAAGAAATATATTCCATCATATTGTTTCTAATGACTGAGGGTGTTGTTTACACTTTCTCAATACTAGGAGAGTAGAGTAATGGTTTCAAGTTGTATTAGGACAATGTATATCAGAATTTCTCAACTTCAGCAAATTTAAGATGTGTGGATTTCAACTCCCAGGATTCTCCAGCAGGCAGAATTCTGTTGAAATTCACATGTCTAAAGTTGCTGAGGTTGAGAAAAACTGATCTATATCCACAAGATTTTCAGGCTTGATTACTTAAAGCTTACTTCTGAAAATATGTATAGGGCTGAATCAGACCAAGTCAGAATTCCAAATGAAGAGCCACTAAATGTGTCTTTTATCTGATGTTGCCCATAATAGGAACATTATGTAATCATAAAATGTTACTTTCCCTCCCCCTATTTTTTAAAAATTCAGATTGTTACTTCTATTTCTGGATCCTGAAATCTGCTCCCTTTCCTCAGAGCAGAGTATACAGTACCTGGCTAGAATTATAGTCAGTGCCAAAACTTTCCAATAGAAAAACCCGTTGGGGCCATAGTCCAGCACTTTGAACAAAGCCTGAAACATCTGGAAATAGTGGCAGAACAACATCTGCAAAACCTTCAGAAACATAGGAGGAAAACAGAACTACCAATGCAATAATCAATGTGGGTAACTGAATTTCAAAAAGCATAACATTTGATACATATGCCTTATCTCACCCAAATTATACTCTGCTACATATTGTGCATTGCTTTTTGCTCATTGCTGATTTGAGCCAAAGCAAATGGATGCAAAGATTTTGCATTCAAGCATTTTAATGGATGTCCACAGTGTGTAGCCAAGTAGGATCCTCTTCAGATTTATGACACTTTAAATGTTGTGTAGAAATTCAAAGTAGCCCTTTCTTGGAAAAAGGAAAAGTCAAAATGGTTAGAATTTTAACAATAACAACAATAACAATAATAATGACAATGACGACGTTGGAAGGGACCTTGCAGGTCATCTAGTCCACCCTCTGCTCAGATAGGAAACCTTATACCATTTCAGACAAATGGCTGCCACTCTCTTCTTAAAAACTTCCAGTATTGGAGCATTCACAGCTTCTGGAGGCAGGTTGTTCCACTGATTAATTGTTCTAACTGTTAGGAAATTTCTCTTTAGTTCTAGGTTGCTTCTCTCCTTGATTAGTTTCCACCCGTTGCTTCTTGTCCTGCCTTCAGGCGCTTTGGAAAATAGCTTGACTACCTCTTCTTTGTGGCAGCCCCTGAGATATTGGAACACTGCTATCATGTCCCCCCTCATCCTTCTCTTCATTAAACTAGACATACCCAATTCCAGCAACCATTCCTTATATGTTGTAGCCTCCAATCCCCTAATCATTTTTGTTGCTCTTCTCTGTACTCTTTCTAGAGCAGGGTGTCAAACTGCCAGCCCGTGGGCCAGATGCATCATTGTGAAACCGCATCCACCCCGTTGCTGGCAATGGCAAAAAAGTTGCAACACGTCACGTGACATTGCACGTTTGACACCCCTGTTCTAAAGTCTCAACATCTTTTTTATATCATGGTGACCAAAACTGGATACAGTATTCCAAGTATGGCCTTACCGAGGTGTTATAATGGAGTATTAACACTTCACGTGATCTTGATTCTATCCCTCTGTTAATGCAGCCTTGCACTGTGTTGGCTACTTTAAACTCTGACTCAGGAGAGAAAATGCAGATTTTGTAACCTTTTAAAATATTTCCATTTTCAGCACATTTCTATGGAACACAATGCATCCAATTTCCAAGGAAACATGGATCTATGCTTGAATTTTATGTTAATAGATCTGATTCATGAACATACATAGGATGGGCAAGAAGGAGCAAAGATGACATCTGTGTGATGTTGTCATGATGCAAATCTCACCACAAACTATTGACACATGTCAGGATGCAAGTATAAATGGCAGAATTTGGGTTGAAGAGAACAGTAGAAGAGAAACATTTGAGTGCATCATTATTATTTATCCCCCAACCCCAAGTGATCTATAAACCATGTTAAAAAAAAACATCTGACAAGAGTTGCTTCACAATTCACACAGATGTACACAGGATTTTTAAAGAGCAAGATGAGAATGGTTTAAATGGAAGGGTACTTTAATTCTCAATTACAAAAGGGCACAAATTTAAGTTTTAAGGCTAAATGTCACATGGAACCATCTTCTCAAAACAATATATCAAGAAAATGTCAGTTGCAGGACTTTTTATCATTTATGGTGGACATGTGATAAGGCAAAGAAATATTGGAGTAGGATTCGTATATTAATGCAGAAAAATCTTAAAGTGAACTTGGAAACCGCTATTGGACTTTGTGCTTGAGGTGGAAAAAAATGATACTGTGATTTTGGGTTTTACTGATTAGACTGATTTGCTGATACAGAAATGGCTAGTGCATACTACTATAGAAATGTAAAAAGTTGAGATTTGATTTTAATGTCTGATTTAACTGCAACAGAGAGAGTCAGAAGTCAATGCCGTTTGTTTCTTCTCTTCCCTTTTTTCACACTTTTTTGTTTTCCCTTTCTCTACTGTTGTCCCTTCCTATCTGCTTTTGTATTTTCACATGTTATGTTATAAATGAATAAAACTAATAAATAATAATAATAATAATAATAATAATAATAATAGAAAATGTCAGTTTCTGCACAGTCTTTTGTAACTAGATGATTACTGAATAAGATCTTTGAATATATAATTTTATGAATTAGAACATAAGAACATAAGAAGAGCCATGTTGAATCAGGCCAAAGCCCATCGAGTCCAGCATTCTGTGTCACACAGTGGCCCACCAATTGTACACGGGGATCTTGAGCAGAAAGAGAAGGCAAAACCCTCCTTTTCCCTTGACCCCCAACAAATGGTACTCAAGGGAATCCTGCCTGCCTCAACCAACATAGAGGCGGCACATGGACATCCGTTTTAGAGGCGGCACATGGACATCCGTTTTAATAACCACCGATACACTTGGCATCCATGAATCTGTCTGACCCTGCCTTGAAGCTATCAAGGCTGACAGCTGTCACGGCCTCTTCTGGAAGTGAATTCCATAAATCAACGATCCTCTGGGTGAAGAAATATTTCCCTTTATTTGTCCTCACTTTCTTAGCTATGAGCTTTAGGGAGTGCCCCCTTGTCCTGGTATTGTGTGATAGAGAAAATAATTTTTTCTCTATCCACCTTTTCTATCCCATGCATGATTTTATACACTTCGATCAAGTCACCCCTTAAACGCCGTCTTTCAAGGCTGAAGAGACCAAGGCGTTGCAATTTGGTTTCATAAGGGAGGTGCTCCATTTCCTTGATCATTCTTTTTTTTTTTGAAAATATATTTTATTAAGTTTTTTAATTTTTACAGAAAGAAAAAACTACTCAAATCAAATCATAGTGTTAAAATAAACAATCATCCATAAACAAAACATAAATACATTTTTCAATACATCTAATACTAATAACTCAACTGAGAATAATCATACCACACAATTAACATTACTGCTCGGTACCCCCACCACCACATCCCCCCCGACCCTAACCTTCCCCCCTCACTTACCAACTAACTACCTACTTTCCTCCCTCCTTCTCTACTTCTCTATATTCCACCCTCCTTACTCATCCCCCCTCTTACCAACTTTCTTTCTACTTTCTTTCTACTTTCCTCCCTCCTTCCCTATCTCTGTCCTACTCTTCCCCCTTCTTATCAGCTTCCACTTACATCAGCCTTCACTCCTCCTTCCTCTTTCCAACAGATGTGGTGCCCAGAGGCCACCCGAGCAACCCCTTAAAGACAGTAATTACATATTCTTACATCCACCCCAATTACAGTTGAGAAAACATCATATATAAAATTATAAACCCTCCCTAACCCTCCCCCCCCCGACTTCCCAGAGTGAGTACAGGGTAAAACAAAAGAAAACCCACTACATCAAACAAAATTATTATATAATCCTAACAAGAATTTTAAACTATATACTATATACAATCTCTAAATCATTTCAATCCATTAAACAAAACAAACAGATCATCTTGTTAAGAATAATAATTTTCATTTACATATCTAAACCATCAATCTAAGTCAAACCTTAAATCACTTCAATCCATTGAGAGGTTATATAAAATCGCCCAAACAATCAGGTTTTATATACATCTTCCAGTAATCAACCTCTATCAAACCATTGAACATCAAATAAATAAATAAAAAATTCATCTTTTAAAAAAAATAAACAAATAATATCATATCTTCCATTAAACATCCTCTCTTACATCTTACTTATAAAATTGGTCTTTAATTCAGCCCACAATCTTAGATTAGCCTTAATTCCTTACATTTAATTTTAAATTTCACTTCTTCAATCGACTTCAGGGCTTTCTCATCTGTCAAATAAACCTCCATAACAAATACAGTCTATTTATTCCATAACTTACATTCCTTCAACCTTATCAAATCACATAATGCTTATCTATCCCATCAATCAATCAATCAATCAATCTAATGTCAAACCTAGATCATTTCAGAACAAATACATTCTTCATCAATTTAATTATATCTTCCATTAATCATCTTCTCTTACATCTTACTCATAATCTTAGTCCTTAAATCAGTCCATAATTTTGAATTACCCATAATTCCTGCATACAGTTTTAAATTTCACTCCTTCAGTCGAATTCTAGGTTTTTTCTTTAACCAGGTAAACCTCCATAACGACGCCTCCCTTCCAAATAATAAGTCTCTCTTCTTTACTTGCAATATCATTTGAGTCCAAATAAACCGTCTTAACCTTTGCATTAGTCCTCTGTTACTCTTAGCCATAAACTTTTGTTGAGATAACAATTCAAATCTCTGTCTTTGCTTTTCCCAATCCTCAGGCCCATAAGTAAGTTGCTTCTTAAACTGAATCAATGTCTCTTTTTTCTCAATTAAATCCTCTTCTTGCTGCTTATCTAAAAAGAATAACCATCCCCTCCTTTCTTGAAACAAATCCTCTTCTTCCACTCCATAGATGAACTGTTTATCAAGCAAGATCCATTTCCCTTTATTCTCTTTATTCTCAGTACTGTCTTCTTCTTGTTGTTGTTGTTCTTCTTCTTGTTTAGGTTGCACTATAAAATATTCAGCCGTCGGTTGTAAATCAGTTTCATTTGGAAGAAAGAATCTGGTTAATATTTCTGTAATGGTCTCTTTCAGTATTGCTTTAATCTCTTTCACTATTACACGCCTTTCTTCTTGAGATTCATCAATACGATCCCAAATAAGTTTAACATTTGAATGTAAATTCCACTCCATTTTAAATTTAAAACAATCACTCTGGCTTTAATACAATTCCTACCGCCGTCTCTCTAGCTTCGCTTACGAGAACAAGGAGAGAGGAAAAAAATGGAGAATTCACTTTCACTTTCAAACACTTTCCTTTAACAGTGAAAGCAGTGAAAGCTATACGCCATATTGAAAGCATTATGTTGATTGTAGAAGTTAGAAATGTATAGCCAGAAAAACAATAAAAAAATACTTGCAATCCAATAAGACCTCCTGTATTCACTCAGTCTGCTTATAGTCTCTCTTGTGATCTATTTTTATAAGCAGAAGCGGTCGCGGTGTCTTTCTCTGTCTGATGACAGAAGCGTCTCTGGGCAGGAGCGTTCTCAGGAGCTTAGGGAGCTATCACTCTTGATCCCTGAAAACTTTTTCAGGGATTTAAGAGGTGCTCAACCCTGCTCCTGATGCTCTACACCTCTTCTTTGCCCGAAGAGGGGATTTTTCACCGCAAAAAAAACAGCTGATGTGCGCTGTTTTTTGCGGCTTTACAGACCCAGGGAACGGAGCCTCACAGAGGAGACTCTAGCGGCGCCGGCAGAGCCACCGGAAGTCCCATTTCCTTGATCATTCTTGTTGCCCTTTTTTGCACCTTTTCCAGTTCCATTATATCCTTCTTGAGGATTAAAGTACCCTTCCATTGACTTACATGCTTAAGTGCCAAGTATATCCATGAAAAGTATAATTCTTACATATAAAAATATGAACAAACTGTAATTAAACCAGAATTAGTAATAACAATAAAGAATCCCATAGCTCCCCATTATTGGGTTTCTCAAAAGTAGAATTTATTGAAAATTCAACTTAGTTGGCACCTACTATATTGCAGAGTCTGAATTACACCAGGCATTAAGTCAACAAGGTCAACAGGGATTGCTGCAGGATCCTTGTTTTCAATAGTCCTTTCGGAATCTTCGGCCACCAGCAAAAACTTTTTATTGATTTACATCCTGCTCTTTATTCAAGAGCTTAAGTGGCATATGCAGCATTCCCTCCTCTCATTTCTCTCCATAACAAGCTAGTGAAGTAAGTTGGCTTCAGAGAGTGAATGACCAGCCTAAAGTCACCAGGCTGACATCCATGGTTGAAGGCGGATGAAAACTTGAGTTTCCGGAAGCACCAGCTCAGTGCCATAATCACTATTTTTAATTTATTTATATCCCACCTTTATTCTTTTTTACACACAACACATGATATTCCTTCCTCCTCCTGTTGTCCCCACAACAACAACCCTGTGAGGTGAATTGGACTAAGAGAGAATAACTGGCCCAAAGTCACCCAGCTGGCTTTGATGGCTAAGGTGGGACTTGAACTCACAGTTTCCTACCTTCTAGCCTGGTGCCTTAACCACTTGACCAAAGTGGGTCTCCAACAATGCTGTCCTGGTTCTCGGGAAATGGTTCTTGGTATGGCAGGGCTTGCAATAGTCATGCTGAGAGACTGCTGACAATTCTCTTTTCTATCACCAGAGGAACATCTGTGTCTCATTCAAGCCATTTCCCCCCTCAACACACATGGCTGTCTATGCAAGGGAGGTTTACATTGTTCTGTAAATGTGGATCTATGCCAGTGAATTTTGAAACTGTTTTAATCTTAAAATTCTATCCATAAACATTGTTTAGATAAAAATATGAGGATAATAATTACAGCGGTTGCTTGTGGGTGTTTTTCATTCTTTCCCAGATTGTAGTTAATAACAGGCAACAGCAGTTTCAGTCCCGTCTAAATAAGAAATGTTTGAACTTCCTTCACATTCCAAAGCCATAAAGGACCTACCACCTTTAAAGGCCCAGTCCAGAAGAGGGCAAGGGTTTTTTATGCTTGTTTTTATTACCAAGTTGAAGAATATCTTTCAGCACCATTTTGTAATATGAAAAGGGAGGGTGGTTCTGAGTTGCTTTCCACAACAGCTGTCGTTTTTAAAAAAGGAAAGCTAATGAAAACTGATTATTTAAGGCTATATACCTTCTATCCTGAGTCCTAGGAAATCAGTTCCTATGCTGCTGGAATTGTTCTTCCTCACACTGGTATCTTCCAAGATTACTGGAGTACAGTATATAGCATCTTATTCTCTTCAGTCTTATATGAGTGGACAGAGTTGGCATCTACGTAGTTTCCTATGTACTAGGAAATATGCCCTTGGTCATGGCCCCTGCTCTCTGGAACAGCATTCTTCCTGGGAGCTACCTCCACTTCCCAAATGGTATTAAAAGATCCCTGAAAAACTTGACCTTGCCCCAGGCTAGACCATGTGATGTGTCTCAAGTACCCTATTTTTCTTTTTTAGAATGGGTAGGTTTTCCTCTTCTAAATATCTAGCTTTTCTCTTACTAGGTCTTCCTTCCTTCCTTCCTTTCTTCCTTCCTATTATTGTACATGAATCAGTCTGTAGAGAGTTGGTCAGATTAATACATTTAATACATAAATAAATTCCCACTCAGCTTTTCTTATTCTCTGGCCAAATAGGGTTAAATTCTGCAATTTTTGTTTCCTTGAAATAAATTTTCAAGTAATTTTAAATTTTTATTTTAAATAAATTTTAAATTTAAATTTTCAATTTCCTTGAAAATGGTACACTGGACTTTTATGACTAGCTTTTCAAAAGCCGATTCGGGATATTTTGAGATCTTTTTTTTATATCAATCAATACCCTCCTCTCTCCAAGTTCTTCTCGCTGCTCAAGATAGAAGAGCAAATTCCCACGCAAAATCATAGCTGGTTTCTGAAAAGAAAGCCACATGGGTTTTTCTCCTTTGTCATACCAGTAAAACTATGACAATAAATCCAGTCATTAGGAGTTTGCTCTCTTATGTAACATGAAATTGTTTGCTTGAGCCTAAAGTGAATTAGACATAATTTCTATGTTAAAACATATGCTGCAATTGATTGAGAAATCACATAATCAAATATTTGAACCTGTAAAAGGATTTAAAACAAAAGGTCTGGAATATGCTCTATAAGAGGCCCTCTAGAAATCCAAGTTCTAGAAGTTGCCACATCAGGAATGTACTTACAACTGACCTGGAACCTAATTCCTACTACCTCTAATCAAATCATTATTTCTCCTTTAGGCTAGGAAAGAATTTGCTGAAGACTTTGATTCTTTGAGTTTGCTTGGGGAACGGCAGATGTCTATGGGTAGGATAGAACCACACCCTGGTTGTGGGGCAAAATTCTTCTGGGTTTCAAGAATTATGACCTAACCCAGGCATCTAGGTACTGTGAGTATTCCAACAGAGTAAAGTTAGAGGTTAAGTTTCATTTTTCTTGTGCTCAAGGTGCAAATGGGCAGTACTTTTTATAGAGTACTTTTCAATACTATTTATAGAGTATTTGTCCATTTTAGACAAATTGATTCTTTCTTTCTTTCTTTCTTTCTTTCTTTCTTTCTTTCTTTTCTTTCTTATTCTTAAACCCATCCATGTTTAACTTTGCTGTTCTGTGACTTTCTTTTTTTAAAAAAATGTTTAGTATTATAACAAAAAAGAATAGAGCATATAAGTAGGAGGAAAAGGGGGGAATCCTAACCAAGATACAATATTTATACATGTATAAAATATAATATCATTTCAATTTTCAAACAAAACATTTAATTCTGGCCACAAGGAATAATATTGCCCAAGTCTTTTCACTGCATCAGCGAAGAGCCAATTTGAAGACCGAGAATGAACACATTTAATCAAGCTCACCTATGATATCAGGTACAAAAGCATCCTTCCAAGAACACATAACTTTTTTTGTTTGGCAAATGTTCAGGCCACAATCTGCAATCTAAGTACTATTTTACACAGAGATTTTGGATGCTATCGTGTGTCTTGAGAGCTTGTAATCTGGTAATGTGCCTCAGAAAGCCTAAGGTTTTTTTTTTTTCCCCAAACTGATTATGAGGGACTGGTTTAAGATGCTTTTTTATTTCTCAAGTAGCAGAAAATAAAAAGCATTTCCTTCTTTTAACTTTCCTTCAATAATACTGGTTGTGCAAAAAATAAAAAGGGGTAGTGACAGTGCATGACTAGCTGAAGCTTATAACTGTTGCTGTCCTGCTTGAATGAGCAGATTCTGAGAACAGAGAGAACCTTAAATATACATAAATTGAAGACCATAATTGTTAGTACCATTCCTAATGAGACAAATTGTAGCAAAAGAAATCTGTCTGGATGAGTTTTCCTCAATCAGGAACCCACCAGAAATATAAGGACAATACCCAGAATTCCTGGCATTATGTTTTCTGGGAAGGCACCTGGAAGCTATTGGGCAAGATGACTAAACCAAGTATTCCTTTGTTTTGCTAATTTCATCAATATTTTCTCTAAATAGCTAATTTCTAGTTGGGTGGTTCAACTAAAAGTACTTGCACTTGATAGAAATTCAGTACATACTTTCCCAACTGCTAAGAGCTATCTGAACAGAGAATTTCCCTTTTAACGTTTTTTAACTTTTCAAGATACATAATGAACATCTTTCTACATATCTAAAACAGAGATTCAAAATCGCTCTTAAAATTAGAATAAGCAGCTCACTCTTTGTGGCATTTTGTATTTTCTGCTAGAGATCCCCCTCTTTACTAGCAAATGGCAAATCTAAGTTCAAAGTTATGAAAAATCCTATTTATGACTTGGAATATAGTTGATAGTCCTCTAACTTCTATTTCATTGATAATTCTGGGGCCATAGTTGAAACTTTGCAACTTAATGAGATGTTATTACTCATACCGTGTGACCATCTGGAATCAGTTTGGCCTATGAGCCCAAAGCAGCAAAAACCACCTGTAATGCATTAAGCTGCAGCCCAATACCAACTACACAGATTTGAAAAGCTGGGTCTGCATAAATAGCAACCTGTGAGAATGTAACTGGAGAAGTGATATTTAAGAACTGATAGTTTGCCAGGAACCCTTATACCCAGGGGAATGGACACACAAGCTTGAAGCCAAAAGGTTTTCAGTTTCAAAATTGTGAATCAAGAAAATCATTACATATGGATATTGTTTAGCTTTCCATACAGCTAGCTCTGGCCAAGCAGCTCAAGTTTTTCTGCAGTGTATTTCAGACCAATTATTCTCCTGTAGAAATTGGATATTATCTTTACGATGGTTAAACATAGCAAGTCACCATGTTCTCAATAATCTTTGAAGCAGCAGTTGAGATTTGGCCCCTAACAGACTAATAACCATTGAAAAGCTCCTGTGGACAATATAAGAATCATTTGCTAAAATAACATAGTTCCATATTTCCTTGATTCAAATGCGTTATATATACCAGGGCTTTTCAACCTTTCACCCATTGTACCACTTTTAGGATATGGCAACATCTGAGTACCACCAGTCACCTAGCAAGGTGTCAAAAACTTGATAACCAAAAAAAAAAAGGAAAAAAGTGATAAAGTACAGGTAGTCCTCAACTTACAACAGTTCATTTAGTGACTGTTCGAAGTTACAATGGCACTGAAAAAAGTGTCCCCCAAGCCACAGCCGAGCAAGACACCTGCCTGCCTGCCCGGTGGCGCTCTTCCTCCTGTCTGAGGTTTTCATTGTTGTGAGAATTTCTGTTGAGGATTGGCAGCGGAGGTGGAGTGGGTGGTATTTGGTTTTTATTCCCCCCCTATCTGCTGGGTGGTTGCAGCAGGTTTTGCTCACTTCACATGACCCTGGGACACTGTGACTATCATAAATATGAATCGGTTGCCAAGCATCTGAATGTAAATTACAAGACCCTGGAGATGCTGCAACGTTCCAGCTGATCAGCGCTTCTTCTGGGCTCAGCAGAAGCGCCAGGATCAGTGCTGCTTTCCAGCTGATTGGTGCTTCTTCAGGGCTCAGCAGAAGCACCAGGATCAGCACTGAGCTCCAGCTAGAGCCTGGCGCTGATCCTGGTGCTTCCACTGAGCCCTGACAGCCCCAAAGACGCACCAATCAGCTGGAAAGCGGCACTGATCCTGGCGCTTCCACTGAGCCCTGATAGCTCTGCAGCTCCAGCCATGTCTTGCTCAGGCTTGTGCGGTGCTGCCACCGATTCAGCTCATTCCCCTCCCCCGTTACCACTTTTCTAGGATGGTCGCATACCACCTGCCAGGTGCCAATGTACCACAGGTGGTACCGTACCACTGGTTGAAAAGCCCTGATATATACAATATGAGAGAAGAAGCTGAGAATATACATGTAAAAGCGTCTCATGGTTTTTTAATACCTCCTTCATGGGATGTAAAAATATCTTGCAAAACATTTTATAGACAGAAAATGGAAAGAGGTGATCACCTCACCATTTAGTTAATTAGTATGAAAAGCCTCTAGATGCGGGTCTCAAAATTCAATTATAGGGCATATGTGATAATACGAATCAAACTGTCTTATATAAAGTACATTTGGAAGACGACACCCTTTGTGCTAATGTTGAAAAAAAAATTACATTGTTGCAAGTAAGGATTAAAGATAAAGTATATTAAATCAGCAATAAAGAAATGTAGGAGCCAAATTTAAATGCACTGAATATCTCCTGCTTCACTCAGATATATGATGTTTTGAAATATATATGTTTTATGACATTCCATTCATTACATCCAGAACATGGCAACTTATATACATAAGGGAAATGTGCTATTATTCCATCAAAATGATCTCACAAGGTGAATGATCAACCTCAAATTTTATTTTATACACTTTAGATTTATTACTGGGAATAAAAGTTGGCTGCCTGAAATGGTTACCTATCACTTTCCTTAAGTCTACATCTTTCTGAATTATCAGGAGAAATATCAGCGGATGTACAATATTAATTCCTTGGAACTCATTTCTCAGTGCTCAGTCCTAGGAGCTCTTGAATTTTTGGGCTGAATTTCAAAACTGAGTTGGGGTGAAAAGAAAGAGAAGAAAGAAAAATAAGGAAACTCTTGTATTAATTCTCGATTAAGAGGCTAAATACACTGTGCTGTCTTTTCGAGATCTGAATTGAATTGTTAGCCTCAGGAGATATAACCAGAATCCATCGGAGTTTTATACTTCTATATTCCTATTTAAAACAATATTTTTCAAATGCTTCGGGATGGCATATTATCGAAATGAAACATTCAGATATGTACAGGAAAGGACAGTGAAGTTTGAGAGTCCTTAACTTGAAATTACAAGAATTTGATTTCAGAATTTCCACAAAACCCCCAATTTTAAAGTATACATTTCTTCTTTGTAAGAACGTTTACTACCGTATTATGTTTCCTTTGAACTTCTCTGCCTTTCTCTATCATCCATGCACCAAGTGAAACTTTTCTATCACACACAGACACCCATATACACACACCCCCACACACATTGTTTAAAGTAGATAAGAAGAAGAGTTTTCTTATAATTTATCTCTGTCCATTTCAAAATCTAATCTCTCTCATATATATGCATTCTTTGGTAACACAATCAGAGTATCTTACAGTGTGCCAGTTTAAGCTGCCACCTTTCATTTTTTTTCTCTTCCATTTTCTAATCTCTGACAAATGTTAGCTTCTTGTTTCCTATATCCAAGCATACAGTATGTCAAGAGGATAGCATTTATTGGTCCCACTCGATAATAGGCAAGTGCGAATTACGGTAGCTGCTTGATTCAAATTAGATATCTGAGAAGAGAACAATCCATAACTGATTCAAATCTGCAACTGAAAGGCAAATGAATCTGAGATTCAATTTGAGAAAAAGTTTGTCTTGGGGGGCATGCATGAAATGAAAAAGGCATTTTGTTTCATGTATGGAACAAACATTTTTGTGGCTCAGAAGTTCAACCAGATTGTTCTGAAAATTTTGGTTGAACTGAAACATAGACATTTTGCTTTGTCCAGGTTTTGAATGAGACAAATCCAGGGGCCTCTTATTAGGTAACTAGGGGAAGGCTGCTACACTTTGTCTCTCTCTCTCTTCCCCCCCCCCACTCCCTTTTCAGTACAGTCCGTGGGCTTGCTTCTCCTAAGATCTTCTTATCACTTCCTTTCCCTTACCTCCCCTTTGCTTTGCATCACTGTTACTGTTATGTCCTGAGCCTGCTGAGTCATTCAGCAGGTGCAGGAGGCTGCAGAAAAGCCCGGGCAGACCACATGGATGTCCAGGACCAGACAGGCTGTCCCCAAATTATTGCGCATGCGCAAGGCGGGAGAAATACATTGCATTGATTGGTTGACACTGTCCCTGCAAAAGGGGTATAAAAGGAATCCGCGCCATTTTGTTGTTGGTTCTGTTGTGAATGGAATAAAGACAAGACTGTTTGTTACTCCTGCTCGTCTCAATGCCTTTTACTTGGAAACAGAACAGTTACCCTCCTGCATTTGTATTCAGGTGTAGCATATTCAACTGGCCATTCATTCATTCCTCCTTCTCAGGTCTTCATCCCTGTTACCTTTCTTTGTCTACCATTATGCACTGCACCATCATGCAGCCATCACCTCCAATAATCACTCTCCCTCTATCACAGGGGTTCTCAACCTTGGCAACTTTAAGACTTGTGGACTTCAACTCCCAGAATTCTGGGAGTTGAAGTCCACAAGTCTTAAAGTTGGCAAGGTTGAGATCCCCTGCTCTATCAGAACACCTTTGTCTGGAATGTAATCTACATGTTCCAGATCTGTACCTAAATCAAATATGCGCTTGGGGTTCGGATTGATAGAGCATTTTGATTAGCTTGTCCTTTTCTGGAAAAGAGCCCGATAGCAGTGGTAAAACACAGTTGTGTCAAGACTGTGAATTTTACTGGCAATGCTAGTTAGAAGAGACAAAAGGAGTCAACTGGCCAATGAAATACAATACCATGGAGAAAGTCTTGTAGAAAAAAACTGACATTTGTAACATTGCCAACATTAAAAACAGTAAATATTTACAGCCAGGTCTTAAGTGTTAGTCATTCACACTTTGTTCATTATATTTTACAGAATCTAGAAATAAATTTTGACCTCATTTATATTCATTGCTACTTAAAGTTAAAATGGAACGTATTGAAGACTAACTCATGTGGAGCCACTAGATCGGAGATGCAATATTCCGAATGATTATTAGATGACAGAAAAAAACCCAGAAAACTATAGTTCTCCGCTGCAAAAGTTCCAAATGTTCCAAACGGTAATGACTTTGCCTCTGTGCATGGCCTTTCCTCCATGAAAACAGGAATGTAAATCCTGAGAAAACCAATAAAGATCAAAATGTTCCTCTTTCTGAAAAGACTTTTTAGTCTGCTTCTCCTCCAGAACCAAAAAATCTGAGAAATCTTGTGAAATCACTCTCTCTAAGTGAAGTACAGTGATGGCAATTAGTTAACAATGGCCAAGGATTATAGGCTGGGTGGGTCTTCAAGTAGCCTAAAACTTCTCCAGGAAGAAGCATAAATGCTTCTGCGTCACCTTGTCTTTTGACAAGAGTGTTGGAAGAGGAAGGAAATTCTTATAAATGTTTTATGGTTCCATACATATCTGTTTGTGTCATATTAATCACAGAAATGTTCTCTTTGGAGGAAATTGTTTGCTGAATGTGATTAATTGCCCATCTAGATAACCAAAAGATCCTTGAGAGTACTAATATCTGTTCATTCATAGGTTACCATTCTTGAATGTTGCTAGGATATCCTATGTCTCTGCTTTCCCAGATCTATTTCAATTCTCAGCTTTCCAAAGAAACAATTATATTCCAAGCACATCTAAATGTGGCAGCTATTTTTAGCAGCAAGAGACCCATTGCTTCCTACTTCCTGAAAAACAAAGACTTGTTTTAAGGATACTGGAACAGCTGAAAATGTTGAAGCTGAGGCAAGGACTTATCACTTAATGGGGCAGAAAACAAAGGTTACAATGGTCACAGGGGGGGGGAGTCTGATCTCTCTCCACCATAATTTTAGAAACAAGCTATGAAACATCACTTTCTTTTTTAATCCAAATCCAGTATACTTTATCATGGAGATATTAACTCCAAGTTATTTCTTCTTCCTGATGCTTTAACTATCCAATCACATACCATCATCTGTATAACTGTCTAATTTACAGCCTATTTGGTCTCAGCTGGGAATAGCACCATGAGCAAGAAGTTGTTATTCGTAACTGAAACCCAGTGGCACCAATTGTGCTCCAAGCTATTGGTGTGACTCGTACCATATATAAAATCACAATACAAGGTTGGCAACATGCAGTTGTCCAAAATTGATTGCTGCAAAATAGAAAAAAGATGTTGTTGTTTTATAGATTTTTTTCATTCCTTTGCAATTTTACCTATTTTTAAAAGGAAAAAAAATTTTTATGGAAGAATTGTCATATAGCCTGGGTAGTTAGAACATTTTCAAGTCACTAATTATACACTAAAAGAAGTTATACACTTTGGCTATCACATAATTAAAGTAAAATACTAGAATTATCAATCACTACCCTAAGAAATGTTCTGAAGTGTTCTTTTTTTAAAAAAAAAACCTTTATTTTTCATCACTTTGAGTGGTGATAATTTAAAAAAAATGCAGAAGCAATTTTCATCACAAAGGAACTCTCCATAAGTATGCATAAGGTAACTAAGCTGAACAGTTACTGCAGCACTACCAGCAAATATCCAAAGTACTCTATACAAAATGAATCTGAAGAAAATGGATTGAAAGCAATATGTATGTTCAGAAACAGCTGGAGCGGATTTAACTGTAAGACAGGATTTGTTGCATAAACAAAATGAAGGGCCAGAGCCCATAATAAAATACATACGGTGTCTATTCTGGCAACAGTTATGTAACTTTAAAACACATCACCTATTGAACAAGACTGAGAATAAAGCTGAGAAACATCTCTCTTTTAAGGGAAGAAATCGGAGAACAGATGTGGCCACAGAATCACCTGAATGGGAACCTCATTGACACTGAGCTCTGAGTAAATATAAATAAGATTGAATTACTCTTATGTTAAAGGGTTGTGCAGTGCTCCAGAATGGAGTGCAAAAAGATTCAGAGCACCAGATACCGGTATACTCACATGACATCCATCTGTAATTTTTAAGACTGCTATACAGTATATATATTTAAGATGGCATGGCAGGAGGAGACATGGTTCAGGAAAATTACAGGTGAGAGCAAGTTCCCGATGGTCACAAGTAAACAGGCTAACCCCAAATCAATTGATTTCCAAAGAAAGCAGCTTTCACCCCAATAGTTCAGTGTGAAAAAAAACGGATGTGTGATTTCCAGAATGCCTACAACTTTTCTTTTGCCACTAAGATCTCCATCCTTACAAATCAATTCCAAGGAGGCTTGGAAGTGCAGGAATTGTGGTAGGGTT
Source organism: Bothrops alternatus (assembly GCA_034064705.1). NCBI lineage: Eukaryota > Metazoa > Chordata > Lepidosauria > Squamata > Viperidae > Bothrops > Bothrops alternatus. Next base: position 5,099,397 of record JARGCV010000039.1, on the reverse strand, counting down.
AAAGGGGAAGTTTGGAAGGAAGCAAAGAGTGAGGAAACTGAAAGCTGAAGCCCTTAACACATGGAGTAATAGCAGCAAAAGATATTTAAAAAGGGAGCATTAACAGTCATTTTTGCAGAGCTTAGAACAGTGTGTATCTTGACCTTAGCAACTTTAAGTTGAGTGTCAGCTCCTAGAATTCCTCAGCCAGACATAACAGAAGTTAAACAAAAAATAATAATAAGTTAAACAAAACGCTTAGCTAGACTATAGAATGTGTGTGTATGTCACACATGTGCCTGTGCATGCCTTTATTTCAGTTTTGATTCCAGGCTGGACAAATACATGCATTTTTCTTTACATTTGTAGAAGTGGATTGCTGCGGTTGCTTTTCTGGGGCTCATTAAAATGGACTGGACACTGAAATGGAAACTCAGTGACTTTGTGCTTGAGGCAGGACTAGAATTCACTGTCTCCTAGTTTCTGGCCTTAGGCCTTTAGCTACTACACTAAACTGACTCTCAGACTGTAAAAAAAGCATGTAGGTTATACAATAAGACAGTGTAATTGATAAAATGTTTTGGTGGAAAATAAGAGGAGATAAGATGAAAACTGCTAAGAACAAATGAATCTGGACCCTCCAATTTGAGTTTTAAAACTTTATATTATGATCATTTTGTAATAAAAAGAATCCTGGTTATAGCAATTATGCCATCTATGTCCCTGAGTCTGCCACCTTCCAGCAATGAACTACATGCAGATGGAAGAAAAAAGCACAAAAAGTTGTTTCTTAGTTTTAGCATAAATAAGACTTGCATTTGATCCACAGGTGTTAAAAGGCTTTCCTCATGGCTTCATCCACCTTGCAACAAAAGCTACTTATCTGAGTTTTTGTGTCCTTGGAAATTTAGTGTGACAGATTCTTATTTATGCTGAGAGAAATGTGAAGGTGCAAATTCTTTAAAGAGTTTTTCAGATAAAGTACATTGCAAGGAAGTCCTTCCTTACATTGCCTTTTTTTTTTCAAATACAAAGTATTGCCCAGTCCTGATGTATTTTCAACATCAATCATTTTTTTTTATTATTTGGAATATTTTGATAGGGACAATAGTAGTTCTTGGGTCCACAAAATACCAAAACACATCAAGAAGAAAAGGTATCATGAGCAAATTGTGGGTTGTTTGTCTCTCAGTATAAGCTAGAATGTCTTCATTTCAGATGTATAATATTGTGACAAATTATTTCTCATCAGGTCTAAATTGGAGGCTTGAAACAGGGAAGATTCTGTATTCTGTACCTTTAAAAAGAAGATGACCAACTGATATATTGTTGTTCATTTTAAATCTATGCAATTAAATTTTTAAGAAGTAAATGCATCCACATGTCTTAATGGATATAATGTAATTAGAGTCTGAAGGAACTGCAGTAAAAATATTTCCAGATTGCTTGATAGAACAGAGATGTTTATTAAATTGTGGTGTAACTACATTTGCTACCTTGCCAGTAGTCAAAGTAAAACATGAATAACCTGTAGAATTTATTAGTCCCAATTTTTTAAAAAAATATTCAGATTCAATTGTGAAATACATTTCATGCCTTCAGAATATCCGCTAAGTTGAGAGTACCTATGTTTTGAGGACATTTATTTGTATGATCTGTGATATGATTAGCAGTTGACTTTATACTGGTATCTAAAGCCAAGAAGCTTGGAAATTATATCTCTGACTGAACTATCCCTGCCAATTTTAAAAATGTGTTTCTTGAAAGAGACAAATTATTTAGAGCATCTTTTTAGCAACACATCTGCTTAAGTCTGCTATATTGGTAGCTGTTAATCTCATTTAGGTTTTCTTTCCAAACTAAGGAAATAGCTTTACTATGGGCTACTAGAAGCTACGTTGCTCCGCATAGCCTCTTCTTGAAATCAAAATAATTTTTGGAATATAACAGTATAATACCATTATCCAATTTCGTTTAATATTCATGGTTAGTTTGTTTCTTATATTTATAAGCTTTCAAATAGGTTAAGTTGCTAGGGCAGCATACACATCTGATAAAAACATGTACAATCCAAGATCATGGTAATGAAATAATAAGAGCCAGTTTGGTGAGGGGGTTAAGGCATCAGGCTAAAAAGAGGCCGTGACTTCTAGTTGCAGCATAGGAACAAAGCCAGCTAAGTGAGTTTGGGCCAGTCACTTTCTCTCAGCCCTAGGGAGGAGGCAATGGCAAACCACGTCTGGAAAACCTTGCCAAGAAAACTGCAGAGAACAGAAAAAAATACTGAAAGCTGCACTATTGTATGGAGAAAAAATTGCTCTAAAAAACTAGTTTCATTCCATTCTCTCAAAATGTGAAGCAGCAGCAATTGCTTTGATGGTTCCCATTATAGCTATTCAGCAAAGATTTTATTGAATTTTGCATCAAATCTTATGGCCTTCAAGTCCTAAACTATGGATTCAAGTCAAATCGTAACACCTTCAGAGTTTCAGATTGTGGCTAATTCATACATTTATAAAGTATATTCTTCATATTCTTTAATTCAATAAACAGTTATCCATAGATAATGACATGCCTAATTTTATATGTATATTTATATATGCTTATAGCAAATTTAGGACATGTGTTATTAGAAACGCAGCCAAGGAAGGATGTCTGGTTCAAATCAACATCGCTCTGCTCTATTCAAGTCTCTAGTTTTTGCTTTTCTTAGAAAATATGCACTACTTCTTTTAATAGTTTATGGCAAAGAATATGATCCAAGGCAAGAGTCAGTCAACATACCAGGAACAGCCAATTTTTAAGGCTGGGAGTCCTATTAATCACTGATGAACTAAACATATCTTCAAGAAAGTTAAAACACTAACAATGTATTTAGAAATATTGTGGATCTACTTTCAATGATATAAATATGACTCAAACTAGGAACCTGATATAAATCCACACATCACATTGATTACATCACTACTAAAGATATAGATATCTCACTAAGGGTCTGGGTAACTAGAGTAGAATCATTGATCACTTATTTGAAAGTTTAAACATCCATGCAATTAACATTACGTCAAGAATATAATAGCATGCTAAAAGAGATGGAACAATTTGTGTAGTGTGGATGGATGGATGGGTGGATGGATGGATGGATGGATGGATGGATGGATGGATGGATGGATGGATGAGAGACAGGAAGGCAGGCAGGCAGGCAGGCAGGCAGACATATTGGATCAGTATTAAGGAGATCCAGGTTCGAGTCAGCTTTCAGCCATATATGTCTTTGAGCCAACCCTCCATTCAGTGCATCACATACTGTAGGACTGTGATTGGTGTGATATAATTGGAATAGGAAATTCTTTGTATACTATTTTAAACTTCTAAAGGAAAGATGGGATTTGAGTTTGATCAATAAATAAATATGAAAACCTTTTCCACAGTGATCTTTAATTTAGCTTTCTCTGAAATTATTTTAGCAGGATGCCTTGCTCAGTGTTATGCCAGAACATAATTCAACAAGTGTTGGGCAGAATCTGTCTGTCGAAAACAAATTAGCTGATATTTCACATATACAGTATGCTATCTAGGGAAATAAAACAGGAAATTTCTAAGAATGAGAATGTAATGTTCTTTCATCCAACGATTGTCCATATCTGTACGCAGGGCAGTTAGATGGCCCAAGGTAGTCTCATTCAACAGAGATAAGCAAGGATGAGGAAGTTGAAATCCAAAAGTCTGACAGGCTATCACAACGGAACAAGGAAGTGGTGGGGGCAGTATGGTCTATTTGCATCTCTGCAGAAACCTATTTTTATTTCTTATATTTTAAACCTGAAGTATTGCAGGAAGCTGGATGCTATTTTCACTTCTAATTAAAATTGGCTCTTCCACACAAAGGTCTTTGGTTCCAACTTTCCACTGAGACCAAGGTTTTCAAAGCTGTAAAATATGTGATTTTGAAAGCAGAGAAGCCAAACGATCTTTGCTAAGCACTGATCTGCAAATTTTTCAGACACGTCATCTCAAACTTCTGTTCAGTAAACAAACATTAGTGGCCTTTAACAGCCATAGTGTAATCCTAATTCCCACCTACTCAAGGTTCTCCATTATAATTTTACTTTTCTTCAGTTGTTATCTAAGACTTTATATTAAAAAGAAAAAAGGTTAGAACTTGAGGAAACCTGCTGATACAATAGATGAATCTAAAAAAAACACTAACTTTTGCTCTGGAAAACCCTTAAGAATATATATATAAGGGACCATTTTACTTATTACATCATTATTGATGATTTGAATTATAGATGCTAGCTTTAAACTAGGCTTTTGTAAACAAGCCATTATCTTATTTTGATTTGATTTTTTTCTTCATGTTTGCAAGAAAAGTCACAAATACTATTTTATAGGCAGATCTTTCCTCTTCTTGAAGTACTAAGAAAAGCCACCAAAAGGAAGGAGTAAAACTGCTCATTGATTTAGGAAACAGAGATAAAAAGCATATTAGAAAGAGAATAAAATTTATTGCAAGGCAACCACAGCTTGTGACTGGAAAATAACCTTACAAGGGGTACTATGAGAAGTGTTTTTATCTCAACTGGCCACTGAGCAAAAGTTTTGCTGCTGAGGTTTGCTTAGCTGTGTTACTCAGGTTGTAGGAAACATAGATGCTCCTCAACTTATGACCAGAATTAAGGCTAAATTGAGCTTCCGTTGCTAAGCGAGACAGTTGTTAAATGAGTTTTGCTCCACAGTTAAAAAGATGATTGTTTAGAAACCCTGTACAGGTAATCCTCACTTTATGACCACAATTGAGACCAACATTTATGTTGTTAAGTGAGAAATCTGTTAAGTGAGTTTTGCCCCATTTTATGACTTTTCTTGCCACAGTTCTTAAGTGAATCACTGCAGTTGTTCAGTTAGTAACGTGGACGTTAAGTGAATCTGCCCCGCCTTGACTTTTCTTGTCAGAAGGTTGCAAAAGGGGATCACATGACCCCGGGACACTGCAACCATCATAAATATGAGTCAGTCACTAAGCCTGTGAATTTTGATCATGTGACCCTGGGGCTGCTGCAATGGTTGTCAATGTGAAAAATGGTCATAAGTCACTTTTTTCAGTGACTTTGTAACTTCAAACAGTTACTAAACGAATGGTTGTAAGTCCAGGAGTAGATGTACCATCCTTATACTAAATAAAAAAAACAGGCCAAACTAATCTTCTTATGGACTACAATCAACAAAGAAAACCCTTTTTGTATTTTCACCAATCTAGTCTCTGAATACTTCTTTTTTCTTTTTTTTTCAGATCTTCATCTATGTTTTGCTGTTTTAGGAGGAAATTTACATAGATGTATAAAAAAAATAGTCATTTCTAGGAAAAATATATTCTTTCTTTTTAAACCAATTCAACAACAGGAACCCAAAAGCTCAGCATATGGGAAATATTATGTTGTGCATATGTTGAACAAATCCCATCAGTTACTACAGGGTTCATTTTTTAACAGCTGTATGCATCTGCACTGTGTGCTTTAACCAAAGGGGGGGAATGCTAAATTAAAAACCTGTCAATCAATTCCTGCATTATCTTAAAGAAAAAAAACTTTTCATTATTGTCACAGTAAGAATTATCAGATGAGACTACACTGTCCACTCAGTTCATTTTTCTGCCCATCATTGGCTGTAGAGAGCTCCAATGTGATCACATGTCAAATTAAATTTATAGAGGCATCATTTTGAAACTGAAATTCAATGAACCATGCCCCCTTCACAGTGCTGCTTATAGATTTCTCTTTTGTAAGCTCATTTGGGAATTTTACCAGCAAAAAAAGGAAAAAGAAAAAAGAAAAAAGGAAAAAGGAAAGTAATAAATTTGGCAGAAATGGCGAAAATATCGGCATATTTGAAGGATCGCTCAAATGAACAATATATGATAGACTAGAAACAGTGGATAGAATATATACAAGAGAAACACCAATCAAATAAAATGTATCTGGTGTATAGTTGAGGCTTGACGTGAGGAGTGAAGAATGTTTACCAAAGTTGACGTGTACAAAGACTAATACTTACTGTTGTATTTTATGATTTATGTTGACTGCTTTTTAATATGCTATTATGATTAATGTTGATTGCTTTAATAAAAAAAATTTTATATTAAAAAAAAAGGAAAATCCCCTTGAAGCTTCTGTGAAATCCAAAGTTATGTTAATCACTTGTTATCAAAGCAGGAGCATGGGAGGCAATAGGAGGAACAGTGTGGTAGTCCCATGTCTTCCATCAATATTGAAAGGCTTTGAAAATTCCCAGGGCCATAGATACCTGGATCTGCCTCTTCAACAGAGCCAAAGTCTAGGACAGGGGTAGGCAACCTTGGCTCTTTTATGACTCATGGACTTCAACTCACAGAATTCCTGAACCAGCCATGCTGGCTCAGGATTTCTGGGAGTTGAAGTCTATGAGTCATAAAAGAGCCAAGGTTGTCTACCCCTGGTCTAGGAGAAAGGAGAAAGGAGACAGGAGATCAGTCTAGTTTATGCTGTCTGAGATTCCAACCTCCCCCAGCTCCAATAAGATTTCAGCTTCCATGTATTCATCTTACTTTTTGTCCCAAATAAATATTTAGAAAATTTATTTTCCAAAAAGAAACTTTTATCTCAACAATTGTTTGTTTATTGTTTATTTGACCTAGAGCAGGGATAGGCAAACTTGGCTCTTTTATGACTCGTGGATTTCAACTCCCAGAATTCCTGAGCCAGCATAGGAGTTGAAGTCCACAAGTCAAAAAAGAGCCAAGGTTGCCTACCACTGACCTAGAGCATAGAAAGACCCCATACAACCCAGGAAGAAATGGATATCACTACAGACCAGGTTTAGTAATCACATGAAATGTACTTTATAAAATAGGGCTGGAAGGGACCTCAGGGTCTTCTAGTCCAGGGCTTTTCAACCAGTGGTATGGGTACCATCTGTGGTACATTGGCACCTGGCAGGTGGTATGCGACCATCCTAGAAAAGTGGTAACGGAGGAGGGGAATGAGCTGAACCGGTGGCAGCACCGCACAAGCCTGAGCGAGAGATGGCTGGAGCTGCAGAACTGTCAGGGCTCAGCGGAAGCGCCAGGATCAGTGCCACTTTACGGCTGATCAGTGCTTCTTTGGGGCTGTCAGGGCTCAGTAGAAGCGCTAGGATCAGTGCCAGTCTCCAGCTGGAGCTCAGTGCTGATCCTGGCGCTTCTGCTGAGCCCAGAAGAAGCGCCAATCAGCTGGAATGTTGCAGTATCTCCAGGGTCTTGTGATTTACATTCAGATACTTGGCAACTGATTCATATTTATGACGGTCATAGTGTCCCAGGGTCATGTGAAGTGAGCAAAACCTGCTGCAACCACCCAGCAGATGGGGAGAATAAAAACCAAATTCACCCCCACCCCACCTCCGCTGCCAATCCTCAACAGAAATGCTCACAACAATGAAAACCTCAGACAGGAGGAAGAGCGCCACCGGGCAGGCAAGCAGGTATCTTGCTCAGCTGTGGCTTGGGGGGCACTTTTTTCAGTGCCATTGTAACTTCGAACAGTCACTAAATGAACTGTTGTAAGCCGAGGACTACCTGTACTTTATCACTTTTTTCCTTTTTTTTTTTTGGTTATCAAGTTTTTGACACCTTGCTAGGTGACTGGTGGTACTCAGATGTTGCCATATCCTAAAAGGGGTACAATGGGTGAAAAGGTTGAAAAGCCCTGTTCTAGTCCAATCCCCTGCTTAAGACAGGAGATTTATATTATCCCAGTCAACTGGTTTTCCAGTTTATTTTTGAAAATCTCCAGTAACGAGCAACCACAACCCCAGAAGGGAAGCTATCCCTTTGATTAATTGCTCTCACACAATTTCTCCTTGCTTCTAGGTTGTATCTCTCTTTGACAAGCTTCTACTCTTTTTTTTTCTTGTACTGTCCTGCCCTGGAGAATAAGTCACTCCCCTCTTTTATGTAACAGGCCCTCAAGTATTGGAAGACAGTTATCATGTACTCCCATCCCACCCTCAAAAAAAATGTATCGGCTCAAACCTGAATCATAAAATGAATGAGTATGAGCAAATCGTGCAATGAAATTCATCACAAAATTATATCAAATTTCACTAGGGCAGGGGTGTCAAACTGCTGGCCCATGGGCCAGATGCGTCACGAGGAAACCGCACCCATCCCATTGCCAGCAATGGGGAAAAAGCTCTGATACGTCACACGACGTCACATGATGTCACGAGTTTGACATGTGTGCACTAGGGTGTGCAAGGTGGCCCTCATTTGCCTTGAGAAGGAACTTTGGATAAGGAAGATGATGTGAGTTATCATGGTATTTCACATCAACACTAGGTGTGAAATCATGTTGCCATATTCATCATTAGCTAGAAGATGCTTTATTGCACACATATTTAAGGTGACACAGAAGAGCACTTCATTTGCATGGTATCTTTCTTTTGGGGTGATGTCTCATTCTCTTTTTCCCTGTTGCCTACCCTCAGTGGGAAAACCCTTGAGCTCATTGCTTGCAAGAAACTTTTTGAAATTAGATAGAAAACTACATGAAGTTAAAACAATATTTTGCATACCACTTTGCTCCAATTTCATGTCTGTATTTCTGCAGTCCAAATTCAGTAGCCCTATGATTAAACACATATTGCTTAAAATCTGATAATAGATTTCTCATCCCTCTACTTCTAGTCTAGTGGCTACTTCCTTTGGCTTTTCCCTGAAGTTTCCCCCACCCTCACAAAAATATGTATGATCAAAATCATGTCACGTTGCTTCAAGACTTACAGCACAAGCCCATGCTTACTTACTCTTAAACAATTCCATTGTAACTGATATGGCTTAAGTATGCTTATAGTTGTAGCAAAGTCTCTATTACATCTGGAAGTTCTGCTACAATCTTTACCAACTTTAATTTATTTTCTTATCTTTATTTCATTTTTTCCTGATGACATCTGCTATTTTCAAGACATCTAGTTTTAAATGATCTCACATTTACATAATCTCAGCTATTCCTTGGAAGACAGTCAAATGTGTGGAGGCAGTGGGCTACCATCATAACATGCCTGGTGGGAGAGGGACGTTGGAGGATGTGAAGGAGAAGGGAGAGAACCAAATGTCTAGCCTACTGTTTTACTAGTACACACATTCCACAAAGCTAAGAGAACATCATCAGATTTTTTCACTAAAATTTGAAGTTTGTTTTCTCTCTTTATTCCAGGAACTGGAATCATCATCACCTTCCAAAATAAACTCATTTGTTCTTCAGAGTCCTTTTTGCACAAGATTATTTTAATCTTCCCAAAGGAGAATTGTAAAATTGTGGCGATGAATTTACTTGTGTATATTTCTTTAAGAAAAACAACACATTGACATTCACCAATAGGAAAATCTCCTTCTGAAAGTATTCATGAATAATTAGGGGGAAAGGGCAGAGAATCCAAAAGAAGAGACTTGATTAAAAAAATATTTCCTTTTTAAAAAGTAGAGTAACTCAATCTCTTGTCAAAAACATCCTTTGTACCATTCTCAGCAGGAAAACAGCAAATTGCAAAAGTTTTCATTTTTTGCTTCTAATCATGTAGGGGACATACTATAAATATCCAGACACAACATTTATTTGCAACAGTATGTCTTGCGAAGCAGTAGAACAGTGTGTCTTGCAAAGCAGTAGATACACTGTGACATGTCAAATTATATACAGCTGCTGCTTTTGCACAAAAAAAAGCATTATTTTGGGTATAAAATGGAGCAGAGACTCTTGAGAGAGTTTTCATGCCATTCAGTATAAAAAGTATAGCTTGAACCAAGTCAACACAACTATTTCCTCAGAAAGTAACTAGAAAGGAACCATTCGCTGCCCATAATGAATAGGATGCTAATAGCTGGTATGCCTGTGGAAGTCCTATTTTTCTGCCAAGATCATATTTTGAAGGCCTTAACCATGCATGAATTCCAAGTGGGCCAGTGACCTTTGCACATCCAATAATTTGGACCATGTATTTTAATATATTTAATGTATTCTCCTGGGTTGGCTCTCAAATATAAAAATATAACCATTAGTTGCTTTGTTTACCAATGAATCCCCATCCCATACATTATTAACCTCCTTCCCCATTCTAAGGGTGCCTTCAACGACCCTTCCAAACAGACCCACCCCCAGGAGAGTTTCAGCAAGAAAAGTGAGCCAACAAGGAAAACAACTAAAACAACTCCATGACATGGCTGGATTTTGCTTTGTAAGTGGAGAGGCCAGTTTTGGTGACATAATGTCCCTGAGGAAAAGACAGATTGACTTTTCAAAGAAAAGCAAAAGAATTTGACTTGCTAATCAATGAGTTGTTTCTTTACCCTTTCATCCCAAAGAATGTCTGGACAGCTGCAAGTTTCTTTAACTTATGCTTCTATTTAACTCATGTGTAATTTCTGGGTCATCCATTAAGTGGAAGTGTAATGTTTCCTTTAGTACAGGATCGGGGACAGAAAACAATTGCAATATGACTTAATCAGAGACCTGCCTTGTACTGTGTTAACTGATGGCCAGGCCTGTGAATGTGTGATGTTGAAAGGTCAAAGACTCCAAACCAGACCGGCTGGTTTCTGAAATGGACAGAGAGTCTCTAAGTCCATAAAATGTCAGCCAGTATGCTTGTTTTGGTGTGGAAAAAAGGAATGGTTAAGCTGCAACACAACATAAAGTCTTCGGTAGCTTATAATAGTATTGCTGCAAATTTGGGGGGTTATGAATTTTACTAAATGAAGTAGGTTAAGGATCATCCAAAAGGCAACTGGACCTTCTTGATTTTTTCTTTGGAAATGTTTCACTTTTCATCCAAGATATTTCTTCAGTTCTGAATAACTGAACTGAAGAAGATTCTTTGATGAGAAGCAAAATATTTTGGAAGTCCAGGGAAGTCCAGTTGCTTTTTGGAAAAGCACCTTTGGGACAACCATGATATGGATGATTGAGAATCACCATAGACATTAAGGGACTAATTGTTCTTGGACCTTCCCTGACATTGCCCATGAATAAATCAGTTCCATCAAACTTTGGCGCTATCATAGGAAAAACAAAATTCAAAGGAGTAGATCTTGCGTAATGTAACACTGAGGCGCTTTTAAAATGACAACATTCCACAAACTCTCATAGACATAAAAAATAAAAGGGAGGGGGGCAGCTATGATAGGTCTAAAACCATTGTCCTTGTGAGGAAAATATAAACAAAACCTATCTGTGTATTTCTGAATGAGGCCTTTGAATTATGGTGCCAGTGTATCAACCTCCCACTTCAGACTATACCCTCCCATGTTACCCACAAACATTTTCAGCAACCCCTGAAGGAATGAACACAGGTTCTCTTTATTAAGTTTTCACTGAATACTTCTCAAGACCTCATTCCCAAAAAATCTCCATCTTCGATTTTGTTTGCTTATTGTGACACTAAGCCAGGAGCAACTATGCTTGGTTAGTTAATGTGCATTATTTATGAACATTTGGAGATAAAGAAATAATAAAAAATACTGTCAGATCATCATGTTTTTGTCCTACAGCAGAAGAGGCAATATGTACCTCCTTCAGAAAGTGTGGAATGAAAATTACTATCGGTCCTAGCCAACATGACAAATAGTGAGAGCTAAGGGGAATTGCAGTCCACTTGTGTCCAAGGAATATATGTTGCCAATTAGACTCTGCGTGATTCCAGATCCACTGAGATCATCCTGAGATTGTTTACGAAGACACTAGCAGGCCCACGGAAGGGGAAATATGAAAAATCATGCTAAAGAAGCGGCAGAAATTGCAGGCAAAGTCAGTGAGCAGGATTTTTGGGGGGAGGGGGGAGTCCTTTTCCACAAAATCCTGGTTTCAATCTCAAAAGAAAGCAAGAGAGCAACTTAGCTTGTTTAAATATTCAAAATAAAACAAGACTCAGTACTGACCGTATGAAAATGGAACATGAAAAGCAGAACTAGTTCTCTATGGCAAAACTGCGAGATCTCGTACATACCCGGACAAGTGGCTTGCAGTCTGCACACCACAGAGTCCCTGACATCCATTCTGTGGTTTACCAAACAGTCCGGAACAAGAGCAAAAAACAGCAGACTTGTTGAAAATGTGAGGTACTAATGTACTAATAGAAAACCGAGTACCTCTTCTTTTACATTTAAATGCTACCTTTCATCAAATCATTCAAAAGCAGAAAAGAGGCTGATATTTTTCAGCTCTCTCCCTGTGGGATATTATTCATCATCAGCAGGTCCTGAAGGCTTTTTTTTTTTTAATAGTCTCCTGGTCTAAAAGGTCAACATAGTTCACTATGGAAGATGTTCAGGAAGAGAAAGTAATGTTTAAGTCCTTTACTCTGATCTTATTCCGATTGCTTCTGATATGTTTAATTTGGCTATTAATCTATTTTTTTTATAAAAAAAATTTTTATTAAAACAATCAACATTAAACATAGGATCATATTAAGAAGCAATGCGTACACAACCATGCTGTGATCTCCATTGGCATTTCCAAGTGATATCAAAAGAGAAGTTAAGGTTGCTTCATGCAAATCAACTAACCCATGCAGAAGCAAAGCAAGTCCTGGTATACATGTTTAAAAGCCTGTCCATGGATTTTCTTTCCCAGACCAGGATGTTTGCCTACAATGTTTGAAACTGCAGTGTTTGAAATGTCATGAGTCTGAATTTTGTAAAAGCTGAACTTCATCCTTTATTACTTAGATATTTAAGAATGTCCTTCATTCCTTATCTGAAGGAGATAAGAAGCACAGTTGACATTCTTATATGAGCAAGTACAAGAAAAAGAAAGAGGAAGCAATTAAAAATAAAAATCTGCAGAACAGAATCCTTTTGTTGAATTGTTTTTCCCCTTTAACGCTATGAGCATGCATTTAAATTTTTTAACATTAGCATTTCTATATATCTACTGTATACAGATATACATTTTGTGGCTTTCTCCAAATTATCTGCTTTATTCTTGATCAAGTATAAAGGAAAATAGAAAAAGTGGAAGTTATAATTGAAAAACAATTAGGAATTGTGGAAAGCAACCTACTGCAGACTTTACATTTACTGGGATAAGTTTTGTGTATACAATATGTATTTGCTGACCTATCCTATATATGCTTGGTGTTTACATTTGAGGTCCAGTTTCTTAAGTACTAAGGTCTGTTTCTGCTGGTTTTCCCAGATCAAAATGCAAATGAAATATTAGTTCCATGGATAATCCTTCTGGCTGGAAAAATATGGAACAGATACGTCCAACAGTATAGTTTCCAAAAAGAGAGAAACTGCATAGATTTGTGGGTTCTATAACCATTTACAGTATTTCAACTTGCTTCTTGATATAGCAGGAATGTGGTAACTACAAACTCTTGAAAGTGTCTACCTGCCATCTCAGTACCAAGCTTGCAAGTAACTCTGTGGGTGTGTCTATGTGTGTGTGTCTGTGAGTGTGAAGGGGAGGGGAGAGATTGTGGGTAAATATTCTTCCCAGAAAACATGAATGTACATCCTAATTAGGAATACAGAATAGCAGAGTTGGAGGGACCTTAGAGGACTTCTAATCCAATCCCATGCTCAAGCAGGTGAAACCCTATACTATTTCAGACAAACCGTTGTACAATCTCTTCTTAAAAACCTCCAGTGTTGGAGTACCCACAACGTCTGGAAGCAAGTCGTTCCACTGATTAATTGTTCTGTCAGGAATTTTTTAGTTCTAGGTTGGTTCTCTCCTTGATTAGTTTCCATCTATTGCTTTTTGTCCTGCCTTCAGGTACTTTGGAGAATAGATTGACCCCCCCGCTTTTCTTTGTGGCAACCCCTTAGATATTGGAACACTGCTATCATGTCACTCCTAATCCTTCTTTTCATTAAACTAGACTGGTATGTTGTGCACTGGCCTGGTTGTCCTGAGATGTCCTGGACATATTCTTATATTCCAGGAAAAACATGTTGGCCATATGTCCTTTAATATATTTCAGCTAAAAAAGGAAAGTTTTGAAGCCTTAAATCTATACAACTTGTTCATGGTAAATTTTTTTACTTAATTTGCATATAGTTATATATATATATATATACATACATACACACACACACACACACACACGCACACTTTGGGGAAAAATTACTAATGCATCAACACTTTTGCATTTGAAACAAGTAATTTGATTCTATATTCAGATGAACGAAGATACTAAATTCATAGAAAATATGCAGTGTTTTGCAGGTATGTCTTAAAATTTTCTAGCAGTTCTATAAATATAAATATAAAAAGCCAAAAAAAATAAATGATAGGATGTTAACACTTTTCTGCCCAAAATGCTTATATGCTATATTGAAAACCAGGCTTTATTAAAAATTCAAAACTGTTCTTCAGTAAGGATATTTCTTTATAGCAATTCATGCAGAACTATAAGGAATTCTTATATTTCAACAGTAGGACCCAAGAATGAACATAGTCTTTGAAGCTTGATTTTAATATATTACTCAGATCTATTATTCCAGAGATTGGACTATTTTTCTAATATTTGGAAGATTTCTTGAGATGGATATATTAATACATGCCTGATGAATTCCCTCTCAAGGCACTATTAATTCAGCTAAATTGAAAGAATGTTTAGGTCTATAATCCTAAACTTTTGAAACTTATATTGATGTTATTCCCTCCTATATTGTGCTTCATCAGCTCCTGCATGGATAAAACTGGATTGAATTTAGAAGAAATGAAATTAAAAAAGAAATTAAAAATGAAATTAAAAATATCATCCCAGTCATGCGAGTTTCTGCACAAGAAAAACAGCAAACTCTACAGTATTATTTTAAAACCTTATGTTTGAAGGTTTCTCTCTGATACGTTTGAAGCAAGATGGTCAAAGTAGGAGTGTTTTATCACTGAAGTAAATTCATTGCATGGGAAAGGTAAATATTTTCAAATATTTAGCATATGCTGTTAAATATATGTAAAATAACTGCTCCATAGACTTGGACAGCAGATAAATAACAGTGGGTTTTACTTGTGCATTTTCAGCTGAATAATATTAGTAATATCCCTGTTTCTAAGAACAGCTGGTAACTAAAAAGTTGCTTAGAGAATTTGTGGAATCTCTCCTCTGGGAAATCTAGACAACCATCTGCATGAATCCTTTACATCTGGCATGTAGTTTATGTCCAAATAACTGATTTGAGGAGTATGGTTTCTCCTAGTCTCTTAGTTGTATTATTCCATGATTATATTATTCTAATTCACTGTGTTTGTGAGCCAGTTCTCTCATTCTTCATAGATAGTTGTAGGTCAGGAAGATAGAAATTGTCTCTTCCCCCTCCCCCTAAAAAACCCCATCATACTTGGCTTATTATCTTGAACAGGAAATGTTGTCATTACTTCCAATCAAGACTCTCTCAGGATTTGGATCCATAGTTGGTATGCAGGAAATCAATGGTCCAAGCACCATTAACAGAGCCAAGCAACAGGTAAGAAATCTGCTAGAGACACGAGACAGGCACTGCTATGATCCAATGTGTGATAAGGAATTTTTTAAGTCACTGGCAGAAAAAAATGACATACAGCAAAACTTGATTTAATGGTTTTGCAATATGTTGACTTTGGGCGTACTGAACAAGTGAAGTCCAAAAGCTTTCCTTAAAGCATTCTAGGGATTCTGTAAGTATTCCATAAGATGCAGGGACCATCAAAAAGTGTTTCACCTGGTGCAGTTCAATGTTTTGAATCACCGTAAAGATTCACAGCAGAGATTCGAATTAAATAGCTAAAGCACTCAAGTTGCCTTTATTTTAAAACTTGGAAAGGAATAACTAGTGGGATATTACCTGTAAAATGTGAAAGGTAATATGAAATCTTAATGCTAAAATACTGAAATATGAAAATATGGAATATCAGAATTACACTAAGTCTAACATATCAAAAAAGAGGACGAACTGGGGCACTTTTTAATTGGACACAATTTCTTTATAAAAGTACATCTTTTATTCCTAAACAAAGAGTAATTTTACCGTATATAATGATGGCATAGTATATATTGGCTGCAACTCTACAGCTTTGGATTTCTGAAATCTGTAGCTCTAAGAGACATTCCAAGGGGCTATTATAGTAGTTTTCCTTTTCTGAAATCCAAGAAAGACTTTTGATCTCTGTAGACCAATCAGATATTGGTTACTCCTTTCCTCAGTTTCAGCAGGACAAACACCTGCAGTTCTTCCTTCATATCCAAGATCCAGTGCTTGAAGGTGGGGGAAGAAAGAAGAGAAACTCATAGTTGTGGCATTGAGAGAATTAGGGGTTCAGTGACTTTCAAGCTTTCCACTACCCACCCAGACCCAGTGAAAAGGCTAAACATGTCCCTTATTGATTCTAAACTAAATTGCTTCCATGACATGCAGTAAAAGGAGAATTGGGAAGAACAACTAGAAGTAGCATTTTGCACATATTTTCCATATGCACCCAATTGTGCATAAAATTAAAGACCAATGACTCTTAGCAGGACTTTATTGCTGAGGATTTAGCTGAGTTATTCACCAAGGATAGGATTATTTGTGCTACCAGGGACAATACAATCTAAAAAAAATGATTTTATCTTGGAAATGGCTGTTAAATCACATAAAACTGCAGAAGTAATAGAAGCCCAGACAAAGAGGTTATGAGTTATCTCTAAGGGATGGGAGATAACAAAAGCAATCTTAAGGGATGAAACATCAATTAAGAATCAAAAAATCAGGGATTACATTGGTTGTTATGCTGAAAACTGATGATAAGTAGCAAATAAATCTTTACAGTATAAGACTACAGTGAAGCTTTTCAATTTACTGACTAGAAAAGAAATCATGGCACTTTTTTTCCTCAGTCAGTTGAATGCCAGCTTTTGACAATTTAAAGCTTACAGAAAAGTATTTGAAATTCCGCATCTTTAATTCACCTTTTGTGCTGTTATAGATTTTGGTGGCTTCTATTTGGCATTGAATTTGTGCTGAAAGTTCCACAGAATGATTCACCTAATACATGAGTGGTATTGATAGCATTTGTACTTCCATGAATAACATTATTATGGGAGGCTCCAACAGGCAGGAACATGATGCAAGGCTATTGAATTCTTAGACTCCACAAAGGTTCAGCCTGGAATGATATGGTAACACAGATTAGGTTGAAGGTGACAAAGCCTGTCTCTTCAGCAACATTCTGTCCAGCAAGAAAAGAAAATTGTGGGTATTCACATGATAACTAAACCCCAATGTAAGTAAGACGTGCAATAATAGTTAGCTGAGTAAATTTCAGTGCAATTAGTCACCTAAAGAGCCTCTCTTTGAGCCTTTTTTGAAACCAAATGAATGATGTTGAGGTCACAGCAGGTATTATAGACTGCTTGGAAGCTGGAGCTAAAGACTATCCTCCTGTTAAAATAAAGGCTATAGCAATCTCAGCAGAAGCTACAACCATGTTGGTCTTTTGCTTGCACACCTAAGACAATGGCAGAGGCTGAAACCAATGATACACAAATTGTAGAGAAATTGTTGAGAATGATGTTAGCTTATACAAACTTATTACCAGTTTCTTTATACACAGTCATGGATGTGAAGCAGACCATAAACCACTGATCAGATTTTTTGATGAACCTCTGATCAGATTTTTTGATGAACCTCTGAATGAGTACATAGGCTATAAAAATATGAATCTGCATGTGTCTTGGAGACATTCTTATGAGCCACACTTTATGGTGTGAGGCAACCTCAACACCTTATATGCGAGCCTATATTTTGCTAAGATTATACAGATCTTACTATTGGAAATAGACTATAACAAATCATGAGACAGAACTTAATGAGTTTTTGAAATAACTATAAGAATACATTATCAAGGATGTCTTAAGAGTCATGTAAATTTCTTTTTTCCACTAGATAATACTGGCAATATAGTGCTGCAGGCATGAAATACTAATGGTGAGATGGTTCTTTTCAAGGGCAGCATTATAATGATGCCATAGTGTCTTTGATACACCATGCTGTGAAAGATACTCAAAGGTTATTTAGGGATCAAAAGTGTAAAGATGCCATCATGATATTCTGGCCAGCCAAAGCACTATTAAATACACAGTTTTAATGTTCCTTACACAGTTTGGACAGAACAAGGACAGCTTTATTAGTGCAACTGCTGGGTTCTTCAATGGATACTTGATTGTCTTCTGAATGTTTCAGACCATCTCTCAAATTTCACTCTCAGATTTCATGGCAGCATTAGAACAAAAGAATCACAGACATCTTCAAAGGAACAGGACAGGAAGTTGCTTCTTAAACCCTGTGAAGATGAAGGCTTCAGAGCTATAGAAAGCTATAAGAAGTTTCATCTGGTATAAGTAAGGACATGTGTGGAAAAAGCTAGCTTTGAAATATGTCAATGAAGATTCTTAGTCATCCAGATAGAATTGTTCTTCAGACTGAAGAAGCTACTTGGATAAGCAGTAAAATGTTTTGAAAGGAAAGGAAAGGAAAGGAAAGGAAAGAAAAGGAAAGGAAAGGAAAGGAAAGGAAAGGAAGGGGAGGGGAGGGAAGGGAAGGGAAGGGAAGGGAAGGGAAGGGAAGGGAAAGGAAGGGAAGGGAAAGGAAAGGAAAGGAAAGGAAAGGAAAGGAAAGGAAAGGAAAGGAAAGGAAAGGAAAGGAAAGGAAAGGAAAGGAAAGGAAAGGAAAGGAAAGGAAAGGAAAGGAAAAAATAAAAGAAAAGAAAAGAAAAGAAAAAAGAAAAGTCCAGTTGCCATAACTCAACTTCTAGACTAGCTTTGTAATGTACTAATAAACTCATCTTGACCAATTAAAAATATGTTGTACATCCACTTTTCATATAGCAGATGAAAAAAGTATAATTTAGAAATGTTGCATGGATCACATGCACATTAAGAGGTAGGGGTTCAAACAGCCATCACGCCCACAGCTTTGATCCTGTTGCCGATGTTTCTGCTCTATTTTATAAAGAAAATAACAAAAACAAAGACTTTGTCGATAAATATAAATACATAATGTTTTTTTCTTTTTCTATTGGATGTTTTTATAAGGAAAAAAATTCAAGCAAAACTTAAAACGTGAAATACTACAAATCATTTGACATTATGACTTGTTGAGATGCTGCAGGGAAAATCTGCTTATTTATAACTAGTTGATCAATTTTATGGAAATAATAATGTCTTTATCAGGCAAAATATTGGATTTCTGCAGTTTAAGCCAAAGGCTTTTCGGATTATTTCAGCAGTTCTGTATCCAGAAATCATAAATCTGACATGAAAACCTTATAAACAAAGATTGCTTTAAGAGACTATTTTTCTTTTTTGTTGGCAATTTGTATTTTAAAAAATTAAAATTGCTATAGTTAGCAAATGAGGAATCAAACAAACATTTTATACTACTGCCACATCATTCAGTTTGCTGATTTTGAGTTATATTGCCAAATCGTATTAAACATCCTCATACATTTGATTCAACTCTTATTTTACCAGGCCAAACATTCCTATAAATTTCTGGGGGGAAATGGATAGAAAAATGAGACAAAAAAATTCTACTGAAGGTTTTCACTCAGGGAAATGTGTTGTGATTTCCTTAGCTAGTGATTTGTTTTGAACTAATTAAAACCAAACTGATAAGAGTTCAAGATTTCATTGCTAAATATTTATATGTGATCTTTTTAACTCTGATTTTTAATAATAGTAAGCTTGTGATACTTTTTTTAATGTTTTGAACTGCTAACACTTTCCTGATTGTTGCCATGGTTTGCCAAGGGAGCTATATTAATTAAGGGAACTTATGAAAGTTATACTATGTTGTGTAGAGGGAAGCTGCCTGCGGTCCCAAATCATGTGTAAGTCATCAAAAGGGAATAAGGAAGCTCCATTTTTCCCCCTGAATTTGAATTGTTAATATATAAAGGAAGTAAATATTGGAGACTAGCCATATTTATTCAGTGCACTTCCTTGTTGCTTTCTTATTAACTTCACAACCTTGTGAAGCCCTTTGATACTCCCTGTGACTGTATAATTTTACAACTTGAAATTCTGTGAAGGAGAAGATATGAAGATGGAAGAGGAAGAATAATCTTATTCACCTTGAACTGCTGCAGATCCTCTTGCGGGAAGTGGGATGCAGAAATTTTTGTTGCTAAAGGGAAAGAAAACAAATCCTGTTTTTTCCACACTGGTTCTTCCGAGTGCTGAAGAGAAAGACAAATACGCTTCTTGCTTCCATCTCTGCTCCTTTCTTCTAGCCCACTAAAGGAAAGCAGCACATTAACAAAACAAAATTTCCCTTCTGCACCTGGAGACCAGGAGTTAGAATGAGGAATCAGTAAGAATATCTTCTAATGGGGAAACAGTCACAGCGTCCTTTTCTTTTTAAGTAATAACCAGTTTTGCAATATTTTCAACTACACAAAAAGGAAACATATTTCCTACCTCTAACACAAATGTTATGGTGAAAAGACAAAGGATTCTTGGCTGAAACAGCCTGACTTTATTGAGTGTCCATTAAAGCAAACTTTGTTCTTATTTTGGCCACACCCACTTTTTAGAGCTTTCCTGCCTACAATATTCCACAGGTAACCTCCACTTAAAAAAGACTTTGCTACTTGTGGTGGCTCTTCAGCAGTATGAAGATGCAACACCTAGATAAGGCAGTACAGCATCATCATGAATCTCATTCACACCAACGAAGAAACCAGAAATTACAACTAACAAATTTAGAGCACATAAATTACACCATCCAACACTGCCTCCCAAAACTATTTTGAGTTATTTTATACAAACTTACGTTGAAGATAAACGATAGGCAGGCAGGCAGGCAGACAGACAGATCCACTACCATAATAAAACAATGTATG
Organism: Bothrops alternatus; assembly: GCA_034064705.1. Taxonomy (NCBI): domain Eukaryota; kingdom Metazoa; phylum Chordata; class Lepidosauria; order Squamata; family Viperidae; genus Bothrops; species Bothrops alternatus. Next base: position 5,078,536 of record JARGCV010000039.1, on the reverse strand, counting down.
TCAATGACTGATGGTGGCCTGATTTCCTTCTACAATAAATTTTACACCGGTCATATCCCACTTAGAATACCATTTCCCCATCTGTGCCCCACATTTCAAAATAGACAATGACAAATTGGAGTGAATTCAGAGGATAGTGAAGAATCTAAGAGGAATTTGTTGACTATAGAAACCAACAGTGGAATAGGGAGTTGAAGGAAATGTTGAGTTCTTATTTTTTGGAGCTCTTCAATTAGATGCTGGGTAGTTATCTGTTAGGGATGCTTTATTGAGTTCTAGAGTGATGAAGGCTATCACTCTATACTAAGCCATTCTTTAAAAAATGCTAGAATATGAGTCATTTTCTCGTTCCTTCAAAGTCCATTCTATGATAAACTGGGATCATACCTTCTCTGGTTTAGTTGATAATAAGAAAACCCAGGGAAAGTAATACTGGTGAAACCTGTCTCATTGAATCAATGCTTGACTGGAAAAGGAGCAGTTGGTGGATTCATTTTCTGAGGCAATCATAAAATATAAAGGTGTGCTGTTTCAATTTAACCAACTGGATTGTGACTAGAGCTGTGGTTACAAAGCCATTTTTTTCACCGAGAAACAGATCTTCTAAGCAAAAAAAAAAAAAAAAAAAAGAGAGAGAGAGAGAGAGAGAGAGAGAGAAGTCCATGTTAACCCCACAAATGATTCACTGGGGCATAACAATGAAAGCTAAAACACCATCATTATTTCAGCTAATATCTGGAATCATTCAATAAATAAATAGAAGTATCCCTAACACAGAAGGGTAAGTTTATCTAATTTTGAAGTCAATAAAACAATACCATTTACCATCTATAGTAGAAATGCACAGATGTTCTCCTCATCATTATTGCACTGTAGTAGTAGTAATGTAAATGTCAACTCTACATTTAATTATATTCAGACTGACAATGAAATTCAGCTTCCTCTGGTAACGTGCAAATCCTATCATACCGTCATATTGTTCGGTAGCTTTTTTTAGCATTATAAAAAGAACAGGTTTGCTTTTTTTTTTTTTTTGCTAATAATCTGCTACATTTGAGTATAGTATGGTATTTATTCTGCCAATCAAAATCAAAACTACATTGTTACCCAATCAGGAAGTCTACACCAGGACAGAAATGTATTTATCACCTAGGCTCAAAATAGAATCCTAAATCAATAACAAGAAACTCATGACAAATTTCTCACAAAGCAGCTTGGGTCTTCTAAATATGAATGAGAAGATTGTAGGATGCTTGGAAAGAATTGGGCAGAGGCTCAAGATCAAAAAGTTGATGACAATCCAATTTTCTATAAATGTCGCTACACACAACAGCTCTCTCTGTGTACACATTCTGTTCTTCCTTTGCCTGTCTCCTCTGAATTTTCCTACCAACTTCCTGAAAGCACTTCCTGATTTCTCACAATAAACATCCTCTGTTTGACTAACTGTTTCAACGATGTGCTGCCTTCCTCTACCCCTGCGAGAAGTGCTGTGCATATGCTTCCCTATCTTTGATTTCTTCTTGCTGGTATCAGCAAGCTGGAAATGGATCCTTTTTTTAGTAAGTGCTCCTGAGCCTATGAGACTTCCATCCATTAGGAAGGGGCAAGGATTTGCTGGTCCATTAAAGTACAAATAACTTTTCCCACTGATGCTGAGCTATTTCGGCCTCCATGATAAATGCTTCTTGTGTTTTTACAATAGCGGTGAAGCCCTTATATGAAAGATGAGAAACAGCTCTGAACTTCTGCCAAAGAACTTACCTTAGAAAGGGGGAAAGGGTCAGAGGTTTCTCTTTCTCCCTTGAGCAAGACCCCGCCTTTGCACATGGAGACTTCTTTGTGTGAATCTTGGGGCTTTCTAAAGCATCCATCATTCCATGCTCGTTTGGGAATGGGTCATATGTCTTGGTGGCAATGTTTTTCCCACGAAGTTGCCTGCAAGAGATCTCCCTGCTCAATAGCATCTTGAAGAACTGTTGACACAGCTGCTGGGGGAGGGGGGGAGGGCAGGGTCATTTTTTAAGGGATGGCAAAGGGGCAATTGTCCAGGTTTTCCTGAAGTGCAGCATTAGACAAAAGACCATGTGGGGAGAAAATAAAAAGACAAGATCTACTTCAGTCCTTGCTTTAGCAGATTCAATGAAATCATTGCTACAATGGATAGTGAAAGCACTGTTACAATTCACCAGAACAAAAGTGGCTTGTCCTGCTCTTATCTCTTTGATTTTTAAAGCTTGCAGAAATCACCTGATCAGCCTAACAACAATAAGTTTTATTTTCTGCTAATGTTTGCACGTTGAGCTGCAAAGCATGCAGCCTCTAGGCCAAAGACAGCTGGTATCTATAGAAAACTCTGCAGGAAGATGATCATTTTGCACCTCTTATTATGATGGAATTTAATCCTTTTGCTTAGAGCTGAAGACAGGTTCATGAAGGCTTCAACTAATTTATCCCGACATCTATAAACCCAAATCATCCATTGAGGTCTGTGGTCAGGTAGAGACTTAAACTGCAGTTTCCCCTTTCACCTTATCTAAGTTATTGTCCTTCAGCATAATGCAAGTACTAATGAAGAGCACTGAGTTGAGGAAGGGAAGGCTGAAGCTTTAACTATATTTGGGGACAACTGCTTCCCAGACATTTCAGAGATACAGCTCCCTATTGCTAGAGATGAAAAATGTTAAAGCATTGGACTTCAGGGAAGGATAATACCTATATATTATAAAAGGTGTGTTATACCAGTTGTTCCTTTCCTTTGACTTGCTGGTATCCCAGCTACTGGAATGGGGGGGAAAAGGGCCATTTCAATTCAAAGTCTCAGGTGCTAGGTGACTAGGGTCAGAAAAGTACTCCGGCTCCTAGAAATGTTTGGTTGTTCATTCAAAATATTCTCTTGGTGTATAAATGCCCATTATCTGTATTTTAATAGCTGAGGGCATTCTTTCAGCACGTTTCTTTTCAGGGGAGTTTTGATCTCTCTTTCATTCTACACCAGTCCTCAGTTATACATACACTCTTGCATACTGATATGGGTGGGGTGATTTTTGACATAAGAGTGCTTAATCATTCAGTGTTTACCATGCAGATGAAATCATTGGGAGGGAAATTCCACGTCCAGGGTGGTGTAAGTGTCAACAAGGACGTGACTGGAGAAGTTTAGGATACAACATGAAGCTCTTTCAAGGGCTAACCTCAAATAATCATTTCAACTTCTCTGGTGACAGTTCATTACTAATGGAACAGTTGCATTGCCTAAGCACTCTAGAACTAGATCTGGGGCTCAGCTGGTACATTTATCATGCAAAGATAGCCAGGTGCATATTTCCTCTCCCCAGAAAATAATATTTTAATTCTTCGGGATTGCTTTGCAAACTGAAGAACTACATTCTCTTTGATGGTATAGAAAGCTGCCTATCCCTTTATTACACACACACACCAGGTTTATTCAATGGTTGCGCAACTTCAGTACTCTGGTCATTAGGTCAAAAATGCTGTTTGCACCAAGATACTTGCCTTACAGTGAAAATTGACACCTTAATGTGCTAGCAGGAGGCTGGGAAATGTAAAACTTCATTTGTTCAGCAAAGTTCTGAAAACAATAAGATGTTTTTTTTTAAAAAAAAAAATAGTACATTAATCCCAGCAGTAGCAGTCTTGCAAAGATCCAGTGACCTTTCTGTAGAATTGGGCAAAAAAAAAAAAAAACCATGAAGGAGTCTGGAACATTCATCAACCTCTATTAGATCTATCAGAACTTTGTTCTGCCATGAAAGCTATTAAGCAAATTAAACACTAGCTTATTATATGTACATATATAAAACATATCCTTCACTTCATTAATTGCTGTTTCCCCTAGTAGTTTCAGTCAGTCCCTCTCTTTTCCTGATCATTCTTTACATTGTCATTTCCCAATCAAACTGATGTGGTGGTTATATTACAAAATACCAGTTGGCCAATGCAACACAAACTGATGTCTCTTGAATGTGGTCTATCTCTGCTTTTTAAAAGCTTCCTTATATATTTTTTTGGTGAAACATGCTTGTTGACCAGTACCTACTTTTCTTTTACATGCAGGTGATTATAGGAAAAGGTAGGTGAGCTGGCAACCATGCTGCAGATATTATTGTAGTATCCTAAGTCCTATATTAAATTTTTATGCAGCCCATATCCTCTACATTACAAGGAGCCTAATCTTAGCATGATACAACCAGGAAGAGTGGTTTGCCTGTTTGCAAGATGTTTTTAATTTTTAATAGCCTTTCCTTTCCTACAGTTGTAAACTTGATAGTCTTTCATCCAGGCACTCACTTATGCTGCCACCAGTTAGCTGGAAATCCAGGTTTATACAACTGTCTTATTTTGTTATTTAATCATTAATAGTTTCAACCAAAAATATGCCAGTAAAATGTATGTTTGTGTAAATGTTCACCTGGAGGCTAAGGTAATCTAGATTTTTTTAATTGAGAAGATTTTATGCAGTTATAACTGAAAGCTGGTCAAAATGAAACAGTGTAAATTCAGAAAATGTGGGGGGGGAGAGGTAGACAAGACTGAAGGTTTTCATTCTTTTTCCTTATATTGACCTTTTCATTAAATCCTCTATAAAATGTTCATTAATGAAGAATAGTTCGTTATTGAAGAGTAGTGAAATAATCTTTCCTTTCCCTAATGAAATTACTCCACTGTTGATGTGAGCTGTTTTATTTAGACTACGATAATATAAAAGTTTAGAAAAGGCCAATATTATCATCCCCCCCCCCATGGACAAAAAAAGCTTTAGTTTTTGTGAGTTTCTTCATTCACAAAATATGGCATTTTCATCATGAGTATATTAAGTAAATAGCGTGCCTCTGTTAAACAAATTGCATTAGCAGTCATGAAAAATCCATGCCTTCCATTTCAAAGGTGTTCATACTAGCCATGATGATGACATTATGATATTTGTGACATTATGATTACAACCTCTGTCTTTTCAGATTCACATCGTATTGCTGCATGCAAGGATTTTAGGAGAGAATGCATTACAACATTATGACACAATTATTTTGCCCTTCACCAAGATATCCACACATTGATTTCACTGGCTTGTAGGATCTCATCCTTGTCACTCAAACATGGCAATGTTAGCTGTTTTAATTGTGGCATACTTCACTGATCGAAAGTTTGTTCCCCCCAGGCTCTTCCCAATTTATATTTGCCATGAGAGCTAACAAGCTATCTTGGGACAAATAGTAGACCATCAGAACTTATTCAAAAATTAAATAGGAAGGTCTAAATTAAAAGAGAACAATTAAATTATTAAATAGTAGCTTAAATTAATTGTTTTCAATTAAATAAACTTAAATCTAACTTTTATTCATTTAAAGGAATTAAAGGGAAAAATCAGTATCTTTCCAAAACAGAAAATGTTTTATTTCCAGAAATGCATACAATAGCAATGTCAAGTCACAGAATTTCTATCAGCAAGAACTCTCAAAAAATAATTTGCTACATGTCAGATTTATCCATATTAAGGATGATCCATTTTATTTATTTATTAGATTTTTCTCCTGCTTTTATTTTTGGTCAGCTAAGGCAATATACATAACTAATGCTCTTGCTTCTATTTTTCCTGTAACCACAATTCTGTGAGGTGGGTTTTTTAGGGAGAAAATGACTGGCTCCAAATCATCCACCTGGCTTTTATGCCTATGGGAGGACTTGACCTCACAGTCATCTGGTTTCTTGCCCAGCAGTTTCCACTATACCAAACTGACTGTTTGGTTTAGCTTGACACATGTTCATAAATTATTTGGATTCCACTTCTATGTAATCTACAATATATGATTTTTTTAAAAAATGCAGTTGTTTTAAATTTTAAATTTGTAAACATTGCAAATAGTATTTGAAATTTGAGCACATTTCTGATTGTGTTCTTTTCTAAGTCATGTGATATGTATGTATGCATCCATGCGTGTATGTTTGTATGTAATTTGAGGCAAAACAAACATCACAAATTCTGGCCAGTTATGAAGCCTGGAAGATCTGACAATAGTCATATCAGCTCAATTATATCAGAATTCACAAATGAATTCTTTTAAGCTAATTTATGAGAACCTAGCCTAACTCAACATCCCAAAGATTAGGTATCCATGGATCAGTTTAAATCTACAGTCATATATTATGTTGTTCTATTAAAATCATAAGCAGAATAAAATTTTAAACTGCCTAATAATCCATATAATCCAATTTGGATCAAAGGGCAAAATGAGATGAATTGGGGTAAGCAAAGTCATTATTTACTCACTTGAAATAAAAGAATTAAGAACAACATCAAAAAGATCTTTGGTCCCAGATCAAAGGCTAGGAAGATGAAAGATGTTTAGATGTTTGTTTGTTTAAAAAATAAAGAGAAGAAGGGGAATGTATTGAATTCAGGACATGGCAGATCCATTCTCAGATCAGAAAGGCTTCTGTGTCAGATTATAATTGGTTCATCCAGTTACTGTTCTTGGGGAAGATACTGATTGGACTACTCAAGAGATTGACTAGAAAGGCAGGAGTCAGTCATATTGTACTCATAAGTGTTGATAATTTTGCAAAAGTGGTCTGAATTACAAACAAAAGTCCAGAATAGAATATCAAAGCCCAAAGATGTACTACCCTATAAGATTTCTATACTATATGTTTTATGAAACTCTATAAAACCTATACTAATTGTCATGCAATAGAGCAGAAGGCCAGCATCAAAGGGATTTAAAATGTTTCTAGGTATGCAAGTTGCTGTTCTGAGGAAGACCTTAAAGCAGAGGTCTCCTGACTCTTCAGCTCATCACCCCCTTCATGAAGCTTTACATTGTTCATCAAACCCCATACTACTTTAAGCAATAGTCTTATGAATAACAATAACAACAACATTGACCTTAGATAGTCCCATCAACATTTGGGGTCAATATCAATCATTTGGGAAACTCTGCCTTAAAGCAAAGGCTTATTTTTTTGGGATTGGGTGACACTGCTGTCTTAAATTATCCCCAACAAGTGCTGTGTGCACATCCATATGCACTCTAAAACATATTTTTCCCTCCAAATCTGAATCCTTGGACAGCCCCATTATGTAACATCCCCAAATATATTTAACCTTTATTAACTTTTATATTCAAAAGCAATTGATTGCAGCAGAGTCCATTCATTACTGTTCTCTATATGACAGTTGAGTCCGATTTGGTAGTTCATGGCACTTCATTATGTAAAATAAATCCACAATGGATTTATCTGCCCTTTGAAGACTTTGAAAAAGTGACTTTGAACATACATCAGAGAGATAATCTATAAACCCCACAAGTAATATTTTAATGAACAGACTGCCCAAAGAGCTGCTGATACAATTCTACAAACAAATTATTGAGTCTGTCATTTGCACTTCTATAATTGTCTGGGTTGGCACTGCAACCAAACAAGACAGACACAGACTTCAACGGATAGTTAGAACTGCAGAAAAAACAATTGCTACCCAGCCTGCCTTCCACTGAGGACCTGTACACTGCATGAGCCAGAAAGAGGGTTGTGATATCTATAGACCCCTCACATCCTGGACATAAACTGTTTCAACTTCTTTCCTCATGATAACGCTATATGGCATTGCACACCAAAACAACTATACACAAGAACAGTTTTTCCCCCATGCCATAACTCTGCTAAACAACTAATTTCCCCAAAATACTGTCAAATTATCTAGTAGTGCTGTATTACTATTATTCTTCTCATCTTTCCTATTGCCTATTTCCTTATCTTCTTATGACTATAACTTTGTTGCTTGTATCTCATGATTTATATTAATTGTTTTATTTAGTATCCTAGTATGATTTGTGTTGATTGCTTATTTAGTATCCTATGACTATCACTAAGTGTTGTATCTTATGATTTATAATGAATATCTTTTAAGATGATTATGATCATGATTTATCACTTGTTGCTTGTATGTAAATAGAGAGCTAATGCACTGGAGACAAATTCCTTGTGTATCCAATCACTCTAGGCCAGTAAAGAATTCTATTCTATTCTATTCTATTCTATTCTGTTCTGTTCTGTTCTGTTCTGTTCTGTTCTGTTCTGTTCTGTTCTGTTCTGTTCTGTTCTGTTCTGTTCTGTTCTGTTCTGTTCTGTTCTGTTCTGTTCTAATTTAACAGTTCTCACCAAACTATTTTTAAGGCCTATCCTACTCACCTGTGTGTACTTGCTGATATCTGCAGTCATTTGAAGGGAATATATTACTGTTTGCTATATTTCACTGTTTTCCTAACCACCTGGGGACTTAAGAACAGAAAAACTCAAAATCTAGATGAATGGATGGATGAATAAATAAATAATATTGGGGCATCTAGTGAGTGGTGGCCTCTTAGCAACCCCTGTTGTGAAGGTCTGCTTCATAAAGGCACCATCTAGAATCAAAATACATCTGCAATTAAAATCATATGCTGACAAAGTTTGAATTGTGTCTAAATATTTTCATAAGATAGGATCAGCAACCAGAGCAGCAATATTTCAAAGAACTAAGCTTGGCCAAGAAACAAATTATGTCAAATGCTTAAGAAAACAAGTGGGAAATTTCCTAGCCATCCATATAGAAAGGTGCTTATTTAGGGAAAAAAATAACACATGAAGTGTATAGGTGTCGCCAGTTATTCTTCACAGAGAATGCTGAAGAGGCAGTCTTTGTGAATTGTAATTTAATGCTGTCTTCTTTAGAGAACTCAAACATGGCTAATTAGATAGTTTTCAAAACCACGGCACTCACTCTGACAATTCAAATTCAGTATGATGTCTAGCTACTAAATAGACAATAAACCTCAACAAGTTGTTAAAAAAAATAGGCTTGTCTAACATAGGTTAGCCCCATATGTCTTCCAATAATTATGTGGGGAGAAAGAGAAAGACAATAAGAGGGGGCTGCTCCATTTACTATCACCTGACCAGTTCAGCAGGAACAAAGAATGTTTAAAACATTTATTTATGTTGTCATAAAAGCTGAAGAATATGAAATGAAATACATCTATTAGTTCAGCTTTCTGTTCCTCAGAAGAAATTGGGAGACACACAGATAAGAAGGTTTCCTAGAAATTGCTGCAAAAAAATCAGGATAAACTAAAGGTGGACATGATGACAAAGCTATATCATATCATGGCAGTCTTCCCTAACCAAGCATGCTCCAAATACATTGTGTTATAATTCCCAACTTCTATGCAAGTTTTCGTTGTGCTAATATGCTGGGAATTATAGTCCCTGTGTGCCCAAGTTAAGGGTCTGTACAAAAGCTTAAGATGGAGTGTCAAAGCAGGCAAGATGGCAATTGCCTCACAATCAAAACTCCAATCAAAGATCTTAACACACATACAGAAGGCATAGAATGTAGATCATGTTGCTATGATCATCATCTTATTTGTATTGACCCCTCTGTGGACATTATTGATTGTGTATTCAAACTAAGATCCAGGACCAAGATCCAACAACAGCCGTCTCCGATCTATGGAGATGGCGTTCACAGCAACATGATGAGTAATTCATTACAAGACAAGAATGTCTCCTTTGCTGTTTATTTTGGTATTAGAATTTTTGAATAGAGATATCAGGCAAGATGAACAAATAACAGCTATAAATACTAAGAAGGAACTTTATAAATTGAGGGCATTTGCTGATGATTTGGTTATATTTCTGCAAGACCCCAAAAACAATATAGAACAGGGGTGTCAAACTTACAACGTAATGTGACATGTCGCGATGTATCATGACTTTTTTCCCATTGCCGGCAATGGGGTGGGCACAGTTTCACTATGAAGCATCCAGCCCGCGGGCCGGCAGTTTGACACCCCGATACAGAATATTTTATGAGGAAATTAAATGAGTTTGGATGTTTAGTGGGTTTTAAAATAAACAAACAAACAGAAAAGAAACAATGCTGGTTAAGAATATGACCTCACAGGATGGTGATATATTGACTAAAACGTCTGGTTTTAGGATTGAGAAAAAAGTGAAATATGTGGCAGTTATGTTGATAAACACAAACATAAAACTGTTCCAAAACAATTATGTGCCTCTCTGGAATGATATAAAGATTAAGATGGGATAAATTGCATTTATCACTACTGAGTAAAATGTCTGTAATCAAGAGCCCTTACCAAAGATGCTCTTTCTGTTTCAGACATTACCAGTACTTGCAACTGATATTCCATTTAAACAATGGCAGATGGCTATTTCTAAGTTCGTATGGCAAGGGGAAAAAACCCAAGAATTAAATACAGATTACTGCAAGATGCTAAGGAAAGAAGGGGTTTGGATTTACCAGATTTGAAATTATATTTTGATGCTTGTTGTTTGGTCTGGCTAAAAGAATGGGTGAACCTTCAGAATAAGGGGCTACTTGAATTATGTTTTGGATGGCATGGTTACCTATGGTATGACAAGGTTAAAGTAAATGTTGATTTCAACAACCATTTTGTTAGAAGTGCCATTCTAAGAGTTTGTAATAAATATAAAACAAGGTTTTCAATGAAGGTGCCTCTATGGGTTTCCCCACAAGAAGCTTTGTTTAGAAAAGAAATGGTGACGAAGCTGAACTGGTGGACTTAAAATAATATCTTTTAATTTTGGTGACCCTACCCTCAAGTCTAAGGAGGAGTTAGAATCAGAAGGTCATGTCTGCCATTGCTTTACACATTTACACTTGAAAGAAGATTTATATTAGACAAAAAGAGTTATGGGTTTGACTTTGTTAAAATGAATTGAAAATCCAAATATGTGGTAGTGATGAACATATTATTGCTAAGGTCTATAAAATGTTATTGAATTTAAATCTATAAAGCACTGTATGATTCAGTGGGCAAGTAACTTTGGATATAATGTAATGCTAAGAACAATGGGAGAATATGTGGAAGAAAGGTTTAAAATTTACATTAAATTATAACTTAAAATAAAATTTCTATAAGATGATATATCATTGATATTTAGCTCCAGACAAGTTGTCAAGAATGTATAAAGGCATTTCAATTAAATGTTGGAAATGGAAACGTAAAAAGGGGCCTTTTAACATTTATGGTGGACCTGTGATAAAGCAAAAAAATATTTGAGTAGGATTCATATTCTAATACAGAAAATTCTTAAAGTGAACATAAAGAAAAAAACAGAGACTTTTCTTTTGGGCTTAATGGAAAAAGACTTGGAAAAATTTTTGGGAACTTAGATGTTATATACTATATTGATGGCAGCAAGACTACTCTATGGACAGAAATGGAAGGACATTTTGATCCCGACAATGGACAAATGGTTGCAAAATTGAGGAAGTTAGCAGAGATGGCTAAATTGACTTCTTTGATCAAAGAAAAAAAAACACAATTACTTTTGTTTCTACTTGGAAACCACTTCTGGACTTTGTGCTTCAGGGGGGAAAAATGAAACTCTGATTTTGGGTTTTACTGATTAGATAGATTCATTGTTACAGAAATCACTAGTTTAAACTATTATGTAAAAGTAAAAAGTTGAGGTTTCATGTTAATGCCATGTTCTACAACACCAAAGGAAGTCGGGAGTCAATGCCTTTTTTTCCCCTTCTTTTCCTCACTTTTCCCTTCCCTTTTCCCCTCCCTCTTTTTCCTACTATTTGCTTTTGTATTATTTTGTATGTTATAAAGTAAACTAATAAAAAATATTAAACGATGATGAGTAATTCATCAAGTTGCATTGTGATGAAAAATAGGAAGAGAAAATGTTATGTATGTTGCCTTGAGTTCCTGGTGGAAAAGCAGGATATAAATCTAACAAATAATTTTTAAAAAATTTATCTGTTGGGAATGCAATTCCCAGAAGTAACAGCAGTATTGGGAGATACTGTGTCAACACATCTGTTTCAGAGTATATCAGAGGGAGGTTGTTCTAGTTTACTTAGTTGCTGTTGTTGTTTGTTAATCCTAGTTTAGCTCTTTTAACTTTGGCTAGGACTACAATTGTCAGCTCTTTTTCATAAACAGGAATTCTGAACATTAGGTTCAAAATTATGTCATCTAGCTTTGTCCAAGTTAATACCTTCCAGATATGTTGTGTTTCAACTGTTAAAATTCTTAACTTAAACAATACATCAGGAAAGCACTAGATTGGGGAAAGCTGAATTAAGTCATAGAGCCACTCTATCTAGGAGTAAGAACTTCAATTAACTGCAAAAATATAAATATCAGCTAGGAGATAAAACCAGACAATTATCCTTTGTTACAAACCATCTTCCTTCACTTCCAGTTGTTTTGCACATCTTTTTCCTGTTAGCTGGTTTTGCACATCTCTGAAAGTGGGAATAGCATTAGGGTATAGATGAGGTTCCTGATGCCAAAAGTATTGCTGGATTTGCTAGTGTTTATGATCTTCTCATAGCTCTAAAAATTATTAGGATACAAATGGCCAATGATTTTAAACAACAATAATAGCAACAAAAAGATCCATTTTCTTTGCCAAAATGACCATATAATAGATATTTTATGTGCTGAGCAAACATGAGTCATAGTCCATATGGCAATTTTGGAAACAACTAATACATTGCTCTTAAAGCCTCTGGGATGAGCTTTCCAAGTTTTTCACATGTAATCGATGGTGATTAGAAGAGGATATGAATCATTATACCACATAAGACTGCTTAATCTCATGTGTGTGTGTGTATGTATGTGTGTGTGTGTGTGTGTGTGTGTGCAAGAATCTCCAATTTATGAGTAGAGATTAGAATGGAAAAATGATTACAACAGCTTTTACTTTTTTAAAATATTAAAATGAATATTAGGGCTTATTAATATCATTTGATGGGATATGACACAGGCTGTTGATCACCTAAAGATACTTTCCTTCCAAAGCAAAGGACAAGATGTTTCCTACCACACAATCCTAGCTGGTGATACTCGGCCTCTTCCAGCATATTGGAACATGGTATAGTGTACCATCTTTCAACATCTTACTAGCATTTCTGTTCCTCCAGGTTATGTCCTGCTGCTGACATACATCTGACAAAGAGCCAAGGAGAGTCTATATGATCCAGTAGTAAGAACAATGGACCTAGATTTTGGTCCAATTTCCCAGGCTCAGAATTGCATTTCAGCCCTCTCAGGGGTGCTTCTCGTGTTACTTTTGAAAGATACAGATGTGTGCACTTTTTCTCAAAGAAGTGAGCAACCCTAATGTGGAAATCATAAACTACCTCCTTTATTTTCCTCCCAGCAAGTTCCTTGCATTCGTTTTGAAGGTTTTCCAGATGTGCTGTATCCAGGGGATGCTTACATATGTATATAGGGCATACCCCAACTGCAACATCCATTGGACTAGATCAGGAGTAAAAGAATATGAAAGAAAATTGTAATAATAAAAATACAATGGTCTTCCAAAACCAAAAAAAAAATCACTAATTTTATTCTCCCATATTTCTGAACTGCTATGCTATGATGGTGCTTAAGGAGGGCAGAATTCTATAACAGAACAAACCGTTTGAGATACAGTTCCAGGTTTAGTTCCTATCATCCTTTTGATTTTGGTTTAATTTTGTACTTAGTATTTTTAATACTGTAAGAAAAAGCAACCTTGAGTATTGTAACAAATCAAAAGTTGGAACATTAATTAAAAACCAGTTGATCAATATCTCATTAAGAAGGAGGCAAAAGCTGGAACTGAAATTGTGAAGACTCACACTACTCACAGCAGGGAATAATAGGGGATCCATGATCATTTGGATCCCCAAATGAACTCGGGGACCCAAGACTGTTTTGTAGCAATTTTGCATTTTAAAAGCATGGCATGGGCTTTCAAAGAAAATGGCTGCTATAAAGAAACTTATCCCGAGATATTAAATGATGGCCACACTGTGTATGGATCCAGCCATAAAAGACCAATTGCCCAGGGAACAACCACGCTGTCTGGCACACAACTTCTACATCCTCAAAGTAATTTAAACTTTTTTCTTTAGGTGGTGAGGAGGACAAGAGAAGCCTATTTAGAAACATAGACTGCTAATGCAATTTAGTTCTCAGGCATTTTTGTGAATAAAAATTGAATTGGGAGCTGATCCTTTGCTTTGCTGGAAAGGGTGATATTTAAGCTTTTTTTTTTTTTTTGAGAGAGAGAGAGAGAGAGAGAGAGAGGGAGAGAGAGAGGGAGAGAGAGAGAGATAGAGAGGGAGGGAGGGAGGGAGGGAGGGAGAGAGAGAGAGGGGGGGAGAGAGAGAGAGAGAGAGAGAGAGAGAGAGAGAGAGAGAGAGAGAGAGAGAGAGAGAGAGAGAGAGAGAGAGAGAGAGAGAGAGAGAGAGAGAGAGATGTTTACAAAGGCATTGATTCCTCCAGATTCCATTTTTGGAATCTCAGGGCAAGAAGAACAACAGCTTAGATTATCTATGTCTCACAATATCCACCTTCCTTGGATGATAGCCATGAAATAAGGCTGGACTGTTGTCAGGCACAAGAGACCAAAACCACACATGTAGAGTTCAAGCTTTATTTTGTTCTGCCTATAATACAGGAATCTCTCCAGTCTACTTGCCTTCCCTTGAGAACAGATAGACAAGGTTCCATGGAGCTTAAGAGTTCAATCCTGGAACTCTTGTGTGGCTGCATAGCGAATCAAGGCTAATTCCTGGCTTGAGTTCTCCTCTTGCCTGGCTGGGCTTTTTCCAATAACTGTTGATCTAAATGGACAGGATAATATATAGGAAAAGTGGAAATATTTCTTCCAGATTGTCCCAATGCTTTTGGTACTGCAATTCTTAAGGAGCAGACTGGAAACCCTGAAAGTTACAATTTTCAACTAATTTGTAGAGTATCAATTGGGAAAAGCTTTTGGGTGGGGGGGAATTCATCTCTGATACAAAAGAGAAATTATGGGAATAGGTTCTTTAAAAATCAGAAGAACTAATCAATGAAGCATTAATGATGCTAAAATAACCCTAAAGAATTAGCCCAGAAAGTTTTTTTTAAATTAATATGTCACAAAACAAGAGCAAAATATTAATTGAATTGGAGAAAGAATACCCATTTACATTTGGATTTCATGTACATTAAATTGGCCAATATTGGTTTCCTGAGGCATATCATTTAGGTACCACATACCATATAGAATAATTCAATTCAAATAATATACAAGTTCTTCCTCCCACTCAACCCCCAAAGACAGAGTTTGAAAGCTACTTTTGTATTTTTTTTTCCATATGCACTAGGAATCTACATCCTGTATGGCAGGAAATATGGTTTCCTGTACAATCATATTCATTCTGAGAGTTTAAAGGCATTATAGTAAGTGGAGTGACAGATTACATGACATCAAGTCAGGGTTGATGCTTAATGACCATAAAGGTAGGCTTTATCCAGGATAATCTGTCTCCACCTGGCCCTTCAGATCTTCTGACTCATTGTTTCTATATTCAAGTCCATCCACCTTTTGCTGCTGCTCATGTTCTACTTCACTTTCCCTCCACTTTTCCTAGCATCACATGATTTCCCATTTAGCAACTTCTTCGCTTAGTAATGGAATTTATGGTCCCAGCTGAGGCCACTAAAGGAGGACTACCTGTAATAAATTATATTTTTCAAACACTATTTTGTGATACAAAACACCAGTGCTTTTTTTCTATAAAAAAAAAAGGTGCTGGAACTCACACATGTCATACAACCCGTCTTGCCTACCCTATAAGGTTCCATCCAAAAAAGGTGCCGGAACTCCATTCTGGGCGTTCTATGAGAAAAAAAAAGCCCTGCAAAACACATGAAATGCTAGAACAAGCACTACTCTAGAGCTAAATTCAATATGTAGCTAAAATACAAAGGATGTCACCAAACCTTGGAGGGAAAAACCCCAGGAAATGCTAGTTCTGTCTCATATAATGTCATTATCTATTATGGCCCTTAGTCACCCAATATTAATGACAAACCTGATAACCTAAAACATTCCTAGAATAAAACCATATACAAAACAGAAACATATACCTTATCCTCAAGAAACCAGAATCTCATAGTTCCCCTTCCCCACTTTCCAGAATCCTGCCAATCTCTTGACTTATTCCTGTATTAATGAATAAGCCCTTTTAAACATTATGGTCTATTCCCATTTAAATAAGTGTAGGGATTTCATGGCAAAGGGAATGCATTTAAAGGCTTTCCTTTGTTTTGTTGTTGCAGCAAATGATAGTTACAGTGCAAGCTTTAAAAAGTCCCCTATTACCTTTACAAATGTATTGGGGAAGAAAAATTACTTTGGATGTGCATCTAATTGTTTATTACAGTGGAAATTCTGTGTAAAACCAGTGGATTAGCTTTATCAAAATATTGATCCCTGTAGCAGGAAAGAACAAATCTTGTGGTTATAGTTAACATATCTAGGCTGCAAATGTCTAGAGTTGTGTTTCTCAACCTCAGCAGCTTTAAGATATGTGGACTTCAACTCCCAGAATGTCCCAGCCAGCATGGCTGGCTGGGGCATTCTGGGAGTTGAAGTTCACATACCTTAAAGTTGCTGAGGTTGAGAAACGCTGGTAGACGGCCACTATACAGCAGCTAATAATTTGACTGCTCTGCATCTCTTTGCTGTAGTCTGGTGATAGCTGGAAGGGGTAATAATGCTGAACAGATTTCATTTCTGGGGGGGAAGGAGGGAACATTAAAGGTTTTATAAGTACAGATTTATGCTGTGCTTATGGAACAATTGTATCCAAAAGGTCCTTCCAAAGACTTTGCTGAAGCAAAAGCCTCACGATTCTTCTTTAAAGCACACCATTAAGCATCTGTTTGTTAACTCAGCCCCTTTTGTTGATGTAACTGGAAATCAGCTTAGGCAGGAAAGTGGAGCAAAGCAGGCCCTTTCCTTACAGGGCCTGTCAGGCACCCCATGCTCCAAAGGAAGAATCATCAGCTGCACGGGAGAGCTGCAAACAGAACAGCCAAACAGGCTGCAGGCTTGGGAGAGACCCCCATGCCAAGAACAGCAATAAATAACCTGTTCCAAGCTGATCTCCAAGTAGCAAGATGATTTCCAAGCTCGGCAGGGGCCTTTTCCTTCTTTGTCTGAAATAGTCAAATGGCCCTTGGATACCTTACGAAAGAAAAAAAAAACTCACATTACACTGAGCCCAGCTTCATGAAAGGAATATTTAAAGCTGGCTGGCTAATGACCTCAGTGTGGAAAAAAAACAAACCTTTTTTTTTAAATCAAAACAACTCTGCAGTTGATATCAGATTTTTTCACCTACAATATAAAATCTTTGATCATGTTGATTATCCTTGATCAGACCTGAATCATTTCACAATCCTCTATGTTACGATTCAGAAGTATGTGTGTCTGCCTTTATTGTGAGATTTGTGTAATCCTTTTAGAACTTCCTTCTTGAAAAAGAAGAACTAGGGGTGTCATGATAGCAGTGTTCCAATATCTAAGGGGTTGCCACAGAAAAGACGAGTCTACCTATTTATTCACCAAAACACCTGAAGGCAGGACAAGAAGCAATGGATGGAAACTAATCAAGGAGAGAAGCAACCTGGAGCTAAGGAGAAATTTCCTGACAGAACAATTAATCAATGGAACGACTTGCCTCCAGAAGTAGTGGAGACCATCTTTACAGGAAAATAGAGAATGGAAATGCTTTCAACCATCTATTAGTTGTGATGGCCAAACCAGCTGAAAATAATGGGGCTCACAAGCCAGATATTGATAGAATGCCCCATTGAAGGATACTCTTCTAGTGTATCAAAAGACCTCTTTCAAGATAGTGTAGGGCTGGTACTCATTGGTTGAAATAAAATGCTTCACATTTTCAATTATTTAGGGGGGAAATGTACAAAAGCAAGTGGACTTATCCATGATGTTCACATCACCATCTTGCACACAGAGTCAAACTAAAACCAAATTGAAACAAATGAGTTATTGGTTGAAGTGAAATCAAGCCAAGATTAAATCCATTCCAGGTGATCAGAGCCCTGGTGAACGGTTCAGCCAGCAGTTAGCATTTAATACTTGGGAAGAAGTTTCCACACAAGTATACCTGTTTTCAAAAATCTATATTTCTAGCTGAATTCTAAAATGAAATATGGGACTTACGCTGACATTGACTAAAAAAAATAACACTTCTGTGATTTAAGCAAGGCTTTCAAGAAGCATTAGGGAAGGAAAATGAGGTCTCAGGTTCATTCATTTGGTCATGATAGCTTTTTAACATAAGAGTTTGTTATGTAACAGATGCCATCAGGATGCTGAACTGCTTTTCATCTCATGGAATGGGATGGACTACTGAACAAGTTTGTTAAAAGAAACTGAATGCAATCTAGTTTATACTATGCCAAGATTATTTATTTATGATGACAGGTAGTCATCATTTAGTAACCACAATTGGGGCTAGCAACTGGATCGTTAAGCAAAGCAGTCGCTATGTGAAACCACAGCTATGCTTATTATCTTACTTCAGCTTTTCTTTGCTTTACAGATTTGGAAAGGTCATGAGTGCAAGGATTGCTCACAAAGTTACTTTGTCATCACTGTTTTAACCGTTAATAGTCTAATTTGTTTTATAACAGAGACTTAATTTAAAAAAAAATAAAAAAAACATTTTTTTAAAAAAATGCTTAGTTTTCTATGGCTAATGTTTTCTCAGTTTAGGTTTAAGTGTAGCCTCGTATTTTAGTTTGGCTATTTTTTCCTTTTAATTTATTCAGAAATGTTTAATGTATTTTTATCTGGACTCTATATTTCCTCCTATAACACTGTACTCAATTTTGGTGACCATTATAATAAAGGTGAGTTTCATTCCTGTAATATATATGTTGCAGTTGTAAAGTATGCTGTCAGCTTTATAGAAATATAACAACTTACTCTGTCATTGCATCATTTCCAAGCATATTTTCATCCATGCTATGCTAAGGTAGACAATCTGCCGTTCAGATATTTAGGACTACAACTCCCATAAGCCTCACCTACCATAGACAGTAATGAGCCATAGGAATTCTATCCATGTCCAAATTCATTCACAAATAGTTAATGACTTGCCTCGTGGTTGGCTAACAATGTTTGTTCACATATCTAATAAAATAATGAAAGTAGAACATAATGAAATCTTCCTTTCTAATAATGAGGATACATTTGTGTAAAAGAGGGCAGAAAATATTTTTGTTCTCCAAGGATAAGTTGGTGCACGTCAGGGTCTTTAGAAAGCCAGTAGTTGGCATGATAGGGATCATATTCCAGTAACACCTGCAGGGCCATAATAATTCTCCTCTGCAATTGAAAGGACGTGTTCTTACATTCAGGCTCCTGCAGATGTTCCTATAATAGCTGCTTTAAAACCCATTGTGCGGTAACTGCAACAACACAGGAAGCTGATCTTCTATAACATTCAGCTGATATTTTCAAACAGCATGCTCTTCATTTGATATAGAACAATGATTCTGCGTTAAATAGCCTTTTGAATTTGCTACGTAGAACGTGAAATCTTCAACTGGCTGTGAATGGGAAATCACTGTTCCCCTCCCTTATTCATTCAGGAATATGAAGGGCTGGTAGATTTATATTTGTCTAAATAGGAATATGTTGTCTGTGCAACCTGGATGTTGCTTTATCAAATATTCACATTCATGTTAGTGTGTCACTGTCCCTCTGAGGCCATAAAGAATTCACAGAGGTTTTGAAAGGAAGGGGGGAAGGTTGCACTTGTGCGCCATTTCTCTGCTCAATACTAAGTAATAATACTATTCACTCTATAGTACTCAGTACTAAGTAGCTTAGTGATACTTACAGTAGTACTAATTCTAAACATTTGAAGATGGCAAACATGGCAAGACAATAAAGATAATCCACTTTCCTTGATTCTTCAGCACCATATTTCCATGTGTACCTGTCAGCCCTATCAGTAGACTAGATCAGGAATGAACTTCACAGAAAAGCTAAAGCTACTTTTATTGAGATTGGTTGTAATAACAAAATCTTGAAAGTCTAATTGTGCTACACTTCCTCCCTTTCTTATAACTATGTCAATTAGGACCTGTCAGGCATATGCTATTTCCCCTTACATTCCGGGGCCATCTCATCCCTGTGATCAAGGTAGGTTTTCTTTTTTGGCATTTGTTTTTATTCTGTCTAAGAATGTTTTCCATTCTCTGCATATTTCAGTGAAACCATCTTCCCACAGTAATTTTCTTTTCTGGTAAAGTTTGATTGATTATGTGCCACCAAATTGTTGATGATGATTCTTAGCACCTAGGAGAAATAGATTTTCTCCATGATTCTCGTGAGGAATACTCGAAAAATAAGGAATACAAAGCCATTTATGCTCACAGATAGTCAAGTTTTTGTTTTCTTTTCTTTTTTAGGAAATTTCAATGGTGACCCTATTTTCAAGGCTAGTCAAATAATATATTTTTATAATAGTTTTTATTTTTATAATGATTGTCCTTATATATTTGTGTTTATTGATTATTGTATGCTAGATGGAGATGCTTTTGTGAGTTGGGCAGCCATATAGCAATAGCACTTAGACTTATATGCTTTAGCACTCTCTGAGTAGTTTACAATGTCAGCATATTGCCCTCAACAATCTGAATGCTCATTTTACAAACCTCAAAAGGATGGAAGGCTGAGTTAACCTTGAGCCATTCAGGATTGAACTCCAGACTGTGGGAGGAGTTAGCCTGCAATACTGCATTCTAATCACTGTGCCATTAGGCCTCTTTTAAATGAGAAAATAAATAAATAGAACATCTTTTGGAGGAAGTATTTCCATTTTTATTACAATATCACAGAAAATATTTAAAGTACTTTTTCCAAGACAAACAACATTAAAAGCTTGTCCATATGTCTACTAGAATTCAAGTCACATTTTAGATGTACAGTACATTGTAAACAATTAGATACAAAACTCAGAGGGAGGAAGAAAATGTATAATAGAGTGCACAATTTGTACAGGGACAAAGAGATGACAAACCTAATAGAAATTTTAAAGGCGTGTGTGTTGTTACATCTGCTCTAATGATGGTACTTCATCAATCATGTCTATTATCCCTAAATATAAAAATTCCCTCAAACTTAATTCCTGGTGACCCAATAGGCATATTCATGCCATTTTATTAGCAACAGCACAGAAGTGATTATTGCCTTCTTCTATGGCACTGCTTCTCAATCTAAGCAACTCTGTAGACTTCAATTCCCAGAATTCCCCAGCCCACCTTGAGAAATATTGTTCTCAAACAGGGACATCAAACTGTCAGCCTGCAGCAGATGTGTCATGTGGAAGCTGCACCCACCCCAGCTCCGGCAAGGGGAAAAAAGTCACGATACATTGCAACATGTCACGTGATGCAGCGAGTTTGATACCCCTGTTCTAGAATGACTTTTAACTTTCTGATCTAACATAAAGCTAGAGTTTTCTAGTGACCTCTCATCTAAATACTAACCAGGATGACTCTGGTTAGCTTTTAAGTCTAAACAAAATCAGTCAGGTGCTACAAATAAATTTGAAAATTTGCAAATCATCTTTCAATGTCATGCACAAACACAAATGCAACAGCTTGTTGTTTTGTATCATTGTGCTTTTTTGGCATTTAAAAATTAACTATTTTGGCAACTAAATGTAAGGAGAAAGATTATATTTAATGGAAAATATTGGTGGAGTTTGGGCATAAAACGTGTGTTCTCAAAATTCTGTGTCAGCTAATGATATTTTTACTGATCATTAGTTGTTAAGAATGTGAATAGCAAGTGTAAACATGAATTCTTGAAAATCAGTCCCACTGAGATCAGTGAGGCTCATTTTAAAATCTGACTTTAAATCTTTCACAAGCCCTTTGGGTGGATTTGAACACACTATGAACACCAAGTATGTCATGCATTCTTCACACAATTAGTTATATTTCCAGAAGTAAATAGAGAAATACACCAAGGGAATTATATGGTTCTAGCAGTATGTTTTCTGTCAATTTCCACCATGTGTTATTGGATACACATTTTAACAAAGAGGACAAAAACACTTGGATACTGTCCCAGATTGAGTCCAGAGTTTAAATGTTTGCACTGCTTTCTGTGTGGCTTTACAATCCCTATAGTCCCAGATCTTAAAGGACGGCCTTGGTTAGATTTATGCTGCAACCAAATGGAAAGGGAAGACAAATGATTCCTGTTTGCAACCTTTCCCTTTTAGCAGGCTTTCACATTTTAATAAAGTAATAAATTTATAAATCCATGGATTATTGTGGTATACATAATTTTTTAAAAAAAATCAAATCTCAAATCTAACTAATAAAAATACAGCAACATCACATGAGTCTAAAATATATGGATGAGTAAACTCATGAGTCTAAAATATATGGATGGCAAGTTAAATGTTACTGAGATTCAAAGATGATTCAATGAACAGGTAAGACCCTGAAATGTCAGGGTCAGTTTTGAATCAACTGGTTTACACATCCCATAGCCAGGATACTATGAGTAAGAAGGTCTTTTTCCACTTCTCATACCTAATGATGAAAAAAGAGAAAAGCATATGTGGACAACCTTAATATTGACCAATTCTGTAAAGATCTCCATCAGATTTTGCCATCCCACTGCATGTAGAAAAAGAGTAGATAATATGATACCTGTGAACTTCAACACGTCCTCAGATGCCTCTACTAGATTGTCTGTCTCATTTAAAAAAAATTTTTTTTAATTACCTTAGCTTAGGAAAAGTTGAAATCATCAGGCTACAAAGCAAAGCACTAATTTCAATAGCCACATAATTTTCAGGAAGGCCATTAAGCCCCACATTAACTCTCACTTAGAGGCAAAGAGCATCCTGGTAGGCCTACTTCATCTTCTGGTAATTATGGATTTTGGAAAAAGTCATGCCCTCTATACGGTGGTGGGATTCAAATACTGGAACATCCGGTTCTTTGTGTGGATGCAGGCCTGGACCTCCAAAGCCTAGAACGGACTTCCGGAAGTGACATCCATGCACTTCCGGTGGGCTGTTCTAGGCCTGGGAGGCTTCCTCCAGGCCTCCGAGCTCTAGAATGGACTTCCAGAAGCAGTATGGATTCAGCCAGTTCTTGGAACTCAAGAAAATTTAGCTACCGGTTCTACCGAACTAGTGTGAACTGGCTGAATCCCACCACTGCCTCTCTAGCAATCATTTTGTACACAGGCAAATCTCTCTTGGTAGCTCTTTTTTGAGTATACCCACCACATGCCCAACAAATTAGACCACAGTGAAAAAAGATCATCTAGTACTTGGAGTAAAGCTGTAGCATCATGATAGCAAGATGGACAGCATATAAGTTGTATAAATAAATAAATGATTCACACATTGAATTTGGAGCCCAAATATCTGGGTACTAATACAATCCCTTAAAACTCATGTTTGGTCTTTCCCATCTACAAGCTAGTTCCTGTATTCTTCACTAGTTATGACTTCCATGTCATTCTCAGTAGCCCCATATCTAAATAAACTAGAGAAGACAGTGTCAATATACCAACTACTATGACTAAGTTATCTCTGTCTAGGTATAGTTGTAAACAATACGCCAACTAAAGCTAGCCTAAAGCACTCTGGTTCGGAATGTAGAAGAATAGAATAGAATAGAATAGAATAGAATAGAATAGAATAGAATAGAATAGAATAGAATAGAATAGAATAGAATAGAATAGAATAGAATAGAATAGAATAGAATAGAATAGATCTATTACAATCTGTGACCAATTACAGGGAGAGAATAAGAGAAATAAAGAGTACAATGAAATGTAATAAAACATCCATATGTATATAAGTAAGTAAATACATTGGTAAATTTAACATAACGTAAAAATTATAGACATAGAATCTTAATATAGTTATTCAATATAACAAGGAAAATGACTGACACTGACTCTCAAAATATTATTTGTTGTAACAGCATTATTAAGGACATACAGCAGCAACAAACCAAAGTTAGATTAGGAACATATTCCAATTAAATGATACAAACAATCACTTCAAACATTTTTGTAAAAAAAAATCTGAATAACAATGCAATGTGTCATTTGGCATTTAGTTGTTCAAATGAACTAGAACTTCAATAAATACCTTGGGATTATGCCAAGTTACCCTTCTGTTCCCCACCTAGTGACCTGCATAGCATCATGCAACCCGATGTACATAATACTGCTGCTGCTCATCCAACTTTTAGACTATTGGGACAATTATTCACATCCAAGCACGTTTGGACAAGCATCTTCTTGACATTGCTCCAAGTTGATGGTCTAAATTAAATCTTTCACTCAATAACAGATGATTCCCTCCTATTGCTATGTCCAAACCTCTTTCTCTGCATGGGTGTTTCTTAAAAATATGAAGTAGTGACTCTTCTATGTAATAGGAGAACTTAATGGAAAAGTCATTTCCCCAGTTAATACTGACAGCTATTCTTAGGCATTTCAGAGTGGGATAACTGTGCTTTACTCCAAAATCAAATGCTTTTGATTAGGGTTATAATGGGAATTACAGCCAAAAACAAGAGTTGGAGCTTAATACAGAGAAAATCAGAAATGTATGTATACTTATCAGCATTTACCCGGGAAAAAAAATTCAGAAGACTTCTTGATTTATATTATTTTAAAAATAAGATGTTCAACCACTGTAATTCTTCGAAATTATTCCTGCAACTTAAAATCTGTGTGTGATGCTTCAAAGACAGGATGGGAAATATATTGCCCTCCAGATATTACTGTACTCTAATTCCCAACATCCCTCTGTTGAATAGGGTTGCTGGAAGTTTTACTTTAGCAACATCTACTGGGTTACACTTTCCTCAGTACTTTAAAAGAACTTCATTGGTATGTTTGGCAGCTACAGGCTCAGACATGTTCAGATGTTAGAAAATAGAATGCACAAAGAAAAGACAAAGTCCTACTGTATCTAATCCGAGTGCTGAAATGAAGCTGTGAGATATACAGCTAAACCCATCAGGAGACCCAGTGGGATCAGGAACCCTATATGCAATCATGCTCAAGTAAAAGCACAGAGGGTTGTAATTAACTTCAATGCTTTTGGAATCTCTCTTTAGATCTTCATCATGTCCCTTCCACATGTTCACTTTCCAAGCAAGTTAATAGGAGTTCCATGCCTTTAAAATCAGATGCCTTTTCTCTGTTCCTCTCTACTTGATCCCATATTCAGAAAGTTCTGAGCTAAACAAAAAAAAAGCTCACTCTGTATTAGGGAACATTTTGGGGTAACCTAGTCAAAATATTGTTCTTTTATAGACTCCCCCCCCATGAGTCAATAGAGCAATCACTTCTGTGTGTGTGTAAAAGAAAGGATGCTAAATTGAACTGCAAACTTTAGGTCCCTGCAGTGAAAAAAAAAAGATTTATGATACTTGAAGATAGGGTTTGTAATCTGAAGTCCATTTCCTCAAAATAAAATTCCTGATTTTGGCTGCTGTTAATTTTCAAAATCAAATTATACCATCAAAATTAATCTTCATCTTCAGCAATTAATATCCCGGTTTCCACATACTAGGGAAATATTGTTTTTCATTGAAGAAGAGAAATAGATCAGAGCTACCATATTTTGTAGCTCTCAAAATTCCTTCTACTTTAGTAACTCTTCAGCCATAAATTCAATTTGTTTATAATCTATAAACCCTATTCCTCTAAAAATTGCCTGATTTGTTTTCTGACTGATATATATTGGCCTAATTCACATTCTGTAGTTTCGTATCACTGCAATATTTGTGCTCCACAATATCTTTCAATAACTTTCTAGCTGATGCATACAGACAGAACACACTATTGTTGAACGGTATTCCCATGTGCTATGTGTCACTTTACAGATTAGTAATGGTATATATTCAGAAAGCAATAGGCAGATGTCACACTGGCATTCTTCTATTACTGCTCTGGTTAACAATTCTACTCTCATTGGTTAAACACTTCTGCAGAATTAAATATAGCTGAAGTATATTAATGAACCCTAAGAAAAACTGCAAAATTGCAGTCTATATACTGGGGGATAGAGTTTTTTCTTCGCCAATATGTATTAATCATTACTTCATCAAGGGCACTTCTAAATCCAAAGTAGCATACAAAGCTCATCAAAGTCCTCACATTTATGCTAATGTACTATTCGCTGGGGGTAAGATAAGAAGCTAAAGGTTTTCTTCTTCTTCCTCAATAAAACAACAACAACAGTCCAGTTGCCTTTTAAAGAAAGCACCTTTGAGTCCCCTAAATTCTCTGGTAGGATATCAAGATCCCTCTTCCCCTACATCCACAGCCCATATGTTTATACTAAAATAAATGCAATCAAGTAAAGGAATGATCAGCCAGCAAAGCAGGCAGATGAAGCTGAAAGCAACTGGGACACATCATATAGCATAAGGCACAACAAGGAGGATTGACCCTATGTGAATAGAGAATGTAGACTAGAATAGAGCTGGAAGGAACCCTGCTCAAGCAGGAACATCTATACCATCTCAGACAGGTGATTGTCTAGTCTCTTCTTTAAAATCTCCAGTGATAGAGCGCCCATGATTTCTGGAGGCAAGCTGTTCCACTGATTGATTGTCCTCACTGTCAGAAAGTTTCTCCTTAATTCCAGGTTGCTTCTCTCTTTGATCAGTTTCCAACCATTGTTTCTTGTCCTTCCTCTGTTGTTCTGGTGAACAATGTGGCAGCCCTTCAGATACTAGAATACTGCTATCATGTCTCCTCTATTCCTTCTTTTCTTTAGCCAAACCCAAGTCCCGTAGCCGTTCTTTGTATGTTTTAGTCTCCAGGCCTTTGATTATCTTAGTTGCTCTTCTCTGATTTTTTTCCAAACTCTCAACATCTTTTTTGTGATATGGTGACCAAAACTGGCTGCAGTATTCCAGGTGTGGTCTTACTAGGGTTTTATAAAGTGGTACTAAGAGGATGCAGGCATTGAGGGTTTTATGCAAAGGTGAAGAAAAGGCAATAGTAACTGTTAGGGGATAAATTGGTGAGTCAGAATTGTTCTTGAAGTGAAACCAGCCAATCTGAAAGAAATACTGTTCCTAAGGAATATCCCCAATGCCATATACATATACTCCTCTATGATTTTTTTCCCCAGATGAGCACTCTGGAGGCCATAAGCTTGAAGCAGAGGATTGCGCCATAAAGCCTCTGTTGCTTGCAGGCTCCAGAAGGAAGATGCAGGAAGAGTTTGCAGATGCCAAATGTAGCTTTCTGCCCTGAGAAATGTAATATAGGCTGTAATATATAGACCTTCCATGTGTTTGAACGGGGTGTCCAACCCCTAGGGCCACAGACCAGTCATGGTCCATGCCCTGTTAGGAACCTGGCCGTACAGCTGGAGGTGAGCAGATCTAGGTTGCATGTTCCTCCTCTTCCCCCTTCCCCAGGTCTGAGGAAAAATTGTCTTCCATGAAAACAGCCCCTGGTGCAAAAAAAAAAAAAAATACTGTGTTTGAGTATGAAGGGGGAGTAATGACTAGCTTGAGATTGTAAATTGGGTTGAAGCAAGAATTTGTTGCATGCTGCTTCTATTGGCAGAGCAAATTAAATCAGCAGAATCTTTACAGGGATTATGAAATTGTCCAGGAACCAAGTAGAAAGATTAAGATCAAGCATGGAGAATCAAGCTGGTCAGTACTTTTACAGGGATTGTGTAAATAAAGTGTGGACAATCTGGTAATCTCTAAATGCTAGACATATGGGAGACTCAGAATACAAAGTGGGAGGTTATTTTTTCCTTGAAGAGGGTTTAGCAAATCACTCTCCATTTTAAAATTCTGTTAAGCTAACAGTTGCTGTAAAGTTTTCATGTTTCCTGCCAAAGAATGATGAAAATCTGTTCCACCAGTCTTCAGCAATACTGTCCAGAAGAAGTTCGAGACAGAAAGAAGATATTCAAAAGCTACAAGCAACCAGAGTGCCTTAGATTATCATCACCAGCATAATAGAACAGAAACTTATCTATCTATCATCTCTCTGTCTATTTATTTTTACATTCAATTTTGCAAAACTTAGATATCAAACTTCAAAAATGGAATTTTTACAATTTGTGTCAAGTGGTTGCTAGTCTGAGTAGCAATGTTCTATCTCAACTCTTCAGGCAGTCAGAAGATTTCTGAAACACTTAAAAAAACTGAATAAAGAGAAGATCACTTAGATTCTGATTTTTACAACAGACCTGGTTAAAAACAGACTTGCATGTTTACTGGGTTTTAAATAATGTCTATGTGGAGGACAATTAGAACACCTGACTCATATGTCCTAAGATATATCATGTTTAAGTTGCCATATTGACTAAAACTGGTTTGCAATTGTGGCTTTTGGCATATTGACCCAAATAGGCCACACTGATCAGTAATGTCGTTACCATGAGTAGGAAATGCTGTTTGTGGCATGGATACAACTACAGTGATTGGTAATCTATCTGCATTTTCTATATCTTACATTTATAGTCGAGTGACTAAAGTCAGGTTGGATGGCAGGAGCAATACCTGTCAGCCAACTGCTCAAACTATGGCATACGAACTACCGAGAATGTAAGAAGGAATGTAAGAGGAAGAAATATTAAACAGATGGAGGAATGGAATGGAATGGAATGAGGGACACAGGAAGGAAGGAAGGAAGGAAGGAAGGAAGGAAGGAAGGAAGGAAGGAAGGAAGGAAGGAAGGAAGGAAGGAAGGAAGCAAGGAAGCAAGGAAGCAAGGAAGCAAGGAAGCAAGGAAGGAAGGAAGGAAGGGTCTAAGAGAACATCATTAGTTCCTAGATGTGAATAAAGGTGGTCTTATCTTATGGAGTAGAGTTAATGAATGCAGGTAGAGAAGTAAAGATGTAAACTTAATTATGAACTAGAACAAGAAACAAGAAATATATCACTGTTTTCTTTTTTTAAAGCAATTTTTCGTCCCTTCTTCCTGTTACCTCCCATTGATTGCAATGGAAGGGGGTTAATCTACAGTTGATTCAGACCTGCTGTAGATTTAACTGCCAGTTTCAGTCCTTGATGGATGAAGCAATGTTAGAAATGCCCCTTTCTGAGCATCAGTCATACTTGGAGTTGAGAAGAAATTTTTCATCCATCTCTGCTCTCTGCCTTCAGGTAGAAACTCTGAGCTTTGTATTAGTATATTGGTTTGCATTTTAAATTTGATACAGTCTTTGATTTCCTTATTTTTCAGACCATTCTTGTAAAAAATTGCTTTGTTGGGAAGGGAGAAGTAGGATTCTGCCAAGAAAGACTTTTTAGTGAAATCATTAGAGGATTCATATGGCTATGGGAGGAGAAAAACCAGCATAAAATAGTTGCTCATGCTTTTTACTAAGTGGCTTTGGATTCTTCCCTCCCTCTCATAAACACATTCCAAGAAGTCTTAAATGATGTTCAAAGTTCTCAGCATGAGGTTTAGGTCTTTGGAAATCAGAAATTATAGCTATAACTGTTGACTTTACAGCCAGGTAGGGGTCACTGCTGTTCTATGAGCTGGTTTCTTATATAAAACAAGTCACAGCTTTGGACTGAACAAACATTGGCTTGAATACAGTCTAAATTAAAGTGAAGGGCAAATGTACACAAGATGGTTATGATTAATATGGCTTCACA
Source organism: Bothrops alternatus (assembly GCA_034064705.1). Lineage (NCBI taxonomy): Eukaryota > Metazoa > Chordata > Lepidosauria > Squamata > Viperidae > Bothrops > Bothrops alternatus. The sequence goes on along the minus strand of JARGCV010000039.1, from coordinate 5,048,963 downwards.
ATAAATTATATTTTAGAACCCTATAAAAAGTGAGGCTAGTTTTCACAGGAACAATAATAGTAAGAGCAAAACTACAACATTCCTATGACAGCATTTTCAGTTGCTTCTTTCAACAATGTTTTCATTGCCTTCAGTTCTAAAAGCCTCTACATAAGACAGAACTTATCTGTAAAATTTAAAAGCCTTCTTTCTCATCGCAAATTGGCCAAGAAGGATTTCTATTACAGTTCTGTGAGTCCTTCACACCCATCTCTCCCAACAAAGAAGCAAGAAGAATGGAGAATTGGAGAGAGAAAAGGAGAGATTTGGAAAAGTTAGATTAATTTAAAATGTGGGCTAAGTCTTATTTTCCTGTTTTGGGGAAAGGGGTAATATATGGGAATCGGTGACGACTAACAGCTCAGAAATCAGGATGTTTTGTTATGGAATGCCTTCCTTGCCTCATTCCATACAAGCAATCACTCTTTACTCACTTGTTTGTGCTGGCTGCAGAACCCATTCCAGCAAATCTGTTAGTTCATGCCTAACTGTGCATCACTTCCAAAAAAATAAAATGTTGTGGGCATATTTCTTTCCCTTCACTCACTCTGGACAACCAATCTCTCTTGGTGTTTTCCAATGCTAAAATTGCCTGGAGAAAGACTTTGCAACCGGAATTATCTTGTTTATTTCTTACAATAGTTCTGCTGTAATTGTTTCCCCCAAATCAATAGCTGTTTGTTAGAGTACCAAGCATACCACAAATGAACAGGAACATACTTCATTTGTATGTTATGATTCATTCCTTTATTAAGGGAAAAAGAGGTTTCCTTCAGTAGATCATTTTTCATGCCCCTAAGCTACTTTATTTCCTACTGGACTTTTAAAAAAATAATAATAATAAGGGCAAAATTTTATTGTTTTCCAGTCACATGAGGCTGAATTTTACCTTTAGGTAAAATTGGGGGTTAAACTCTTCTATCTCAATGTTTTACTGGTTTTTAATGGAAATCCTTCCATCTCAGATTTTGACAGGAAAAACAATGCTGTGGGTCATTGGTAGACATTAAAGAAAAAACAGCCCAGTGAAAAAAGTAAGAACTTAGGAAAAGAAAAAGAATAAACAAAAAAAACCCACCCATTTCTACTGGGTTTCAACAGAGCTCATTCTGCATATCAAGCAAGTGTTGCAGCCACTGCACCCCTGAGAAAGGCTTGTCAAAAAAGCTGCAGCAAATCTTGAGGGGAAAAAAGAAACATTTATTTTAAAACAGTTGTCATTCCTGCACGTATGTGCAATATGATGCTTTATCTATGTAAATAGATTTTTATGAAAATATATTTGTCCTGTAAGAGAGCCCAAAGAAAGTGAAATGATCGACAACTGTCCTGAAAAGAAAAGTTTGAGATGGCACAGGAGCTTGGACTATCATGTTGGGCTAAAAGCATCTCTGTCCAGGATAGGTTTTTCTTAAACCAACTTAGACTTAAGCTGGCATTAGAACAGGATTGGAACAGTTAAAGGATACAATGTGGATACGTTTTAAGATTCTGAGATTGTATTGATACTGAATTATTTTCATCTTAAAAAAACACTAGAAATTTTATTTACTTGTCAAATGTGCCTGTAGGCAGCACACAATAATAGATAAAAATATAAAAACAATGGATATAAATAAAAAGCCCTTAGCAATAAATATCCTTTTAAAAAAAAGTCAGAATGAGAGAGAATAAGAAATGCCCCACCCTTCAACAATTATTATTGTTTGTCACACAGAAAACCTGATATTTAAATAGATTGGCATTTTTGTCCACCTATCAAGTCTCTGCCAAGGATCTGGGATAGGCAACTATTGTTGCTCGATGGTGCTAAAGCTATTGTCAAAGAATGTAAGGTGTTCCAAGTAAACCTGGCTTTTGTGATTGATTGATGGTGATTTTGTCAATGCCAGTGGTGTTCAAATGGTGGTGTTTTTTTTTTTTTGTAAAATTGAACTGTTCAGGTCCAATAACTTCAAAAGTTCTAAATACTGGGAGAGTTCTTTAGGTATTGCTCCTAGGGTAGCAATCACGATTGTTATAATAACAATAGCTTTCTTTCTCTATAAGCATTCAACTTCAATCTGCATAAATCCTGTTCTTCCTTAGGCATGAAAACCCAGCTGAGTGGTTTGGGGCTGGTCACTCTATCTGAGCCCAACCCACCTCATAAGATTGTTGTTGGGAATGCAGGAAGTAGTTGTATTATATACGTTCACTGTCTTGAGCTATTTATAAAAAAAATATTAAAGGTGGGATCAAAAAATATTTTTAAAAAGGCTGAGAGGCAGGACCTGGCTGTTCTCTGGGCTTAGTTGTTTTCTTGAAGGCATTTCACTACCAAGCTAGGTAACATTATCAATGATAGAAAGCAGTGGGGTTTGCTCTCGTTTTATACACTAGCGCCCTGCCCTGTATATAAAAGGGGAACAAACCCGTGATGTTACCTAGTTTGGGTAATGAAGCATTTGCAAGAAAACAACCAAGCTTGGAGAGCACCCAGGACTCTTCATTTCAACCCTGAGCTACAAATATTCTCTTCTAAGGCTGATGGGTCAGGCCAATCTAGGGATTGGGGATGGGGATAACGTTCCACAGGGCAGGCACCTTGGCAGAAAAAGCTTTCTTCTACACTTTTTTGTAGACTGGTCTCATAATATGAGCTTCTTGCTGGTCCTAATGGGGCCGAACAATGTAATTAGTGAGAAGCCATCCCTCAAATAACCCAGTCCTAGGTCATATGAGCAAAGGCAACCTTTGTATTTCAAATATCGCCCTCCCTCTGTGTGTGTGTGTGTGTCGGTGGGTAGGTGGATGTAAAAAAAAAAAGAGAGAGATGTATCCTTTGATATTTTTGATAGTCAGATAGAATTACTATCTATTCAGTCCAGCGTGTATTTATTCTGCTTTATTTATCTCTGTTATTTCCTTGGCGGTAAATTGCACAAAGCCCTCCCCCTGGTTATTGGCAGAAGCAAAAAGGAAGGTTGGAAAGCTGTAGAACTTTTATCTCAAACAGCTGAAAGCTCAGCATTTGAACTCTTTTATGCTGGGGCCTTTTCTAAGCTCCGCCTCTCCTAATTTATGCCTTTCAAAAGCTAGCCAAGTTTCCCTTTGCCTTCACAAAGTGAAAAAGGCGAAAGAGATCGTTCTTATCCAACCTATGATCTAAAAAGAAGTTTCTCCTCTTTTTTTTCCCCTTCATTTGAAAAGGATTCTGTGTGCTTAAATGTTTTGGGAGCTGGGAGAAAGAGTTCAGTTTTGTTTATTCATCTGGAGCTTTGGTGCTTCAATAATAATAATAATAATAATAATAATAATAATAATAATAATAATAATAATAATAATAGTAATAACAACAACAACAACAACAACAACAATAATAATAATAATAATAATAATAATAATAATAATAATAATAATAATAATAATTCACCTGAGATTTTTCACTGAACTCAGTGAGTTCATTTCTCAGGAATATGTTTAGCATTGCATAAAACCGAAGATATAAATGTGCCTGGAGAAAGAATTGGTATCCATAACACAGTCAAGATATAAATATAACGTTATGTACAAAATGTACTGAAGTATGCCATGGCACGGACAAACAGTTATAAAAATAAAGTTGCATTTTGTGACTAAAGCTATGATCTTATACTAATGCCCATGGGTATAAGATGTACTTGATCTCAGTTTTCCTTCTTGGAAAGCACGTGCAGGAGAGTGATCTAAGTCATTTCAGTTCTATGTTTCATCCTGGCATCAAACGGGATTTTTTTAATGAATAAATAAATAAACAAATAAAGCAAGGAAAATAAATGAGTGCAGAATCAAAAGATGGATGCTATGTATTTTGTGTGGAATGAATCTGACTACTTTGATTCATTAAGTATACATTACATGGATAGTCTACTTAGAGATTATTAAATTCAATGGGGATCAAGAAATCAGGAAATTCGAGGAAATCAGTACAATTTTACCATCAAAAGAGGAAGAGGCCCAGATGAATTCGATGCATCTGATAAGTCTTGAGAAGAGGACTGGAATCCCACAAGACCAGCTTGGAGATAGAAAGCATACCAGAGGCTTGCAGACTTAGCAGCACAGAAAAAGGATGTTGAAAGACTAGAAATGAAAGGATGGAAAGGAAATTGCCATTCCCAGTATGAGAGAATTGCAAGTGGATTATAAAGGGGGTCTTCATTAGGCCTTAGTGCAAGGGAGACCCAGGAAAGGAATTAAAATGGGTGTTAGAAGGTGAATGGAGCAAGTGTATATAATATCCAAGGCAACAGAAATGCATATCCTGTGCAGCTAAAATGTATGGTGCACACTTGTGGGCTGTAGCACAAGAAGCTTTGGGAAGGATAGTATATTGACCCACTTAAAGATACACACCACAGGTACAAGGAGTCTTTATTAAGGATTCTTAGGCTAAATTGGTATTTCCCAGCAATTCCCTGTGCCTGCACCAGCTCAACCCCAATGAGTTCCATAGGCTACTTAAATGAAACCAATACTAGTCCTCAAGGCAAAGGCAAGTCCAGTCCACCAGGTAAAAGCAAGTTCCCAAGGCAAAGGCAAGTTTCAAGTCAAAGGCAAATCCACAGGCAAAGGCAAGGTAAGCAACAGCAACAACTGAAGAGACACAATATGAAGTTCAAGGCAAGAACACACAGCAAGAAAACAAACACATTCCCAGCATCATCTCCAGTGATGGGATTCAATTATTATTATTGTTGTTGTTGTTGTTATTGTAGTAATAGGCACCTTGGGTGCAATCCCAAAACCACTAGAACACCACTTGAATACCATTGGCATTGACAAATTTGCCATTAGTCAATTGCAAATGGCAGCCTTACTAGGAACTGCTTCTATCCTGCGACGATATCTGTAATACCATCAAACATCCACATCTGCCTATCCCAGGTCCTTGGGAAGGACTTGATAGGTAGACAAAAATGCCAAATCCAGTCTGAATATCTGGCTGACTGTGCAATGATTAATAGTAATAGTAATAATAATAATAATAATTTTAAAAAGGTTGGAAGGGACCTTGGAGGTCATCTGGTCTAACCCCCTGCTCAGGCAGGAAACCCTATACCATTTCAGACAAATGGCTGTCCAGTCTTTCCTTAAAAGCTTCACAGCTTCTGGAGGCAGCTTGTTCCACTGAATAATTGTTCTAACTGTCAGGAAATTTCTCCCTAGTTCTAGGTTGCTTCTCTCTTTGGTTAGTTTCGATCCGTTGCTTCTTGTCCTGCCTTCAAGTGCTTTGGAGAATAGCTTAGAATATGTGAACAACAAGTTCTCTGTGTGGATGCCGCTTGTGGAAGTCCATTCTGGCTCCTGCCTTTTCTCTGCCCTACTTATTCTTGGATCAGGTGCAGAAGGCAGTTCCTCTTCCTCATTGCCAATGGGCTAAGCTGCATGCTTTCCCCACCTGAAGTCTCAGGGCTGTCCTGCTGCAGCTGTGCTTCAGCTAAATCACTCTCAGACAGCTGCTGAATAGCTGGCCTACTTGGTGTTCACCTGTTGCTGGTGGATGGCAGGTCAGTGAGCAATTCATTCACAATGTGATGTTGATGAGTATCTGGATTTGACTTAAGTAATAGGAATCTCAGATTTAAATCCATTTGTAGCCACAGAAGTTCACTTGGAGTCAGTCACATATTTTCAGCCTAACTTGTATAACTGTGTCATGCATCATATATGTGGATCAAGAAATCTTAATTAATGTGATTCATACCCTTATCACCATGTGATTAGTTTACATAGAGCTTCCTTTGATGATGACTCAAAGATTATTGTTGATTAAAAAGACAGAAGGCAGGATGCTATCAGTGGATTAAATTAAGCTATATAATTCTTTGGTCACTACATTGGCTACAAGAATTGATTCTGGATTCAATCCAAAATGTTGGTTATAAACTATGAAGTCTTACATGGTTTAACTCCTGGGTACCTATATGACCATCTCTCCCAGACAGATTCAACTGATTTGTGCATTCTTCCTGGGAAGGTATGCTGTGAGTTCCCGCTCCATCTGAACTGAAGACAACATCTGAACTCAACTCCAACTGAACTCAACCAAACTACACAAACTGTTTCAAATAGTTACTATATTCAACTTAATTTTGTCTTTAAATGGGATAATTGATAAAAAGTAAACACTAAATTATAATATTTTTGAAATGTAAACTTCTGGGAAGATTCGTGGACTTTACAAGACATTGAGTGCCTATCTCTGGTCTAATTTCCTTCAATTCTTCTGGTCTTTAACTGGTCCTTTCAGATGCTTCCCTAGTCTTTTTTTTTGGTCCCTAGAGTGAAGCCAACAATTGACTTGATGTCTACCATGACTTGAGCTTAGTAAAATTTTGATGCCCCAATTGAACACTGTTGTGGAGGTGGTAGTGATCATCATTTATCTATTACAATCCTCATGAATCCTAAGTGGCTTACATAGGTAAATATATCCAGTCCATTCAATCTTTGTTTTCCAGAATTCCATTGGATAATAATGTTTGTGTCTCCCTTTTTTTTCCATCTTCCAGTTCCTCCTTAATCATTCACCTGTGGCTAGGAAATGCCAGATGGTTTTCCTGCATCTGTGTGGTCTAAATGGCCTCTTCCAACTCTGTGATATTATCATTTTGAACCAACACTATGACAGTTTCACATCTGAATTATCCCAGGAAAGGTGGAGAATTTATTCAGGGCAACATTGTCAGAAATAGCTGTCAAACTCCTTTGGAAGAAATGGCCAAAAATATCGTCATTTTAAAAGCTCAATCCAGTGGAAAGTGCCCATCCCACTACAGTTTCCTTTTAGCTATTAAGCCACTAAAAATAAGGGAAGAGCAACATTGCTTCTTTCCCAGCCCTAAAATGAGGATTTGCAGCTGGACCTCTCAAAAATCCATGACATAGTATGCTTTTTTTTTCCCCTTAAAGAGAGAAAGATACTGTTTGTGTGTCTAATGTCCAATTACATGATTCTCTCCACATTTTTGCTTTGCACACTAATCTGGTCAGTGAGAGAATGTGTTGGCAGCTGCCCGATGACTTGAACCTGCCTTTGATTCTATTAGCTCTGTGTCAAGGACATTCCAAGTAATGTCAAGGGTAAAAGTTATTTTTTGCTCATGAAAGCTGAAATCTGGTCCAATATATGCAAAGCTCACAGTTCAAAGAAGTTGCTGTATGAAATAAAATAATACAAGAAAGATCAAGCTTCAGGGGATTATCTTATGAACATATTCACCTCAGAGAAATAATCGAATTTGGGCTTTAGTCAAATTTGGCCAAAAGAAACCCTGTTGTTTTAACACAGTTTAGTCATTCATTGAGAGCTAAATTTTTCCTAAGTTCAGCTTGGCAGTTTAGATTGCTATGTCTATTTTGTGGATTTTTCTGACCTTACTCTTACTTTCACTTCCAATTTAATACTAGAAGAAGGAAAAATGAAACAGAACTCACTGAATCTCAAAAGACTGTTTTTGCCCCATATACATTAAAATGATTATTTCATTGGAGTGAAACTTGAACACAGCTACAATTTCCTAATAACCTTTTAGTTTTTCTCTGCACCTGGTATTCTGAACACATTCTCTCTCTCTCTCTCTCTCTCTCTCTCTCTCTCTCTCTCTCTCTCTCTCTCTCTCTCTCTCTCTCTCTCTCTCTCTCTCTTTGCTTTTCATTTGTTACTTTGAATGGAGGCTTGAAGCTTTGATGAAGTTCCAAATACAGACTCCAGAAGGGCTTCAGTTTCCTAGGAAGCATTGCCAACTTCAGCAGTCATTACTTTTTATGTGCCAATTTTTCATTTGGAGGATTTTCTGTCTTCAAATCTAATGGGCAACTTTAGCCAAATGGTGGATGCTTTTTTAAAAAGGAGAAACCAAACTGAAAAGCTCTAGCTTGTTATTACACACATTTTTTTTTTAAAAAACAACAACATATTAATATTTTTGATATATTCTAATCAAACTTTCAGAGAGTTCACATGCCCTTCAATAGACCATTTAAAGAATGGGATTAAAAACTTGTTGTTTTTTTTCCAAGAGAAGGAAAGAAAGAACTGTAAACAAACCTTTTGGGGATTCCGTAGATCTCATCCAGGAGAAGTTTACCTATTTTGTCACTGTAGAGGTGGCCCCAACTTGGGGACATAACCAATCAAATATTCTTTTGCTTCTTATCTATTACCAGAGAAGGAACAATAGATAATTTGTGTGTAAAGAAAGAAAGGTTTTTACCACTCTTAAAAATATATATTTAAGTATATGCTACAAAATATATAAATAGAACATATTTGTTATTTGTATTAATAAAAGTAATATTTACACTGGTATTTAAATATAAATATTTACTGTTTAATAAATTGTAATTTATTAAAAGGTAAAAAAATAGGAGGAGGATGAAGTATATTCACCACCTTGAATTATTTATAAAAAATAGCAAAGACAGGGTTAAAAATAAATAAATAAATAAATAAAAATAATCTGATGGAAGCACATAGTATTTATAGCATTATTATATACATTAAAAGTGATAAACCCATCATTGCAGAGTATGAGGAAGAAGCAGATTTTTAATAATACCAATTCTTTCAAGATAGAGACTATGCAAATAAAGTAGACCCCAGAGTGTAAAGCAGCAGTGGGAACCTATAGCTGACAGATATAGCTGGAGTTATAATTAAGCAACATCTGTGGCTTTCCCTGTTGGCCTAAAGCTTGAGTTTTCTCATGGTATAATCTGGGACTCTGGGATGTGGAATCAAAGAATCCCTGTATCCCACCAGTTCTTATCATGGCTTCAATCAAAGCTTTCAGTTCATGAATCTTAATAAGAGGAGAAAGTAGACAACATCTATTCTAATATAGTCTTCCCTGATGATAGCAGGGACAATACTGGTTAATTTTGACATATTGGGGCCAATTTGCCAGAAATGCAATTGAAGTCCAGTTTTGTCACTGACTTGCATTCAATATATGTCCATCAACTAGCAGATACATAGAGTATACTACCGTACAATCAAAGATACAAATTCTGCTAATGCTACATTATTTTTGTAATGCTTTATATTTCGCTTTTAGTTTTCCCATTCTGCCAAATCTGTTTGTAATGCTATGGTTCTAAAATTATTTTAGAGCAGATTTTGAAAATAGAAGCAAAGGAAATTATTTTCTCCCTCCCTCCCATTCTGCCAATGAGTTAACTTAAATTAAATTCTACACAGAGTTGTCCAATCTCAGTAATTCCATTTTATGTGATGCAACATGTATTTACTAATTATATAAATCAAATTGTACATTGGGGAAACAAAACAAAGTTCAGAATTTTATCCAGTTGCTTTGCCATTCCAAATCATTTTTCCAGATAGGTTTGGCTAATATTGCATAATTTAAATCTAATTTAATGGAAAGTATATAATATCAGAGATCTTCCCATCAACACTCAGCACCTGGCAGTAAATTATTCAGAGACATAATCATTGGGTCACATGTTTCTGCCTTTTAGTGACAGTCATTAGATATGTTTAAATTATAGCCATGATTTCTAAATTTGCAGCTAAGCCCATCATCCCTCTGTTTTTCCTCTGTCTGTCTTTGCATAAGTGCTTGTTTGTACATGCACAGCATTTTGATATAGATCAGATTCATTGAGGGGATTCTGATGCAATTTTTTTCCCTGATGTGTACATTGTATTTCCAAGTTCTGCTTTTTAATAATAAAGACACTCTGCTTTAGGGACAAATTTTTCCAGATGGTACATGTGTATGAATTTATAACTTTCTACTGATAGACAATATATATAAGAAATATAATCTACCTTTAATTTACTTGCAGGGGTTGCAGTAACTTGCTGAGTTGATTGTGCCTTTCCTTAGAATTAGCATAGGAAATAGTTTCTCCAGAATCAAATACAATTCTTTCCATTGTATCTTTCTGATATCAATAGGTGAAACACAAAGCTTATTTTGAAAGATTTAATTCTGAATCAGTAAGGATGTCCTTCAGTAAAAGCCATAACTCCATAAACAACATAATTCATCTGCCATATTATATTTCTTTCATTGTGTGTAAAAATACAGAGCCATGTGCTTTTCATTTCACTCCATAGACCCCCTACTAAATTATAAACATGAAGGGATTGTAGCAAAAAAATTCAGGGACAACTTAATTTGTTGAGCGGGGAGAGGGGGGAGGAGAGGATAAATGACATTGGAGAAAAACTACACTTTGTCTTGTGAGACAGGCAAAAGTAAAACAAATACATTTGCCTTTGGACTTACATAAATACAAAGGTAAAACAAAATGATCTAAGTTATTGCAGTATCTTTTCTGTTCAGCAAAAGCCATGGGCCATATGCAGGGGGGGGGAGTGTCTGCTCTCTGTAAACAATTTATTTTTTTTAATTATTGTTCTTCCCTGCCAAAATTTGGAAACCAAAGGAAATGAGGAAAATAAGGCAACTGTGCAATGAATCTTTATCATTTTCATTATATTTGCTTCTCTATTCTCTCTTCCTCACCCTCCACGAAAAAAGTTCCCTTTTATACATTTGTAAAGCTGCTTTGTTCAAGTTCACACTTTATATTGTTGTTGTGTTTTTAAACTAAATTAAAGTTTCTTTTAACTTTTTTATTGTTCCAATCTATTTGGTTGAGCACATCTCTAATGCTTTGGTTTCCAATTTCTAAAAGGATTCTGATGTCTATGGAGATATGGATTTTTAGAAATTGATGGCCTACACACATTCTAATGTTTGACCATCAGGTTCAGCTCCTTGTTCTGGGCAGGAATCCAAATTGAATCATCCATAACAGATGGCTGTCCATCTGCTGGGATGCTGTGGATATAATTTACTTGGACTTCAGTAAGGCATTTGATAAAGAAGACCACAACCTACTACTTGATAAATAGAAAAATGTGGGTTAGACAGCATCACCACCAGATGAATTCATAACTGGCTGACCAACTGCATTCAACATGTAGTCCTCAATGGAATTGCATCTACATGGAGGGAAGTATGCAGTGGGATACCCCAAAGCTTTGTTTTAGGCTCAGAACTCTTCAACATCTTTATCAATGATTTGGATGAGGGGGTAGATGGGGAACTCATTAAATTTGCAGATGACACCAAGTTGTCAGGAATAGCCAGAAGAAAATAGGCTTAGGATATAGAAGGAACTTGACAGACTTGAACATTGGGCGCTTTCTAGCAAAATGAAATTCAATGGTGAAAAAAGTAAGGTTCTACATTTAGGCAAGAAAAACCAAATGCATAGGTATAGTGTAGGTGGTACCTCGCTCAATAGTAGTAACTGTGAGAGGGTTCTCGGAGTTCTAATGGACAATCACTTAAATATGAGCCAGTGTGCTGCTAAAAAAGCCAACACAGTACTAGGCTGCATTAACAGAGGAATAGAATCAAGATCACGTGAAGTGTTATTACTATTTTACAATGCCTTGGTAAGGCCACACTTGGAATACTGCATCCAGTTTTGGTCACCATGATGTAAAAAAAAGATGTTGAGACTCTAGAAAGAGTACAGAGAAGAGCAACAAAGATAATTAGGGGACTGGGGGCTAAACATATAAGGAACGGTTGCTGGAATTGGGTATGTCTAGTTTAATGAAGAGAAGGACGAGGGGTGACATGACAGCAGTGTTCCAATATCTCAGGGGCTGCCACAAAGAAGAGGGAGTCAAACTATTCTCCAAAGCACCTGAAGACAAGACAAGAAGCAATAAATGAAAACTAATCAAGGAGAGAAACAACCTAGAACTAAGGAGAAATTTCCTTGACTTATGACCACAACTGAGCCCCAAATTTCTGTGGCTAAGTGAAGTGAATCTTGTGAAGTGAATTTTGCTCCATTTTACAACTTTTTTGCCACAGTTGTTAAATGAATCACTGCAACTGTTAAGTTAGTAATACAGTTGTTTAAGTGAATCTGGCTTCCCCATTGACTTTGCTTGTCAGAAGGTCACAAAAGGGGATCACATGATCCCTGGACATTGCAACCATCATAACCATATGCCAGTTGCCATGCATCCAAATTTTGATCATGTGACCATGGGGGAGGCTGCCACGGTGAAATGTGAAAAATGGTTATAAGTCACTTTTTTTCAGTGCCATCGTAACTTTGAGCGGTCACTAAATGAACTGTTGTATGTTGAGTACTACTTGAATCGATAAATTCAGTATAGCTGTTCATATTATGAAGTCCCAGAGAGTTTCTATTGATCATTTTGCATTTAAGCATATTGAACAGCATGTGTCTAAAAGTTTAGCTGTTATGAAATCCAAAAAACAAAGAGACATAATGGAGAACACAGATTCATTTATAGACCATTTCTGTGTTCTAATAAAAGCCAACTCAGAACTTCACTGGTGTATTTGTTATGCTTTTATCCTCTTTATGTTGACTTAACCTGCCGGTTTTGCTGCAGGAATTTCTTTCACACTCTTCTGTTTGTCATTCTTTGGGTTTTCATTAGAAGTGATTGGGCAAAAGACTTAGCCAAAAAAGCACTGTGGTTTTCAATAAACCCCTAGCACTGAGGTCAGGCCATGGAAGCAAACCTGAAAAGGGCATGGGAAAATATGAAATATCAAACCATACTAGATCTTGAAGTAAGTTATGACAATGAGTTTACAGGATAAGATATACGTGATTTCCTCAAATGGTATTCCTGCTGGGATTTTTTTTTTTTAACAATTGCTTGTTGTTTGAACAGCCTTTTAAGTACTTTGAAAGAATTTTGTGTGGCCAAAGACCTTTTCGCTACTGCCAATTTGATTAGTAGTGAGGGGGGAAAAAAATGGGCCGGATAAGTAGCATGTCTGAAGAGACGTTCATTCACAGGAGGTCTGTGTTGGAAGAAAGGGGAATGCTGGGCTTAGCTAATATCCAGTCTTCTAGGCCCAACTAGGGAAAAGTATCTACTCAGCCCTAGAATCAGGTCTTCCACCACACTGTGGAAGTTGATACTGCAGAGAGTCAAGATGGTAGCCATAACCATGCAAAGGAAATCCTATCCCTTTTTTACATGCATCTCCCTGATTTTTGTAGAGAAACTTCCAGTTTTCTTGGCTCCTTCTCTTTTTCTATTCCCCATTACAAAATTACCTCAGTTATAACTGTAATTAAATATATAATTACAATTTAACTATAGTTATAGTTTAAAATATAAATGAATGTACATAGAAATCATCCATTCTTGTAAATGGACAATTTATGTATATGTATATGTATATGTATATTTATATGTGTATGTATATGTATATGCAAAAGCGAAATGAATTTTGCATGTTTGTGTATGCATACATACACACACACATGCAAAAGGGAAATGTATTATGTCAATTTGATTAGTTTTTTTATTTAAAAAACAGCTTTTTAAAAAATGGATAAAGTACATATTTCTTAAATCTTTAACATTCAACATTCCAACCTCTTGGCTATTCTCGAGCTCTCAATCTCTCCTCAAAAACTGTCAAATTCTGTACTTTTAGAATGTAATTTAAAATAACATTTCCACTGTTAATGCGAAAACATCAATCCAGGCATGACCAAATCACAGTTTCATATAAAATATGAATATCCTCAGTAAGGCATGGTGGGAAGTGGTAAATTTGAATACATATGCCAAGATCTAGATGAACTGGCAAGAAAGTTTGCCTCTGTTAGATAATAACTAATCTTTTTCTAATGAAAGTGTTTACTCAGCACAAAAGGAATAGTTTTCCTTTCTTTTTTCCGAAGGGCAGTTTGGAAAGAAGTAAAATAAGATCTATGTAGAAAAACCTCCCAGTTGACTGTTGTTGTTTTTTAACTTGACTAATGACTGGCTCAATACATTGAAAGGCACAGAACAAGGAAAACCTGAATCTATGGCATATTTCAGTACTGTTCTATGTAGACTACATTTGATACACCTGATTCCTGAAAGTGTTGTATGTCAACACCGGAAAGAACATATAGTTCAATAATATATGCTTTACCATTTGGCCCACCTCCAGGTAAGGCTGGAAAAATTGTGATCTCAAGCTCTGAATTTATTAGATTTTCTACACAAAACTACTCTGCCAGGGGAGTCGGAGCTTTCCTGTGTTGATGAGATCCTGATCAGTTGCTCTTTACCTTCTTTAACTTCACAAAAGCATTCGGTACCCTTGAGTAGTGCTTAATCTTGATATAGGCTGGATGAAGGAAAAGAATGAAATTCAATCTGGGCAAGACTGAGGCACTATTAAATAAAAATAACCCAGAACTCCCCCAGAAAGATAGTTTGATAAGTAGCCCTTCATCCCCAGCTGTTACTAGTTTTGTGTTTATTTATATGCTTATTTATTTATATTGAAACTTGGACCAGATGTGACCCTTCCTCAGTCAGTCAGCCTCACAACAGTTATCCATGCCTTGTGTACAGCTTGCAATGAGGTTTACCTGGGACCAACTTTGAAATATGTCTAGAATTTGTAGTTGTTGCAAAATACTGCTGCTAGGCTGCTGACCAGATCAAGATACAGAAATCATAGACAGTTCTACTAAATATCTACAAGGGGTAACCAACTTCTGCCCAGACCAATTTAAAAAAATTAGTGCTAACTTTTAAAGTCCTAAACAACTTAAGACCTGATGATTTGATGGAACCTTCTCCCACTATTCACAGTTACTCAGAGGAGGAGATGAGATCAAAGTAGACAGAAGTTCTACTATTATGCTACCGTTGGTGTGATTCCTAAGAAATTGCTTTGAGCTCCTGATCTTTAGGATAACGTGACACACTCTCTTTCTTTCATCAAGCTTCCCATTATTAGTTATTTTAGTGTCTCATTTATTCTGGTTTTTATTTTGATTGTATGAAGTTAGTTAGGTTTTATACTTTTGTAAAATAAATTAGTTGTTGTAAGATGCTTTAAATACAAAACTGGATAGAAAGGAAGGAAAGAAAGACTAGGTTGATCAAAGTTTGGCTCACTATAAAGCAACTTCCTTGTTTCTCCCATCGAGTTCTTTATAAACCCCGGGAGACAAGAAAAGTCAAGCGACTGGTCTTCATAGATCAGCAGGCATTTGACACAGACTCAACTCATGCACCAAATAAAGGCAGGTTGATGAAAGAAGCCCAACTTCACCAAATGCAGAAGGTTAATGGACATCCATGGTTCTTTGTAGTTATCCCTGGAACTCGTTAAGACCACCCCTGGATATTTTTGTTTGCATGTCTGAAAGAAATGTGATCTCAACATGGAACAGGTTTCTCCATTTTCTTAAGACCATAAAAAGAAAAATAAATTGTCAAGAAACTTAAGATGCAAAGTGTAATAAGCTAACTAAGCATAAGGTTACCTTGCAGGTTATGTTACTCTGTAACGGGAAGACAAAAAATCAGAAGGCTTATGTTAAACTAAATAAATAAAGGAATCTAGGGAAAGGAGGGAATTAAATGTTATCCCACCCACCATTCAAACCATCCCCCCCCGGCTTGGCAGTAAGCTGAAAAAACAGTAAATAGAAAGTGAGAGAATTAGATGTGGGCTATGAATACCTTCATTTAATTTCATATATGGCTTTCTGGAGATTGGCCTCTGATAAGGAGAGGAGCCAGCATAGAACTCTGTGTATTTTCTTTTGGGGAAAAGAGTTATATAAGGGAAAGAAATGGAGATGACAACTTATGTGGGATAGCTTGATATAATACAAGAGTAATCGTGGATATTTGTGTACAACAGGAATCATGGGAAATTGTGGTGGAAAACAAATAAACACAAAGAAATTGAAGTTTTATTAAAAGAACTGGAATGGATTGCACCGTATTACAACTGAAAACATATTATTGACAACAAGAATCTGAGTTTGTTCCAAGTCAAGAATATGGTTTCAGTATAATTCAACTATCATGTTACATCTTGTCCACATCTGAATGTTTTATATTAGATATATCAAGGATATAGGCCTTTATCCCCTTATTTGTAGATTGGCTGAAGACTTGATGCATTCACCCATATATTTTTTTGACATCTATATGAAATATTAGGTGAGATTATCTGTCAGTTTGGGATGACTAATGGTGACCAATAGGCAACTAATTAGTTACTTCAGATTGTGACTAAGATTCTAGTCACCTTATATTTGGAATATTTCATAGCTCTCTCTATATGGGGCACTTACAATTTCTTCACTTCCCTTGCAACCAGTTACAGATATCAACTTAGAGCTGTATTGTTGTCAGTGCCTTGTGCTTGTGTGTAGAATATTTGTGGGATTGAATGGGGCAAAACAAGCCCAGGGATTCCTGGTACCGCGTACTTTCCATGTTTAGTCATAAAGGGACTGAACCTCCCCATTCAAGACAGTTATGCAACCTGACGGTTGTCTTGGACTCAAAGTTCTTATTCAAGGTGCAAGTGACATCTGTGGCCAAGAGGGGCTTTGTACATCTCCATCTAGTGTCAGTTTTACCCATTCCTACATTGTGAGGCCCTTCAGATGGTGATTAATACTCTAGTCACCTTACATTTGGACTATTGCATTACTCTCTATATGGGGCACATATAAGTGGTTCACTTCTCTTGCAAGCAGGTTTCTTCTCATTAATATCAAACTCATTTGGCAACAGAAAGATGAGAAAGTAATAGTAAATTTGTAAGTAATGCAGATTCCTGGCTGGCATGAAAAAAGCTAATAGGAAATGATCTCACGCTCTTTTAACAACTATTACTTACTCCTTTTCTTTTTTTTCTTTTTAAATGGAAGGGTGGGTAAACAGAAAAAAGGAGTAGAGAACATGATAAAGGGAAGGTATTTCTTCAAACATTTACCAGTGAACTAGGTGCTGCTCTCTTAGTCTCTTCTACTTTTAAAACACCCTAGCTATAGCAATAGCTCAGTGCCTAGGTTATCCAAATTACTCAAAATGGTCATACGATCAATAAATATTACCATTTTAATTATTAAATTATGTTCATATCTGTTTTAGTCTGTTCAATACTCATCAGCAACCACAGTCAGCTATACAGCAAATCAATCAATAAAACAAGCACTCTGTAGGCCCCAAACTTTCCAATGTATTCTGCAAAGAAAAGAAAACTGTGCAAATCAAGCCTTCACACATAGCTTTCCTTTTCTGCAAAATTATTTCCTGAACTATTTCCTGATCTTTTTTTTTTTTGAATGATTTCTTTGAATTGACCTGCAAACTTTCTTCCCTGAAGGAACGTTCAAAGAAATCATTCAGGAAATCGTTCGACATTTGGCACAGCACTACTATGCTTATTTAAGTTTAACAGGTAAAATAAACTTTCAAAAATAATAATCAGAAGAATGAATTATTACATGCATTTCCACAGTCACAATATATAGATGATAGAAATAGAGATAGATGATAGAAACAGACAGACAGACAGACAGATAGATGTGGAGTTTTTTTTACTAGATCTTGGACTAGAAATAAATAAATTGATTTGGTATCACTGTGTACGTATAAAGAAACATCATTTATTTGATGTCACCAACTTTTTTTCTTTCAGTTTTATGCCTGGTTGTATTTTTTTATCTTTTTTTATTGCACACACATATACACACTGCCAAGAGTTATTTTGAGTAATATAATGATGGATGTACAAAAAATATATGTCCAAAATATATACCCATCCATCTTCAACAGGTATCTTAGGGCGACCCTGGTATAAACCCAATGTTTTTTGTTAACAAAAAGAATTAAAATAATCAAATGCAAGAAAAGACATTACAATTCCATAAAAGCAAGCATGAATATATACAGTAGATAGTCCTTGACTTACAACCATTTGTTTAGCTACCTTCGAAATCACAGTGGAACTGAAAATAAATGGCTTATGGCTGATTCTAGCACGACTATAGCAGCATCTTCACGGTCACGTGATCCAAGTTCAGGCAGTTGGCAACCAGTTTGCGTTTATGATGGAAGCAGCATCCCAGGCCATGTGACTGCTATTTGCAACCTTTTCAGCTGGCTTCCAGCCAGCAAAGTCAATAGGAAAGCTGGATTCGCTTAAATGGATGGTTCACTTAACTGCAGTGATTTGTTTAATGACCTTGGCAAAAAAAGGTCTTAAAACTGAGCACAACTTGCTTAACAACCACTTTGCTTAGCAACAGAAAGTCTGGTCCCTTACGTCCTATTGTGGACATTAAGTCCAAGAATACTTGTGCTGCCTATTTTAACAAATACCTCTTTGAGTTATTTGTACAAATAATAAAGGTGGAATAAAAAAACAAACAAAATAAATAATAAATATGTCTCCCAGACTAGCAGCTTACATCACCATTCCTTCTGGCACAAGGATAAAGCATTAAGTGAGTATGTACATCATGCCAAACTATGGTGTTGTAATATGTTGTGATGCATGAGGCTTGGAGAGGCTTGGGACAAAGACTGTACCATGTGACTTTACCATGCTGTTTTGGAGCAACAGGAAATGGAGGAGGAGCCAAGAGATGGAGTCCATTGACCACATGCCTTGGAACAAAGGACAAAGGCCATATGGCCTTGGGACAGGAAATAAGGGGGGCTAAGAGGTGGATGGACGTTGTACCAAGATTTGAATCCATTGGCCACAGGGTGGCCCTGCCAGTGTAGCCTTGTCATTGGCTGAAGAAATAACATTGTCATTGGCTGTTTGTAACCATGTGATGCATTGTGTAACCGCCCACTGTAACAGTTAATAAAAAGGGGAGGCAGCCTTTTGTCACTAGTCGCTTCGCCCAGAGAAATGTGGTAAGCATGTGTCTCTTTATTCGGCTATCGTGAAGGACCCGCCATTGATTGGGGCGCAATGAGGTGCCCCAGATCAAAATTGAAGCTTGCCTACGCAGGGCAAAGCCTCAAATGGTGACCCCGGACGTGATGCGAAGTCACGTCCTTTTGACATCTCACTACTTACTTCGCCTGGAATAAGGCCCCTGTGCGCACGCCTTGGACGTAAGTATGGGACAGAGGCTATCAAAAGGTCGGGCTCAACACCTGGCAGAATTGCATGGCTTAGTCAGGAGAGCAAATTATATTCAGAAACTTAATAATCAGGCTGTTTTCCCTGTCACTCAGAAAGAATTATATCTTTTATTGACCTTTTTGGAAAAATTTCACCCTACGTACCCAGAGAAGGGGCAATTAGATCTCGCCACGTGGAGACGCATAGGCATTTGGCTCCATACACCGCCCAAAGCGCCGCCAAATGTTCTAGCCCCATGGAAGGCCGTATTGTCCATGTTGACTTTACACTGAGCAAAACAAGCTGATTTGATAGATCCTCAGACATTAACAAGCTCTGAGACATCAAATAAAATATTACAATCAGACTCTAAATTTGCCCTGTCAGAAGAACCACCCCCAAGATATGAACCATTGAGCGCCAAGGCTGGGGATTGCACTCAATTGACTAATTCTGATCTGTATTCCATGGCATCTGCACCTGCTTCTTCTTCTTCTATATGTCTTGAACCTGCCCCTCTCTCTTCCTTGCAAAGGGGAATTGCTAAAGCCAAGGCTGAGGGGGTCATAGAACTAGATGATTTAGCAGACATTGCCGCTTTTCCAGTAGTCATGGTGCCCGATCCTGCTAATCCTGGCCGGCAAAGACCCAGATATGAAACCTTGGATTATAAAATCATCAAGAACTTGAAGGAGGCGGTGCACCAATATGGGATCTCTGGACCTTATGTCCAAGGCTTATTGCGCGCATTTGCGCTCAGCCAGCATGTTCTCCCAATAGATTGGAAGAATATTGCCCAAATGATACTTAATAACACGCAGTATCTACAATTTGAGGCTTTGCCCTGCGTAGGCAAGCTTCAATTTTGATCTGGGGCACCTCATTGCGCCCCAATCAATGGCGGGTCCTTCACGATAGCCGAATAAAGAGACACATGCTTACCACATTTCTCTGGGCGAAGCGACTAGTGACAAAAGGCTGCCTCCCCTTTTTATTAACTGTTACAGTGGGCGGTTACACAATGCATCACATGGTTACAAACAGCCAATGACAATGTTATTTCTTCAGCCAATGACAAGGCTACACTGGCAGGGCCACCCTGTGGCCAATGGATTCAAATCTTGGTACAACGTCCATCCACCTCTTAGCCCCCCTTATTTCCTGTCCCAAGGCCATATGGCCTTTGTCCTTTGTTCCAAGGCATGTGGTCAATGGACTCCATCTCTTGGCTCCTCCTCCATTTCCTGTTGCTCCAAAACAGCATGGTAAAGTCACATGGTACAGTCTTTGTCCCAAGCCTCTCCAAGCCTCATGCATCACAACATATTACAACAACCCAGAACTGGTTTGTAGGGAATATATACAACATCCAGAACAATATGGGTCATCTAGATTTAATTTACTGTTCAAAGCTAGTCAAAATCTGAACTTAAGCAATTAATAGAGCAGAGCTCATCACTTAAAGAGGGATGTGTCTAATAAACATGGTAAAGCCATGTGTACTGAGAAATGGGCAGGGTAACTAAGAAGAATTACAATTTCATGAAAAAAAGAATTTTCTTCCCTTTGGAACTACTGAGGTTTTGCATTCTTTTGCTGCTGAGCTTCTTAACGACTGTACTGTACTGGGATATATATAAAAAAAATTCTGAGGAAACAAATAAATACCAAAGTGTGGTGCTTGTTACATTGACTTCATACAATATTCTTAAAAATAGGGGAAATTTCAGAGAAACCCAAAGGGGGCAAATAGTTTTGTTTTTTTTATAGATTGGTAGCCTCATTTACAGGCTATTTACAGTAGCATCAGGGAAAATCCACTCCATTTGCAGACCTCCAGTCTGGTAAATCCCACTTGGAGATTCAGTGGTTTGTGGTGGGCGCTGAGAATGTGTTAAAGCTACTGTTTGTGGACTACTTGTGAAATAGTTTCCTACCAGAGGTGCTCTTAATTTTGTGTTGAATTCAATTAGTGTTGAATAAAGCTGTGCATTGATTCAAAAGGAAGTCTTTTGGAACTGGTGTGAGTGCATCTCCATCTTGCTACTTATTTATACTGAAAGAGAGACATGGCTGCTTTAATAAAGAGCAGAGATATGCTGCTGTAGGTATTAAATTCAGGAGCTACAAATACTGCTCCTCCATGCCTGTCAGCCACTAATCAGGTATTTCAGTATCAAATTATAAGTAACCTAATTAATCTATAATCAATATATAATTTTTAAAAATGAGTTTATAGTTGATGTCTTAATAAATTATTATCATTAATATGTTATTAACCTTGCTCTGATCATGATCAAAATCTAGCTGCCATCTGATACAGAGAGGTGGCTGTTGGTTGAAATTATTTATTCCAAAATCATTTTTCCAGGCCCTAAGCAAAATTGCAACATATCAATTACCACTTACATAATTCCCCAATCAACCTTTTTCTTGCAAAAAAAAACATGTGTTTCCTAGAAGCAAACAGTGTCAGTACCTATTTATTTCCAATACAACAGAAATAAGATGTGAAGAACTTGGGATTTCAAGATGGCTCTATGAAAACTGAACAGAAAGGAATCAAATTTGCTATGATGGGGAAGAAAGTTTGAGTTCTGTAGAAAAAGCATTCCACAAACCCCCCCCCCACACTAGTTGGTGACTTCTCCAATCTAAGCCCCTCTCCTCACCCTTCATGGCTGTATGATGTAAAGCAGGAATGTTCAACTTGGCAACTTTAAGACCTATGGACTTCAACTCCCAGAATTCTGCCACAGCCATGGTGGCTGGGAATTCTGGGAGTTGAAGTCCACAAATCTTAAAAGTTGCCGCTGTTGAACATCGCTGATATAGAGCAAAGCAGAAATAGATTTCTTTATATTTCCAAGTATTCGGATTCAGCATAAGAAGAAAACAGAAATACATATAGACACGCATATTACTTTTTACACAAAAGAAAAAAGTCACCCCCCCAATGGCCACTGCTGCTAAATAAGCTGGGAAGAATTCAAGAAGCCATACATAGACTTCTCCTGTTTTTAAGCTTCAGTATCAGATGGGCAGCCATGTAAACTGGACACATAAATAAAAAATATTTATCTATAACTTAGATAGTGAACCCACCCTCTTAATGGTCCATGTTACCCCAAAAAACCAATGTGCCTTTAAAATTAATATGAAAAGCACAATAAAAGGCTATTTTCATGCCTATCTTCAACATATACAAATCTAATAGAAACATATCAAATTGCTCTCCACAGTGGAAAAATGGAAAAAAAGATATAAAATTTGCACTCCTGCTCTGCAACTCACAGAATTGTTGCAGAGCCCACTGTAGTCTGATACTCCCACTATACCTTAACCATCTAATTATGTTTATGAGCCAAGATGGAGGAGAGAGAAAGTCTATAATTCTGCTATTTGACCTGCTTAATCATATGGTCCCTCAGTGAATCTGCATTGTGAGGAGGAATAACAAGGAGGTGAAAGGAAGGGGGGCCTAGAAAGGAAGCTAAGTAGCAGTAGCAAAAGAGACTACAGTTTATCATCCAACACTGCCTGTCATCTGTAGAGAACAAACAAAAGCCTAATTAGAAGCAGAAGATAAACAATCTGGCTCCTGAACTTGAGAGCAGGCACAAGCAAACATTGAAAGTTTTCAACCCTTCAAAACCATTCAGTGAGAATTTAAGTAATAAGTTGTTAGGTTTGTTCTGCAGAACTGTGAAACAATCTCTGGAGTTTGTCTTATAGCTCTGAGAACAAAAAAAAAAAATGCTGGATACTTAATAAACTATTGTACATTCCTTTCCTGTGCCAGATTTTCACTGTACCAAATGTCTTTCTACATTGTTGAACCTCCTTAATATGAAGTGGAAATAGGCTGCTTCTTTCCCTCATTCTGTGATGCCAGTAAATCAAGCTTTCTTTAAGACTTCACCCTTCACTGAAAGTCTGAGAAACTTCACAGTAAATAACAGAGTCTTCCCAGCTGCCTGAAAAGGCAAGGCTGGGTTACAAAAAGCCCTATCAATAATAGGATGAAGTTATTGATGTTTCCATAATTCCTTCTTCTCTTCTGGCATTCCCATCACATGTCAACTGAGACAGTTGGCTGTTACCTTAGTTTTGGGGTGTGCATTATGGAACTAAAATTTTCTTGCATGCTAGCCAAGTAAGCAACAAGCAGATCTTCTCCAAGAACAAAACAGAAGATAATCACTGTTCCTGATTGCAGCAGTAATGAAATAGGTATCAGAATAATAAAATTGCACAGAGTGCTGGCTTGCATTGCCCACGTGATTACAGTGCCATTTTGACCAGAGCTTGACCGTAGCTTATTAAACCTAACATAGGAGAGGTCCAAGAAGCTGTAAATCAGGGGTGTCCAACCTTGGCAACTTTTACAGCAGGGATTTTCAACCTTGGCAACTTTAAGATGGCTGGCTGGAGTCTTAAAGTTGCCAAGGTTGAGAATCCCTGTTGTAAACGGCCCATAGAGAGATATCCACATTCTTTAAAAGGAGCCATAATTATTAAGTTATAGCATGCATTTTGCATAAGTATATTCTCCAGCTGCAACATAACTGATTTGTAGAATTGCTCTTCATTTAGTAGAAAGTATATTTAAAATAAGTTGTTCAATTACATACATTAGCAGTTCAAAATATGCTGCAATGGAATATAAATGTTCTTGATATGTTAAAAAAAAAAAACCAGACCGAACATAAAAGTGTTTCAAAAATCCAAGATGGCAATAATTGTTAGTGGCTTCCCACTTCTTATAAACAAAATATATTGTGGCTTATATTATCCCTTCTATGATCGGGGCCTTGACGAGGTGAAGGAGCTTGTGTGGGTAGATCAAATCATGGGCTCACCATCTGAGATTTATATGTCCAGAAGGGTTTCCCAAGGCAAACAGGCTATGATTGATACCTCAGACTAACACCAATCACATCTGTAAACCTGCATTGGATCAGCCTGATGGCTTATGGTCTATTCCAGGGGTCTTCAAACTTGGCCCTTTTCTGACTTGTGACTTCAACTCCCAGAATTCCTCAGCCAGGCATGCTGGCTGAGGAATTCTGGAAGTTGAAGTCCATAAGACCCCTGGTCTATTCCTTTCACATGCCAAGGTACCCATAATTGGTTGGAAACATGCGGAGAGCCCTTTATCTTGCAGTGGATAGACAATGGCCAAAATGATGATGATATTATCCTTTGTGTGTATTTTATTTTTTTTATTTTTACTGAAGTCAATATTTTGCAGTATTGCCCTTCTACGTTGAGGTTTCTATCATCACAAGGAATCTAAATCATAAGCTATGGTTTTAAGACTCTTTTTAAACTGATTAAAATTCATAGACTTCAAACAGCAGGACCATATAATGGAAATAGTTGCACACCCTTCCATTTAGATTATCTCTGAGTCAAAGAAATTGCTCTCTTGGGTGAGATGATGATGTACCCTCCACATTAGTCATGATCATTTGTGGTTATCTTGTAATGTAGTCTATAATACACTGGGGACACAGCAAATGTGTACAGAAAGAAACCACAGTTCACATAGAAGTAAATACTCCATTATTAGCCATGATGAAGCTGACTGGATCATAGATGTAAGTTTCATTCTGTATTTTATAAACCCAGAGGCTTCACAGTAACATCTTGCATTATCAGTTCATTACAAAATACATTTGCATCATAATGGCAGTTGTTCTCAAAAGAGTAAGTCCAAGCCAATGAGCATTTTTCTTCAAAAGCTACATTTATCTCTGAAAAAGATTCAAAAACTAAGACTTGATAGAACTTCATAATGACTTTGCCATTAGAGCCCCATTGTGAGATACCTAATATCAGGGCTTTTTTTTCCTCATAGAACACCCAGAACGGAGTTCCGGCACCTTTTTTGGATGGAACCTTGTACGGTAGGCAAGACAGGTTGTATGACATGTGTGAGTTCCTGCGCCTTTTTTTTTTTTTAAGAAAAAAAGCACTGCCTAATTTTAGAATTTGAGGCAGGGAGGGAGAGAGGGAGGGAGGGAGGGAGATCTGTGTCTGCAAAAGTTAGTGTACAAGATTCTCATTACTGTTAAAAATAGCATTTATTTTTATAGCTCAAAGCAGTAATCCATTGTTATTGAGTGTGGCAACATTCCTATTGTCAATAATGCCCATTTAATTGGAAGATAAAAGACAATCCATACCTATTAATTCCTTTGATATAGCAGTATATCATTATATACTGCTATATCATTCCAGATAAGATAACACTATATCATTCCAGACAAGTGGCTGTCCAGATTTCTTGCCAGTAATCTAGCAGCCACTATCTCCAGCAGCTTCCATTTCCAAAGG
Organism: Bothrops alternatus; assembly: GCA_034064705.1. NCBI lineage: Eukaryota > Metazoa > Chordata > Lepidosauria > Squamata > Viperidae > Bothrops > Bothrops alternatus. Next base: position 5,023,605 of record JARGCV010000039.1, on the reverse strand, counting down.
CAGCCCCATCTACAATATGCTACCTTAGTCCAGTTAAATGGCAATGAAGACATGAATGAAGACCATCACTAGGACATAATGAGTTAATTTATATTTTTTTTAAAAAAAATCTGAATTTATGTAAAATTAAGTCATGAAAATATATTTTTAAAAATAGGAGTGGATGAATTTTATGCATGTCTGTATGATTTGTTTCCCCAAAACCTTTTTGGGGAAGGCTAGCCAAATTCTGTTCTGTTCTCAAGAGTTGTTGGTGGCTTTTACAATATAGTCTGCAATCTGAACTATATCAATATACATATTGTGTGTCATATGATATTGTATACTTATTGCAATTCATTGTTCAAGGTTTTGCATGTCCTCTATGCTTCCTCACTATTTTTCTTATAATTGCATTCACTTTGTTAAGTATGTTTAGTCTCCGAAAATCTAATCTAATTAATCTAATCTTTATAAAGTGAATTCATTCACTATTTACAGCATTTCCATGTCACCAACTCCACCAGGACTGACAGTGGTTTACAAAAAAGCTAAATGTAAAATCCATGAATCTGGATGAAATTGCTCACAGTAAATAAACGGAAGCATTTGAAACATACTGCAACTAGACAATTATTTTGCCAGGGTGTGTTTCCTTGAGAAGAAACATCATCCTGTTCTCCTGTAGGTACACACACTTGCAACAATCATTCTTTACATTTAAAATACATAACTGATTTTCTTCTTTCTTAAGTTATAAGAAAACCACTTCCATTTAGGGACAGGTTCAAAACTTTAACAAGACAGAATAATGTAGCAGTTGTGATATGAAGCAAACCTTTAAACTACATGTAGCTGATGTTAATTAATTCCCTTTGGTGAGTAAAGCACTACAGATACATGGTGTCTATGGTTATAAATATTATGTCTGAAAGACAAAGTAACGTAATATAACTATGGTAAAAATACAGCAACAAAAAAGATTACTTTTAAGACTTTAGAGGGGAGCATTGATTATAATATTACCAGATTTCTCACACCTCACACCAGATTTCAACCATCAGTTGACACGACCTGGGTTGTTCTCAGTAGTAGTTGCTGATGGACCAATAATGAATGATACCCCCAAATTCTGCTTCTCTTTCAGATTACGATTAATGGCAATTTTGGAAAAAGCATTATTTATTTATTTACCAAACTCATATGCTGCCCATCTCGCCGAAGCGATTCTAGGCGGCTTAAAATTATCCAGACAGGTGGGATGAAAGGGGTCTACAACAACTCACAAGAGCCAATTTGCCCCGGGCCAACTTGCCATGGAAGAAGTCCCCATGGCCAACTTGCTGTGGGACAACTCGCCACGGGACAAGAACCAAAGACCTACATATCGAATCCCGGAAGGGTGAGTTCTGACTGAAGAGAGTTAAGAAACTCGAAATAGCTATATCAGAAATCCCTTATTTCTTTGTCAACAATTTTAAACAATATATATATATATATATATATATATATATATATATATATATATATATATATATATATGTGTGTGTGTGTGTGTGTGTGTGTGTGTGTGTGTGTGTGTGTGTGTGTGTGTGTGTGTGTGTGTGTGTGTGTGTGTTCTGAGGTTTTCGCGGGTGTTTGTATGTAGGTCTTTGGTTCTTCGGGTTTTCTCCCACGTAGAATTTGAAGTGTCTTGGCGACGTTTCGACGAAGTCTCATTCGTCATCTTCAGGCTGGTGCTTTCGGCTTCTGCTTCTAGGAGCAATGTGAGATTTTAGCTGTTTCTTCCTTTTAACTGCCAGTGGGGGTTTGAACTGATTGGCTGGGAGTTCGGCTGTGTTCTGATTGGGTGGAGGTGTGTTCTGATTGGTTAGGGGCTTGGTTGTGCTCTGATTGGATGGGGGTATGGCTGTGCTCTGATTGGCTGGGGGAGTGTTCTGTTTGGGTGGGGGCTTTGTTGTGCTCAGGTTAGTCTGAGTTGCAGGGGGATTTGAGATTGTGAGCTGCATTGCACTTTAATAACAGCCATCGAGATAGAAAAACGCCCACACCGCATGAATAAACGAGATGATACCTCCCACCTACCAGCCATTTGGAAACCCACCCTTATTGACAAATGAGTCCGTAACATAAAGAATGACACCAGACCCGCACTCACGAAAACCACACAGGATGTCACCACCACACATCCAGGCAAAAAGCAAACCCAAACCCACACCGATGATGAGGCATGACCACAAACCAGAAGCCAGATGACAGCTACATCATTAGCCACTTTAAACCCCTCCAATCCATACATGAAGCAAACTGACCTCCACCATGAAGATGAGGCATGACCACGAATGCGAAGCCAAATAACAGCAACGCAGCTCACCATCTCAAATCCCCCTGCAACCTGAAAACAACAAAGCCCCCACCCAAACAGAACACTTCCCCATCCAATCAGAGCACAGCCAAGCCCCTAACCAATCAGAACACACCTCCACCCAATCAGAACACAGCCAAGCTCCCACCCAATCAGTTCATAGCCCCACTGGCAGTTAAAAGGAAGAAACAGCTATGATCACACATTGCTCCTAAAAGCATGGAGCCAAAAACACCAGCCTGAAGATGACGAATGGGACTTCGTCGAAACATCACCAAGACACTTCCAATTTTACGCGGAAGAAAACCTGAATAACCAAAGACCTACATGTATGTATGTATATATGTATGTAGCGTTTTGACAAAGTCCCATTCGTCATCTTCAGGCTGGTGTTTTCGGCTTCGTGCTTCTATTGCTCCTAGAAGCACGAAGCCGAAAACACCAGCCTGAAGATGATGAATGGGACTTCGTCAACATGTCGCCAAGACACTTCCAATTTTACACGGGAGAAAACCCGAATAACCAAAGACCTACATACAAACACCCACGGAATATGAATTGAAACATTCAAGAAAGGATGCCAAAGGAAAGACAAAATGAAATATAAATGACAAAAATTAAAATATTTTTAAAATTATTTTAAATGATTAAATTGAATTGTTGGATTGTCTTGCAGCAAGTTAGCCTGGGGCAGGGGTCTTCAAACTTGGCCCTTTTATGACTTAGGGACTTCAACTCTCAGAATTCCTTAGCCAGCCACCTTCTTGTATGTTGACAAATAGTTCTCTAAGGGGTTCTACCATCTCCTCTCGAAGATACTTGTAGTAGGTCGCTGTTAACCCATCAGTCCCAGGCGATTTTCCCATTTTCAATTGTTTAATCACTGAAAGTATTTCTTCTTGTGTGATCAATGCATTCAGTCTATCTCTTTGTTCATCGGTAATTATCAATAACTTTTCATTTTGCAGAAACTTTTCTATTTCATTATCTTGTGTCTTCTCTTCAGCGTATAACTTGGAGTAGAATTCTGTAAAAGCTTTCTTGATCGTTTCCTGTTGAAACTCTTCCTTTCCTTTATACACTATCTTTTCAATTATGCGGGATTTTTGCTTTTTCCTTAATATGTAAGCCAGCCACTGACCAGGTTTATTGGAATTATAGAATGTATTATGCTTTGCATATTGTATATTCCTTGCCACTTGATCTGCCATCAACAAGTCAAATTGTTTCCTTAAAATCTTGATTCCCTCTTTGGTATCTTTGTCCTCTGGTCTTTCTATTAATAGTTGCTCTTTCTTACTTATCTCATCTTCTAACTCCTTTCTTTTTTGTTTTTGTTTGCAACGGTGCCTTTTTTTCATGTCCATGAGCGTCCCACGCATGTACGCCTTGCTAGCATCCCATATCATTTCTATAGGTGTCTCCTTATTCATATTTATGCTAAAGAATTCCTTCATAACATTTTTGCATTCATCCACATTTATATCGTATTTAAACAGGTTTTCATTAATTCTCCAGGATCTCCTAGGTTTCTGTCCTTGTCTTAATTCCATCCACACCGGGTTATGGTCTGTTAGTACTTTGGGTAAGATTTTCACCTTCTTTAGGCTAACAAGCAAGTCACTGGTTGTTAATATAAAGTCAATTCTAGAGAATGATTGGTGTCTGTCTGAAAAAAAGGTAAATTCTTGCTCCTTGCCATGTCTTTCTCTCCAAATGTCTATCAGGTCAAAGTCATCCTTTATATCAAAGAAGGATTTAGGCAACTTGGAGTGTTTTTGCGGATTTGGTGTTGTCTTCTTTTTATCCAGGCCGACCTCTATGACACCATTCCAGTCTCCCATTATAATACAGGATCTGTAGTCGAATTGTATTAACTTTTTATGTACCAATTTGTAGAATTTTCCTTGTTGTTGATTTGGTGCATATATGCCCATCAAAAGAATTTTCTTATCATCTTTTACTATTTCGATTGCTAGATATCTACCTTGAGAGTCAGACTCTATTAATTTAGCTCTTATATGCTTTTTCACATAGATGACTATGCCATTCTTCTTTACTGCTGCCGCTGCAACAAATTGTGTGCCTAGCTTGTTGTTGATTAAATATTTCTGGTCTGTAGTTCTGATATGTGTTTCTTGTAAGCAAATTATATCATTTTTACCTTGATTCAGATAATGAAATATTTTCTTCCTTTTCTGTGGGGAGTTTAACCCATTAACGTTCCATGTCAAATATTTACTTGTCATGATCGGCTTCGGAAAACTCTTGCCAGACCACGTCTGTTTTTTCCCCTGCTTTCTTCTTTGGTCTCGCTCCCATGGTTTCCAGACTGGTATTTCTATTGCCTTGTGGGATCTTCTCTTGCTGTTCTATACGTTTAGTAGTAGCCCTCGTCTACCTTTGATCTTTAGTCTTTCCTGCTTCCATGGTTTTATTGATATCCATACTCTGTGCAGTCACTTCCCGAGAAGCTCCTTTATCTTCTCCTGCTGCTGCAGCGGTCTGTGTCCCCGGGGATTTTGAACATTGTTTTAAGTCCATTCCTCTTTCTTGTGGACAATCAACATTTTCCAGTGCTGTGGGCAGGGGTCTCCCCGCCTTCAGTTCCTTTTCAAAAAATTCTTTTGCTTTCCGGACTGAGTTCAGGTGGTATCTTTTACCGTTATAGAGTAATGACATTCCAGTTGGGGCTTCCCATCGATATTGTAGAGCGTGTGTTTTCAGTTCAATGACCAAGAACTTGTAGTCTTTTCTTTCTCTTAACATCTTGGGAGGGATCTCCTTCAATATCACCACCTCTTGTCCCTCTACATTCAATCTCTTGTTATAGGATGTCATAAAAATAAGATCTCGGAATCCCTTTGTTACAAAATAGATAACCACATCTCTTGGTATATTTTTTTGTCTTGTGATCCATGAGTTAACTCTGTGGATTCTGTCGATTTGCCAAGAGATATTTTTAGCCTCCTCTCCTACAAATTGTTCCAAGGCTTTTACAAAAATTATTTTCAAATCTTCTTGCTTCTCATTTGTTGATTCTCCCAGTCCCCTGACCCTGATTGCTGTCATCATCTGCCAATATTGCATCATAGTTGAGTGGTCCTGCACCTCACTTTTTATCTCAGCCAGGTGTCCCTCAACTTGTCTCTCCACCTCTTCCATCCTTTCTTCAACCCCCTCCCAGACCTTCTTAAAATTTTTCTCAATATCTTCTCTCATTTTCTTATTGTGCGTTTGCATTGTTTCTTTGATTTGGTCTAAGTCTTCAGTAACAGCTTTGCTTTGTTCTTCCATCTTCCTCTCCAATTCTCTGCTTTGTTCCTTCAACTTCTGTTCTAGTTCTTTGCCTTGTCTCCCCATCTCCTTTTCCATTCCCTCCATCCTCTTTTCCACTGCCTTCATCGTTCTCTCTAGTTTTTCCATCCTTTTCTCAGAACTGTCCTTTATTGCTTCCAACTGTCTCTCTATTTTTTCATACATTGCTAACATTGTGTCTTTTAAATCTTTCATCATATGCATTTCTGGAGAGGCCTGGGTAGGCAGGGGGGACTGGGTTTCTGTAGGTATGGAGGGAGATTGGGGGACAGGTAAGTTGTTTCCTGGTATTTTAAGGAGCTGGCCTGGGGAGGGTGCTGCCACCTTTGAGGGTATTAGTTTGGACTGCTTAGTGGCCATCCTGAATTCAGTCCACTGTTAGCCAAGCTTTTTTTTATGCAGAAGATTAATTCTTACTCTTATATTGCCAAGATGTTTCCTCTTATAGTCTTCTTTATCCTCTTGTAGCCTTTTTTTAGGTATATTTTGTAAAGTTTTTAAGGTTTGCCTCTAATCTGCCCTCTAGCGTTCACTCTCGCATTGCAGTCTCGCTTTCCACTTTCTCTCTCTTCTGGCTACTTTCTCTTTAAAGTAAAAGTAGTCGCCATCTTGGATACTTTTTGTTTATTGTGAAAGTAGTTAATCAGCGGTATAATATAAGAAATACTTGCTTTTTTAAGCTCTTGCGTTCAGTCCGTCAGTCTCCATGCCTCTTTAAAAAGTTTTTCTCAAGCGGAGGCTGGTCTTAGCGTCTGGGTCTGTCAGCCGACAGAGAAACAGCTCCGGGCTGGAGCTATCATGAGCGCCCAGGGGAGTCCTCTTTCTTTCCCCTGAAATCTTTATCAGGGAGTTTTCAGAGGCTCTCGACCCCTACTCACAGCTCTTCGCCCCTTCTCCGACTGAGGAGGGGTTTTTTACGCCGCGAAAAACAGCTGTTTTGTGCTGTTTTGCGGCTTTTCAAGTCCCGGAGTTCGGAGCCTCCGAAAAGGGGCTCTATCGTCGCCAAGGCAGCCACCCCCCAAAACCCTTTTTTTTATGCATGTCCCAAGCATCCTTTTAAGACTTTTTCTACCAGTGTCTTATTTTGAATGTAAGCTGCTATGAGTCTAACTAGACTTAGCAGCATAAAAAGCTAAAGTCATAAACATGGCTTCAGCCATTAAAATGAAAATGTTTATAAGGATTTCAGATAATCATAAAAAAAAGATTGGTCTCAGATCATTGCTGTTACAATCAGCACAGTAATAGCGTAGGTTACAAACTGCAAAGGGTTGGGTTACTTCCCTGTTTTTACTACTTCTCTAGAAAATATGTTGGTGAAAGGAGGAGGAAACCTGAGTAACTCAACGTAGTGAGTATAACACAGATTGTTAATTTTAAGTACAGTGAAATCACAGCAGGCTTTGATTGAGAGGAGCCAAAATAAACGTGAAATCTTGGCCTTTTTTAAAAAGGATAGACCACATCCTTCATTGGGTTGCCAAATGGTTCCAAGATTTCATCACAAAATGCTATCAAAGGATGCCTTTCTCGAGGTATACGGTGGCTGAAAGGTGAGGCAACAGGATATGCTGCTGATACATATTGCCGTTTGTGTTGATTCTTTGCATGTTGTACAATCACCCCAAATTTAGCAGACACGAGGAAAACGTGGATCAGGATGTCAAAGGGTATCTGTGATTAATCTGGACTTGCCTGTATTATGAATGGCCTCCCAAATGCTGACAGTCTGTGCCAACATTTATAAACATATAAATAATATTTTGAAATAATATAAAGACAAATTAAGGTTCAAAGTGGGCCCTATCTGAATGTCAGTTTTAATGATAAAAACAAAGCCTTGCACTGGGAGATAGAAACCAGACCTTCTAAGAGACTTCACAAATGTCTGAAGCCTTGATGTCTAAAGGGAACGTGTATTCTTACTCTCTCATGTTTTTTTCCTTTGATCATCTACTCTATTACTATTTGTAGCAATATTTTTTTTAAAGTAGGAAAAGTGAACATTAACTTTTTTTGAAGCTGTTTATAGCACTTAATCCCAATTTGCTGCATTTAAAAGAGACCTTGGCAGTTCTTTAACAATAGGTTGACTTTCTGAAGTTGTAGACAAAACTGCATATTGTGCATTGCCCAGCAGGTTTCCACTAGAAGTTGAACATAACCCCAGTGAAAAACTAAATGGAGAAGCAGAGTTGTACAACATCACTTCAACAACAGATTGACTTTCTAGGAAATTTACTACTGAACCAATATAGTTAACCAATTGAACTTCTCTTATTATTCATGCTTCTAAAGACTTTCCATGTTTACAATCAACTATAATGTATTTATATGCTACAGGGGTGTCAAACCTGCCGCATCACATGATGTGTTGTGATGTAGCGTGACTTTTCCCCCTTACCGGTGTTGGATGGGTGCAGCTTCTGCCTGATGCATCCGGCCCAGCAGTTTGACACCCCTTATATACTATCAAACTGCAATAGTGGCGAATATCTGTAGCTCGGGTGTAGGACAAGGGTGAAGGTTCATTCTCCGAGCTTATGGGTTGGTTTCTGAATGTTTCATTACTAGGCTAGGTAACATCTTCAGTAGATTTTAGGGGATGTCAATGTCAGTGTTCTTCTGTTTATAAAGGCTTCAGGTGTGGGTGTGTCAAGTGAGGATGTTGTGATGGGTCTTGTGATGGATCAGGTATGCGACATAAGTGAGAGGCTTGTGATCGGTCTTGTGATGGGGAAATTATATCAGATCAGGGGGAAACTCTCGTGTGTGTTGGTAACCTTAAATTGCATGAAATGACACATCCCAGGACAACAGTTCTTGAATCAACACCCCTCAAATGGGCTAACTAACAGAATGCATCCAAAATCTGGGGCTCATGTCTCTTATGGACAAGGTTTGGCCCGCTTCAGTGCTGCTGTACCACCACACTGCCTCAGTCATCCATAGTCATTTGATCATCATTTCCAGTGCTCCCTGCCACCTTCCTACCAGGAAATTCAATGGGGAAGCTGACAGAAAGTCAGAAGTCTGCTCCCCCTGCTTTTTTGCCCACCGATGACCATTCTGTTTCTCTGTTTAGGCAAGTAAATATTTCTGAAACGATGAACCAACGGCCACGAGTGGCCTAGTTACATTCTATAATACTATACAGTAATTTTTTTGAAGGACTAAAATAAATAGATATTCTTCCTCTTCACCCATTTTGAGACAGTCAGACTTGTGCTTTTAAGTCTAAACAACAGAGAAAAGTATGACATCTATGTGGAAGGTATTCTGAGAAATGACTGAAAGACTCGCAATCTTTTCTTTTACAAATTTGTACTATTTCGTACATTTAAAAAAACCTCGAGTTTCCTTCTTTGGTTTATTTTGTAGAACACAAAATAAAAGTGATTGGGTGTTACTGGCTGACTCTGTGAATACCTTCCTATAATCACATGCACACGCTTGCTTTTTCTGGGCCACAATATTTATATGACCCCAGTTTGCTATATATTATTTTGATTATTTTTTTCTGCTCTGTATGTTCAGAGATGTCCATTGGTGTATTTTTGCTTGGATTTTTCTGACCCCCCAAGTCCCTCTGATTGATATACTTGACCTTGATTCAATTTGCCTTTCATGAGCAATGGATTTCTGCTTATAAAATAAACACCTGCAAGTCCAGTGGTTGTTTTTATGTGCTATGAGGATCCATCAAACTTTGTGTAAAGTGACTTTTCTGCCTCAAAGTGAATTTCTGTTTCATAATACAGTTTTAAATCATGGAGAACTGGTATCTTTAGCAAATCATGGAAGGATAGGGTGGATTCTGTTCAATATTCCAGCAAGTCAGAAAAGCCATTTGGTATTACTGCAACTTTAATTGCTTGATATTTTTTCCCAAATGGGGAGTCTTATTAGAACCCATAAACAATAACAAGCATAATAACCTTCACGTATGTGAGTGAGTGTGTTTTGTTTATTTTATTTTACTCAATTTCTATAGCCACTCATCTCAAACAAATGACTTTGGCCAGCAAACAACCATAAAATTAATTAAAAGCAAGTACAAACATTTTATGATTCTGCTTAATTTCACTCCAGTGAAACTGTGCTGATAGGGTCATAGAATTAATGGCAGCATCCAGAATGGGTACAATGATGCTAGAGCACATAAAATGGAATTGTCTCTCTCCCACATAACAACAGTAGGAAGTGCCATCATCCAAAACACTTTGTTGGTAGAAGCAGCAGGCAACCTTTAATGTATTTATTATATTTCTCAATTTAGACTGCTTTTTTAAAAAAACATATGTACTGGCCTTTTGACATTTATTTAAGAACAGGTCTAGTCATCCTCCAACTAACCAGTGAATATATAAGGACCTTGTATAGTATCTGTATGGTAGGTGGTAAATCTTAGGTCAGATATTACAAGGGCAGATGTCCATGCAGAATAATTAGGTTGCTGTTTTTTCCTGCAGTCAAAGCCAAAATGTGCCCAGTGACTGAGTAGAGATGGCCAGCGCACACCAGCCTCAACCACTCAACAGAAGCTTGCCATATGTGGGCCAATGACCATATCATCACCAATTTTGTGGATGAAGCACCTTAGATCATTTGTGCACCAAGAGTTGTGTTGGGACTAGAAAAATACCACATATTGGAACAGCAAGGGAAAATTTTAGGCTATCACCCCAATTGATTGGGGATTAAAAAAAAGATTGTTTCATAAGAGCCTGTCCTTTAGAAACAACTAATGGGCATCACCATGCTTGCAGTTAGCAATTCTGTAGATCAGTGGTCTTCAAACTTGGCCCTTTTATGACTTGTGGACTTCAACACCCAGAATTCCTTAGCCAGGCACGCTGGCTGAGGAATTCTGCGAGTTGAAGTCCACAAGTCATAAAAGGGCCAGGTTTGAAGACCCCTGCTGTAGATGCACCCTCTGTTTAGACAAGGCAAGTACCAGTAGTTGGTGATTAATGGAAACAACCTCTGCTGGATTAAGAGAATGTCCAAAACTCTGCAGTCAATTCAAATGCTTCATACTTTTACATCGTACTGGAGTGCACACCTTAATAAAAGTACCGCGTTGTCCGGCGACCCCCGCGAAATGGTCCTTCGACCCCAAATGGTGTCACGACCCATAGGTTGAGAATCGCTAAACTAAATGAACTTGGTTTTTGTGATTCTGTTTTACTAACAAATGTTACATTTTGAAGCTTAACTCTTAACAAATTCCCTTGATGGCTGGAGAACTCTGGGAGTTGAAGTCCACACATCTTAAAGCTGACACGGTTGAGAAAGACTGGTGTACATTCATCTTGCAACACAAACTATTTTCTAGTTACCAATTTCACAACTCCAGCTGGGCTTTGTTTGGGCAGATATTGGATTTTTATGAGAAGAGAAAGCTATATATCAATTGTCACCAGAGGACACCATATACTATGTGGCATATTCATGACATCAACCGCATGCAGTGCTTTAAAGAGAACTATGTGCCTATAAAACTGCCAACAAAATATGAACTCTGGAGCAGCAGACATCACTTGGAGCAATATTCCTCTCCTGGCAATCTTACAACTCTGTAAACTTTTGAAAACTCAAGATTACTTTTCATTAAAAAAATACCTTCCAGATTCAAACATGTATCCAAATGATTTGACCAACTCCTAGAGACAATCTGCCATCATTCAAATTAATAAATATAACATTGTATCAACTTCTTACACCCATTTCTACATGTTTGCTATATATACATATATACATATGTGTGTCCGTGTGTGTGTGTGTGTGTGTGTGTGTGTGTAATGTTCAGAAAATGTCCTCTGTATAACTGCAAGGAAAATACTTATATTTGAAATTTGGAGCCAAATTACATCTTGTTGTGGGTGCTTATGAACCATAGCTAAGTTTAATTAATACTAAATTCATTAGTGCTGAACTATTCTCATTGGGACAACAGTGAATAAGAAGGGAAGTTTAAACATTCCCTTCTCCAGTGTTTTCCTGATAACTCAATAGCAGGTTTGTAATTAACTTTATAAGAAAATTTCCACTTGCATCAATGAGCGGGTTTTATTTTCTCCAGAGTTTGAACTTTTTTATTTACTTCTAAGTTTTACTAATCACCTTGGAGCTAAATATCTGTGTGACATTTAACAAACCATAACTAAAATTCATGTAAATCAAATTGAAAACAGGGGGGAAATGGTTTAATTGCTGCACTGGAGACAGTTTTTGCTTGCCTGCAGCTGAGAAGGAACAGTTTTAACTCTTTTCATATGAGTTGCTTACACTAAATTGTCATTTTTCTTTCTGAAAACCCCAAAACAAAGATTGTTATTGTTAATCAAAATATTACACAACAGCAGAATTAGTTGTCAGGTACTTCTGTGAAAAATTTACTTACAGTTTTAAAATAGACTCAAAATAAGGGAGAACAGCATCCATCAGCCATGTTAGTATTGGAATTAGGTCTTTCCCATGTGGACCTCTTAACCTTGATTGTTCATTAATGTTCTGTGCTTGGCTATTGTTCCCATTTGATCTCAGCATTTCCAACCTAAGAATCTCTAAATGGCTTCTTGCTTAGGCCAAATTTTCCCTAACGTCTAACACAGTCAAATCTTACTCAAGCAAAACAGACACTAGATGGAATACAAAATACCATCATTCAAATTGTTGGCTTTGCTGGATAAATTATTAATGTCACTTTTTCCTTCTGCAGGTAGCTGATATATGACTGTGTTGTGAGCCGCCCTGAGTTCTCCGGAATAGGGCGGCATAGAAATCGAATAAATAAATAAATAAATAAATAAATTGGTAGGAGGAACTTGATAAATCCACTAAGCTGAAAGCAGGCCTGTTGCAACCATCTCCATAAACCCTTTTCCCTATTCCAGGGGTAGGCAACCTTGGCTCTTTTATGACTTGTGGGCTTCAACTCCCAGAATTCCTGAGCCAGCCATGCTGGCTCAGGAATTCTGGGAGTTAAAGTCCACAAGTCATAAAAGAGCCAAGGTTGCCTACCCCTGCCCTATGCCTTCAAAGCACAGTGTAACTGAATTTGTGCAAAATCTTTCAGCATGATCTACCTTACATCATTGTCATTCATCATTCTAACCATTGTCTATCCACTGCGGGATGAAAGCCTCTTTTGTATGTTTCCAACCAATACAGTCCTGAGCTTTCTTTTGCCAGTTTGGACCCACAGTATTTGCTGATGTCATTGATCCATCTTATTTTAGGTCTCTTTCATGGATGCTTTTTATCAAGTGGGATCCATTTTATGACTGCCTTGGTCCACCTGCGGTCAGTTCTTCTTGCTATGTGACCAGCCCCTTTCCTTTTCAATTCTTTCACTTTTTTGATGGCATCATATATTTTATTTATATATCTACCTTATATACTTGCAAATAAGCCCATCTGCAGGTAACCTGGCTCACATTTTTCATGACATTTTTGAAAATTTGAGGGCCTGCTTATCCATGGATGGGCTTGACCCACAGGTATATACAGGAAATACGAGTACTTTAAAAAAATATTACAGTAATGTATATACTCACAAATAAGCTGAACTCAATTTTTTCAGTATATTTTGGCGCCTAAAATTCTCTGCTTATCTGGTATATACAGTAAACTGTCAGCTGCTATTGAACTTTGAGTTAATGTAGGATAGTCTGAAAATAAATGGGTTGGTAATTTGTTTCTACTTTCTCATATTTTCATTTCCTTAAATTTATTTATTGAGAAGGTGAACCAGCCATAAACTCAGATAAAATATTTATAACTGCAGTTCCCCTTCCAAATCAACAGACCCACGGAAGCAAATTACCAAGTACCATAGAACATCATGCTAAATAATTCTCTTTCTCTCCTTCTTCATTTTCCCTGGCCTTTTTACTACCCACTCTGTGCATTTTCCTAGCAATTAGAGAGGTAACCAGAAAGGCAGTTCAAAGAGCCAAAATTGTGGCCCCCAGTTGATCAAGACCACAGAAGACCGATAACATGGAATATATTAAAAAAAATCAAATCAAAATAGAAGGCATGTCTTTGGGGCTGAAAATTCCATAAGGCAAAGAGATTTTGAATGAATCTATGAATACCTGCAGACAGATTTCTGATTGTAGACATCAGTCTTGTGCCAAGAAGCCCTTTGGCTAAGAGGTTTTAAATTATGATTCAAGTAAGGCTGAGAAGTTCACTGAAAGGTTATGTTTCTCCTGCCTCTTTTAAACTGAAATACTATATTTCTTCTCACAACATTAATTAGATAGTTGAAAATTAATTTATACTTCAAAAAAGACAGTGTGTTTATTTTTTTACTACCTTTTAATTGATTCCTGTTAGAGTGGTAATAGTAAGAAAGGAAAGCAAATATAAAGCCCTGTAAACAGAACAATGAGAGGGGTAACATAACAAAGGCAACGTAAGCATAAGAAGAGCCATGGAAGCAATAAAGGTTTGGAAAGATTTTTTTTTTTTTTAAATTTACTAGAGTTCATCTAAAACAGGGGTGTCAAACTGCCAGCCCATGGGCCGAAAGCATCACGTGGAAGCTATACCCACCCCAGCTCTGGCAAGGGGAAAAAAAAGTCACAATACATCACAACACATCACACGACACAGCGAGTTTGACACTCCTGATCTAAAACATCCAAGCACATACACCTAATATTACTCAGATTCACCACAGCCAGTTCACTAGATATCGCTCTGAGGGTTTCAATAATAATAATAATAATAATAATAATAATAATAATAATAATAATAATAATAACAATAACAATAACAATAATAATAATAATAAAGTTGGAAGGAACCTTGGAGGCCTTCTAATCCAACCTCCTGCTCAGGCAGGAAAATGTATACCATTTCAGACAAATGGTTGTCCAGTTTCTTCTTAAAAACTTCCAGTGTTGGAGCATTCACAAATTTGGAGGCAGGTTGTTCCACTGATTAATTGTTCTGTCAGGAAATTTCTCCTTAGTTCTAGGTTGCATCTCTCTTTGATTAGTTTCTATCCATTGCATCTTGTCCTAGCCATTCTGAAAGACTACCCAACTTGAACACAATGAAGCAACTTTTGTAGATGGGAAGCTGGGAGAGCAGCAAATGGACTTGGACCTACAGTAATTCATTGCTCAGGCTAGTGTCCAAAGAGAATGCTTCTTTAAGGCTAAAGGTAGAACCATCCCTGGTATTGAGTCAGTTGATTTACTGGTGTGGTCTAAGGATATCTATTCTGGAATAGGCTGCTGTTGGGCAAATCTTGGAGGGGCCTTGGGTTTGAGGAAAGTTCAAATCAAGCGCTCCAGAAACTGCTTTGTGAAGCAAAGGATCTTTCTTCATTTTGATTAGTGAACCAGCCCCATCATTTTGCTGTGCCTTTTGTAATACTTCTTCTGGGAGTTCTAGCAGCTGAAAGAAGATTGTGTGGCACAATCTTGGTTTAATTAAGCCAAATCACATAATCTATTTGTCTCAGCAAGAACTGTGATTCTCCGTAATGCAGAGTGCTTCATCAGGGCAAATCTAAGCCATCTTGCACAGGAATAAGAGGCCATCTTCTGCCTTCCAAATGGTTTGGGTTCCTCTGGTAGTGGTGAGTATATCTCAAAGTCAGCAAGTATGGGAGTTCTAGCCAGCAAAAATGCAACACATTGCAATATCTAGTGCACTTGTTGACATTCAATGGTATGCAGTATATCAGGACTTGTTTTCTGATCCCTTTAAAGGGAGTTATAGGTTTTGAAAGCTACCAGTGAATAAGAAAAGCTACCAGCCAGAGGACAAGACTCAGACCATAGAGAGAAAATGTATTTTCAAAGGATGTTTTAGCTATAGTTAGACACAGAGGCTTGCGTATTTTTTGCATTTCTATTGCACAGTTACAAACAAATGTGGAATTTCATGTGGAGGTGACTAATGTTTTTACAAACATTACTTTGGCTGCACACATATAAGTTGGTGAGGCTTCGTGGGTGTCCTGTATGAGTATAATTCTGCACATAAAATCCAAGAAATGCTTGAATAATTCTAAAATGAGTTGGCACAACCTGTCATGTTTCATTCTCTCATCACTTTGCCCTGCCCTATAAGTTTTATTCTTGGGGTTTTTTTTTCTGATTTCTATTCTCTATGAGTAACTCTAGCCTTTGAGAACGATGGGGAAAGTAATTTTGGAACAAGAATAAGAAAATTCTTGTGTTTGTGTATAGTATATGATCCAAGTGTATCAGAGATATGTTAGGTAGGCTTGCAAGTTTACCAAAGGTTTTTTTATTTATTTTTGGATATCTCAACCAAGTCAGATAAAAATGCTTACGCTGCAATTTTCCACTTCAGATTTGGTTCAGAGCCTAAAACTGCTTCAAGTGAAAGGAAACGTATGAGAGATTTTTGATAAACAGCTGCAATGTCTTAAAATATCAACCATACTAGCCAAATAGCCCCAAAGACCGCATGATGGTATAGAATTCATTGGGTTCAAAGGAATGTTGCTGGGATGAAGAGCCAAAATTCATGTCTAAATTTATTCTTCCAATCATATGTTTTAAGCAATTGTACAGATTTCTAAACCTTTGTCTGTAATAATTCATTTCCAAGATATCACCTGGTTGTCAGATGTGTAGTGACTAAAGTCACTAATCACTGCTTCACTTCGGGGTTGGCTACAGAAAAAGGGCTTAGTCTCCAAACCTGTTCTGCATAGCGTCAGTGACGTGAACATCAGATCTCTAATTGCTGAACGAGTGAAATGGAGCTCTTTCCAGTTGGCAGAGCTACTATGGATCTTGCAAAACTGCCAACTTGGGAGGGGTCTGTTTTCAAAGAACAGGAAGGAGAAAATATGCTGCTTGAAGTACAGGCCTTCATCTATCCGCCACCCCACTTCTGAAGCCCTGCAGCTGAACTAACCAGAAAAGAAAACCATCCTGCAGCTCTGCTTATGAATAAGAATTCTGCTGCTATTTATTTTTTATTATTATTTTTTTGCAGATACAAACTTAACCTTCAAGGAATATAAGGTTCTCCTTTCTGTAATGGTTTTTCAGAAGTGGGAAATTCACCCTATGTTATTTTTCTCAACCCTGCCATCAAAGAGTCAGCCACCAATCTTTCAAAAGCCTAAGTCATCCTGCGAGCAGAGTAATTGATAAATTGGAAGGGAACACAAAAGAAGCTGGACCGATTCAAATATTGACTAATTCCTAACAATGGGGGACAGGTCTGCATAGTTTCTTTGTATGCCAGTCGATGGGTATCAGCCTTAGCTGGACCAAGAAAACTTTTGGGACTTGTAGATGGCTAGCTAGGAATTGTGGGAATTCTGAAATTGCACATCTGGAGGAGACTAAGTTTCAGTAGGTAATAGACTGCATGAATAATAGATGGGTGTATTAGGTAATTTGGCTGAGAACAGATGGACCTGGCTTAGCACTGGCAGGTTTCTATGATTTGAGTCTGAAAAGCCTCAAGAATATATCACTATCTGCAAAAAAAATTAAGCTTTTCCAGGTGGGAGAAATTCTACTCAAGCTAGGTCTACACATACATTTTGCATGCACATACAAGACACACGCTAAGGTATGTAAGATTTAACCTGCAAAAATGTGGCAACCATGAAACGATAAAATTCAGAAGATATCCTTTGCTGCTACCTAGGGACCATTTTAATTTTTGTAGCCAATGTCTGGTAGCATTCACATGCTTATCAACCAATGTTTCCTTTTCTTGATTTGCTTATCTAAGGGAATCAAATAACAGTGCATTATATTTTATTTTTTAAAGAAAGTAAATTTCATATTCTAACATTTTCATTTAACTTAAAGCTTTTAATGTCCAAAATTAAATATGTCCTGGGGGGGGGAGGACTCTTGGCAAACATTATTAACCCTTATAGATTATTAACAGTGCTGAAAAGTCAGTTGTCAGTGTTCTAACAAACATAAGAAGCACTGAAATCATTTTCTTTGAGCCTCAGCTGACAGAGTCAAATAATCTATATATGTGCTCAACAGATCATAACTCAGCTAAATAGACATAATTTTCATGAGGTCCGGAAGAAAACACTTCTCTGACTTTACTAGTGAAATTCCTGCCAAATTTCAAAGTCTTTCTGTAAGTGAGAAAGGTGCTGTGCCCTTCAAATGAAAGGTCCAAATCTCCCTTGGTAGTAATCCAAAGTACTTCACAGCATGCAATGTTCTTGTATGTTCCCCTTGTTGTAAACACACTTGCTTTCCTTAAAGCGTGTTTCTTAAGAGCCTTCGGCACTGTCTTCACTCAAAGAGCTAGTTGAAGTTCCATAGCAACATGCCACCAGCTTCACTTAGAAGCAAATCACTCTGAGAATCTGTCTCTGATAATTGAGTGCAGGTAGTCCTTGGCTTATGACAGTTCATTTAATGACTGTTCAGAGTTACAACAGCACTGGGGGAAAAAGTGACTTATGACCATTTTTCACTCTTACAACCATTGCCACATCCCCACGGTCATTTTGGCTCAGTTGTGGTTGTAAGTCGAAGACTACCTGTACTGTGTAGTAGATGTAACTACTGTGTCACGGGAACCTCCAAACACAACTATATACAGTAGACCCAGCCAATGAGCACCAAAGAGATCTAGCCTTGCTTGGACTTAACTAACTCAGCCCAGCCAATGAATGTTTCCCCCTCACACACACACCCTGCCTTGCAAATGACTTATCTGGGGTTAACACACTTATCCAACATCTAGAGCAGAGATGAAGTACAAGAAAGATGTGAAAATGGGACCTGCCTAATGCTCTGTCTCTGTAGCTGTTTTGGTTTTCACTCCCTGAAAAAAAAAAAGGGGCAGGAACGGGTGAGGGATTTCCTATGGTCCCCCTGATTCTGTCTGCAACCACAGGAACAGGGAGGGAAAGAGGGCCTTCCAGCCTCCTTAGCAACAGCTGGGAGGACTAAGATCAGGATAACTGGCTGGCTGCCCCCGTCATCCCAAATCATGGCCCCCCCAGCACATAAAAGTTAGTGAACTGAGTGAAGAAGGAGATTATTGGGTCAGATGTATCATGGAAGCAGGAGCCAAGTATAATATAACTTTTCTCTCAGTTGTAACTTATGGAAGGAATAAAATATCTTCACTTTTGAAAAAAAAAATAAACAAATGAGAGGGAAATGACAGAATTTAATAACATAAATGCTATATGCAAGATACTACCTTGCCATTGCTATGACGAGTTATTATTTTAATGATCTCTGAACATGCTTTTGATATTCCTCTTCTTGGTACATTGTCCATGGAGCAAATGCAGCTTCTGACCAATTTTAAGCTTTGTGGCAATGTTCAAAAAACAAAGGTGCAAATATATATATAAATACATATATATTGTCAGAAACAAAAGCCAAAGAGTGCATTGGAAAGGTCTCTCATGTCCTAATCACCTCCCAGTTGGATTACTGTCATGCGCTCTATAGGGCTGCCCTTGAAGAGTATCCAGAAACTTTCTAGATGGACACATATTACACCTCTGCTCCATGAGTTGCATTGGTTACCAGTCAGAATTCAAGATCTGATTTTGACCTTTAATGCTCTACATGTCATGTTACTCAAGGGACTTCCTCTCTCTGATTACATCTGCCTATCCCACTGTATCCAGCAGAGAGAGCATGCTGCAAGTCCTATGAACTAGAGAACTTCACTTGGTGGATCCTATGTAGTCCTAGGCAGTGGGCCATTTCTCACTTTATGGAAAACTAGGCAACTCAGGCGTTCTTGCAAATTATAGAATGGAAGTAGACAACCTGTGACCCATTGAGTAATTTTTTCAGACATATTTCCTTACCTAAAGAGAGAAAGAGAATGAACATGGGTGAGCAAAAAAGCAGTGAGAGCAGCAGTGACTTCTGACTTCCTACTGGCTTCTCCATTGAACATCCTGGTGGGAAGCTGACAATGAGCATTGGAAATCCTTCCTTCCTTCCTTCCTTCCTTCCTTCCTTCCTTCCTTCCCAACATACCTCTTGCAATAGAATTCCTGCTGGCTTCTCCATTTACGTTGCTTGTGGGAAGCTTGCAATTGGGGAAGCCAGCAAGAACTTGCAAGCCCAAGGCCAGTAAAAGGCTGCCCTTAAGTGGCTGCTGTCGGCTGGGGAGGGAGCAAGGGGGTGTGCAAAGTACAGGTTGGAAAGGGTGCATCGGTGTGCACAATAGATGCTGTGCAAGTCATGGAGGCATGCAGGTGAGTGGCATGGATCAGGAAGGATGCATGGGTACATCTTCCTCTGAGACATTTTTTTTGGAAAAAAATAGTTTTAAAAATTCCAGGTTTTTACTGTATACCAGAGAATAACTTCACATTGTGTGATATAATTTCATTATAAGGTAGCTAGGAAGCATATCCACACTTTAGAAGCTTAAGTATGCATCTTCTGAGTGAACTCATGTACTTTCTGCACACAATGAAAGATTTATATGTGGTTCTCTAGTCTAATTCAGTAGCAAGAATTACAAACCCAAAGCCTCCATCAGAAAACCAGGTATGATGATGAATAGTTAAGAGTTGACACGTTGGCCCACAATAAATAGGCCTGGAGGTTATTGGGGGTTAGACCAACACATCTGGAGGCATCAGACTGGGGAAATCTGTTTTAAAGTATGGTTCTCAACATGATTCTATAGAAGCAGTCCAGAAGACTTTTTTTTCTAGAATTTTAATAGATTCACTATCCATCAAACCCTTCCATAAAGAGTATACGAGAGACCAACCTTTTTTCCATAGCTGGCCCTGATATTTTTTTTAAAAAAATAAATATCCAATGTAGGGAAAAGAAGAAGCTGGAGAAAGACTATAGGGTTGAGAAGATTAGTTTAACCTGCTGTAATCTAAATTGGAGAAAGATGCTAATAACTTATTTTCCTTGATGCTAATAAATTTTCTCTCCTTCAAAATGTTATATCCTCTTCTCCACAAAATTAGTTTCATGACTCTCTAAATAAGGAAATATTAGAGGAGACTTCTAAAGTATTTTTTACAACAAATAGATGTTTAATCCTGACTAAACTGAAAGATACATGCAGTGTACATGTGCCCAATGACCCCTAGATAAATAAATGTGGACTATAAAAGCAAAATAAGAAAACCAACTCTATTTTAGCATAATGAACTTGGTCCAACCAACCAGCTGTTATTTTAATTTGATCTTGATTTGTATGTTTGACTGCTCCCTGTGCAAAGCCTTCAATGAACCATTTTATTCTCTTTTACCCTAGAATAAACGTGATCAGTTTGGTTATACACATCCAGATAAATATGTCTTAACTGCATTTGACCATATTTAAATTACCCAGGATTTGCATCCTGGGACGAAGCACGTTTCAAACCATTAAGAAAGGTTATTGCTGCTTTGCAACTTAACTGATTTACTACACTTTGAGGGGCAACCTTCATTTCTTTGGCCTTTTCCAATTCTGCCAAGGCTCTCTTTCTTGCTTTCTCAGGCTTGGCAGCTCTTTCAACATGTTGCAGATCTGTTATATTACTTTTGCTACAAAGAACCCTGAAGTGGGATGAGATTTACAGCTAAGTGCACACAAGAATACATCAATACAGCAGATATTTATGGGTAGAGAAAGGAATACCGCACACAACTCACAAAGGTTCTTCTTTCTACATGTATTCCGCCTGATACAAGTGGGGTGAGAAAGCAACCTATTGTAAATTGCCGAATAGGACTTTCTTCATTCGTTTCATGCAGAAGAAACCATTTGTTTCATGCAGAATAAACCATACTGAATATATATATATATATATACAAAAGAGATCCAAATCTTGAGACCCAGACAATATACTATAGCAGGAATGGCAAAGCTGTAGAACTCCAGATGTTTCTGAATTACACTGAGCAGTCAGGCAGGTTCTCCATCTATCAACTGCATAGAAGAGTGTATTAGCCAGTCATATACAATAACAATTCATGGTCTAGGGCAGAGTTCCCCAATCTTTTTGGCACCAGGGACTGGTTTCTTGGAAGACATTTTTCCCCCAGGAGAGGGAGGAGGAGTGTGCGATCTAGATCCCTCGTATGCACAGTTTACAGTAGGATTTGCGATCCTATGAGAATCTAATGCTTGATGAGCTGAGGTGGAGCTGAGGCAGTGATGTTAGCACTGGGGAGCGACTGCAAATCCAGATGAAGCTTCGTTCACTCAACCTCCACTCATCTCCAGCTGTGCAACCCAGTTCCTAACAGGCCACCGACCAGTCCATTACCCAGGGTTGGAGAACCTGGTCTAGGATGCCCAATGCTGTCTATAGTTATTTCAGAAAGCCTTTCCAATTGGTCCCCCACAGCTTTGGCTAAACCACCTATAAATAGTGGGAATTATGATCCCAATGTATTTGGATGGAGTATGCTCTATATTGAGGCTCACAAAGTAAATATAAGAGGATCAGAGGGAAAGATATATCAATATTTCAAGACTAGAACAAAACATGGAATCACCAGCTGGGATTCACGTGCAATCAGGACCAACTTTACGATTAAGCATAATGAAACAATTGTTTTGTATGGCAGATTGGAATATGTAGTGCATTGAAGACAAGCCTTTACTCATTGATGCCTGATTCACTATCCAGATTTGGTTCTACAGAGACAATCTTGATTGCAGATTCACAGATTTGGTATTTATTTATGAGATGATTATGACATCTACTTGGATAGACAACTCTCAAAGGTTAACTGGTCACTGAAGATGAGTTAACACCTAGAAGGGCTTCCTGGCAAGTAGGGAGCAGTGAACTGTCCTCCTGACTTAGAGAATAGATCTTTCTACCACTTCAGATGCTACTTTCCCTTGGCCTACTCCAGTATAGAGTTCAAACCAAGAAAGTCTTCCATTTTAATGTTCTTGAAGAGCAAATGGGTTCTGCATAAGGCCAGAAGCTTTTTTGCATGCATGGCTGAGGAATTCTGGGAGTTGAAGTCCACAAGTTATAAAAGGGCCAAGTTTGAAGACCCCTGCTCTAAAGGCAGAGAAAATGAAGCCAGCGGTCTTTGGTTGACTTTCTCTAGCCAATTGAAGGAGTCAGGTTGATCCTCCTTGGTCATTATGTTGATCATGAAGGACAAGAATAGAGTCTCCTTTTTTTGTCCTATGCAGTCTTGCTGATGGATGAGACAGCAATCACATGATAATATAATCATTGTTTAGGTCTGTAAAATACAAGCAAGCTCATATCTTTTTTCCATTCTCTGTGGTGCTAGTGACAATGGAAGCTGTTCTTTTCTTTTGACTTTTAGATGGTATCAAAGGGAAGTAATGGGGAGCTGAAGAATCTCTCATCCCATTATAGTCTGATTCAAGATCATGTTTCTATTTAAGACTTAAAGCAAGGAGCTGCACACTGTCACTCAGTGACTGGAGATAAGGCAGGAGAAGAGCTGGAATTTATCAGCTAAGCATTCAAAATTTGCTTCAGGTTTATAATAGGACATTCACTAAAGTAAAAGAGATAAGGCATTCCTTGTAGTTTTTCTAAGAGGAAAAAGGGAAGCAAGCAAGGCATAATTTTAACTTAATAGCAAGTGACAAAGGAAGCTGTTTCATTTGATACTGATTTTTTCCACAGTTTTATAAGACACAGCTTTGAGACTATTATCCAACCATACTGCAGTTTTGGTAAGAAAAATGATTAAATGGGCTATTCATTGTTATTATGGTTATAGACCAGTAATCTGCCAAGGAAGCCTCCAATTTCTCCTACATTTTAGCTCAGAATATGGAGTCAAATATGGTTTGAAGTCTATGAAATCAACAAAGATGGAGGCTGTATTGCGGGAGGAATATTTTTAAATTAGGTGCAGTATAAAGCATTGACTGGGGGTAGATAAGCCTTCTAAGATAGCCAGCTTGGTCCTCTGCAAGCAATTCCCATGTTACATAGAGTTTGCTGATAGTTTTGAGAATCATTCTTTTATTTCTATTTTATATATAGTGACAGTGATCACAAACTCCTCAATCCTTGGTGACTTAGCCAAAGGTATCAATGTGGGTAAGGAATGAGACCAGAAGAGATTGTTTTTAACGGTCTCCAGAGTGATTAGGTTTTTCTCTGAAGGATTGGAACTTAGATATGTTGCAGCCACTGTATAAAGCAGGGGTGGGGAACTATGGCCTTTTTATGACCTGTGGACTTCAACTCCCAGAATTCCTAAGCAAGCTTAGCCATTAAGGGGCCATAGTTTCTCACCTGTGATATAAAGGGACACCTTTACATTTTTATATCATTCTACATCACAGAACACTGTAAGGTGAACTTGTAATATGTATTATGCCCTGTATAATATATACCTCATTTCAATTTTATTTTCATGTTTGCTTCACTCACACTACATAAATGTCCTGCACTAATTGTAACATCTTTCAGCACAATTAAATTAAATCATATGTTTTCCATGCAATTGGCAGTTTAACTCATCTCTTGATTTAAAGATGGGTAACTGCCAAGTCTCACAAATTGTTATACCCTTCTGCCATATGTTATCTTTGTTCATTTCCTTTCCTTGATTGCATTTTTTTATATTTAATGGGCCTTTTGGGCTAATTGCTTAACACTGTGATTAAGATACTATACTCTATCATCCCACTAATCTCTACTGATAAATTATATTTTAATGGGTAAATTCGAATTCATTTTGCAATCTTTAACCACTTAGCTGGACGTTAAATCTAGAAAGTCCGTGAGAATTACTTCTGAATAAACACACTGCTATATATGTATTCTTTGTTTTTCACATTATTCTCAATCTGGGGCAGGATGGGTGTATGTGTGTGTGTTGAGATTTTGGTAGTAAACTCTTGTACTGTATTGTGCCATGACTTTACTGGATTTGAGTTAAAACAAGTACCAATTTAGTTATTGACTTCTTACTCCCATTTTCTATAGAATCTTCACATTTGGTTTCTTTTCTTATCCCAATCCCCATCACTATTCATTAGCTATTTTTCAATTATCCATTAAAAGCAGGTTTTCTTGCCCAATCTCTGCAATTTCTATATTTCCATTGGCTTTAAAAGGGTTCTTCGTATCCTAGCTTTCTGATAAAACAATACATTTCTCCTTCTAACTACATGTAGAGTTGAGGTTCCTTTTTATTTATTTAGACAGAGCTGATTCTTATTAAATGATCAAAGAAGACAACTTTCATTTTAGGATAATTGAGTGGAATAGATTCAGAAAAAGTTTCATTAAGTGGGACAATTATTTTTGTTGGCCTGCTTGAAAATTATGCGTGCACTGCAGATACATATCAGTGTTAAATTGGTCAAAGCAAGAAAGTTTACATCCTAAGTCATGGGAAAGAAATATTGGAGAAGCCAGTCATACATCCTAGAAGAAATAACAGCTGCTTAAAGATGCTCATAGATCATTTATGCAGTGACCCATTATAGACCTTGCAGATAATCTACTTCCCTTATTCCGCAGTGTAATCATGTGTATCTTTTAACAATGATAATAATGATTTTTTTAAAAAAATGTTTTTAAATGTTGCACATTTCTTCAATTTTTATAAAGCTCACTTTTCTGGTGAAATCGCTGTATCAGTTAAATAGTTTTCATGATAATCCTATTTCTGGCCATGTTTATAGTCTCTTCCATCTTCTTACTTATTTTTGTATGTGCTTGGACTTATTTTTTAATAACTTCACAGCGCAGAAGAGACAGAGGTTCTATTATCTTTCAACCCTGGAAGCTCATTGGGGGACTTTGGATAAACTGCTCAGAGCCAGCCTCACAGGGTTGTTGTACAGAAAAATGGGAGTAGGAAACCATTCCATACTATACAGTATGATACTTTGAGCTTCTATATGAAAAGTGGGACATCGGTCTAACAAACAAATAAATATCCACCAATAAATAAAATGAATACCAATAACCCCAGCAGCTACATCAAAAGAGGAAGTGAATACAATGTCATAACACAATGTGCTGATTACATTTTAAAGCAGCTGATCTATGCCTTCTGTATACGGTTCTTCTCATACCTTATTTGTACACTGTCATGGCATCTGTATTTCTGTCATTCAGTTCCCATGTCTTCTTCTAGCCATAGTAAACCATTTGGGAAAGGACTGGGGAGGAATTCATTTTGTTTGCTACTTAATACAATAGTAATATTTGAATTAAAATGCAAATGAAACATAGCCCTCCTTTGAAATTCAGCCTTCTCCAATTTGTTCTGAGCCATTCTTAATTCCAATCTTAGCGAAAATAAGCAGAAATGCTGTTGTGTAAATTTTTGTATTCATTTGTTTATTTTTTATAATTCAAGAAAGAAGGTAAAGGAACAAAACTGATACAAATAGATACTTCAAAGTGTATAGAGAATAAAGGAAGAAAAATGGTCACAACTTCTGTGAGGGAACAGAGATCTCATCTTGGCAACAATCTTTTCAGTTTGATGTTGCCTTGGAAGTAAGCAAAATCAAGAAACAGGTATAACAGATGTTCTTTAGTGTTTGGGATAGAATAACAGAATCCTGAAAGCCTATCCAATTATCTTCCTACCCTTCCTTATCCTAAACAAAATCAAGATGGGATTATTTTGAGTTTCTTTAATATACTTTTCTCCTAGGAGTCTTTGGTGCTCTCTGAGCTTGGTAGTTTTCTTGCAGATGTTTCATTACCAAACTAGCTAATATCATCAGTGCTAGAAGGGAGTAGGATTTGCTCTTAGTGTACTAGTTTATAAAAATAAGAGCAAAGCCCACTACCTACTAGCACTGATGATGTTAGCTAGTTTGGTAAAGAAACATCTGCAAGTAAACCACCAAGCTCAGAGTGCACCAAGGATCCCACAGTTCAGCTCTGAATGACAAATATTCTCTTTTATCTTTCTCTATCTCAGGAGTAATCTTTCCTAAAATTCCTTTTAATGATTCACCCATTCCCAAGGTAAGATTAAATTCTTTCACAATTTCTCTAGTCTTCTCTCCACATTTTAGATGAGGATCGTAGCACAACTTGGTTTACTGGGCCGCAGGAACATTTGTGACTGTCACTGTGGAAATAAATTGGTCTGAAATCTTTGACTGGACATCTTCAGATGGCCTATGTATATGAAGATCTATGTGCATAGCTTTTCTTTGGAAGATATCACTGCCAAATATAATGCCAAATGATGAAACTCAACATTTAAGCCTATCACGGGTACTCCTTTATGTTAGCAGTTCCAAAGCAAGGATTCCAGTTCTTTCTACCTTCAGTTTCACCCTTTTTCATATAGTAATAAATGTACTCTCCCTGCCCCCTCCTTACACAGAATCAGTCAAGAACTTATGGCCCAGTAAACCAAATTGTTTATATTCACTGACCATATATCACAGATAATAAAACTATAATCCTGACCTAGTACTACTACTACTCTGGGGAATTTGTATACAAATTAAATTAAAACTCTTGTATCTGTTTGATAGTTTGTAACCTTCAATTGGGCAAAACAGTGCATCACAGAACAATAATTTTTGAATCAGACTAACTTACAGAATGCATCCAAAGTCAACAAGCCTCCAATGGGGATGAAATTTGGCAAAGTTATAGCTACTTCAGTGTCACCATGCCTCCCAATTATACTACACTTGGCCCAGAAACGTGTAAGTTGTGTAGCGCAAGGGAACATGGGATGGGCATATCCTCCCCCTCTTTCTTCCCTCTCCCTGTCCCCTGCATTTAGTCAGTTGGTGATAAGGTCCAATGGGCAAGCCGCCATTGGCTGCTTTGAAACTGAAATTGAAATTTGAAATCTCTTAATGACAGTGGCTATGAGGGAAGAATAAGGGAGCAACTTGGATGCCAATTGCCAAGGTAGGACTGATGAGGAGTGCTGAATGGGAAAGCTCTCTTCCCCCCTGGAAAGACACACCAAAATAGGTAACAGTTGTTGCAGTCCACAGTTCATGGGTTATATCTATAATACAATTCTGTATGTCATTCTGGGCAGTCAGAAATCTTTCATATCATTGCAGATAGGATTTTTGCTGCCTTTTTTTAATGTGTTACTTCCCTTTATTTAATTCTTCATCCATGCTGCTTTGGTTGCTTTGAACTAGTTTAAACTAAGTTTCATTTTCTTGCTTTGTTTCTGTCAGAGTCTGCTTTACAATTATAAAATTAATCTTTAAAAAAAAGAAAGGTAAAAAACAATGACACTATATCAAGATGTATTTATATTTCTTTAATTATATTTTTAGCACTGGGTGGAAGCAGTTGACCTTGAAAAGCAGGCTATAAATACCTAAATAAATGTTCCCTCCCTCTAGTGTGAAGCCAGTCATGATATGTGTTGTGTTGTTCTGATCCCTTTCACAGACCACAAAGAGTTAACTGACACCAATGAACATCAGTCTCCCAAAATAGAGGAATAAGACACATCTGCTTTTTATTTTGAGTCAGAATTTCTACACATTGTAGATTAAATGTCTGCATTCTTTCTAAACAGAAAGAAGCTCCCATGGGCTGGTTCAAACGATGCTTCCCTCTCCTCCCCACTTTTCCTGAGGAGCAGTCTTAACCTACTACAAGTACACATTTACATGGGGAAATGCAATGTGTGAACTAGTAGATGAAGTCAGTCTCAAAGCTCTTGCTTGTGAGACCAGTTTTGCAGCTCCTGCAGTTATAAAAAAAATCAAATCTATTCTAGCAGCAAATTCCTGATTCACACATTCTATTTCTCCAGACAAATAGTAGCTGAAAAAAGCTTCCTCACTTCTCATGTTAAAAAACACAAACTATTGTTAGTGTTCTCCAGTATGGACCCTGCAAATATGTTGAACTTAGACTCCCATCATTTTGATTTAATATGACATGAGATTTCTGCGAGATTAAACCAAATAAATTTGGAGGGCCCTAGATTAGGGAACGCTGATTTAGGCAATCACCACATCAACATGATATTTTTATGAATTCCTCTCAATCAATTCCCTGTTCCCTACTACCTGAGCTGCCTGCCACCTCTGTGCTTCATTTATTGACCCATTCAAAATTACAGGAGCACTGAAAAAGTGACCTATGACCATTTTTTACACTTACAATCATTATAGCAGCTCTGTGGTCACATGATCAAAATTCAGATGCTTGGCAACTGACTCGCATGTATGATGGTTGCAGGGTCTCCTGGGGTCATGTGATCGACTTTTGTGACCTTCTAACAAGCAAAGTCAGTGGGGAAGCCAGATTAACTTAACAACCGTGTTACTAACTTAACAACTGCAGTGATTCATTTAACAACTGGCAAGAAAGGTCGTAAAATGGAACAAAATTCACTTAACAAATGTCTCACTTAGCAACAGAGGTTTTGGGCTCATTTGTAGTCATAGGACGACCTCCTATTGTATCAACCAGGCTGTCTTCTGCTCTGCCTTCTTTTGCACCAGTGCAGTCAGGACTTTTCTTGTGCCCCACTCAGCTTCAAAAGAAGACAGAGCGGAAGAAAGTAGGACCTCTTTGTGTGGATTTTTCAAAAACTTCTGAAAACCACTTGATGCAATGTTTATTTTCCATTCTTAGAGTATTTTGCTTAGGGTTTTGTTTAATACTGTTTACGATTCCTATTTATCATTGTCAGAATTTTTTTTTACTGGGGTTGTTTTAATTGTATATTTATTGTATGTAAGCTGCTGGGAGTCTTTGGGGTTACAGTGGGATAGAAATATGTTTAAATAGTGTAAATACATAAATAAATACTCTCTCAGTGCCAAGAGGAGAAGCTCAATCTCACTTAGAGCCAGGGGTGGAAGATCCCCAAAACAGGATCCCAGTGAGCTAAAACCTATGGTTGTTTGATCTAGCTTGGATTACATACGAGGCGGTTTTTCCATTTAAACCAGGAGTGTCAAACTGCCAGCCCACGGGCTGGATGCATCATGGCAAAACTGTGCCCACCCCATTGCTGGCAATGGAAAAAAGTCGCAATACATCGCGACACATCACACGATGTTTCGATTTTGACACCCCTGATCTAGATTCTCACAACTTAGACAGAACTAAGAGAGCATCATTCAGTTGCCCATAAAACATAGACATATAACTATTATCAGTTGATGTTAATACTTGACCCAATGCCAAAGGATGACCCAATGCCAAGCAGCAAGGTTGGTGTTAAAAAAACGGGAGAAAATTGGAGGGAGATAAGAATTTTAGTAAACTAAAAGCTCCTTGCCTCTCTGTGCCTGTGCATGGATTTTTGCACATGCTAAAAGCTCCCTGGCTCTCCATGCCTGCCAATGGATTATAGCATGGTAAAATTATTGCATTCCTGCTCTCCCCTGCCTGTGTCTCTCCCTGCCGCTCCCTGCCTGCAGTTCTGCAGGTAGGGAAAAAGCAGGGAGGGAAAGATTTTAGCTCGGTAATTTTAGCTCGGTAATGACACATGAGATCATTTAACAACTGTACTAAGGAAGGCTGGCAAGTGGGTGTCATGGGACACCTCGCTTAACAACCATTTCACTCAATGACTGAGATTCCAGTCCAAATTGTGGTCATTAAGCAAGGATTATCTGTATTCTCAAATACCTCTAAAATGGGGGTAATACAGGTGGTCCTCGGCTTACGACCACAACTGAGACTCAAAATTCTGTTGCTAAGTGAGACAGTTGTTAAGTGAGTTTTGCCCCATTTTAGGACCATTCTTGCCACAGTGGTTAAGTGAAGCACTGCAGTTGTTAACTTAGTAACATGGTTGTTAAGTGACTTTTCCATTGACTTTGTTTGTCAGAAGATAGCAAAACGGAATCACATGACCCCAGGACATGGCAACCGTCAGTTGCCAAGCATCCGAATTTTGATCACGTGAACATGGGGATGCTGCAACGGTCATTAAGTGTGAAAAATGGTCATAACTCACCTTTTCATTTCTGTTGTAACTTCGAACGGTCACTAAATGAACTGTTGTAAGTCGAGGCCTACCTGTAATCTCTTTGACTCACACGGAAGAGTTTCGGTCTGGCGAAGTTTTATGCCCCAATTTTGAAGACAATGGAAGCAAATCTTGGCAAACCCCCCCCCTTCTCAAAAACCCCTCAGCATCTGCTGCTATGCAAAGGTTGAGAGAAATATGCATGTTCTCCTAAACTACTTGGTGCTTAGAGCTAATTCCCCCTCTGATCAGCAGATGCTTGGACTGGACCCAGTCAGAAATGTTGATTATTCTATTTAGAAACAGCTCTACCACAGTCTCTACAAAAGTCATGAAATTCTGTGCTTTTGGATTGCAGTTAGAAAATTGGGGGTCTTGCAGGAGCAGCTTTTCACACTTACATGGGCTAACATGCTTGAGAAAGAAAGAATGAGTTGGTCTCCTCCACTGTTAACCGTTTTATGACATCTGTGAATGTTTTTACTGCCTTTTAGTTCCATGGCTGTTCAATTATCAGATTGATGGGCTGTGATGTAATTTTTTAAAAAAATCTTCTAAAAATGGGCACATACATTATTATGTGCATAGACACACACATACATGTATCACAAGACAATGTTATATTTCAATTTTTAGTTTTCCTCAGAGCGTAGGCAACTTGTGACCTTCCAGCTATGGCTGAACTCTGAATCCCTTCAGCATTCATGAGCTGATGGTGAGAGAGAATAGGAGCTGCAGACTGACAACATCTGGAAGACCACACATTGCCCAGTCCTGCCTCAAATCATGACTTCTGGGTACCTGAAAGTAGAAGAACTAAATGTAAAGAAGCCAAACAACCTGTTGCTGCTAAATGGCATTGTGCCCTTACAAAGCAAATATTTCACAGTGCTGCTTTCTTGTCAAATCTGTATTTGCAACATATTAATATTGTCCCACATTTTCAAAGGAAACTACGATAGCTTTCCCCAGCCTGATACCTTCCAGATGTGCTGTATTTCCAGACCCATAAACTCCAATCAGCGTGGCCAAATAGTGATTGGTGATTATGGGAGTTAAAATTCAACACATTTAGAAAGTACCATTTTTCCACCTGGACTTTTGATAAAATGAACCAGACTTTCAAAGAGTGCAGTGAAAATATATTTCTCATTCATCTCAGTAGGATTCTGCAAAAGTTTGCAAAAGACTATGGCCCTAAATAATAAAGTACGGGCAATGCAGTGTGTTTTCATACATCAAATAGAACTTGGGAATGGAACTTCAGATTGAATTTGAGACCAGACTTTCCACATATAAAATGTGTGTCCTAAACACTGAGCCACAGCCCATCGGAGGACATGGTTTTTTGGAGTGTCCCAGAAGGTTTTCTTAAGAAATAAGAGATCTGTTTTTCCCAGGATATCTTAGGTACTAAAGCCTCTTGTTGTGTGCCCCCAAATCCATGGTATAGAGTTCCCCAAACTTCCAGCATTCTGGACCGGCAAGGGGGGGAGAGGGGATGGTTCCGTGTGAGTGGTGGGCAAGTACATGCACACAGCTCCATTTGCATGACTGGCAAGCATGCACACATGCCGCTCGTGCAAATGGAGCACGCTCATCTGCTGCTCGCACAAGTGGGGATACACGCTTGCGCACACAAGCTTGCCCGCCACTTCCATGGCCTGGTTCCAAATGGCTCAAATGGCCCAGTAGTGAGCCTTGGCCCCGGGGTTGGGGACCCCTAGTATACACTTATAGCAGATCCACAAATCATGTGGATGTGCTTCCAATGATAATCTGTCAATTGAATACTATTTATAAATAAGACCTCTAACTTTGCTGCTCCATTCAAAAAACAACTTCTGAAAAACATTTGGAGATGTGGGGTGGGGGAAGAGGATGGAGAGTGCTAATGATCTTATGTTCTTATTCTACTAAATGGAAACTTCTGTCCAATTAGATGTCTTCTCTTAACAGGGGCACAGCTGGATTCATCTGTCTCAGTTTAATCATTCTGCTGTAATGTCTGAATAATGTTGTACTGGATAATACAGTCCTGTACTGCATTACTAAAATAAATTTGGCAGACCATTTGCATTGTTCATTGAATGTTTTAGATTTCTCTTTAAGCTACAAGAAATGGGTTACAGTTTATTATAAACATTTGGATGGACAGAAGGCCCAAGCCTCAAGCTATGGTATTAGAACAGTGATGGCGAACCTTTTAGAGACCGAGTGCCCCAAAACTGGCCCCGCCCCATTCCACCCGCTGCCCCATCCCCACTCTGCCCCATTCCACCCTGCCTGCCCACAGGGCCACTCACCGCCTCCAGGGCTCGCCGTAGATCACCCAGGCAGCCCAGCAGCGCCATGGTGGCCACGCTCTCTGCCTGTGCTCCGCAGCATCAACTGTGCATGATGGGGTGTGAGGGCAGAGTCTTGTCTACGCTGCCTGGCTGTCATATCCTTGGCTGTGCTTCTCCACATGGGCCACGCTCGGGAGCGACTCTCCTCCATGGAGGCTGCTGGTGAGGAGGGGGTCATAGGGGGAGGCAAGGCTGGGGCAACAGCATGTGTTCCTACAGAGAGGGCTCCAAATGCCATAGGTTCACCACCACTGTATTAGAAGAGCAATCTTTGATGCTTGCTTTGTCCATGCAGTACAATACTTGTGAAATATCAGTCCTTCTGTTTCTGATACTATGTGAGCAATCTGCTTGCAAGCGAATAGTAGAATAAAATAGTCTCTTGAGTAAAATGTGACTTCTAGTGACTTTATGAACATGTTTATATAATTTTCTTGGCCACAATACCAAAGTCATTCACCATTATATTTTTCTGGGATTTTTTTTTAATAACAATAGAGAATACGTGTAGTTGAGAGTTGAAAATCAAGCTGTGTGAAAACTAGATCTCACTATTTCTATAAACTTCCCAGTACAACTTATGATTGTGAGGATGTCATCCCATCCTCATTCAAATCAGGCCTGATTTTGCTTAGCTTCTCCAAATCAGTAAATGTTGACTAGGTGCTGCTACCTAGCTGGGTAACTGGAGCAATTAATTAAATTTATTAATTTAATTAATTAATGATACAAACATTAACAAAATTAATAAAATAATAATAATAAAATATTATTGCAATAATAAAACTATTAATAAAAATGAAACAAATGTGTGAACTGTTAATTTCTGGTAACTAAATCTAATCCTTCATCTCCATTGCACCCCTTTCATCATGGCTAGAAGTGGTTCAGTGGCCTAGTGACCCTGGAGATGGCCTCAGCTTCAGCGGTTCAAGGCCAAGCACTGCATGGGCAGGCTGAGCTCCTATTACACTCCTCAGTTTCTGTCTACCTAACAGTTTGAAAGCATGTTCTATGCAAGTAGATAGAAAAGTACCTCTTCAGTGGGGAGACAAGCTTGTGCGCTGTGCAGGCAGTCAGATTCCTGACTAAATGCTATTGCTATTGCAATGTGTATTCCCTAGTATCAGGTGGGGGAGGATTAGATAAATACAGTACTGTATGTAGTCTATAGGTGTGTGTGAGGAGGCCATGCTGTGCTCCATATAAGTTTTTCATGCCATGGAGATAACACATTTCACCTCACCAAGGGACGAAGATGAAATTATTATCTTCCCCAAGTTTCTTCACAGGTTTTCAGGTAACTTCAGCTCCTTTTCAACAATCTAGGAAGATGTTGTATTTATCTAAAAAAAAGATTTGTGTTACCTTTCCCCAAGTTAATAATTAAAATAAGAACATTATATTAAAATACAATAAAAGAAACAGAATAATGTTTTCTATTTAATTATTTATGGAAGTTCATCTTAAATTCAGAGCCATCTTCCTTCAGGGTAAATATAGGTTGATATTATTATCCCCTATGCTGGGCTTGCAAGGAACTGGTTTCATTTACGGCACTCATTCAAAACACAGGAATCTTATGGATATTTATTCCAAGCAAGTTCAGTCAATTTTAAGGATGCGCAATCTCTAGCAAATGGCTTGGGAACTGCAGGCTCAGGGGATATATCATGCCAGGACTAACTTCAGTTCAAGTGACAACCTTTCAAAAAGGATAAAGTAGAAGTCAGATGACCTGTCAAGAAGATGGATCATCAGGCTACCAAGCAGAGCACTGAAGGGAAAAGAAAACATATACAGTTTCACAAGCATCTGCAAAACCTTCTTTGGGCATTTTAAACAGCTCAAAGTTTGAGAGGGGATATGAAACAATCACTTTACAAAAAAAAATCCTCATCATTTTATTTGGAAACATAGAAAAGAGTTATCAACAACAGGGTGGCATCATCTGTGGTCCTCCTTACATCTACCAGCTCCTACTCAAGAGCATCAGTATTCTTGGCCCATGTCATATATCTGAGGCAAAACCAGGAGTCCTCTTTTATGCACTGTCTGAGCATCAGAAGCTGGACACCCCATGCATTGACTATGATTAATGAATTAATGAAAAATAAAATAGAAGATATCTTTTTCTCCCAAAATGTGGAGAGCATCCAACAATATTTCAAGGTAGCGTACTATACAAATTCATCCACCTACTTGACTTGACCATATCAAACATTGTCCACACAATACCTTCATGAATAGGTCTAGATTCTGAAAATTTTGAGATGTGGGGGAGGGGGGAGAATGACATCCAGGAAAAAAAAGGATTGGTTCTGTCAAAATGCTTACTATAAGCTACAGTACTTAAAAATAATCCATCCATGTATATTTGCATTCTCACATACTTAAGTTTCATTACTTAATTATATATATATATGCATATTTAAACTGGCCTGTATCTTACAGTCACAGTTAAACAATTTAATATATCCCTCAATTAATTTGCAGAGGTCTAAATCCTGTCTTCTAAGGTGAGTCCAATGTAATTTTATAGTTTTTTTTAAACAAAAACAAAAACCAGCACTTACAAATATATAGACCAAATGAGCTTTCCAGCAACATGTTAAAAAATGGCAGACAGCCATATAGCTACTTTCTTGGTAACAAGAGATGGTTGCTGATTTTACTATAGTACATATATTCATATATATTCATAGCATGAATCTGAAAAACATTGTGTTAATGTAAATGATATCAATTTTTCACATCACAAAGGGAAATCACAAAGGAGACAAAATTACTATCATTTAGAAGGAATGGCGCTTTTAAAACATGAAATAAGCCCTTCTTGGCTTCTTTCAAATCAGTACGCAATTCACCAAAGGCATGATATCTGATGAAGCAAGTGTCTTGAAATCCTCTAGTGCCAGGGGTTCTCAACCTTGGCCACTTTAAGACTTGTGGACTTCAACTCCCAGAATTCTGGGAGAAGCTGGCTGAGGAATTCTGGAAGTTGAAGTCCACAAGTCTTAAAGTGGCCAAGGTTGAGAACCCCTGCTAGTCACTACATGGTTTCTATTTGATTGCCTATTTGGTAACCATTTAATGCAAGAGCTGGAAACAGAAACTTGAAAAATATATCCCCCCCAGAATTAAATTGAACAATAGGAAAACTAGTTCAAAAGAAAATGGCAGCAATTAATAGTCAATTTTCTCACAAACCTAAGAGAAATTAATACATTTTTGTTGGATCAAGATTGCGGTGATTGTTTTTTTAATGAATTAAATGACCAAAGGTTTAGTTGGCCCTCAACTAACTCAAAAACATTGTGTTTATGTAAATGATATAAATGTCATCTCTTACCTCTTCATTCATTCCTGATAGGTTTATTCAAGGCTATGATTTCTAAAGTGCAGGGTGGAGTGCCTAAATTGTGATAGTAGAATTAATAGTGTGCTTTGAAGTTTCAGGTAATGAAAGGCAATCAGGCAAGATACTGAAAATAACTCTCATCAAAGAAATTATATCAGGCATAGTTTTTTTTTTTAAAAGAATGCTGTCTCAGCTAGTATGAGACACTTATAAGAAGTCTAGTAGCCACTTCCAAAACCCTCAACAGAAGCAGAAGAGTCTGGCTAAAAAAAGAAAAGAAAAGACTTTTCCCACCACTTGCTTAAAGATAGGTTTTTCATTTGAAAGTACTCACTAGAATTATTGTGTTGTTACTCTAAGCTTCGCCTTAATAAATTTTACCATTCAAAGCTCTGAGAGACCTGCTCGTGAAATTAACTGCTTCTAGTCTAGACTGTTACCAAAAGCCTGATAGCAGGCTTAATACGGGTAGTCCTTGACTTATGACTGGCTCCTTAATGACCATTTTAAATTGCAGTGGACTTAGAATGTGTGCTTTACGGCACTTCTGGCCATCATAATATGTCATGCCATTCCCACAATCGTGTGACCACATTTGGCTGCAGTTTTCCATGGTCACTGTTTGGAAGAATGGATTCGCACTAATGACTGTGCTAATGCATTTTTGATGCGCTAGACTTGCAACTCCTAAAATTCCTGCCAGTGTGATTGTTGAATGAAATAAATCCTGGAAATTACACTTGCAATTAATTTGAAGGCTGCCAAATTCAGGTAAGCTCATCCAATTGAAGGTAGCATCCTGTGTTCAGTGCTTGGGCATATCTAAAGATGAAGAAACCCAACTATTCAGAAGCTGTCTTTATTTGACTGGTATGCCATCAAAATTAAGTTGTCCATCTAAGAGTCCGCAATATTTAGGTTTTGTACATTTTAAATGATAGACTCACAATTCTTGAATAGCTAGAAAGTTCACATCAATATTGTTAAATGCCCATCATTGATTGTATTCTTTTTTTATGCTTTACTTTGCACAATGCTTTTCTGTGCAAAGAGACAGAAATCAATTTTAATAAATTACATATTTCTGAATATATGGACTGCTAATTGGGGGGGACATTTTTCACTTCAAACATTCATCACTTTTTAATAGAAAAAGGCAAGCCAGTCTATTTAGTAAATTAAAAATAATTTGTGTGACTTTTCTGTATGAGTAAATCTGTTGGCTTTGCTATAGATCATAAAAAAGCTTTGTTTAAATTTTGTTTTAGTCTTATGGTTCATGTTTGTCCTGTCAAATTTCAGTATGTTTTTGTTGTATTTTTCCATTGGGTTCAACAAGAGAGCCTTTCTCTTTTTAATTTAATACCTGTGAATTCACACATGTGCTTAGAAGAGGAGGGTTCAAGTCTGTCACTTGTACGGCTTATTCCAGGCATCTCCAATTTGTGAAGGATAACTTCAACAAACCACACACAATGGTTCCATTTTATTCCATCATGAATTAAAATCTAATTAGACTAGTAATGAAATATTATTATTAATAGAGAGAATTTTACAAGAACAAATGGCATCGCTCCACTGTTTTATGTGGTTTAACACATTGAATGTCAGTTGTGATGTAATGTGGAAGACCTGACTATCAGAAATTTTTCATGGTCAAACCACTCTCTGGTTGCTTTCCTAGTGTTGCTTTTCCTGTCCCCATAGAGAGACTGGGTCTATTAGAGCAGTCCACCCCAGGCATCTAATGGACCCCAGCTTGGGGTTTCCCCTGAGGATATGGTGGGTCTGGTTGGCCATGCACCAAGATGTAAGTCTCCACCCGGAATAGGTTTGTGATGTGAGGCATTCAGTAGATTTCCTATACAGTCTCATTCTCTCTCTCTCTCTCTCTCTCTCTCTCTCTCTCTCTCTCTCTCTCTCTCTCTCTCTCTCTCTTTCTCTCTCTCTCTCTCTCTCTCTCTTTCTCTCTCTCTCTCTCTCTCTCTCTCTCTCTCTCTCTTCATTAACGTCTGGTTTTTTCTGGGAGAGGTGCCTACAGCACTGTTGGACAGAGATCAATCTAATTGAAATATGATACTAGACATTATATTATAGCAATAAGAGTGGCAAAATGTGCCTATTTTTCTGCTCTCACCATGTCCATGTATAGCCAATGACTCTTTGAATGACCCTGTCCTGCTGGGGAGGGTAGCCATAGGGGGGAAAGCCGTTGTGATGCATATTCTAGGTATCTGACGGAAAATGTCACTTATCCTTAACTGTGGCAGATCTAAATTGACCAAAGCTTAGTTTTGCCCTATTTTCTGGGAAGAGCTTGATCCTGTAAATCCTGACGGAGTGGACAGAGGGTTCAGAACAGTTATAAAATGTTAGATCTCTGTCCATCCTGGTTAGTTAAAGCCTCCTGGGAAGTAATATATTGTTGTGTCAAAGCAGTGATAAATTTAAATTTGCAGGAGGAGGTAGTTCTGACAGTCTTGAAGAAGGCAGTGATGTTCCCCCTCCTGAAAAAGCCATCACTGGACAATATTCACCAGTTTACAATCTCCACATTTTAAGGAAGGCTGTTGAAAAGATTATTTGAGCTGCAACTTCAAAAGGAAGAAGCAAATTATCTGGATCCTTTCCATTCAGTCTTCTGCTCTAAATACAGTGCTGAATAGCACTGATTGCACTTGGCAAAAACTAGGATGGGATGGTTACCATTCAATACCATTGTAAATGGTACTCTTCTACACTAGCGGCAGGGACTGAGAGTGAGAGGCATAGTGTTGCAGTGGTCTTCCTCCTTTCTCCATAGCCTAATCCAGTCAGTGTTAAGCGGATGTGAGAAATCAAGTCCAAAGCGACTTGTTAGCAGAGTGCCACAAGAATCAATGCTCTCACCAACTAATTTAACATCTACATGAAGCCACTGGACCAGGTCATCTCCTGGCTGAGTGTCAATGCCCTTTCCCAATGCCTGTAATCTGTTGGGGTCTGAATTTGAAGGTACAAGCTTAAACTCAACCCTACCAAGACCAGATGGCCATGAGTTCACTTGGCTGTGAGAACATTTCATATTTAATGGCAGACACAACAGATATCTGAAGGACCATGTTTCTCAAACTGATTTTGCCCATCCTGTAAGATCCACCATGGTAACCATGCTTTGTGTCCCATTTATAAAGCAATGCAACTTGTGGGACAGCATTCCCCACAAGGTTCAGGCAGCCCTGACCAGGAACACCTAAAAACTCAGATTTTTTTTTCAATGTTTTGAGCTAGGATGTGGAGGGGATGATTATATATTATTATGGTTACAGTTTTCCCATGGCGTGACCATTTTTCCTTGTGTTTTAATGTATTGATTCTTCTTCAATCATTGCAAGCTGCCCAGAATATATGACAAATTATAAATAAGCAAATAAATTAATGAAGGGAGGGGAAATAACAACATGGAATTATGTGGAAAGAGACTTCACAGTCTACTAGAGAATTATGTTATGTTGATAAATGATTATATTAATATGTTGATTAACTAAATTTATTGTGGTAGTAGAAGAATATAATGGCTTAATTGGAATCACTCTCAGTCAGGATTTCATCTAGAGACTTAAAAGAAATTAAATCTCCATTGGATAAGCTTCTTTTTCATTTCAGACAATCAGAACAAGTCTATTCTCCTTCTTCAACCCATCATAGTTTTAACATCATCAGGAGAGGTTTACAATATTGATATAGTTAAAATATGAAAGAAAGACTTTCTCCCAGACTTTGGGCAATCAGCTGGTTCCTTCTGTTTTGTTCTTTCCCCAAGATAGTTTTGAAAGATAATGGAAGTAGATCCAATGTTCATCTGAGGAGAAAAATAATATATAAGGATGAGATTGGCATGTTTTAAAAGTGTCTTATCCAAGCACTCTCACCAGCTTTCAATCAATAATGTGCTTAGTGACAGCCCTGGATTGTCTCCCATGATCCCATGAAATATATGGAACAGCGCTCTCTCTTTCTCTCTCTCTTTCTCTCTTTCTCTCTCTCTCTCTCAGTCACTCTCTTCCTATATTTGAGTTATTTGTGGAGGAAACATACAATTATCCTTTATTTGTGGTATCAGAAAGGGGAAAGTGGTGAAGTTTCCAGAAAACAGAAGGGTGGGATTCATCTGTTTTGCAACTGCTATTATAATTGTAAATAATCAGTTTTGTGATGAAATGTGAATGAAAGCCTGGATGGCAGTCTCCAATCTGCTTACCGTGGAGGAGTTGCATTGATGTAAGAAGAAGATACGTTTAGAGTTTGTTTTAGCCTTTGCTGTTAGAGCTTTATGCTTCCTCTTCTTTGTGTCACTTGGGGCCTTGAAATCTGTTTCAGTTGTTAGAAGACACAAAGGTAACTTGAATTGTACTCACTTAACTTAAAACATGTTTTTGCAAGAGGCTCCGGTGGAAGCTGTAATGGAAACAAGATGGATGGTTTGAGCTGAGGAGTGAAATTCAGATAATTAAGTAGTTGGCTCTAGATACTTGAAAACAATAACCATGTATGGGAAACTAATTTATTCTCAACTCTCAAGTGGCTGGGACTGATTCTGTTCAGCACAGAATCCTTTCCAAAGGACCAACAACAGATCTAGGCTGAACACTACAACTCTGAGAAATTCCCAGTGTATTCCACAACCCCACCATTATCTAGACGATCATTTTGTCTTTCAGCTATATAGTGCATCTTGCTCAAAGTTTTGGCAGCACAAAAATAAACTGAACACTGTTGTTCATAAAAATTCTGGTGAGAAAAATATAGAAGAGCAAAGCATTAAGTGTAGTGCTGTGATGTTGATGTGCCACCTATATGCTAAACGTATGTGGTGCATATCTGGTTCCTGCACATGTGAATAATAATCCAGATCAGAATTGTATATCAGTGTTTTTTGCTAAAACTATACATGTATCTCTTGGGAATCCAAAACTTCTCCTGCTTAATAATATAGCTGACATTGAAACATCTGTTTTAGATTAATTACTCTATACCTGAACTTTCTATGTGAACACTAGCTTCTATATTCCCTATCCCTATTCTGTTCTGTTCTGTTCTGTTCTGTTCTGTTCTATTCCATTCTAATTTGCTGTATACTAAAAGAAACATTGGTGTACTTTTGAAAATATCTGGGATATATTTCTACTATTGTACACCAGCCAGAGTCCATGTATAAATCTGATTAATATTTTTTTTATTTACAATATTTTTATTTTCCCAAGCTCAGTCTGATTCCTGGCAGTTTATATACAAATCAGTATACAAAAATGACATAGTTGATGCAAATAGTTTCTCACTCTATCATCCATCGCCATCATCTCATCCCATGGGTCTGGTCAAACAAAAGAGTTTCACCCAATCTGTGGGAGGCTATTAGAGAAATTCCTAAGCAAAGACTCTGGAGCAAGGAATCCCAAAATACGGTGATCACCACACGGAAAGACCATCTTCAACTTCTCATTCCCCTGAATCCTTGTAGGGATGGGAACAACAGCATCCTCTCCCAGTATACATGGTGGATTCCCCATGGAAGAGGGAGTCAAATTGCCCTATTGGTCTTTTCTTTCTGTGTAGCATATTGTAGTATATTGTGTTTTTCCACTATGGTGATGTTCTTCACAACAGATGCTACTTCTTCATAGATCTTCCTGGACCAACTATGTAACATAAGTGAGTTCAATTTTCTTCACATTTTTGTAAAAAAAATATTTGAAAGGCAGAGAAATATAAATCTACCCTCCAAAGCAAGCAATAAGTGGATTCAGATTTACATGTGTTCCTATCTACAATTTTAGCTTTTTAAAAATTTTGTTTGAAATGAAATAGCTGTATAAACTAGTAATTAGTACATTGTAACATGTCTTGAAATTAATGATATTTTGAATTTCACTTAGTGCTTGCCAAATGTAGCAGTTCCGCTATAAAATTAGGAAGATTTGGTATCAGACTTTCAGATAACTGCTTCCCCAGATGTGACCAAAATGAAATTCAATTAAACTCCACAGCAACCAAGCTTTTCACTCACTGGTTAATTAAGCTATTAACAGGCCCTTGTGTTTTGCTGCAAATTTTCTATGGAAAAGTGTTGCAGTCCTAATATGTCAAAATAATCAAACATTTTGTCTTCTGGCAAAAGATAAAAAAAATTATTTCCTCTTTCTGAGAGTGGCTGTGAATTTTTAAAGTTTCTGTAAAATGTGCTGTGCTGCAGTTTTGCCATTTGGAAAGTCTAACTAACTATATAAATTATAATAAAATAAAAAATGAGGGGATAGATGGGGAACTCATCCAATTTTCAGACAACACCAACTGGCAGGAATAGCCAACACCCCAGAAGACAGGCTTAAGATACAGAAGAATCTTGACAGACTTGAACATTGGGCGCTATCTAACAAAATGAAATTCAATGGTGAAAAAAGTAAGGTTCTACATTTAGGCAAAAAAACCAAATTGTTCTGTCCCAGCCTAAGTGAGTACTTGCTCAACTGCTTTACTCACAAGAAGAAACCCCTCTTCATGGAACCAGGCAGGACCCACAAGAAAAAACAAACCCCTTTTATTTTTACACACCTGACTCAATGTCCAAGACTTCAGAGGCAAGCAACACAATCCACAAAAACACAATCCTCAGCACGAACAGTTGCCTTCGGCAAACAGCACCTCCCACACCTTCCCCCTTTATAATCCAGCCAGGGCGTGGCTTCTTAATGGCTTTTCCTTTGCCTCTTGAGCCACCCCACTGCCTTCCTCTGTCTTGCTTGTCTCTCTCTTCTTTGTGCATCTGCGCATCCAGGATTGGCCCCAGCTGTTCCTCTTAGGAATCAGGCACCCAAAAAAGCTGTGTCTCTGCCTGAGCGTGAGTAGAGGGGCTGGCCTCCTCATCTGAATGTGAGTCTTGTTGCTCCTCAGAGCCTTCCTGACTCCAATGTCACTCCAGGCCACTCATCCTCATCTGAGTCCTCAGACTCAACTGCTGGAGGAATCACAACACAAATGCACAGGTATAGTATAGGTGGTACCTTGCTCAATAGTAGCAACTGTGAGAGGAATCTTGGCGTCCTAGTGAACAATCACTTAAATATGAGCCAACGGTGCTGCAGCTGCCAAAACAGCCAACACTGTACTAGGTTGCATTAACAGAGGGATAGAATCAAGATCACATGAAGAGTTATCTTCACTTTACAATGCCTTGGTAAGGCCGCATTTGAAATACTGCATCCAGTTTTGGTCACCACGATGTGAAAAAGATGTTGAGACTCTAGAAAGAGTACAGAGAAGAGCAAGAAAGATAATCAGGGGACTGGAGACTAAAACATATAAGGAACGGTTGCTGGAACTGGGTATATCTAGTTTAATGAAGAAAAGGATGAGGGGTGACATGATAGCAGTGTTCCAATATCTCAGGGGCTGCCACAAAGAAGAGGAAGTCAAGTTATTCTCCAAAGCACCTGAAGGCAGGACAAGAAGCA
Source organism: Bothrops alternatus (assembly GCA_034064705.1). NCBI lineage: Eukaryota > Metazoa > Chordata > Lepidosauria > Squamata > Viperidae > Bothrops > Bothrops alternatus. The sequence continues at coordinate 4,979,839 of JARGCV010000039.1, read as the reverse complement.
ACGGATGGAAACTAAGCAAGGAAAGAAGCAACCTAGAACTAAGGAAAAATTTTCTGACAGAACAATTAATCAGTGGAACAATCTGCCTCCAGAAGCTGTGAATGCTCCATTTGCCTGAAATGGTATAGGGTTTCCTGCCTGAGCAGAGGATTGGACTAGATGATCTCCAAGGTCCCTTCCAACTTTATTATTATTATAAATATGGGTTAAAATTAAAAATGGTATTGCACTGAGTTTACTTAAAATGAAAAGTAAAGACGATAATGCTAGAAGGGGAATAGCTAGAGAATATCCAGAAATGCTAAAATCACGCAATACGTTAGTTTTCTGATTTCCACAGAGTAAGTCCTTAAGTATTGAGTGTTGATGAAAATATCAGCTATATGAGGAACTATATTATCCCATGAGTACCACAGAAAATCCAACTAAGTGCAGAATCAACCAGTTCAGCAGAACAGCACCTTAACAACCAATTTCTCATAGGGTAGTCACAGCTTTCACTTGGCACTTCCATGCAAGATCTTTGAGTAGTTCCCAGAGTAACCTACACCCCTGTGATCTCATACATCATGTTTCTTTGCCAGCTGAACTTATATAATGTTCTGAAGCTGGCTGTCAGATGGAAAAACCACACTACTTTGTGGTGCTTGGGGACAGGCCATTTCTCCATTAAAGGGAATGCTTGCCTCATCCTGGCTCCATGCACCTGAGCTTTTGCTATCATGCAATATGCTTACAGTGGCCTGGTGGTTTTGCAGCTTCAGCTTCTCTTCATAAACCCAGGTGAAGGGAGTTGAGGTGAAATAGATCAGACTCCCTCCTTTCCATTTCTCTTCAGCAGAAAGGTCTATATCTAATGTCTTTGAATCAGTGCTGACTCTTGACAATTGCCTGGATGCATCCCTGCTGTTTGCCTGACCAGATGTTTGAAAGTGGTTTGCCATTGCCTTCTTTCTAGGGAGTTACTGGTCCAAGCCACCCATTGGTAAGGTGAGATTAGAACTCACAATCTCCCACTTGCTAGTCCGGTGTCTTAACCTAATGGCACCAAATGTGCTCCCTTCCCTTGGCACAGGAAAAGGATCAGATTTTCTCCTTTCTTTCTTTTCCATTTTTGTGGAAGTGAGGATGAGAGAATTGCTGCATTTATTGGAAAGGTGGTTTTCTAAACCATCCACTACCAAAACCTCTGGTGACATGCTCCCTATGGTAACTACAAGCAGGCCTGTAATTTTTATTTCTTGTTCCTATGTTACTCAGATGGCTGTTTCCCCAAAAATAGGACCCAACTGGAAAATAAGCCCTAGCATGATTTTTCAGGATGCTCGTAATATAGGCCCTACACCCCAAAATAAGGCCCAGTTAAGATCATCAGCCAGATGGATGCAATTAGTACTGTATTTCCCCCAAAATAACCGGAAAATAAGCCCTAATGCATCTTTTGGAGCAAAACTTAATATAAGACCCAGTCTTATTTGCGGGGAAATATGGGTATAAAAAGCAGTTGTGGGCTTTTTCTGGCTTTCCATAAGGCCTTGGAAACCTGGTATTTCCTTCAAAGCAGTGGGTTAGAATGAACCTGAATTTTTAATATTTTAAGAGAATGTTTGTGTTTGGCCTCAGATGTATCCTAATCTTGCTGTTGCTTTTATTTTTGGCTTGGTTTTATATATATATATACATATTTGCTTATCTATCTTAAACCTGGTTAGCCATCCATAATTTGCAAGTCGGGCAGCTAAATAAATTGATTACAGAACTAAATAAATGCATCTCAACTGCCTTTAAGGAATGGTGGAGTAGAAATGGTTGCAGTGTGGAAAGTGGTTTCAGCTGTATCAGCGGTTGTTTCTGTTGTGTCCTGAGCATGCAAAAGCAGGCTCGGGATGTTGCATTGGTCCCAGGCATTCCAAAAGCTGCCTGGGACAAGACAGAGCAGCGCCAGCCTTGTGCGCATGCACAAGGCACGAAAACTCTCTGTTCCTATTGGTTGACACTGTCCAGGTTTCTGGCCATATAAAAAGGCCTGCGTGCCTTTTGCTTTTGCTTGGTTGTTGTAGAAGAAGAATAAAGTGTTTGTTCAGCATTGCCATATGTCTTCATCATTCGCACGCGAAGGAAGGACTTAACACTGGCGACAAAGGTGGGATCCTTTTCAAGTTGAAACAAAAGATTTAAGGACTTACCCAGGAAGTCTTGAAGAGGGGAAGATGGCGTCTGAATCAGCGTCCCAGCCTGCCAGTACAGCTTCGCTGGAGGGTGAGCTCGGATAAAGGACCCTTTCCCCAAACAACAGCTTGCAGAGGAAGCAAGTGGTGAACGTTGTAAACTTTACGATGTCGAAGATTGGCCGCTTGACTGATGGAATTCCTATGTAACATGGGTGGAGAACTACTTCAGAGTAAATCAGATTAGAGAAGATGGCCTGAAGGCAGCAACTCTTTGGCGTGCCTGTGGACAAGAAGCTTTTGACATCGCAGAAAATCTGGTGGCCCCTGCACCTCTGGAGTCAGTAACATATGCTGACTTGAAGAAAATGTTGAAGAAACACTTCCAGACGAAGTTATCCATCATTGCTTGGAGGCACGCATTTGAGCAAAGAGACCAGAGGCCTGGTGAATCTGTTGCAGACTTTATTGCGGCCTTAAGGCAAGCAGCCAGACCTTGTGAGTTCAAGGATCTGGAAGAGAGGCTGCAAGATTGCTTTGTCTGTGGCTTAAGGAGCAGAGACTTACAACAAAAGATTTTTGCAAAAGAAGATGTCTCCTTCCAAGATGCGTTGTGAGAAGTGGCAGCTGAGGAAGCAGCAGGCGGGGCTGTGAAGGCCTTGCACCTCGCCAGGAATCCTCCAGACACAGCTACCGTCCATCAAGGGGATGCTCGAGAAGGATCAGAAGTGGATCCTGAAGAGAAGGTCGACAGACTTCTCCAGCCAGCTGAGAGGAGGCAGAAGGGACATCCAGTCAAGGCCCCAGCATCTCTTCAATGCTTCGGGTGTGGAGGACTCCACAAGCGAGCTGACTGCAGGTTTCGCTCCACCATTTGCAGGGCCTGTGGCAGGCAGGACCACATTGCATCCATCTGTTTGGGTCGCCAGAAGGTTCAACATCGGGAAGAATTGCTTCAGAAAGGTACCAGGGTCCCCAACCAAAACAGGGTGGGTTTCTGCACATTGCGCAGGAGCATTCTAAGAACAGGGACACACAAACCCCTTAAGAAGACACTTTCCATTAATGTAAGGTTGCAAGGGGTTCCCTTACTAATGGAGTTGGACACAGGGTCCGCTCTTTCCATTATTTCAATTAATACCTTTAAAAGGATTTGCAGCAGTAGTGGCCTTCGAGTTAAACTCAGGCCATCGAATCTAATATTCACTGATTTTCAAAATTCTATGGTGTATGTTAAGGGGGAGACCACCCTTAGGGTACAGTATAAGGATTTTGAAGGTTCCCTAGATGTGGTGGTTGTTGGGGGTGAACGTACGAGTCTTATTGGACTCGATTGGTTCGAGGGTCTGGGAATCCAGGTAACTGGGCTGCACAGCTTGCAAACACTGGGCCTTGCAGAGGTTTGCAAGGAGTTTGCAGATGTGTTTAGTTCAGAGCTAGGATCCTACAAGGGGCCTCCCATTTCGCTGTGGTTAGACCCAACCATCTGGCCTGAGCAGATTACCTCTGAACCAATTAGAGCCAGATCCTGCTCCAGCCATAAATACTCTTTCCATTCAGGAGTTGCCTGAGTCTCCCCTCAATGCTAGGGACATGGCTGCAGAAACTGCCACTGATCACACGCTTACACACGTGCTGACATGGGTGTTGTCAGGATGGCCTGACAAGTGCCCAGATATTGAGTTCCAAAGCTTCTGGCACCAGAAGCATGAATTTTCCACTTTCAAGGGTTGCCTGTTATAGGGTAGCAGGGTAATGATTCCAGCCTCATTGAGGTCTAGAATCTTGATCTCTCTGCATGAGGGACATCCTGGTATAGTCAGGATGAAACTGCTTGCGTGCAGCCATCTTTGGTGGCCTGGACTCGATAAAGCCATCGAGGCCCAGGTGCACGGGTGCCAATTGTGCCAACAGTCACAGCCTGAAATGCCTCTGGCCCCAGTACATAGGTGGGAGGAAACTCAAACCCCATGGTCTAGGGTGCATATAGATTATGCTGGGCCCTTACAGGGGCAATTCTTCCTGGTTGTTGTTGATAGCCATTCCAAGTGGCTAGAGGTTGTTCCTGTTTCCTCCATTGCTACTGCCAAGACCATCCAGGTGTTGAGAGGAATTTTTGCGTCACACGGTCTTCCAGATGTTCTGGTTTCAGATAATGGCCCTCAATTTACATCTTCTGAGTTCCAGGCTTTCCTTCAAGCCAACCTGATCCAGCATGCAACATCAGCTCCCTTCCATCCATCCTCCAACAAAGTGGCAGAGAGAATGGCGCGCATACCAAAGATGCTCTCAAGAAACTGACTTACGGTAACTGGCATCACAGGTTAGCAGTTTTTCTTCTTGCACACCGCACCACACCATGTACATCCACAGGGAAGAGCCCTGCTGAACTCCGCTGGGGTCGCCACCTCATCACCAAACTGGACAGGCTGCACCCTGATCGGGTGGCTCCACACAACCACGGGCACCTAGGAGACTCCAAGTGGGCGATCCGGTTTGGGCACGAAACTATGGGCCTGGACATCTTTGGGTCACAGCTGTGGTCTGCAAGGTCTCTGGGCCGTTGTCTTATGAAGTTGCCTTGGGTGACGGCCGCGTTATTTGCAGACACATAGACCAACTGCGTTGGAGACTGGACTGCTACCCTTCCGCTCCTGGCTCTGCTCTTGGGGGGGGGGAGGACCATAATATGCATTCTGGATTGCAGGTTCCCAGGTCTAACAGGCCCTCACTAGCTGATGAGGCTGTTTGGGATTCATCCCAAGGTTCCGCAAGTGCTCCAAACAGGAATTCACTGGATAGGGGGTCATCCCACACATCCACAATTACTCCAGACAGGGAGTCACACCGGGGGTATCCACAGTATTCACATATGACAGATAATGCTCCAGACAGGGAGACTGACCGGGGGTATCCACATAAATCACAACAGCAAGAGAAAAGGAATTCCATCAAGGGCGCTTGAACAATTCAGCAATTGCTCCCAAGAGGAAGTCACCAGAAAAAGGGGTTGTCATGGAGGCGGCTCCTGACTGTGGCACCTTTGGCACGTGCTTAGGGGCAACAGAGTACTGGGACACTTCTGCTACCCAGGCCTCTCCATATGCTGGCCTTGGGCTTGAGGGACAGTGTTCCCAAGTGGGGTCCATTGTGGACTCAGGGACTTACACCTCTCAAAGGTATGCTGGCTTGGACTCAGAGGGTCCAGCCAGTCAGCAACTGGGTGGGTCAACCGGGTACTTGGGGCAGCAAAGTCCTGGCCTGCCTAGCCTAGTAGGTGAGCAGGTAGGCCAGGCACCCTCACCAGGGTCACCTAAATATTTAGGGCAGCAACGTCCTGGCCTGCCTAGCCTGGTAGGCAAGCAGGTGGGCCAGGCAATCTTCCAGGCCTTAGAAGGTCGCAGCATGCCAAGTGCCCACCCAAACATCTGAGAGACTTTGTGAGGTTGCTATCAAATCATGAGGGACATTCTTATGAGGCCCCTGAATGAAGGGAGTAATTTGGGATTAGATTATTTTGCATTATTTTGTTTTCGGATACATTTATTTGTGTTAATAAATATTGAAGGGGTTTGCCTGTGTGCAGACTCGAGTATTCCATACTTTTTGCATTTGAATAATGCAACTGTATGTCACTCTTTCCAGTGCACGACGTACCTGTGTGTATGTGAAGTATGTTCCATCTGGGGGGGGTGTTGTGTCCGGAGCCTGCAAAAGCAGGCTTGGGACGTTGCATTGGTCCCACGCATTCCAAAAGCTGCCTGGGACCAGACAGAGCGGCACCAGCCTTGTGTGCATGCGCAAGGCGCGAAAACGCTCTGTTCCTATTGGTTGACACTGTCCGGGTTTCTGGCCATATAAAAAGGCCTGCGTGCCTTTTGCTTTTGCTTGGTTGTTGTAGAAGAAGAATAAAGTGTTTGTTCAGCATCGCCATGTGTCTTCATCATTCGCACGCGAACGAAGGACTTAACAGTTTCCAACCTGTACATAGAATTGTGTAAGGTGAAGTTAGGATTAGCAATTAGGGATCAGACACCAGGAAAGGAATTGAAAAAGCTAACGGTCAGGAAAACAGAGGACAGAAAATAAGAACAGAAAACAAGAGTTTATTCCACAGAATGGCTTCAGTTCTGAGCCCCAACAATAGGAAAGGTAAATTATATATAAAATGAGTTGTTCCTTCTTTAATATCAGCACCCAGTGTCCCAATCCCATTAGGATAAATATATTACAGAGAGAAGGGAGCCTTCACCCTGCTTATTTTTTTATATTTATTTACTGTACTGAAATGCTATATTTTCCTTCCAAGCCTGTGTGTCTTCTGGATAAAAATCCCCTGCAAATTACACACACACACACACACACACACACACACACACACACACACACACACACACACACACATACAATAGCTGATCTCAGTTGGCATCAATGGAAGTGTTTGCTTAAATTAGTGGCAGAAGAGGAAAGATTTAGCTTCAACCCTCCTGCACATGTAGCTCCAATTTGCATCAAATCATTCTACATTTAATAGCAACTGAAAGTATATCTGGAACTGGTAAAGCAGTTGCACAATTTTACTCTTACTGAAATGCTTTCGCCTAAGTTGTTGGTTGGGCTAAAGCAGTTAGCAGTAAACTTGGGAGTTTCCCATTCTGTGTTTCTTCTAAGGAAAGAGTATATAAACACGCTGGCTGGGGAATTCTGGGAGTTGAAGTTGACACATCTTAAAGTTGTCAAGGTTGAGGAACATTGGTATAAAAAGATATTGAGTACTACAGGGGATTCACATTAGAGATGTCCTGACTTGTCCTCACTGTCAAACTGAATTGTTAAGGAATTATGATTCATTCTCTCCTAGAAACTCTAGATCCCATATAGCTAATCATACGTCCTTTATAATAAAGGACAGTCCTTTAGATGTATTTATTTTTCAAGAATTCAGCTTTGTTCTTTCTTTTGGTCAATTAGCTTTTATCATACTAATAGTACCATTTAATGCATATTTATGTGAAAAAAATGAAAATTGAATTGTCCTTTTTTAGATATTTTTATTAGAATATGCATTCTTGGTTTCGTTCTTGAATGTCCCTTTGTAAAGCAAAATTATAAACATAAACTATTAAAAATTGTATCCTTATGAAACTCTTCAGATTTGCCCTTTTTTAAAATTTGTCCTTTATTTTTTTCCAAGAAAATATGGTCATGGTCTATAGAGCCAGTGTGATTAGTAATCACTGTTAGATTTATTATGTATGAATTCATCTACTTTTTGAGAAGCATATAAACTAATGAACATCATCACAATATGTGGCGGGGGATTGGATTAGAAATTAAAAAATAATAGTAGCACTTTTGCTGGCAACAGACAAGCATCTATTTTTTTGCCATCACACTTCCATGAAGTGCAGAGAGTAAAGATATGGGACCATTTCCTGCTAACTTTAATTTCAGACTTCCATAAAAGCAGGTAAAGATATAAAATCTAACTGCAGCTATAGTTTTTAATTTCTATATTTACACTTCCCAAAAAGAGTCAAATTTAACCTCTCTCTTTTTTCTTTCTAAAAGGGGGAAAATCTGCAACCAGTCAAGGCTCCTACTTAACCTTGAATCAGTCTTTAGGATTTGGGCTGAAACTATGGTTGCTGATCCAGAGACTTTTGTTCAGAAGGTGGAACAAAACAGTGAAGAACACAAAATCAAAAGACTGGGTATCAAGCCATTTATGCACTATTGATATTGTTATCACAGTACAAAATGTGAACTTAGGACAGACAGTTATAGAATAGAATAGAATAGAATAGAATAGAATAGAATAGAATAGAATAGAATAGAATAGAATAGAATAGAATAGAATAGAATAGAATAGAATAGTTGGAAGGGATCTTGGAGGTCATCTAGTCCAGCGGTTCTCAACCTTTTGCAGGCCGCGACCCCGACCTGCACCGCACATGCGCGACGCGACCCCACCTGCATCGCGCATGCACGGCGCAATGGCCCGCATCGCGCACGCGTGACACGATGGCCTGCATCGTGCATGCATGGCACACGCGCAACGGCCCGCATCGCGCATGCGTGGCGCGCGCGTGACGGCCCGCATCGCGCATGCATGGCGGACGGTCCGCATCGCACATGCGCGGCACGCACACGACAGCCCGCATCACACATGCGCGGCACGACGGCCCGAATCGTGCATGTGCGGTGCTACCCCCTGCGCCGGCCGAGGGGAAAAGGGGAAAAAATGGCGGACTGCGGTGTTTGGCGACCCCTGTGAAACGGTCGTTCGACCCCCAAAGGGGTCGCGACCCATAGGTTGAGAACCGCTGATCTAGTCCAACCGCCTGCTCAGGCATGAAACCCTATACCATTTCAGACAAATGGCTGCCCAGTGTCTTCTTAAAAACGTCCAGTGTTGGAGCATTCACAACTTATGGAGGCAAATTGTTCCACTGATTAATTGTTCTAACTGCCAGGATGTGAAGTGAACTACACTATTGAACCTCAAGGTGCACACCAAAATGCTCCAACTTGAACAATTGTTGTTGTCTATGGAGACTTTCAGTCGTCCAGGTCATGGTTGTCCCAAAGGTGCTTTTTCAAATGGCAACTGGACTTTGTTCTTCCTTGAAGATGTTTTGCTTCTCATTCAATAAGCCTCTTCAGTTCTGTTCTTGTTGTTGTTCTTCCTCTTTTTCTGGGATAAACATTGCAACTTCTCTATATAAACACTCAAGATTTGCCCATTCATTTTGCCTTCCAATAATTTAAACAACCAAACCACATGCCCAATTCCATGTCATAAATATGGTCATCTCATTACTCACAAACAGAATTCACTGTCCACTTGGGGCTTGTGATCACTCCTTTGGGCAAGATTTTTCAGCCAGAAATCACTGCATCCTGCCCATAAATTATCCCCTCTAACTTCATCCCAATCACCTCCCACAATGGTGCCTGCTGGTTTGTTGTCACTGTTGTCCAAGCCGCCACTTTTTGTACATGGAATGTCTGATATATCTATAAAATAGTGAAACCTCTTAAATTCTTAGTGTAAAGGTCACCATTAGAAAGAAAAGGTTGTTGCCAAAGATATTTAGCCCTATATAGACCCTCCAGTTAGTGTCATACTTCACTTTGTCATTCTCAGCCTCCCGCTTAGAAAGTCCAACCTCACTTTATCATCATAAACATGTCAACAATCAGTCCCACTGGACAGCCTTGCTGTTTGTACTGCAGGCTCACAAAAAAGTGTGCCATCCAATAAGCTGGAATGCTTATTCATTTTGCCCCATTGGAATCAGACCTGGAACATTTCCATATTGTCTGAAATGGTATAGAGTTTCTTGCCTGAGCAGGGGGTTGGACTCTATGACCTCCAAGGTCCCTTCCAACTTATTATTATTATTATTATTATTATTATTATTATTATTATTATTATTATTATATCATTTGATTTTTTTCGCCTTCATTTCTCTAGGAATGAACTTTATGGACAGGGTAAATATAGTCAGAAATCTGTTTGGAGAGAGATATTTGTGTCTGAAATTGTAGAAACTTTGTGCTCATCCATGTCCTAATTTTTGAAACATTTCTGCTTGAAAATTATAGATATTTATTTTTCCTAATAAAGCTAACTTTGTAAACTTCAGGATGTGGGAATCAGTGTATGGAGTTCATACTTTTTTATTTCATATCCTTGTTATTTTGGTTAAACTATGATAACTTTTTAAAAGTATTTGGTCTAAGTGCCTAATCTCAAAACTGTTTTTTTTCTCTGTAGAATTATTTGTATGCTATAGGGAACCAAGCAGTTTTATGAAATTTTTACTTTATCTAAGAATTCTATAGGCAATGCTCTTTTCTGGATTTCAGTTGGTATTTTTCTGAAACTCCATTCCTGACATTTTCTATTTAACAAATATCAACTATTTTCCAAAGCACCAAAAGACAAGACAAGAAACAATTGATGGAAATTAACCAAGGAGAGAAGCAACCTAGGATTAAGGAGAAAATTCCTAACAGTGAAGAAAATTAACCAGTGGAACAGTTTTGCCTTCAGAAGTTGTGGGTGCTCCATCACTGGAGCCTTTCAAAAAGAGTCTGGACAACCATTTGTCTGAAATGGTATAGGGCAGCGGTTCTCAACCTGTGGGTCGCGACCCCATTTGGGGTCGAACGAGCATTTCACGGGGGTCACCAAACACCGCAGTCCGCCATTTATTTTTTTTTGGTCAGCCCTTTTTTAAAAATTTTTTTTGGGTCGGCCATTTTTCCCCTTTGCAGGCCATCGCGCCACGCATGCGTGATGCGGGCCTGCCATTTTTTGGGGGGGTCGGCCATTTTTTTTTTTGGTCCGCCATTTTTTCCCCCTTTGCGATGCGGGCCGTCGCGCCGCGCATGCGCGATGCGGGCCCGCCTTTTTTTTGGTCGGCCATTTTTTTCCCTTTACGATGCGCCCGTCGCACCGCGTATGCGCGATGCGCCCATCGTGCCGCACATGCGCGATGCACCCGTCGTGCTGCGCATGCGCGATGCATCCGTCGTGCCGCGCATGCACGATGCATCCGTCGTGCCACGCATGCACGATGCATCCGTCGTGCCACGCATGCGTGATGCGCCCGTCGCGCCGCGCATGCGCGATGCAGGCCGGGGTCGAGCCCCGGAAAAGGTTGAGAACCGCTGGTATAGGGTCTCCTACTTGAGCAGGGGGTTGGAATAGAAGACCTCCAAAGTCCCCTCCAAATCTATTATTCTATGTTATATATCACTCTGTGTGAAAGAATGTATCAATTTATTCCTAAGCGCTTATTAATTTTAAGGTGAATGGCAGTTTTCACACTTTAATGTTGTATATTATATTATCATTAGTTGCCATTGTTCTGCTCGCTTATATAATGTTATCTATATTTTGCTTTGTATAAAATGGTTTAGAAAATAGAATGAAACATAATTTATTTTTGAACCATCTGTTTGATTTAATAGACATATTTGTTGTTTATACTTACTTTGCACTTTAAATTTAGCTTTAAAAAGTGGAATTGGGGGATGGTGATCCCATTTATGTTTTCTATTTAAAGCACAAATTGAGAAAGTACCGTTTATTTACAAATGGATGTAGAAGTCAGACAGAACTGACCCGAAAACTACTGTATTTGCAGGGTCAGGTAAAAATCACTGCCCAACAGTCTCTGTTTATTGCTAAACTATTAGACCACATATATTCTGCATCCAGCCAGTCTGGATGGCTCCCTCCACAAAGTGTCAATATTCAAAAAGAGATTGTGAGATTAACTATCCTGATTAACTTTTGTGATACATGAAAAATGTGTAGAACATGCCCTCTGATGACAAAATTGTTATATTCCAAATTGGGATTCCAGAAACTATCTACTTTCTCTGCAGTTCAGGTTTTCATTTTTTTTGTGCTTCAGTTTTACTATCCAGATCACTTCTCTTTGAAAGAGGAATATCATTCTCCATAAAAATTCAGTCTGGGTCTCCAGAGATTTAGAAAGAAGTCTGTTTTAGCTCTCCTTATATTTCAATATTATATCCTTTTATGGAGATAAAAGAAAACTCCCCTGGATTTTAATGGAGTGAACTAGAGCAAATTGCCAAAACAGACCCAATTGCATTAAAGGGCAGCAGTAAACTGAGTTATTATTTGCTCAAAAAAGTGTACAAAGATAAGTTTATTTGGGAAACACACACACACACACACACACACACACACACACACACAAAGCATATAATTAGAAAATGGATCTTCAAATAAACGTATCTTAGAAGTCAATGGAGTGGTTGACTTTTTACAATGTATATCTTAAGAAATATTGTATACATTATGGAAAGCTTTGACAAATTTCTACATATTAGGGAATGGAATGCATATAATATTGTATATTAGAACAACTGCAAACGACGGTGAATACAGATGTTGAACATTTCTTCCATAGTGTTCACGCTCCATCCTATTCTTTCCCCTAATGAGGAAACAGAAAAGAATTTGTGGCATATTTAAGCTTTATAGTTACTGTAACTATCACCTTCTAGATAGACGTAGCATCTATCATGCCCACATTAATTGGCTATTGGATATACTGAGGAGGAAAGTGAGAACTGTAGACGTGAGAATACTAAGTTGAGAAAGGCTGTTTTTTTCATGCAAGAGTAAGCTTGCCTATAAAAATATATGTGACAATCCCTAGATACTGGTTTGTAATGTGGCCCATTAATTAGGATTCTGTAGGTCAGAGGTCAGTAGGCTTTCTAACTAAAGGTTATATCCTAATGGTTTGCACATGTTTAAAATCTGAATGCAGAAACAATTATTAGCTGGAGGGCTTTCCCCTTCCATGTTGTTCTGTTGATTTTTCCACCATTGCTGATGAACAGCTTTCATCTTTTCAAACAATCCAATAACTTTTTGATTTCCAGGATGCAACAGCAGCTGTAAATGCCCAGGTCACTTGAAACTTGGCTACAGGAATGTCCTGCAGGGAGTAATGTGGAACTGACAGGAGGTAAATAAAATGACTTGATGGACTTTTTCCATCTTTACATTCTTTGCTTCCATCATTCCCAATAAACCATAAAACTATTCTAAGACCTGTCCCATGCCTAGAGTTTGCACTACTGGCTGCTATGGCAATGAACATTTATTTAAAGATTATTTCTGGAGAGTCCTCTTGTTTGGAAAACAAAACCTCATATTATTTTATTGTGCTTAAACATGGCATGCTAAGATACTAAAAGAAAGGAGGAATAAGGAAAGCGGGAGGGGTTGGTATCATAAGAAAAAGGACTTTCCAAAAGTAAGGGTGAACCATAAAAGATTACTATGTGAAGAATAATGTCAATGTAATGAAGGACTTTTTTTCTAGGATGTCTCATTTTATAAGTGTGCAAATATTGCAACATCCTTCTTACATGACTTGGAATTTTGCCCCTTCTTAAAAAGTTTCAATAAGAGATTATGTGAATGTGCGTGAGACATGGAGGGAACAAGGGGGAAAGTTCAATATATTCTGGAGAATGGTGTATAATGAAGGCCTCTGAATCTCAGAGAAGAAAAGTTTACTCAAGACTAGCCTTGCTTCCATGCTTTAATCTACAATATCCAGGTCACATCCTATATGGTGGTTGACTGCCATCACTGTCTGTGCCTTACTACTTGCCCTTCATAAACCTTCCCATAAAAGAAGTCAAAGTTAATGTTTTGAAATCTCTTTTTGGTTTTGACTTAGAATCTGAAAGGTAAGATAATTAATATACTGGCCAATGGATGATTCATTTTTAAATGAACTGAATTTCCTACAGTTGTTTCATATTCCAAAGGTACAGGTTATACAATAAATATTTCTTGAAATAAGCTTTTGACAAACTTTCATCATATGTACTTTTTGTTTACTGATATAATTTGAGTGGAGCCTGTCTCTTTTTATAAAGGTGATTGATAGAAGAAAATATCAAAACCAAGTGAGACGCTCCATGAAAATAGCATGATCTAAATCCTGGCTCTTAGTTTGTTTTAATTCCTCTATTATAGAATGATAGCTGTTACAAAATCACTAAAGGTAGGGTGCTTTTCTTCTACTTTTTCATTTTTACCATCATATATTCTCTCTGTCTGTCAGTTATATTATATGCTGTGCCATTTTTTTCTAAACTGGTGTTCTTCGGCTATATTAGAGGTAAACTGTCATGGCAAAAATGCGAGTTGGTCTCCAAAACAACTGGAAGACATTTAATTGGGGAAAAGAGTCACTGAAGATAAATAATATTTATCTTTATTTTATGCTATGTATCTAAAACAGTTATACTTTATTATTACATTTCATATTCCATCAATATAGCTAAATATTCATTTTTGTACAGACTCATGGTGAACTTGAATCTCCAAGGGGACAGAAACAGCATTGCAGAAACAGCAGCAGCCAGATGGTGTTTTCCTGCTTGGCTAAACCTCTCCAGATAAAGGAGAGATCATGAGATCATCCACTTGTACTCCAGATAGCTGCTCTTTGTGAGATTTCGGTAGCTGATTTGATTGAAGTGAATTGAATGGCTGGAAATAGAACAATATCCACCAAGCTCCGAGTGTAGCCTTGTGAACACAACACATTTCTTAATCACTTTTGGAATGTCCTTATTAGTTGCTTTTCAGCTATTAGAAAATTTTCAATTGACAAGTTTGATAAGCTGTATTGGGTGAGTTTCCTTTAAAAAGTTTTAAAGATAAGTTTAAAAACACAAAAACAAATATTTTTTAACAAGTGAGGAAAGAGGGATTAGAACAGTGGTGGCGAACCTATGGCACGGGTGCCAGAGGCAGCACTCAGAGCCCTCTCTGTGGGCACGTGCACTGTCGCCCCAGTCCTATACCTTCAGCTGGGTTTTATAAAACCTTTTCACTTTAGGCCTCCAGCACCATGTACAAAAAAAAAAAAAGTTCAATCAATCAGTCAATTTCAACTTCTTGTGGGAAAAAAAAAGATCTTGCAAAGTTGGAATTGATTGATTGAACTTTTTAGTCCCACCCAGTCTGCTGTTACCACCGCAGCCACACCCACCCAATGGGCCACGCCCACCCAGCACCCAATGATGCATAAGTGGGTTTTTGGTTGCAGTTTGGGCACTCGATCTCTAAAAGGTTCGCCATCACTGGATTAGAACATTGATTTTGGAAAGTCATAAATGAATTAGGGTTCCAGATGGAATTGAACTAAGTTTTTGAAATTGATTGTGGGAATCCTTCCCATGGGAAAATGCTGTTGTGTTGAATTCTTGAAAGAAAGCATGATAGGATGGGATTTTTAAAATTGGATATTAGAGGGAACCAGCAGAAATTAAAGATTAGAATTGAAGGATAAGAGCACTTAATTTTGACTTATTAATACAGAATGAAATATTTTAATGCTGGACTTATTCAAGGATATTTATGACCAATGGATCTGGACGTTAATCTTAACAGTGACTGCCATTATAGATAAATCTTTTTAAGAGATGCAAAAGAGGACTAGGTTTCACCAGATAGGACTGGAACTAATCTGAAAGTGGATTAAAAAATAATAGGGTACAAGAGTGATATGGGAAAAGATATTACATTGGATATAGAAATGAATTTGACACTTGTCTTAATAATTAAAAGGATGTGCAACTGCCAGATCAAAATAATGTCTTGGATTTCTTTCTAATGTTGGATCTACAAAAGAGATTTATTAAAGTTCTGAAGGATTTTGTGAATAGGGATAAACAAAAACTTAAAAGAAAGAAAGCTCTAGGACATTATGTGAAGGGATTAAATATCAAGATTGTTAAAACTAAAAGGAAGGAATATAAAGTGGGTTTATTTGATCCAGTTTAAAACAGATACATCATTATTTCTGGCAACTCTTAATGGACTTTGGTGACCAGAACTGAATGATGATTTTGTAGGGATGGGATGATAAGATGTTGTTATTGTTGTATTTTAAAAGGATTGTATTTTGAAAAGGTGATAAGTTGTTAAAATTTTTATATTTGCTGTAATAAAGGGGAAAGTCATTTCTTAATTTTATTTATTTATTATTTAGTTATTTATCAAATTTACTTGCAGCACTATCTTGAAATTCAGATGACTCAGGGCGACTTTATATATTTCATTTCTTTTCCTCTGGTAGACTTTTATTTTTTATATTTTTTTTGTTTAGATGCTTATATTTTTCTTCACTCTCTATTTTTTCTTTTTTTAGTTTTTTTTGTAGTTTGTATTAGTTTCTATCTATAATGTTTTATTAAATTGTTATAAAAAGAAGCTAAATATTAATTCTTAGTTATCAAATCTGTCTAATTAATTTGATCTGCTTAATTTTATGTCAACAGGACAACCATTGCATTCTAAGCTTGTGTCTGAATTCTTCATGGAGGAATACATATGAGATATTGTGAGATGGGCAGTCATATGCCTTGAACAAACAAACAAACAAATAAATATTGCTTAATAAATGAAATTATTCCAATAAGAATGCTGCTTAACAGTCCCAACATGAGGGGGCATCTTTGATATGTCTTCCTTTTAATATTGCTGTTGATATCTCTAGCTATTGATATTGTATGTCATCATTTCAGATCTTATACCGTACCAAGTTGGGTCTGTTTCTTTTTAAACTCCTGAAATGAATGGAAAGACAATTATCAATGGACTCTTTCAGAGCACTGCTCAATGTCCATGAACTCTCAGGAGAGCTTGGAATGTAACAATCATTTCCTTTGGGCTGAGTTATCAAAACTGAAGCTATGTCTCATAAATTTAGCTTGATACATCCCTTGTCTCTTGAATGAAAGATTCCCCTCCCCTCCATTTGGTTATATGTTTTATTAGAAAAATAAGGTTGGACCTGATGCTGCTGACTCATTAGACAGCTTTCTGCAGTCCATAAGATAGAAACAAAACCAGGGCAGAGACTGAGAGAGCTGAGCTTTTAAGTCTCACTTAGATTTTATCCATCATGACAGTTTCAGCTTAGCCTAGGCAGCAGGGAAGGCCTTTTCCCTCCTCAGTTGTACCTTAAGGGCAACAGAGGGCATCTGGAGCACCTCAGCTTGACTGTGACCTTGTGAGAGATCTTGCAAAGAACATATGGAATGCATTTTAGCTTCACAAGAACTAAATGAAAACACCAAGCGCAACAGGATCGAGGCAGCAGAGAAAGTCTGACCCTTGATTGGCCTGTCTCTTCTACCAAGTATTGAAGGAAATGTTGGGGGTTTTTTTGGGTTGACAAGAAGATATCACCTCTATTATTATTATTTTTAAAGAACAGCATCTCAAAAACATTGTTGTCTTCTAAACTTTGAGAAATCACCCTGTGACATGCAGATATGGTGATTCAGAATGCTGAAGTAGCTCCCTTTGTATGTTATCTGTTAGGAAGAAAAAGAAGTAGTGGAAGGCTCAGGTTAAACCTCATTGCAACAGTTTTCATTCTCTCATGAGATCTCCTTACTTCTAGGGAAGTCTCTGAAGTAACAGATGAACTGCAGTTTGCAGCTGTCCCTTTCCCAAACTCTGTCAGAAATGGTTATCTTCCAACACAAATGCAATTCCACTAAATGCTGGACTGATCCAGTCCAAAAGTATATCCAAACAGAACTTGCCACTTCCAGAAAACGTTTGGCACCTTTCACTTGCATTGGCAAACCAATATGGAAATCATATTTGAAGTTTTGAATCATACTCAAAATGTGGAATTTTTGGCTCAAAGGAATTGTCTCTCCAACCAAAAAAATGATAAGAAACATTTAATTTTTGTATAAATTGAGTATTTCATCAACATTTCTGCAACATACCTCAGTCTGAAATTCACTGGTAGTTTATTGGGTCTTTTTTTTTTAAAAAAAAATGGCATGCTCATTTGCAATATGTTAAAACCATTTTAGCTAAGCAATAGAAGAAAAACAAATTGTAATACTTGACTGAGTTCTCCATGAACTGTGAAGTTACAGGGCCTCCATGGCTCCACAGAGTTCATTTCCTTAGAAAAAGATCACTCAGTACTTAAAGGGTCTTGAGTTCATTAATAAATACAGAGATTAAGCATAGATGGAAACAGATAAAAGATTCCAACAGCAAACATTGCTGTCATACATTGGTTCTCTATTGTAGACAGTATCCCAAATTTTTTCACCACTCACCCTCATACTATTACCCTCCTTTTCACAATCCATTTCTCAAAAATGTTGCACCATCTTCATTTTATTTGTTGGAGAAGTTTTATAACAATGAGTCATCTTCTACATTCAAATTCTTATTCTTCCTGGGTTGTTTTACTGAATTTTCCATAACAGGATATGCCCCTTGCAACTTTTCCACCAACTGTCTATGGAGATTCTCAGTCATCCAGGTCATTGTTGTCTCAAAGGTGTTTTTTCAAAAGGCAACTGGACTGTTTTTTGAGGAAGAAGAAGAATTTCGCTTCTCATCCAAGAAGCTTCATCAGTTGTGGCTGGATCGTGGGGAGATGGAAGTTGAGACTGGATAGTGTGAGGATGGAAGGATAGGTTCTGACAGGATGGGGGAGGGGGAATGGAAGGATTGTATTTCTTTGCAGTCACCTGGTCGTTAGCATTCTCTCTGAGGGCCATTTAGGCCACTTGGGGGGTTTATTTGTGCCCACAAGATCACCTGAAACAGAGTGCAAATGGTTGTGGAATCTTCTTGGAACTGCTGAAAGGATTGCACCGTAGCAGGAGACAGGTAGTGTCATATTCCTCTCCTTCTGTTGAGGGAGCGCTGTTCAATTCTAACATAGATAGAATCTTTTACCTGACTTTCAAACCAATTATCCTTTCTATCCAAAATGTGGACTTTGCTGTCTTCAAATGCAGATGGACCGCTGAATCTTGTCCTGATGGGTTTGTTGTCCCATGTTGTCCCATGCATTTTTGAAGTGGTTGTTTTGTTTCTCCAATGTACAGATCTGCACATGTCTCACTGCATTGTATTGTATATATCTCAATTATATTATTAATTATATTATTTTCCACTAATTATATAGAACATATCCTGATGTCCCTCTGCTCCATTAACTCATTTCTACTTAAGCTCACAATCTTAACAACTAGATCCAAGCTCAGGTTTCTTGACACCAACATCAGAAGGCACAGCCCCATAGTCTTACCTATGTCCACAGTTAGGAAGTCTTCTGTCCCCACCCCATAAATGGGACGAGGGAGGAGAAAGAGGAAGAACATCTTTGTGCTTGCATCTTTGCTTTCCTTTCACAAGCAAAGTCAAATACCAAGGATCAGAAAATGGGTAGGGCTTTACAGAGACAGATGGCTCCCTTCCTTTTGCTCAGATTATGATTCTCTTGAGTAAAATCCTTCTGTCTGCTGCCCAGCAACTAATTTGCAGCATCCAGCAGGACTGTCAATATAATGCCTTTGGGTATTGATTTGCTCCCTCTGGAGTTGGTATTTGTTTATTTTAATTACAAAACTTCACTATTGCCAAGTCCAATACCAGCCTCTAGTCTCTTTTTCTTAAAAAACAAAAATGCCTATGGTCTCCACATTGATCCCATCAGCATTTTTCTTTTTTAATGAACCTGACAAGTTGCTCAAGTCCAGAGCTTTATCTGGAATTTGAGATGGCATGTGGTATGGAATATCGTAAGGTACTAGAAGAGGTGATTGACACCAATCTTACCTTCTGGTTAATATGCATAGAGGAATGCAGAGATAAAGTTGACAGACAATACAAGATCCATTTGCAGAGCAGTTAAGAAATAACGATAGAGAAAGCAAGCAATAACTTGGTCTGGGGAAAGGAGGGAAACTCTGTCACGTTTTCAAGATATTATCCCTACAATAATAGAATTCCTTTTGTTCTTTGGTGTTTGTTTCCTGATCTGGCCCATCTTGATGCACCTGGCTACAATCTACCATGACAGTTGTGAATGAGCAATGTTTCCCCCTTGGCAGCCATTTTGTGAATATTTCCAAAACATTCTTTCAGATTTCTAGTCCTGCCTGTTGTCTCCCCCAAAATGGCCTTTTCTTAGTGTACCAACAATGTTCTGTGGTAAGTACCATTTTTTTGGACAAATAAGCCTTTTTTATTAATTTGTTTAAGAAAATTTAAATGGCCACCCAACTAATTATCAGTGACTTCGAGCAGTTTATATAGATGATCCTCCTTTAAGATGAGGAGTTACTCCCTGTTCAGACAGAAGACTGTTGAGAACAGATGCAGATGCTGAGCAAATAAATTATAAGATCTAATGTCTAGGCTTTTATTGAAATGATGGGTTGGCAGCCTTACATAGTAACACATTCTGAAGGCTTAATGTCACAGGATTGAACCCATCAATCCATGATATGTTCTGTGTAATTCTTGTTGCTAAGAGATTGAACAGAGAGGAGATGTCAGGGAATGGTTTGGCAGAATTTCTCTTCCTCAGGATCATGGAAAGTATGAAAATATGTCATTTATATGATACATAATTCATTAACACCACATTTCCTTCTTTACACTGGAAGTGTTTCCTGTTTAAATTAAAGAGTCTTTGTGGTCACTTAAATGCTTCAGATCAGATCCTCAAAGCTCCATTCAATAGCAGGTATGAGAGGCATTCTTTGTTTTTGAGCCACATAGTTATATTTGGGGGCCCAAAATGTAAACAAAAAGCTGTATTTTTAACCACTCTACAATGATGTTTTTGAACCATTGCACAAGGTTCCATCCAAAGAGTCACTCAGGATCTGACCTCGTATCAATGTTTCACTCAAGAAAGTTAAACTGATCTTCTAAAATATAATTCCCAGAGTTAGTTCATGACTTAATAGTATTTGACCTGATTGTGGACTTTAAAGGACAAAAGAAAATATGGGGCAAAAAAAAATCACATTGATAAGAGGAAGTGACAGGAAAAGGGAGGCTTTTTCCCCTTAAGTCTCTCAGGATCTTAAAAAGCCTCAGTGGCTCTTCTGTTTCTTGAAGGCTGACCATCAACCATTTTTCCTACAGGCCAAAGTATGAAAAAGTTGTGCTCCCTCAGTTTAAAATATTTAGAATGTACCACAATATCAGTTCTACACAGTGGTTACACATATCAGGAGAAAAATCAGAGAGAGAGAGAGAGAGAGAGAGAGAGAGAGAGAGAGAGAGAGACAGACAGACAGACAGACAGACAGACAGACAGACAGACAGACAGACAGACAGACAGACAGATCAAGCCTTTCATTTTCTTCTCCTTATTCCTCTTTGTTTGGGGAATATGATTTTCCCCCAGAGTGTGCAGCTGATGATTTGACTGACATCTATGGGTTGCCCATGAACCCAACAGCTGCCTGAATAAGTAAAGTGAAAATCATTAAGAGTTGTGGATGGAATTCCTTTTAATTCCTCAATGCCAGGGTTCCTCAACCTCAGCAGCTTTAAGAGACATGAACTTCAACTCCCAGAATTCCCTCAGCTACTAGCATGGGTGGGAGTTGAAGTCCACACTTCTTACAGTTGCTGAGATTCAAAAATAATGCTCTGGGCTGGTGAGAGAAAAAGATCGAGTTTCGGTACCTTGAATCTTGAGAGGCAAGAGTACATTTCATCAAGTCCTTGCATTACTTTAACAAACAAGTCAGTTAAGTAACATTTTAAAAGGTCACCTCTCATAGCAAATCAGGCAAGGGTAAGCTTGTTAAAAAGGTTTTTGAAAGCTAGGAGCATAGCTAATTTTTTAAAACTCCAAGAGTCCATTGAGTTGGGCATGGCTGAATACTGGGGTCTCTACTTGGCAGATTTGCAAGGAAAAGGGAGCGTAAACTTTAGCTTTTGACAGAACCCAGGTCCTTTTATTGCTCTAGGTACAGGCAGGACTGATTCATACAATTACACCCAGTGGGACTATGTTTGTTAACTGAAAAGGGCAATTTGAGCTAAGATAGCCTAGGCACTGGCTAGAAAATTGGGCAGCATTTGAACTATGATGAGGTAGAATGGTTTTGAACAATATATTACAGCCATAATCCAGTTTTCCCTTTTCAGACAGCTACTTTTTGCTTTCAATAAGGAGAGAAAGAGAGAGAGATTATTATCCAATTGTGGATCCTCCAGCCATCTTGTCTGATTATGTTCTTAGCTAGTTCAATCACAATGATGGTGAGAATACAGGCTTAGGAAAGGGGCTAATGTTGTCTTCTGCTGCCATCTACTGTTATATCATTGAATTTAAAAATCATGAAAATCAACCATGTTGGAGTTCAGCAAATAGATTTTCAATGCAGCATCCTTTTGCAGGAAGAAACGAAGCAGTAAAGCTTGGTTTCTTACGAAGAAAGCAAGAAAAACAGGTTTACATTTCTGGTCTGAATGCCTGACTTAAGTATCAAATCAAATAAAATTTCTCAATATATATGAACTATAGGTGTAAGGTAATTAAAAGCAGATTCAGATGCCATCCACAGTCCATATTGGTCCACTCCTAGGTGGTAAGATCATGACAACATAGACATTCAAACATGTATCTCCCTGGATTCAGCCAGGAGATGCAATTATCTTGCTTCATAAAGCAATCTCTGATCAATGGGCCATATGTGACTTCCCTCCTACAGTTTGTAAACACCCTCCCACCCCGCCCCCACCCCCCACCCCCGAACGTCAGTGGCAAAATGGTCAGATTTTCTAGTCGGGTTTAGTCTTTGAAACTTGACCAGCGTTTTTGAAAGGAACTGAAATCACTGCTACAGAGGATCCAAGTTTCTTCTGTTTTCTTTCTGTTGTCTTTTATCTTGGGGGGTGTGTGGAATGAATAGTTATGCTTTTTGACAAAGGAATATGGAATGCAGAACAGAGCTGGAACGGACCTTGGAAGTTTTCTAGTCCAACTCTCCAGTCAAGCAGGAGACCCTATGTCATTCCAGACAAATGACTATCCAGTGGGAGCTGTCCATTAGGTCCCTCCCGTTAAGTTCACCTTATCAATCACAAAATCTAGCTGCTTAGACCACACTTATACATTGATAGATGGATTTTTAAAAAAACATTCTATTGGGGGCAAAAGAGAATTTTCCTGGCCCCACATTGCTCAAGGCTAGCAAACAAAAACTCTTAATGAGACACCCTCTCTCATATACCACATCTATATTTTCATGTTTATAAGCTTAATGTTCATGATTGGCTAAACATGGCTTAATTTTCCATTTCAAACGTTTTTACGTACATATGTTTAAACCTTATCATGCAGTTTCCTTCTTTGTAAACCATGTTAGCACAGAATTTTTTTTTTAAATGGTAAGCAAAAGGCTTGAGATAATAAGGGGGGGGAAGGAATACAGTTTAGCATAGTATAATACCATTCAATATATCTATCCTTTCTAGCCTTGCAAAATATCCTTGCTTCAACCATGTCCAATTGCTGCTTCAAACATATCCTTTTCTCCTTTAAACCTCTCACCTTTTTCTTTCTGTGAATTCCATTATTCCCATCCAACTCTAACTTTCAAATTCTTTCCTTTCCTCTCAGCCTATTGATTTTTTTTTCCTGCCTTTTGGGCATTTGGTTCTCATCCCTTCTCACTATAAGAACAGATCACCGCAATGTATGTCTTTCGCACTGGTTGCTTACTTTTATATTTAACCAACATTCAGCCTTCTAAACATCACCAAATGCATTCCTTATACCTTTGTCCGCTAAGCAACCAAAGGGATATTGCAATATCCCCAACAGCAATTTTCTGTGCCAAATTTACCAAAATATTTTGTGCAAAACAATTTGTATTTTGCTGTAGTTACTGAATAATTGGGATCAATGTACTGATCAATTAATTCTAGGTATGTATACAGTTCTATATGCAAATATATGCATAAACCTAATACATACCGGTATGTATATATAGGGGGGAAGGATCCAGGAATAGCCTTTCTAATTATTTTCCTGTGTAGGGTAAATGAAGAATCTCCTGGGAAAACCTGGAGAGGAAGAGGAGAGGCAAAGTGAATAACAAACAAAATGTTATTTTTAGTGGCCAGGGGAAAGGAGGTCCTGATATGCTTTGATAAACAATACAAGGAAGCTGCTGAGGACAAGAGACAACAGATATCCCTTGTTGCTGACACACCTATGTGTGAAATCGAAGGTGCTCTGATATTCCCAGACTCCTGATTAGAGCTGAAGAGATATTCTGGGATAGATGCAAATGTGTGTGATTCAATTTGAATCATATCACACAAATTCAGGCACATTTTGGAAACTGGTGGCAACTGTGTTCTGGTACACTGAAAGTTGCTCCATAGGAAAGAAAGTCACAGCTGGAAAATCCAGGGTTTCCAGTGCCACTTTGAAGCAGGGAATTATGCAAGCAAGGGATTGAAAAAATATGCTTCTGCTTTAGTCAAATTGCTGCTGGGAAGGGATGCCTGGTTTTATTTAATACCATGGCCAGATGTTTTAAAAAAATGTTATATAACTTGGACTGTTTTCTTTCTACAGAGGGATTTGCAAATAGCTTTAGTTACACATGGAGTTTTAAATTTGCCCAAGGCCTATGCCCACGCCCCCCCTCCAACCCTCAGAAATGTTTGTTTTTCCTGTTGACTATGGAAGATTTGATATAGGCCAGCCAGTAATTAACTTCAGTGATCATAAAACTTTGGGACTATAAATTGACCAAACATTTGAGATGTCTCTCACTTGACCAGCTTCTCCCCAATCTGGTGCCCTTCTGAGATGTTGGAGTTCAGAGGTGATTTTTCCAGCCAGAGTATCATATTTGTAAATGCAGAGGTGAAGTCTGGAAAGCTATGCAGACTTCACTGTTGTGAAGACAGTTGTGCAAGTTCAACATACAGGTATGAGTAAAAGTCTAAACAAAAGATTCTTCAGGTTCAGGGTCATGCAAACAAAAACAAAAAAAAAACCACTGGCACCATGGTCGCTCATAAAAACTCAGAAACTGCTAAACTCTCCTGTGAGTCCCTCTACAATATTCCTACAATTTTGCTCAAAGAAAACAAAACGTCACCAGAATCTTGTGCTTTTGCACAAACGCTAGTGAGATTTCAACATCTCATCTGACATCTTTAAGGGTTTCAGAACATTTTATTATCTTTGATAGGCCCAGGACATCTCTTGGTAGTCTAGCTGGTACCACTTCCTGATTATTGAGCTAAGGAAGAGGCAGTCCAGTTGGGGCCAGTTCAAAGACAACATACTGTATAACATGGCCTACTGCAGTTGAAATAACCCTGGAGTGCTACAAGAGGTCTAAAAACCGAATATATTTCATCCTTCCTGTTCCTTCTCCTTCCTATCATCATGAAGAAGGGCCTAATTTGTTTGCCAATCTCCTAGCTTGAGCCATA
The DNA here is from genome assembly GCA_034064705.1 of Bothrops alternatus. NCBI lineage: Eukaryota > Metazoa > Chordata > Lepidosauria > Squamata > Viperidae > Bothrops > Bothrops alternatus. The sequence continues at coordinate 4,954,825 of JARGCV010000039.1, read as the reverse complement.
TAAGCATTCTTGACTTAACTAATAGAACTTTTGACTTAACTGATAGAGGAGAATTATTTGATTTAACTGCCTGCTCTTTGTTCCTTTCGAATTTAACAATCCTAGGACTGAGCCAGGAATGAATGAAGTTAGCATGTATGTTTGTCATTATGTAAATAGCAAAGGCGCCGGAGGAATGGGACTGCAGGAAGGGGCAGGAAGATTTGAAAATCCATCTCGCAAACTTATTTGTACAGTATTGAGATGGAAAACATTCCTTCTTGCACTAGGTTCTAAAGCACCAAATTATTTATTAAAATAAATATAGTCACTTTGCATCTAATGAGGTTGTTAATCCACACTATGCTTAATTGGAAACAAACCTTATCTTTTGTTATGTTTTGTTTTTGTTAAAAATTATTTTATTAAAACCATCAACATTATACATGAATTCATATTAAAAAGCATTCATCATATATCCTGCCATACAACTCGTACATTCGTCTCAGTAGTAGTGCAATCTTTTATGATCCCTAACAAAAGGTCCTGAGGTAGAAATTCAGCATCCTGAGGTAGAAATTCAGTACGCTTTTCCAATATTAAAGCAATCAACATTAAATCTGAGCTCATATTAATAAACTGTCCTCATAAGACCTGAAAATACAGCTCTTATATATGGTCTATCTACATTCATACAAACAGCATTGAACATGGAATCATAGTATGTATCAATCTTCATAGCACCTGGTATACATCACTATAAACGTCTGGTTTGGTAAGCATTTTTCCTTCCTCACATCAAACCTCAACTATACACCTGTTTTAACAGGTAGATATTTTTAAAGTTGTTCCTTGGTCATGTGAACTAGATGCTTTTTAGCATTAGCTGCACATTTTACATACCAGTCTGCTATTGTCAGACAGCAGAAAAGTCCTTGCTGTTTTGCTAAGAGATCATATGTGGATATTTTAATGTAGTTCAGAAACAGTCTTGAATGAAAGGCCAATTTTAAATCAATTTCCGTATTATAACAGGTCGGGGAATGGCTCATAGAGGTACATGAAATAGTTCAGCTGTTAGATCTGAGATCCAGTCTTCCATAATGCCTGGATATGAAGAAAAAAAAATCTAAAAATGATATGTTCGTCTCAGAAAAGAGTGGCATGTTGTAGTATATTGTAAATCTCAGCATGTTTGCTTAATAGCAAATCTCACTGTAACCAATGCAGTTCACTTCTTAATAAGTATGCCTAGAACTGCACTGCAAAACTATTTTTCTCCCGATATCTGATTATCCTGACAAAGAGATCTGACACAAAGAAAAAAGGGTCAACCTATTCTCCAAAACACCTGAAGGCAGAAAAAGAAGCAATGGATGGAAACTAATGAAGGAGAGAACCAACCTAGAAATAAAGATAAATTTCCTGACAGTGAGAACAATTAATCAGTGTAATGGTTTGCCTTCAAAAATTGTGGGTGCTCCATCACTGGAGGCTTTCAAAAAGAAATTAGACAACCATTTGTCTGAAATGGTATAGGGTCTCCTGCTTGAGCAGGGGGTTGGAATAGAAGACCTCCAAAGTCCCTCCCAACTCTATTATTCTGTTATTTCTGTTATAAATTAATGCAACCCAATCTGGTGCCCAGTAGAATTACTGAGATTATGACCTCCAAAATTCTACTAACCACTGAGGGGGGGTTGACTATTTTGGGAGATGTATTCTTAACATGTCTGAAGGATACCAGGGAGGTTTTGAAAACTACCATAAGGTTTCACTTGGAGGAAAGATGCATTATTTACGGGACCGTCTGCTGCCTCATGAATCCCAGCGGCCGGTTAGGGCCCACAGAGTGGGCCTTCTCCAGGTCCCGTCAGCCAGACAGTGTCGCCTGGCGGGGCCTAGGGGAAGAGCCTTCTCTGTTGCGGCCCCGGCCCTCTGGAACCAACTTCCCCCGGAGATCCGTGTCGCCCCCACCCTCTCCGCCTTTCGTAAATTGCTTAAAACATACTTTTGCCGGCAGGCCTGGGGCAGCTAACACCTTGCCCCTAGCCAGTGTATGTTTGTGTGTATGTTTGTGGAATGATTGGTTTCTTTTTTAACTAAGGGTTTTTATATTTATGTATTTTATTGTAATTTCTATCATGTTGTGAGCCGCCCTGAGTTCTCCGGAATAGGGCAGCATAGAAATTAAATAATAATAATAATAATAATAATAATAATAATAATAATAATAATAATTCTCAAAATATATGCAGGGAACTTACTGGGGGTTTGCCTATAGAAAGCTTTTTTGGGCTGCAAACTTTGAGGTTTCCTCAAATCCACAGAAGATTGGAAAGCTGTCACTTGGAAGGCTGGCTGCACTCTAAGACAAGGTGACCAGAAGAGATAAAATCATATTTTTGGTAGATGCTCCTCCTCCTTGGGAACACACTTCCTCTAAAAGCCTCAAAAATATCCTTAACACCTGGATGTCTTAATACATCCATATCTAAAGCATGCCTCATTTTTCTCTCCAGTTTGTATATTAGTCTTTAAGCACCCAGTGGGGTCTGTTAATAATTCTTTGACTTGTTGACCCAGTGCCATTATTTCTGAGCAACATCCAGTTTTAAGACTCTATATTTAGGGCAGGATGTGTCCAACCTAGATTTATAGCTGCCTTATTTGAACATGATACTTTTACCTTCCACGAGTTTACTTTGGCAACACCATGAATCAATAAGGAGGTAAAAATAAGCAAGTGTTGATTATTTGTATTTCCTTCTATCAACACACATGTACAATCTCTTCCTACAGTTACGGAAGATGGAAGCTCCCCTCAGAAAAGCAAACGGGATACTCCTGCTGGCACAGAAGTTGGGAAGAGCCTTGACGGCAACTGTGGAAGAAAAAAAAAAACCTCCCATGGCTGTTTTAATGATTTGTCAAGAGGTGTTTTACTTGGACACCTCCATTGTGGATTATCCCTTTTGAAGGATCTGCACAGCTGTAAGGTATAGGCCTTTGGAACACAAGTTATATCAAGGGTGACCATAAGGAAGTTTAAAAAAGCAAAGATGGGAGCTGCAGCTGTGTGATCAAAGCATTGCCCTTTTTAACACACATTGTAGTGGCTTTGATCAGATGGCCAAAGCTGCCACCTGACATTTTTAATACCCTTTGTGAACACCCCTGGATAGTATTGTACTCCATATAATCCCTATGTGAATTGACAGCACGAGCTTTCTCTTAAATTTTCCACCCCAAATAATTGGTGTGTTATTGGAAGATTGCTTCCAAGATGAATGTTTTCTATTCTTCCTTTATATGAAAGAATTTGTCTTAAAATTCATATAAAGAAAGTGGGCTCTTCTATTCTTGTGTGGCTTTTAATTTTTTTAAAAAATAGAATCAATGTTTCCCATATAGACATAAGAAAAGAGAGAGAGCTTGTCATGTGAGAAAAATTCATATTTAATTCCATCCATCTTTTTCTTTTATGCTGTATTTTAAAGAGAGAAAATATCTCACATAAATAAGACAAATATAAATGTATTTATGTCAGTATTTATTTGCTTGCTCACAATGTCTTCCCCCCCACCCCCCAAAAAATGTAAAGATGATGTAGGAAATCAGTAACCAAATGTTTTTTTTAAGGATCTCTAGTGTAGAGTTTTATCTGAACAATTATTTTAGACTGTGCCTCTTCTACCACATTTTAATTTTTTGTGAGACAGTACAGAAAACGTATGTAGGAATTACAGTAAGACTAATAATTAATCTGAAAATTTTCTTTTTGGCTTTATTTCAGCATCAAACTTGGCTAAATTGATTGTTTTCTATTTGGTATCCTCCAGATATGATATGATGTGATATGTTCTCAGAATGGCCAGCTATTTCTATATGCTTTAATCAATTTTGAAGGATGGGGGTTGGGGTGAAGGAGAAGGAAAAGCAATATTGGATAATAAGAAGACCTCTTAGATTTTCATTCATTTATTCATTCACCTATATTTCACTTTCCTTCTAGGAACTCAAGGAAGTTGAATAGTTCCCTACTTCTATTTTTTGTTCACAACAAATTTGTGAGGTATAATACACCAAGAGCGAATCAGTTAATTTTATAGCTTAATAGGAGGTTGAGCCTATATCTCCTTAATCTCCCAGTCCTAATCCAACTCTATAACCATAGCACAATCTAGTTCCTTTGCTTGCTTCCTTGAATGTCAAATCTGGCTATGTAAGTTTTACCATAGTATCTACAGCAACAACAGAACAGTTGTATATTTCTGCATTCATCCATATACAAGTTGTTAGGCAAGTTTCACCATCTGTTTTTCTGATTTGGAAACCTACTTCTATATTCCAATATTTGAATGTTTAGAAAGGAGACTTAGCATATTGTTTCAGGTCTTCATTGAAAAAAAATATATCATGCTGTTAAAAATTGCTGATTCGCCTCTAAATTTATGCAGAATGATTCTGGGAAGAGGCGGAAGACACAAAATGGAACTTGACGAGGGACTGGGAAATTATCTACCACTATCAAATCAGAAAGTCATATGTTAATGAAAAGGAGAATGGCTTACATCGGAATACATTCAGTTCATTCATTCAGATCATTCTTAAATTTGGAAGATTTAAAGTAAGGGTGTACAACCTTGGCAACTTTAAGACTTGTGGACTTCAACTCCCAAAATTATGGAAATTGAAGTCCACAGGTCTTAAAGTTGTCAAGGCTAAACATCCCTAATTTACAGCATCCATGGATTACCCCATCTCTAATTCTATCAGAACCTACCTATAAAGAACGTTGTATTTTTAAGTGCCTTTCTATTAAGAGAATATCTGTCATTAGCCTCGGACATCTATAAATAATGTGACAACATAAGTAATAAACAACTGAAATATCTGGGTAATCTTTTTTGATGATACAAGTCACCATGGAGTCACCTCCATGTTTTGCTGGTTTCATGTGCAGATCTCCCATCAGAAGCTTTTTAACCCTCCCGGACTTGAGGCTTTCTGGCTGATGCCCCTGAGAGTTAAAGTTTAGTTTTTCATTTGGACTTCACAGAGTGATTGCAGTTGGTCATGTTTTCAAAGTTTGAATGTCCTTGTACAATTTTACTGCAAAAGTCTATATGTATGTAAAGCAATTTCCATGACAAGGATCAATAATACCTGAAATGCTCCAAAGAGATGAGAATCAAATGTTCTTTATGCAAATATTTTTAAATATGTATGTGTTAATACATCCCAGTGATGTTTGTGTTTGGTTTTTAATTGTTGCTAATAATGGCGACCTCTTCACCATCTGACAGTTGCTGTAGATAAATCAGAGGGAAAAAAGGCAATCAAAATTGATGTTATATATACACTCATGGATTTATGGAGAAAACACAGGCCTGCATGTGTATTATTTTACCAAGCTGCTTAATGCTCTGTCTGTGTTCACAAATGATTAACCCAGATTTATCCAGCTGGGAAAGTGATTAAGAGGTATTCAAATGTCTTAATGTTACAGTAGGAATAATGCCACTGCCATTGTCATTAAGAATTGCAGTGGACAAAGGATATTTTGAGAGTTTCAAGTTGAATCAAAATCTTCATTCATCGTCTTAGTTTGCCTACATTAACTAGCAAGTTTCCCAAAACATCCATTAAGAGAATATAACAAAGATGTTATCCTTTCTACACACTGTATGATCTCTTTCTTTAATTTAGATTCTCTTCTAAAAGAGAAATCTAAGGTTTTCAGTCCTGGGAAAGCAGCTAATCTGTCTATTGAAAATAAGTACAATATATATTTTCAGTTAGATTAAATCTCACGAAGTAGATGAATAGCTTCTTAAGGAAAAGAAGCAGCCAGGTGATAGTTTGGCTGAATCTTTATACATCATTTGTAAGAAATTATTGGAGAACAAGTGAAGTGCCAAGAAAAAGGCACACACTCCAATCTTCAACAAGAGGAAATAAGAAAGAAGATCATGCTGATCCTAACATCTCAAAAGTACTAGTACTGATCAGCAGTCTAGTAAAATGTAGACTGGATGGCATGAAAACTAAGTGGTGACATAAATGACCCCAAAATCATATTCAACAATGTTCATTAATGCTTCCTCAGCACATTTGACAGAAGTATTGAGCAAGATACCACAAGGATCAGGCTTAGGCCCTCTAATTATTTGTTCATGCCCTGAATCAAGAGGTGGCTGAATGCATATCAAATTGCAGATCACAGAATTAATCTCATAGCATAGAGCTAATATCCTAGGAAAAGAAATAGCATTAATCTTGGTAGTTTACAGAAATAAACTGAAAGTAATAAAATGGATTTTATGCAAGTGCAAAGTACTTCACTTAGAAAACAAAGAATACAGGTAGTCTTCAAATTACAACAGTTTGTTCAGTGACCATTCAAAGTTATAATGACACTGAAAAATGGGACTTATTACCATTTTTCATGATTAAAACTTTTGCAGCCTTCCCATGGTCATGTGATCAAAATTCAGACACTGACTCATGTTTATGATGGTTGCAGTGTCCTGGGGTCATGTGATCACCTTTTTGTGACCTTCTGACAAGCACAGTCAATGGAAGAAGCCAGATTCACTTAACGATCATTTTATTAACTTAACAACTGCAGTGATTCACTTAACAACTGTGGCAAAAAGGTCATAAAATGAAGTTAAACTCATTTAACAAATGACTTAACAACATAGATTTTGGCTCAATTGTGGTTGTAAGTTGAGGACAACCTGTATGTAATAGTATTTATGTAAAAGATTTTGGAATCATATTGATTATAAACTGAATGTGAGCCAGCAGACAAAAATGCAATTGCAGCTTCCATCAATAGAAATATAATTTCCCAAAATATAAAGTGATAATTCCTCTTTATTTTAAGTCAGATTTAACCTTGGATGCTGTATCCAGTTCTGGGTACATTACTCTAGGAAGGATTCAGATTCAGAATAAGGGAGATTTAAAAAAAGAAAATAAATACTGAGGTTTATGAAGAGTGATTGACACAGTTGGATATGTTAGTCTTGAAAGACAGAGGGAGGATATGACAGAGATCTTTAAATAAGAGGAAAAGATGTCACATAGAAGAAGTTCCAGAGGGTGGACAAAGAATAATGGATTTAAGTTACAGGGAAGCATGCTCCTATTGAGTGCTAGAGAAACCATTCAATAATAAAAGCAGTTGGACAGTAGAATCAATTTTCCAGACAGATGATGAATTCACCTTCACTAGATGTAGTCAAATGGAAGACAGCCAGTCATTTGTTTGTTGTGCTTTAATTTGGATTTCTTTACTGAGCTGAAGGTTGGGCTTGATGGCCTACATGGTGCTGTTATAAATCTATGACTCTTCTTCTGAGTGAAATTTCATGGTAAATAGTGTTCACACACATATCATTATTTCTTTCTTCTTGGCTATTTCTTTGGAATGTTGCAAAGGTCCAAAGAATTTACGTTTATATTCTCTCTCTTGGCCCAGTCAACCTTGTCTGATAACAAAGGGGAAATTTAACCTTTTATTTTATCAGTAGGAATGCATGATAATAGTAATGAAAAAAATTATGCCAGACCTGAAGGAAATGTAACTGAATGGTTATTGGAGAAAAGACTAGAGTGATCCCACTAAGAGACTAATGGAGGATATTTATTGCTAAAATTTATGATATTAGCGACATCTGTAAATGGACAAAAATGTAATTGAGGACCAAAATCAGCATTATTTTGTGATTAAAGTGTTGAGTTGTTCAGTTTTTGAGGTTTTTTTAAAAAAAAAAAAAGAATTAACACCAGAACATATTGACTGAAGAAAGAAAAATTAACTCTTTTCTCCCATACAGGTTCAAAAACAAACAATAAACTGTCCTCGTTCTTCAATATGCTTTTTAGATCCCAACCATTTCTACTTGAGGAAAACTTGTTCTCTAAGCTAACAGCAAGTTGGAAAGATTAAAACACCCGTTTCATCTGCTATTATAACCGAACATGCTCAGGACACTTCCATGGCTGAAATGCAGACATATATGACAATTGTATCATTCAAACAATGTCACTGTTAATTTATACATAAATCTACTCTGCTTTTTCTTTTGCGCAACTGCTCTTACAAAAAGCTCATTGATTTTCCATCATATGGTTTGTGATGGCTCAAACACATTGTTAAGTTGTCATTTATTTTGAGAAAGATGACAGAACCAAGAGTCTTACAGCATAGGGGTCCTCAAAAAATAGAACATTAGCTTCCCATCTTTATAGTATGTTGAGGTTCGTTGACTGATTAGAAGATACTGTAAGAAAGAAGAGCAACTCCAGCTAAATGCAAATATCTTCTGAACCTCCATATCGCTCTTTGTATCATAGATGCCTAGATTTTGTAATGCTCAATCAATCTGACCAATTTTAATAATCATTTTTTTTAAATCTCTTTTAGGAGCTTTAGGTGTGAGATTCTGTATGTAACAAACATCCTCTGCATTTACATAAATACTATTACATACAGGTTGTCCTCAACTTACAACCACAATTGAGCCAAAATCTATGTTGTTAAGTCATTTGTTAAGTGAGTTTAACTTCATTTTATGACCTTTTTGCCACAGTTGTTAAGTGAATCACTGCAGTTGTTAAGTTAATAACGTGATCGTTAAGTGAATCTGGCTTCTTCCATTGACTGTGCTTGTCAGAAGGTCACAAAAAGGTGATCACATGACCCCAGGACACTGCAACCATCATAAACATGAGTCAGTGTCTGAATTTTGATCACATGACCATGGGAAGGCTGCAAAGGTTTTAATCATGAAAAATGGTAATAAGTCCCATTTTTCAGTGTCATTATAACTTTGAATGGTCACTGAACAAACTGTTGTAATTTGAAGACTACCTGTATTCTTTGTTTTCTAAGTGAAATACTTTGCACTTGCATAAAATCCATTTTATTACTTTCAGTTTATTTCTGTAAACTACCAAGATTAATGCTATTTCTTTTCCTAGGATATTAGCTCTATGCTATGAGATTAATTCTGTGATCTGCAATTTGATATGCATTCAGCCACCTCTTGATTCAGGGCATGAACAAAACTTTAATAATTAGAGGGCCTAAGCCTGATCGTTGTGGTACCTTGCTCAATACTTCTGTCAAATGTGCTGAGGAAGCATTAATGAACATTGTTGAATATGACCTAGGTCCTAGGACATGCAAACTGTTTGAAGATTCTTCCAAGATCAATTGTTCAATGACAGCTCTGCCATCAGCAATGGCATGCAATTGTTGTAGAATTTGAGAATTTGTCATGTCACCTGGATGGCCAAGAAGCCCTAATGAATCCTGGACTGCAAATGTCAACTTTTGCAACAATTTCCATTGGTAATGATTATGAAAACTGATGCAACAGAGTTTTATTCTAAAGTTTGAGAAAAGATTGTTGTAGAAACAGTGCAGAAAGAAACAAAAGGGATCCATCTAATAGTGTCCAGGATTAGCATGTGATGTCCTGGATTCTATGAAATGAAAGAACTGGTGGTTTCAGAGGAAAGCACTAGGCTTTCATCTTTAAAATGGAAAATGAACTAGATATTTAAATATAATAGCCAAAGATCAAAAGACTGCATTGGGAAGTGAAACTGTAAAACACTAACATTTACATCAATTCCAGTCAAAATGGTTAAAAGCAAGGAACTGTGGGTATTTAGCCAAAACTACCCCCTGATGTAGCACCTAGGCAACCTTGGCTTTTTTATGACTCGTGGACTTCAACTCCCAGAACTGGAATTTTGGGAGTTGAAGTCCACGAGTCATAAAAGGGCCAAGGTTGCCTACCCTGACCTAGGAATAGAAGTGACTTCAGGAGCTACCTTTCTCTAATGTTTCTCAGATTAAGTTCTAAAAATCAGTATAATATAGTTAAATTCTCCAGCACTGCAGATGAAGCACTGATGCTGGGGTCTTATAATCTTCTCTGTCCAACAGAATTAGGAAACAATCAGGATAGAGCAGGGCATCAGGATTGTCTCATCTTTTGCTGTTCTGACAAAATGTTGAAAAGCAATCCAGATTTTTGGGCTTCAGTCTGGCAATCCTTAGTTTAAATCAACTGCAGACCTTATCCAGGTTTTTATAGTAGTGAAGCCAGAAGTTGGTTTTGCATCAGCCCCAAGAAACATCTTTCACATATTTACAAAAGCTTTTGTGTGTATAAACTGCAAATCCTATTTCTGACATTTGAAGCAATAATTTCACTCTGGGCAAATCCCTGAAATATTTAGGGAGGGGATGGTACTCAAGAACTTGCCAACACATCTGTGATGAGGTGAGATAGGGAGAAGGACATTTTGCAGAAATATTTCATAACCCTTCAGAGAAAGAGAGGGGGGAAAAAGTGAAAGAAGTCACATTTATCAGAAAAGCTCTATTACGGCTTGTCTCAGCAATCTGCAGAGAATCAACGCATAAGAAATCTTACTGTTTCCAGCTGAGGTTGCCAGCTGTCATTCTATTTGCTGACTCAGTTAAAAGAAAACACTTTCTCTTTTGAAACTATGCATGTTTTTCCTCACTCCTTTATTTAATCTTTTCTTTAACTGAAGAAAATCCAAATTAAGCATCAAAAAAAATATTTGGCAATAAATTCAAATTTTATACTGTATATTGTCCAGCATCAACCTTTTTTATATTGGGCTATTTCTCAAAAGATGAAATATCACTATATTTATTTTGTATGGCAAGCTGTTGGAGAGCTCCAGGAATAGTCTTGATCATTAGAGATGAGTTTATATATAAGTTTCATGACATCCTACCCCCAGATAGCACAACAAAAATGTATCACACATCAAAAACCACAATTATGAATCAATCTTTTCTAATAGACTCCAGCTCTCAACATCTGTGCCACTTTGTTTCCTTGTAAGTAATTATTATAGTCAATTAATATGAATATATTTGGTTGCTTTTTCAGGCAGCTGAAGTAAGTAATTATTATAATCAACTACTGTAAATACATTTGATTGCTTCCCCTCCTCCCCACTGGCTGTAAAGAGCCTCAGATATCTTGTAACCTTAAAGTTGGGTGCATTTCTCTCCAGGCTGCAGCAGTTGGATTTATTTATTTGATTTGACTTCTATGCCACCCTATTCCGGAGAACTCAGGGCGGCTCACAACATAAATAGAAATCACAAGTTAAAATACATATATAAAAACCCCTAAGTTAAGAGAAAACCAATCATTCAACAAACATACACACAAACATACACTGGCTAGGGGCAAGATGTTAACTGCCCCAGGCCTGCCGGCAGAGGTGTGTTTTAAGCAGTTTATGAAAGGCGGAGAGGGTGGGGGCGACACGGATCTCTGGGGGAAGTTGGTTCCAGAGGGCCGGGGCCGCAACAGAGAAGGCTCTTCCCCTAGGCCCCGCCAGGCGACACTGTCTGGCTGACAGGACCTGGAGAAGGCCGACTCTGTGGGCCCTAACCGGCCGCTGGGATTCATGGGGCAGCAGACGGTCCCGTAAGTAACCTGGTCTGATGCCATGTAGGATAAACCTGGAGCAAAAACAGTGGGGTGTAATTTTATGGTGTGGTGTCTCTGAAAATATGATGAGAGCTACCTTACGTATTACGTAACTTAGAGGAATATCTAGTTCAGGGATGTCAAACTGCCAGCCCGCGGGCTGGTTTCATCATACTGGAACCGTGCCCACCCCATTGCTGGCAACGGCGAAAAAGCTCTGATACATTGCGTGACGTCACATGATGTCGCGAGTTTGACATGTCTGATCTAATTCATTGTTATCCTAGAGTTTGGTCAGAATCAGACCTGTTGGTTTTCACATATTATTCTATCCTATTAAATGTTTATTTAATCTGTATTTCTTGACTTTCCCTAATGTATACTTTTTCTATGCAATTTCTGACCTATCTTTGTTTTTAATTCAATCATTCTTAGTATACCTTTAGTATATAGTTTCCCCAAATATACCTCTTTTTCTGATGCATCAGAGCAGGGATCTTCAAACTTGGCCCTTTTCTGACTTGTGGACTTCAACTCCCAGAATTCCTGAGCCAGGCACGCTGGCTGAGGAATTCTGGGAGTTGAAGTCCACAAATCATAAAAGGGCCAAGTTTGAAGACCCCTGATATATATAGAGAGAAAGAGAGTGAGAGAGATGAAGAAAATGTGTGTGCATGTGTCCCCTATATATACACACGTGCATGTTTTTTTTGTTGGAAAGTATCAGATTCTCTTCACTGCTGCCTGTTCATGCCATAATAGCATTCAGGGTGGCATTCTGTATTACAAAAGTTTCCTATAATAGAAATCTGGAGTTGATTTTTTAAAACATCCTTAGTAAAATTCATATTATTTCTAAAACCTTGTACACTTTATGCCATGATGAACATTATGCCAAGTTTCGTTTGTTGGAGATGTGACTTTAGAGGCTCCAGCTCCAGCATCTCATGATCTCCTGCCAACATAAATGTACACAAACTGTTCCCAACTCCAACAAAGAGAAGAGCCAATTGTCTTTGAGGCAAGTCCATAGATTGTTATGTGGCTCCCATCAAAAAATAAACTCTTTTGCAGGGGAAGTTTGGAGAAAAACCCTGATTTGATCCCTGTTTCCCTGAGAATGAACAAATGGGTTTTTAAAAAGGCTATTTAATGATGCAGATGCAGAATTCTTGAGTAAAGAAATATTCCTTGTCTCAGTTTTGGCTGGAATGAAAAGCAATTCCAAGATAAGATAGACTTGTCCTCTTGTCCTTGGTGAAAATCACTGAGATGAGACCATTGAGAAGCAGGTGTGCTTAATTATGATTCAGAGCCTGAATAAGACGCAGAAGTCAACATAGTTTGAAACTTCAATGGAGACCTAACTGGGAGAGTATTGCATGTTTGCTGGCTTTGAAGGGGGTCCACCCACTCTGTTATCTTTAGGGTGCCTGACTGGCAGAAAGGATATATGTTCTTTGATAGCTGTTTTGGATTTTGTTATACTCATAAATATACCTGAATATTTTTTTATTACTATATCATAGTATATTATTATGGTATTTCTTAGATTGCCTTGGATTAAAGCCTTAATTATTCACACTCTTTGGTCATTGCTTCTGATCCAAAATTACCTGTAACCCAATATAGTATGCTTGAGCAAAGCAATATATCAAATTACCAAAATACATAAATGAGGCAACATGACATAACTGCAGTTCAATAAAAAAAATTTACATTCTCCAAGGGATGCTGGCTCTGATGTGTCTACCAGCAACAACATTTTTAACCTTTTATTACAGACACTTAATAAAGATATCTTCACTTTTAAGCAAAATTGCATCAGAACTCACAACACGTTTTTCTATTCAGTTGGTATATCTTCCACAGCATTGGTGGCTCAGCTTTCTTGTGGATCCAGAAACAGATTTTGTCTGGATAACAAAAGGGTGGAATGTTTACCTATAAAAAGTATGATATGATGTGTCAATTGCCTTCTATAGACTTGAATGACTTACTATTTTATTAAATTCAGTGGTATATAAAAATATTTTCTCATAATCATCTAACCAGAATTCGCACTGTAATTACACTACAGTATAATTACTGTATTAAATATAAAATTATACTTAAAATAATACTTATACTATATTATAAAATTATACTTTAAAATTATCCAGGATTTTAATGTATTTACAGTGGGATTTTCACTATTACTCAGGAGATTGTTCAGCTAAACCAGAAGCCAAAGGAAGACTCAATAAAATCAAAGGACTTTTCCCAAATCACCATGATGAAATTCCGTCCTATCTCTTAGATGAAAGCAAATTATTTTGAGAAAGCACTGCCCCACAGCATTATTGTTGGTATGTTTCCAAAAGAAGGACTGCAAAGTTGCTGTTCACACATGATGGCAGGATTACAGATATTGGAGGCTGCTGAGTTGTCCTTCAGCAAGCCACTGGGGAATCTTTTAGATTATCAATCTCCCACAGACTCCTCCTCTACACAAATCAGAATGTTCATAATGTATTGTATTTGCTCATGGAAAATAGATGTGGCGGAATGTAGTCTGGATTCCCAGAGAGAGAGAGCACATTCCAGAGGAGTAAGAGACAGCAAAGTTTAGATCAGCGGTTCTCAACCTTTTCCGGGGCTCGACCCCGGCCCGCATCGCGCATGTGTGGCGCGATGGGTGCATCACGCATGCGTGGCGTGACGGCCCGCATCGCAAAGGGGAAAAATGGCAGACCAAAAAAAATAGTGGACTGCGGTGTTTGGCGAGCCCCGTGAAATGGTCGTTCGACCCCAAATGGGGTCGCGACCCACAGGTTGAGAACTGCTGGTTTAGATAGTTGGGTTGGTAGAACAAATGTCAAGTCAGCTCCAGTTCTCAGATTACATCTTTAATGGTGCAAGTAGTTTGCTTCGTTTGCAAGAGTCTGTCTATAGGTGAAGAACAATAAAGGAAACTGCTTAGAAATAACTCTGCATGTTTTCCTTGGTTTTTGGAGCCTGACAATGGTGTACTCCTATCATATTTTGGTCTGGCTTCAGCCTGGCTGAGATGGAGGATTAATTCTATGGAGTCATACTCAACCAACCATCAACAGCCCATCTTATTTCTGGGATAAGAAGAATGTGTGGATGATGCCAAAGAGATGCCATTTATAGGAAATCCAAAGCTTTCTAAGGAGTCAAATAAAATGGCTACTTCAGTGTTCACAGTGACTCTTTCTATCATCTTTTTCATTTTTAGTGTCCTCCGGGGCTATTGGACATCATAATCGCCAGCCATCTGGCCAAAGGATATTACTGAAATTTTCCCAGTAGTCTAGAGCAGGGGTCTTCAAACTTGGCCCTTTTATGACTTGTGGACTTCAACTCCCAGAATTCCTCAGCCAGGCACGGCTGAGGAATTCTGGGAGTTGAAGTCCACAAGTCATAAAAGGGCCATGTTTGAAGACCCCTAGTCTAGAGCTTTCCATATGAAAGAAATTAGATCTAGAGTTAAAAGACAAAACAATATTTTAGCTTAGAAATCTAATATATTAAGGAAAGTAATGTAGGTTATATAGGTAGTCCTTTGGATTCAAAGAAAACCTATTGTGGTGTTCATCTGATGGCATAGAGGTGGCTATGCAGTCCCAGTCTGGAACTGCAGAGTGTAGTGGAACCACCAGCTGAAGGGGAGGCAGCCTTTCCAGGATGAGTAAAGGCACATTCCAGCTTGGATCTTTTCCCAATCTCCAGTAACTGGTGAGGTACAATGTAATTGTCCATTCTGATGATGCATCCCGACCACTGCATCTGGGCTGTGATAATCAGGGACTCCATGCTGGTGGGCTTTGCATAATCCAAGACTGTGTAAGCTATAATTCAATAAATGATATACCTGAAGGAGGTATGTCATCAATAAAACCCAAAGTAGAAATTATAGTTACATCTCATGAGTGAACTAAAACTGTATCTCCATTGTGGCATTCTGCATTAGCCCGGTACTTTGGAGAAAACAGACATTCTAGGTCAAGTGTCTAACATTACTTTCCTTGCCAATGTCACCCTCCCTTAATTGGACCAACAGAAGCAGCAACTATTCATAAATGATGTTTTTTTGTTGCAACACAAAACATAATTGCTGTCTCCTCTAGTTCTCCTTCTGTTCTTAATAAACTCATTTTCCTCTGTTGTATTAATTTTTTTAACCCTCCATAAATAAGAAATAAACCCTGAGGTAATTTTCCTAAACATTTTCATCTGAGAAAAAAAAATTAAAAGGTCATGTATGCACTTCAGTCATTTGGAAATGTACTTTGAAACTTAAGCCTGGAAAAGTTAAAGAAGTGAGTCTGATAAATGCTTCCATATGATTTATTGAATACGGAGAGGAGAGAGAGAGAGAGAGAGAGAGAGAGAGAGAGAGAGAGAGAGAGAGAGAGAGAGAGAGAGAGGGAGGGAGGGAGGGAGGGAGGGAGGGAGGGAGGGAGGGAGATCTTTTAAAATGAACCTCTGCAGTTGGAAGACTTCTTTGCATGCTCAAAGAAACTTTCTGAAACTTCATAGAAATTCTTACAGCAGAGACATATTTAAAGAGGAAGGTGTCCCACAACAAATAAATACCAAAAGCATACAATGGGCAGAGGAAAGAGTTTGTTGGTAGTTCTCAACTTACAACCATTCTTTTAGTTACCATTCAAAGTTACAGTGGCACTGAAAAAAGTGACTTATGATTGTTTTTCACACTTATGATCACTGCAGCATCTCCATGCCACAGGATCAAAAGTCAAGCGCTGGGCAACTAGCATGTATTTATGATGGTTTCACTTTCCTAGAGTCATGTGATCACCATTTGTAACCTTCCCAGCAACCTTCTGACAAGCAAAGTCAAGGGGGGGGAGGAGCCAGATTTATTTAATGCCTGCATGATTCACCTAACACAAGGGTAGGCAACCTTGGCTCTTTTATGACTCGTGGACTTCAACTCCCAGAATTCCTGAGCCAGCCATGCTGGCTCAGGAATTCTGGAAGTTGAAGTCCACGAGTCATAAAAAAGCCAAGGTTGCCTACCCCTGACCTAATAAGTGTAGTTATTCTCTTAACAATGCAGGGGGGAAGGTTGTAAAAGGAGCAAAACTCACTTATCAACGCCCTCACTTAGCAACGGAAATTTTGGGCTCAATTGTCAGTCGTCAATCAATGACTACTTGTACATGGGAGAAGATTATAAAGAAGAAGCTAACAAGAATTTTCCTCTTCCTGCTTCAAGTGTCCATAATAATGACAGCTCAGAAAGCACATTAATGAACTTCCCAGAAATCCATTAGACATTTCTGGAACAATTCTGTCTCAATCTGGGGGTGTCATAAATTTATTACAATGCTTTTGAACAGCATAAGCCAATATTTCTCAACCTCAGCAACTTTAAGATGTCTGGATATTAACTTCCAGAATTCTCTAGCCAGCTTGCTAAGAATTCTGGGAATTGAAGTTTGTACATCTTAAAGTTGCAGAGGTTTAGAAACACTGATGTAAACTGCACGGGCTTCTATTCCTACTCTAATCTACAGAGGTCTGGATATTGTGTCACCTAAACCTACCTATAATTCATGGATGGATACTACATAGAGGTAGCTTGCTTCTTTCTTGTAAATATCATTTCACAAAGTGCAAAGATCTTAGGAACATTCTTGGTTATTTGTTTGCTCAATTTTATAAAAGAATACTTTTAATGGGTATTTGGAATACAGAGGGGAAAGCCTAAATCTAGACTTCATATTCTTTAAAGGAAGGTCTTAATTCAGTATAGTTATTACACTGCATTTCAAAAGATAGTAGATAAGCCTTGCACAGTTGGGGCCTTCCTGCTCATTGCACTGCATGTGACTTTGATTCTGTCTTTCTAAATTTTGCCCAGATGGCACCACTGCACAGAACATCAGTTGGCATACCAGTCCATCTGGAAGAATCAGCACATGATAGTAAAACAGATGCCCTCACTTGTCAGCTCCACTGTCTCTGGAATTGCTCTACCCTTTGAAATTGTGTACTGTGCACAAGCACGCACAAGCATGCAAAATGGGCATGTTTTGATTCAGAAACAGCCTCCATTTTTCTCCAATAAGAAAAGGGCTCTCACTATATGTTTTATTTCCCGGTTAGACTGTAGCAACTCCAGTACCAAATTAAAGAAAGCTGAAATCTTGAAGAGTTAACGATTGAAAAAAAAATCAGCTAAGTAAAACCATAATACATTTAGCAATTAAAATAAATGTATAATTGATTAAAGAGAAAGAATTAAAAACTGAAATTGTAAAACTGAATGGCTTGCCAATAGTGGTGCATAAGTTATCATTTGCTCAATTAAAAAAAGACTTAGCTGATTTCTCCTCCTAACTATCCAGTCCTAAATTAACTTGAATTTGGTTGTACCTCTAATGGCATTACTGTACCAGAAATGTTATTTTAATGGATTAGAATTCATATATTGCCATGCAGATTCTCCACATATATTTTAATGTAGTGAAATATCTCACACCCAGCCAATCTGTATTTCCCCTAGTGATTTTCACCCGATCAACTTGCATCCATTTTATATTATTGTACTGTGCCACAAGCATGGGCTAATGTTGCACTAGTGTTATTTCCATTGACAATAATGCATCTGTTGACCCAGCAAGCAGAAACCAAGTGTTTCAGCTTAGAGTGTTTCAGAAGTCTAAGAAATCTTCTGGAGACATGGATGGAGAGCAGGTTCCATGTCAGCTTCTTAACCTCAAATTAAGGATTTAGTAATGTCAGAATCTATGTAAGAGAAGGGAATACAGAATTGACTTGTTTGATCAGGAAGAAGACAATTAGTATTTTTACAAAATACCGGAAACCCTTTATGGACTTTTTGCTGAAAATAGATACTGTATAACTGAATTAAAGATTTTGAGATTTACTGATTGAAAAGGATTGGATATGAGAAGCAGTACCTATGTAATGTAATTTCAAAAGGGAAAGAAGTGATAATAAATCTCTTTGTAACCGCTGCAAAGATAATCAGAAGTCACTTCCTTAATTTTCTTTCTTTCTTTCTTTCTTTCTTTCTTTCTTTCTTTCTTTCTTTCTTTCTTTCTTTCCTTTATTTTCTTCACTTTTTTATTTTCTGCATTTTCTTGCCAGTTTTCTTCTCTTTGTTTTTCTTTTTTCTCTTGGTCTTCTTTTCTATTATCTTTTACTATTGTTAAAATCATTAATAAAATATATAAAAACTTATATTTATTTTATGCATGCCAGACTACAAATCCATCATAGTGGGTAATGCTGTAGCCTCTGTTATCTTTAGAAACAATGCTTTGTTGTGTTTGCAATTAAAAATGTTTGTATACGAATTTCAATTAGAAGGAAAATTATTTGCAGCCATATTTACATTGTTTAAAGGGGGGAAGGGGAAAATTCTATATTGACTTAATCAAAGTGCCTTGAGGAGATTTGGACATTGTTGTTATTACAGTGGCCTGTTTGTACAAACTATATTGCATGGCATGTACACAAAGGAACTGCAAAGACTGTGCTGTCAGAATGAGCGTGAAACCATGGCATCCTTGCCACAAAACAGTTAATGTAAAGAAAAACACTGTGGGTCATGCTCCTCTCAAAGGAATATTTATTTAGTTTTAAAGAACTCCATGCAAAGAAAATGGAAGTTGGAAGCAGAAGAGAAACATCTGCCATCTACAAAGTTTCACATTCCTAACCCCTTCCTCTTTCCTTTTTGCTGCAAAACAACCACTTTTAAAGCAAGGTAATATATACACATCTGGATAACTGGCAACTTTCATGTTAAAAAACAGTCAGTTGGTAAAAGATAAAATGAAAATTTAACTAACCGAATAGAGAACTAGAAAAATGGCAAGGGGGAAAATCAAATTATTTTATAAAATGTTTATCTGAACCAACTCCCACAACAGAGGGGTAAGTGCAAAGATTAACATCAAAATTAATTTCAGACCGTTCTAGTGGTATTTGGATCCAAACCAGCTGAACATAGGCAGAAAGCTATGCATACTATTGAATTTAAAGGGCAGACACTAGCTGAGACATAGCTTGTCCTTGAGGAAAGGTGCATAAAGTCAGAGAACATGATCATATTATACCCAACTGAACACATGGTGTACCACCAAGAGCCTCACAACCCATTCACTGCCTTGAATTCCCAAAGGAAAAGCAATACATACCTCTAATAAGCAGTAAATAGATAAATAGAAAAGTAAGCTATGGACCAAAGAAAGACAGCGAAGTAGGACTCATCTATTGTTTCTACAGAGAAACCCACAAATAGTCCTGGACTTACAACCACAATTGAACCCAAATTTATGTTGCTAAGTGAGACAGTTGTTAAGTGAGTTTTACCCCATTTTGTGACTTTTATTGCCACAGTTGTTAAGTGAGTCACTGCAGTTAAGTTAGTAACATGGTGGTTAAGTGAATCTGGCTTCCCCATTGACTTTGCTTGTCAGAAGATTGCCCCAGCACAGTGCAACCATCATAAGTATGAACCAGTTACCAAGCACTGAATTTTTATCATGTGACCATGGGTATGTTGCAATGGTGCCATTGTAGCTTTTGAATGGTGACTAAACAAATTGCTATAAATCAAGAACTATCTGTAGCTTATTTCGGTTCTTCCCAATTGTCAGCTAAATGATAGCCATTCCATCAAGCTTCTCAAACTGCATCTACAGTAGAAAGTAAGAAAGATGACTTTGATGAAAATAATCAAAAACAAATATCCAGGCAAAGGGGGCTGAAACATTTTTGTTCAGTCCAGAGAAACACAATAATATTTGGAAGCAACTCAAGCAGATGCCTCCCTAATTCACAGGAGCATAAAAAGAGAAAGGAGGTACAGCATAATCCAATGTACTAATCTCAATAAAAATAGATTTAGCCTTTCTGTGGAGTTGATTTCCTTGTCTGGTCCAACTAGAAGACATTAAACCAAGCTACCGGTAGTTGTGATGAGAGTTATAAGTTTAAGAGTAGGTGCTTGTACTTAACTGTGGTTTTTTTTATATTTCTTCCTTCCCTTCCATCTAGATTTCCTTAAATGTCCTGTCTTTTAGGCTTTAAGTTTGAGAACAGGGAGTGCCTTATTAGTGATATTGGTGATATGTGTAAATATCCGAGTAATAAAAGTGCAAACAAACAAGCAACAATATGATTTGATATTATATTTTGATATGTATCCAAGATGGGGCTAGAGTTAGGATACTTCTTCCCACCCAGAATCTACTTTTCATTTGCAAACAAGAGTAACCAAGCTGATTGTATGTGGTGACAATTTCTCACCACTAAAAAAGATAAAATTAAAAGAATAGTTTTATTAAACAAATTATCATCTGGATCATGAGGAGTTGACATAAGAGGGAAAAAAGGCACAAAGTTAACAAATTTATTTTCTTTCTGGGGTGGGCTCAGAAAAAAACATTAAACTATACGTGAGTAGAATGCACACAGGATTTCTTTTCATATATTTCTTTAATCCCATGTTTTATCCCATGTTTGGAGACATTAAATTCACAGTAAATGCCATATAGAATCCATTCTTGCAAGCCCTGGTGGCACAAACATTAGAATGCAGTATTGCAGGTTAACTCTGTCCACCGTCAAGTTCAATCTCAAAGAGCTCAAGGTTGACTTAGCCTTCCATCCTTCTGAGGTCAGTAAAATGAGGACTCAAATTATTGGGGACAATATGCTAACATTGTAAACTGCTCAGAGAGTGATATAAAAGCACTATGGAGCAATATATTTCCAAGTGCTATTGCTATTCCTCATATAATATTAAAACATATTCCCTGATCTTTCTGATATTCAAAACATATTCCCTGATCCCTTGAAACATTCATGTTAATAATTAGAATAACATGACATATGGGAAGCATAAGTCAGCCATAAAAAAAAGTGATGACCTTGTCCATTGTTTATTATCTAGTAAATAGATTTGTACCTCATAGGAAAAGGAAAATTCCCTTTGATTTCATGTTTAATAGAATAAAGAAGAGTCAAGTTTCTTTTTTTAAAAAAAAGTTACATGAAAGGATGCTTAATATTGAATAACCAGGAGGGGATCACTTTATCTAATCCAGTGTTTCTCAACCTTGACAATTTTAAGGCATGTGGACTTCAACTCCCAGAATTCCACAGCCAGCAATGCTGGCTATGGAATTCTGGGAGTTGAAGTCCATATGCCTTAAAATTGTCAAGGTTGAGAAACACTGATCTAATCCTTTCAGCCTTGCCAGATAGACCAGACAGAAAACCTGACCAAATAAGCTAATTCTATTGTACTATATGGTAAAGTTACATTAATAAAACCATGCAAGTCCGAAAGTACAATTCTCCCACCATCGCCTTTTACAGTCTGAGAAACTAGGAGGTCCTTTCTGAGCCTCTGTCTCTGGTCCAGTCTCCAGCTGCAGGCTAAGCTATCACTTATCAGACCCTTCCCTAGGCAGTATCTCTTCCCTTTGTCTCCCAAGGCCTTCCCCACACACCATTACAAATCCCATAATCTGTTTAATTGTACTTTTTTCCATATTTCTTCCAATATTACTTATAACAGAGAATGTCAGAAATTAATGCAGAACTCTAAACTGCCAACCCTGTGAAATTATGGTATCACCTTTTTGCTAAGTATTTCCTGGCGTTAAATTTCTGTTTTACTGTTACAGCATTCTAGATTTACTGTTTATAATCCACAGAGGAATAATGAGAGGGCAGGAAGAGGCGAGCCAATGAATCTCTTTTTTCAGGGGTCCTGCCAAGGCGTACACTATAAGTCAGAGGTTTGAGAGCCGACATGCTCTTCATGAATTTCTTCTGTTATTCTTTTGTGTACTTACACCCTTTGGAAAGCTGTTTTAGTTTTTGTATCTTCTTCTTATAGGCAGGGGCAAAAGCACAAACCATCATGAAAGAATGAAGAAAAATACATAAAGTTATGAGTTCATAGGGGAGAGAAATGGAGTGAGCATGAAAAGAAGGAGCAGATACTTGGTGGCTTGTTTGTTAAGACATACAAGGGAGCAATGTGTTTCCAATATGACTTTCCATTTTCAAGCTTCTTTCCTACCATGTGTTTCCTGTTTTATGTATAAGAAAAACAAAAACATGGAGTTCCTTTTCCTCTTTTATTTTAAACATATTTGGTATGTTTCTGATTTCATGCTGTGAAGGAGGTCTGGGTCTATTTGGAGAGAGAGAGAGAGAGAGAGAGAGAGAGAGAGAGAGAGAGAGAGAGAGAGAGAGAGAGAGAGAGAGAGAGAGAGAGAGAGTGAGATGCAGATCTAGGCACATACATGCTGGTAGTCATCAGATATGGGCATTCCACCAATTGGAAGAGAAATAGGTCTATAGTGGTTATGCAACTGAAAAACTGAAAGAAAAGCTGAAATTGATTACAGGAATCAGAGAGCGAACCCTGTTCAATTTGGGTTTG
Source organism: Bothrops alternatus (assembly GCA_034064705.1). NCBI lineage: Eukaryota > Metazoa > Chordata > Lepidosauria > Squamata > Viperidae > Bothrops > Bothrops alternatus. The sequence continues at coordinate 4,931,866 of JARGCV010000039.1, read as the reverse complement.
ATTTTGTTTTAAAGAAAACATACCAGGAGAGAACTAGAGCAGAGAATAAAGATAAAGATTTCCCCTGTCCATTTCCGTTTCTTAGCCAAGGGACCCAGCCATGTCTGAAGACACTTCCATGGTCATCTGGCTATACGTTACCTTCTCAGCGAAGCGGTATCTATTTATCTACTTGCGTTCGCAGGCTTTCAAACTGCCAGGTGGGCTAGAGCAGAGAACAGAAGGAAAGAAAAGAATTGGTAAGGCTGAGGAGCAGTGAAAGCTTGTCCATCCTGGGGCAATGAACGGCTAGAACAAAACTGAAGTAGAGACTAGGTCAGTGGTGGCGAACCTATGGCATGGGTTCGGAGACTTCAGGTAATGCAGAATGCAGCCGCGCGAGCAGTGTTGGGCTTGCCTAGAAATGCCCACATTTCGGCATCACTCCGCGAGCTGCATTGGCTGCCAATTGGTCTCCGAACCCAATTCAAAGTGTTGGTTATGACCTATAAAGCCCTACATGGCATTGGACCAGGTTATTTACGGGACCGTCTGCTGCCCCATGAATCCCAGCGGCCGGTTAGGGCCCACAGAGTGGGCCTTCTCCAGGTCCCGTCAGCCAGACAGTGTCGCCTGGCGGGGCCTAGGGGAAGGGCCTTCTCTGTTGCGGCCCCGGCCCTCTGGAACCAACTTCCCCCAGAGATCCGTGTCGCCCCCACCCTCTTCGCCTTTCGTAGATTGCTTAAAACATACTTTTGCCGGCAGGCCTGGGGCAGCTAACACCTTGCCCCTAGCCAGTGTATGTTTCTGTGTATGTTTGCGGAGTGATTGGTTTCTTTTAGCTCAAGGGTTTTTTATAGATATGTGTTTATTGTAATTTCTATCATGCTGTGAGCCGCCCTGAGTTCTTTGGAATAGGGCGGCATAGAAATTAAATAAATAATAATAATAATAATAATAATGTGCCGTTGCCCCAGCCTTGCCTCCGCCTGTGACCCCCTCCTCACCAGCAGCCTCCCTGGAGGAGAGTTGCCCCTGAGTGTGGCCCACCCAGAGCAGTGCAGCCAAAAACATGGCAGCCTGGCAGCGTAGACAAGATTCTGCCCTCATGCTCCAACATGCACAGTTGATGCTGTGGGGCATGGGCAGAGGATATGGCCGACATGGCGCTGCTGGGCTGCCTGGGTGATCTGCAGTGGGTCCTGGAGGCAGTGAGTGGCCCTGCGGGCAGGCAGGGTGGGGCGGAACAGGGGTGGGACAGGGAGTGAGCGAGGCAGAGGGTCGAACAGGGGCAGGGTCAGTTTTGGGCACTTGATCTCTAAACGGTTCGCCATCACTGGACTAGGTACAGAGGGATGGCCCTTTGTTGAAAAGCAGGCATCAGTTGAGAGTGTCAAGTGAAGCACAAATGCAGCAATATGTTTATTTATTTGTTTGTTTATTAGGTTACTATCTTTCCAAGAGTGCAAGACAGAGGGCTCTGAATTCCTTCATCCTATCTTTCCCACAGTCACAGCTCTGGGAAGTAAGTAGAGCTGGCCAAGTCATTCACTGAGCTTCTGTAGCTAAAAGTGACTTTGACTTTCTGCAGGCCTAGCCCATCCCCCTAATCCCAATACTCTGGTTCTTCTTGATCAATTCAAAATAACAATATGTTTTAAAGTCATTTCTTGTCATGTTAGAAGCTACACTGGATCAGTCCATACATCTGCCAGACTTAGCCGTGTGTTTCCATCTAGATATCCTGCTCAGTGTCAAACCATTTGCCAAGTATTTCATTTACTCTTATCCACATATTTACTTCCACTACATACCACTGTTATTGAATTCAACAACCAGCTATCAACAATGAATTCATACAAAATATTCCATAATTCAAATCACTGTGAATTCAGATTCGTTTCACTCTATCATAACTTTTTCCTAAATCATCAAGTCATAGCCATGCATTTTGCAATATCCTAAAGAGCAAAAAAAAAAATGGTCTACATCATCTCTGCCCAAGATAAATTCCACTGCACTTATTATCACCACTCTTACTCTTTCATGCATAATTCTGCCAAACAACTTCCCAGGCACACTAAAAAAAAATAAAATGAATTTCTCTGGAAGAGGAAGGGAAGGGCAAGGGAAGGGAATAACAGTCCAGCCATCAAACATAGGTGGATCCTTATACTTATTAAACAAATTATACAATTGCTCCACAAACAAATCACATCAACACTTAACACTCTTCCATCTATAACATCTATATATTTTTGTTCTCACAGGATTTATGACTTTTTTAATTAATTTTCTTGGACACTTGTTAATTATTTCTTTATTTATAGAAAAAGACCATATATAAAACAGCCAGGTGAATATAAAATGGAAGAGTAATCACAAAAAAGATCAAGAAATTACTCCAAATGATTAACTCTGAACAGTGGAAAATGATCCTATAGATATTTCCAGTACTAATGTCAGAGCCTTTTGAAGGCAATCATAATCAAACAAAACTTGGCTTCCCCCTTAATGATTCTACAGGCAGTTCCATAAACAGAAGACAAGCAATCCAATCAAAAGGCTAAATTAATGAGGGTGTTATTCATTCAGAAAGCCATTGTTGATATAAAAGACTGTGCAAAAAAACAATCATCTCATCTGAACAGAGGCCCAAGCAAACCTGTGATGAAATATTATGATACCTATCCTCTAAAATCATAGCTGATAAAACATTAGGTTAAAATGGTTTAAAGCTGTTTAGAGAGGATGTTTATAATACATTGGGTAAAGTAAAATGTCTACTTCATGGACCACCATTGCAATCAGAACCCAAACCCAAGTTGATATGGAAATCCAAGATTCACCCAATCCCAACATCATTCAACATTAGGTTAAAAACTCACAATAATTTAAATACAATACAATTTCTTCAAGGAAGAAATAAACATTGATGAAAACTAATTGGACCATAGATGCTTCTGTTGAAGCTATATTTGGGCAAAACAGTAACTGACAAATGGTCAAGGGAGCCTCAGTGGAAGCAAGACCAAGTTTCATACTCAGAAAAGTATCTTACATAACAAAAACACAAAGCCTCACTCTTAAAAATATTAAAGATTAAGTTGCCTCAAAGGCTCTTTATAGACTCACTTGCACTATCAAGCAAATATATCAACACAGTTCCCCTAAATAATTATACTGCAGCAAGGACACTATTGCACTTGTAGCTAGCAAACCAATTTTATGGCTTTGGAAGTCTTTGGGGCCCAATATATAGAATCATTTGTTTGGTTCTTTCATTTCATCATTGTCATCAAGCACCCTTTATCATGCTACCCATTAGCATACCTCCATACATTTGTGTCACACTCTGTAACATAATTCTTTTTCTTCCATTCCAATGAGCTTCCTTATTCCTTTTTCTAAACAAAATATTCTGTTGTTCATTCAGAAACCTCTTATCCTTCATTATTTTTTTCAATTTTTCAGCCAAATCAAATCAACCATACTTTTAGATTTTTACTGGTACTCCTTGCTTAATAATTGGTCACTTAAATGTCATTCGGAGTTACAACGGATTTTTAAACAGCTAATTACTACTCATCCTCAAAGTTATGACTGGCACATGCACACTCACATCACGGTCGCATGATTTCCTCTCAGGAGTCCGGTAACAACTTGCATTTACAACCAGTTGTATCATCCTGCACTCATATGGCCATGATTTGGGACATTTTTTGCTATTTTGCTTTACAAACATGTGATTTGCTTAACTACCTTGGTGATTTGTTTACTGACCATTGTATAAATAGTCATAAAATTGAGTCAGCTGCTTAATGACTGTAATGACTTCTGACCAACATTCAGGGGTCAATTATGGTAAGAACTTGTCAAAAACTTGTTCTTTTGCCATGTGTATATTTATACTTACATCATGTTTTCAAACCTGCTATTTTTCTGAGCATATACTCACCAACACTCACTATTTTCACTTATTTTCGTGGCTCATTCCCACCCATCCATTTATTCATCTAACGTTATAATCTTTTCTTCCAAATCACGTTGATTCAGAAGGTTGCACTATTTTTCTTCAAACATATCTTATACTGATTCTTCCAATTTCAGCACTCACTGGAATATCAACTACAATCAGCCCCTGAATTCTTACTTTGCTATACAACCACAACAATCTCAGTGGTATCAATTCAAAATTGTTGTCATGCATTTTAGTTTATCATTTCAAGTTAAACCTAAACATTCATTTCCTTGGATGAATTCATCAATTTCACTCCAGAAAAATCAATATACTGTTGTCAGCATCCTACCACCAAGTTATTGACATTCATTCAGGATACGTAAGAAACTCAATTAGTCTCTCAAAACTAACAGAAAGTTTTCCTTAATGTACATTTAATTTAAAAACAACACCTGAGTGACAGGAACTACTACACACTAATAATTACTATCAGATTTCCTAAATATTCTTTTAATCTCTCTATTCTGATTTTCACCTATTGAATAATAGATATTTGTAAGTCACTCAGGTTTGATAATGATGGATACTCAAATTGACATAGCCAAATATTCATACCATATTACTAAATTAATCTAGCAACAGCTTCCTAAATCAAAATCCAAATGATAATTAAAGAATGTCTGACATCATAGTAATATGTAGCATTTATGGAATGCGAAAATTAACACTGATGTAGAGTTAATTACAAACAGGACTGTTTGGCTTGTGACTGAGGCAAATACTATTTCCACAGTATTTCACACACCATTTTCCACTTTCTGAGGCGTTTGTAAAAGTCTGCTATTCTATAAAATGTATTATCCAAAGGTTTGTCTTGGCAAAAGGCATAATTTGGCTTAGCATCGTAATGGTGCCATTAGTGCACTGTTCCATACACCATTAACATATTTGGCATCTGGGATTTCCTTTAAAAGGGATTTTTTAAAAGAAGGTAAACATAAATCATAATTATCGTCCACCTAGCCCCATCAAACAGCACATGATGCATTGGCTCTTGTTCTGAGCCCACCCTGAAATGGTTCCATCTGAATGCCACTCCCGTGTAAATGGAACCCCAGGAGTCACTTTAATAGGAAGTCACTAGCCAAGCAGGGAGGTGAACGCAAGGTTAAGTTATATGGTCCTGTTCAAGAATGCCGGACCAAGGAGATTTGCTGGCAGTCTATTGCTAACATTTCAACACTTGAAGAATGAGTAGAGAGACTTTCTCATGTGACCCTCTGCTTCTCAATGTGTTCATAAAAGAATTGTACAGGAGCATTCATTTAAAGATGGCACACCTCCCAAGTTACAGCTCAAAACAGAACACCGATTGCATTTTCCTTTCTCCTTGAGCTATGTCAGATCCTACATTTCCTTTCCAAGTGGATTGTTTCCTTACACATCTCTGAATCACAATATTTATATATTACCTCTTACATTCAGGATCTCTGCCAGTCTGGGGTAGAAAGCAGGAAACCATTCTCACAACCCTAGGAAGGAGGCAATGGCAAGACACCGCTGAAAAGCCTTGCCAAGAAAACTGTATGGACTTGTCCAGGCAGCCTCCAAGAATCAGAAATAACTGGACAGAAAGTAAAAAAATATCCAGGACAAGGGACAATCCTCTGAAAAGCCATCTCAGGAGAAAATGTGCTAGAGAGACTGTGTCCCAGTTCCTTGTTTGGGGTTTATCATTTGCATCTGGTTGACCACTGTGGAAAACAGACTGTAGGTCTGAAAAGGTCTTTCATCTCATCCAGCAGTTATTTTTATATTTTCAATTAAAATCTGGAGGTTTCTTGCTAAGAACAAGGTACATTTGGAACTTTTATATAAAACAGAAGTAGGACAAAAGCTTTCTTTAAAAAAAAATTCTTAGGGTTCTATTGTATTGTTTGAGAATGGAAACAGAGTAACATAGCCAGTGCATCTCATTTCTAGGAACTGGAAATGCATTTTATGCACCTTCGTTATCACTTGCTTTGCCTCATTGTTTTCTTTTGTGTGTGTCTGTTTATGTGCATATAATTTTATTCAACAATGTTTAAAGGGGAAGATAAAAATTCATGCAATCTAATATAAGGTAAGAAAAAGAAAAAAAGAAAGAAGGAAGGAAGGAAGGAAGGAAAGAAAGAAAGAAAGAAAGAAAGAAAGAAAGAAAGAAAGAAAGAAAGAAAGAAAGAAAGAAAGAAAGAAAGAAAGAAAGAAAGAGAGAGAGAGAGAGAAGAAAGAAAGAAATTCAAGGGAAAGCTAAAAGTGCAAGAAAGGGAGCTGGTTGGTATGGCCAACTATTTTCTCTGCATGATTTTTCCTTCTTTATAATTAGAAGTTTTAAAGAGAAAATAAAAAATAACATAATGTAATGGAGAGGAGAGGAGAGGGGAGGGGAGGGGAGGAGAGGAGAGGAGAGGGGAAGGGAGGGGAGGGAGGGGAGGGGAGGGAAGGGGAGGGGAGGAAGCCACCTAGAGTAGCCCCAGAGTGAAATAGGTGGCAGATAAATAAAAAAGGGAAAGGGGAGGGAAGGGCAGAAGGAAAGGAAAGGAAAGGAAAGGAAAGGAAAGGAAAGGAAAGGAAAGGAAAGGAAAGGAAAGGAAAGGAAAGGAAAGGAAAGGAAAGGAAAGGAAAGGAAAGGAAAGGAAAGGAAAGGAAAGGAAAGGAAAGGAAAGGAAAGGAAAGGAAAGGAAAGGAAATTCTCTGAAGCAAGTACAAGTACGGTTACAAAATTATCTCTTACTCTATAGCTACAGTAAATTATCACTTCACTTTTTCTATTATTCATTTTTCCCCCTAGTCATCGAAACCGAAATCACATGTGGGGAGGGAATTTCATGCAAAAAGTCTATAAACGGTTTCCATTCAGCCATAAATGTAGTTACTGTCTTTTCTCTAATCAAGGAAATTAATTTAGCCATCTCTGCAAGTTCCATCATCTTTGACAACCATTCCTCCATTATCAAAATATTCCACCTTTGTGCATATAATAGTCTTGCTACAAATCAAATCAATCTTGCTGCAGTCGTCATATATAAAAACAAAGTTTCATGATTTCTTTTTTCTTTTTGGTTGCCTATTCATTAATTCTCAAAGAAAAGCCTCTAGTGTCTACAGTGATTTGCTAACTAATTTTCTCCCACAAAAAAAGCTGATATTAATGCCACTTCTAAAAAGAGAAGGATCAAGAAGGGGATGTTTTGACATGGGGAAAGGTGAATAGGAGAAATATTTAAACTCATCTCCTGAATCATAATTTTATTTGGAGTCCCACCCTATACAGCTCCTTTAAATAAAGAAATGTGACCAAGCTGTGAAAAATTTTTTTATAATATTTAATTTTCCAATTTTACATTTAAGTATTTAAAAAGCAACATGGTGGCTGGGTTAATCAATAGTTGATAACAAAATCTTTAGTACAAATCTCAAGTTACAACATCAAATATTTCCTCTCTTTTTCCCTTAACATTTACTGTCTTGAATTTAAGTTAATACAGTTCTTAATACTCAGTAAAAACATCATTATTACATTTATCAATAAATTTTAGCTTATACGTATCTTAATTATTTTTTACATTCAATCTTCATAAACAATCCATATTCTGTTATTAATTTTTTCCCAATTTTTAGTTTCCCATCAATATTCCAATTTAACCTTTAATATTTATAATTTTCAGGCTTTAGGTAACCAAGATTTCCCTTATCTGAATTCATAACAAAATCTAATATCCAAAATACACATTTTATCTATTTGAATATAATCTTGTTCTATTTCCTAAAAGTTATCTATTTCCCAACATATTAAATCATCTACTTAATAATACAACATCCCCTTTAATCAATCAAAACTATTATATATATTACCTGGGTTAATCAATAAATCAAACATATTCATAATAATTATTTTTTTTCTTTTAGATCTAATTTTTAAATATTAAACAGATAAAATCCTTATTTTCAACTAATTTCCAAATATTTTAAATCTAATGACCAGAATTCCCCTTTAATTGCCATTTTTGGGGAAGAACTAGCCCATTTATATTCATTAAGTTGTCTCCCTATTACTCCAATTTCCCATAATTGCCCTGATATGTTTATCTTCCATTCAATCTGTTCTTTCTCAAATTTCTTCTGATTTATATAGAAAGTCTTTTCCAAATTCAGTGTTGTCACTCCCTTTTCTGGATTTTCCACTAACTGTATTTGTTGGTCAATTGAGACCTCTGTCTTAATATTTGATTGTTCCACTTCTTCTGTTATCTTCTGCATTGTTAGTTCTTTGGTTGTAGTCAAAGTTTGGGTTTGTGTATCTAAGCTGGCGTCTTGATCTTTTATGTTAGGTCTTATTTTATCACAAGCTGAAAGAATGATTTCATGAATTGCTTTCAACATGGAAACGATCTTTTCCTGGTCTTCATCCATCTCTTTCACATGCTTATAAATAGTCTCTTTAGTAGAAATCGTTTGTCAAGCAAGATTTTATAGTCCAAGGTGTTTCATCATCTCATATAGTAACCAATATTCCTCAAATAAAGAGATAGGAAGGCAATTCCCCACATATAACTCTGAAAATCAGTAAAGATTTACATTCACAGTTCAAGTAGGCCAGTTATGCTGTCCAGCTGTTCTCTTACAGCTGAGTTTCTCACAGGTGGTGCCAAGGTCTGAAGAGTCTTATCTAAGGTCTGGGCTTCGAGCCAAGTCTCTTTTAGGAAATAACAAGTTATAGTACCAAGCTTCACCACAAGATGTCACCGATGCCGTTTAAGGTTTTTTAAGTCCAAAACGTTTATAATCCTTTTTCCAATTTTATTTCTTTTTTGTAGATAAAAGCAAAAGTCTCCAATAAAAATAGGAAAACTTGTGGTCCCCAAGTTTCAGGAATATATAAATCCAATTAGATTAAAGTTGTTCTTTTAGTGCTTTAATTCCCCTTGGTAGTCAGTCGCCGCTATTTTTAGAGAGTGAGGTAGAAATTCCCTTCCCTCTCTCCTCACAGGGGGAAAGATACTTCTGGCAGCTTTTACAGAAAAAGAAAGTACTTAGGGTAAAGAGAAGATCAGATCTCACCCAGTTTCATCCGTGTTGCTTTCGAAGTGCTTGATGGTAAGTTTGGCTTTGGCTGTCTGCAGCCTAGTGACGGGCTATATTACTATGGCCAGTCTTTCCTCCACCAGTTTGGAAGGCTGCCCCAGATCAAGCAGAAGGGCTGCCACCCTCCCGCGATCAAGCAGGGGTCCCCTCCTTGCTCATCGCCCCTACAGGGCAACATTCGACCTTTCCAGGGTCTCCCAGAGGAGCAAAACTGAACGCGGAAGATGGAGCTCGCCTTTCAGAGGCCGTGGCAGCCACGATGGCAAACCGGAAGTCAAGCTGTGCCAATTTTTTAACCATGTACTGTAAATTAATATGTGCACAAAAAGAGAGAGAAAAAAATCTAGCATGATTTTAAGGCCAACCGAACTCCCTTCACATGGGAGAGCCTTCAAGTTCAAAATTAAACATATAAAATGTAGATGATATAGATGTAGATGTAGATATAAAAAATACTGTACCCAAAAATTCCAGCAATCTACTGAGTTACAATGAATCCACCTTTTTGTGTTTTAATTATATATTACATCCTGGACCACACTAGCTCAGATGTAACTACTTTGGATGAAACATGGTGTAAAACCAAATAAAAAGTAAGAGTTAGCAAGCCATTTCTTTTATCTTGCCTTGCACAAGTTGTAATAGGAGAGATGTTTTAACCCAGTATTAAAACCAGATTGTGAGCCATTGTCATTACAGTGTTTCTCATTTACACAGTGTTTCGGGTTTTTTTTTCATTTCCCCAAACCCATTTCCTACCAAATGAAAAAAGCTCTTCCAATAAATAAATCTGAACCAGCTCTTGTAGCCATTAAAAGAATATTACTTAGAATTTATAAAGTAGGTTTTAGACTAATTCCCATAACTTTCCAGCCAGGCAAATAAGCCTCTGTATGTTTAATAATCTTATTATCCTGACAGATGATTAATCTGCCTTGCCTAACATGTTTACAAATTCTGGGTGCTATAGTTCACAAGAGTTATGGTAGGAATGGATCTTAGGATTTGTAGAGGAATTGGGGCATGGAAAAGTTGGCAATTTAGAATGCTTTATAACATGCTTCACTTTAACTGTTGGAACATGGCTGGCTATTGGAATTCTGGGAGTTGAAGTCCACAGGTCTTAAAGTTGCCAAAGTTGGACATCCCTGATCTAGAGTCTTTCTGAAGTAAACATCCCTCTTGGGGCCTCTGGACTCAATGAAAATTGTGGTTTTCTCAAATTGTGGTTTTCCCATATGATTTGGGAGTTCCTATTTCATACTCTCCAATGGACAAGTCCAGATGTTCCTTGCATTCTAATATTCAGAAGTTAGAAGCTATTACATGTATTCATTTCATGACAGGAACATCAAGTAAACTTTGGCATTGTGAAAAGCCATCACTCCAGACCACATAATCATCTCCAAGGCCATGTCAACGAGTCCAGTTCACACGGGAAGTCCTACTTGTAATTTTTACAAAAAAACATCTGCAGGTAGTCCTCGACTTATGACCATAATGGAGTCCAACGTCTATGCTGCTGTGAGATATTTGTTAAGTGAATTTTGCTCCATTTTATGATCTTGCTGGTCACAGTTGTTAAGAAAATCGTTGCAGTTGTTAAATTGCTGTAACATGGTTGTTAAGTGAATCTGGCTTCCTCCATTGACTTTGCTTGTCAGGAAGTCACAAAAGGTGATCACATGTCCCCAGGACACTGCAACCACCATAAATATGAGTCAGTGTCTGAATTTTGATCAGGTGACCATGGAGATGCTGCAATGGTCTAAGTATGAAAAATGGTCATAAGTTACTTTTGTCAATGCCACTGTAACTTCAAACAGTCACTAGACAAACTGTTGTAAGTCGAGGACTGCCTGTAATTGGGATCTAGATAAACCTTTCATCTGATTAATATGATTTTTCTTACATTTTTATGCAGGATAGGATCCCACTGGGCATTCTAAGAAATAGCACTTCTACCATCTTCTTCTACCATCAAATAACAATATTTTGTCAGTAGTAAAGCAATAGTAGTAGTAGTAAAGAGAGTAGTAATTTCACATAATTAACACATGCATTGTGATTACAAGTACTTTCTGGAATATAGTTTGCTACAGGTTACCAGTTGTGGAATGGGTTTGATCAGCGAAACTCCTGGAGTCCACACCAAAAATTATATGCAATCCTGGTATATTCACAAATAAGCAGGAGAAATTTTATTTATCAGCTGACAAAACTTAGCTAACCTTGGCTGATCTCAGAAAGCTAAGGGGGAGGGGTTGACTTAGTTAGCACTTGTATGGGAGACCACAGTAGGAAATTGGAAAAATATCTCAACAGCAAATCACCTCTACACAGTTTCTGCATACAAGAAAGCCTCATGAATATATCCATATATTCACTAAGGGTCAGGAATGCTTTAAATGTGGATTAGCATGGTGGTAAAGTTGCAAAGCTATAGTCATAGTCAAGCCACCTAAACACACTGATTTTAGTGGCCCCAAGAATGCCTGATTCTGCATAATCTCCAGCCACACTTGAATCTTAGTGTTTTTATCATTTCCTGTAAGATTTGACCAAGCTGACAGCAGTGGGGTAGATTGGTGTCATTTCAAAGCTTTCAGAAAGTCTGGAGTTAATTTTCTAAACTCATAAATCACAGCTCAGAAGTGTATCATTATTCTGTCCAAGCAGAATAGACTGTGTGAGCTGTATATTCTCAGTGATGATTTCTTTTTTGTAGCCATTATGATGTCAGGTAACTTTTCACTGCGAGGTGAGGTGGGGAGAGGAGACTTTTAATTCATCTTTCAATCTATTGTTCTTAAAAGATTATTTTAAGATACTGCAAAAAGCTCTCCAGTCTAAAGCAATGATTCTTTAGCTGCTGTTAAGGAGGCCTTAATTTAACTTCTTTCCTTTGGAGAATCACATGGCAATGCTTTTTCTAGTTGCACCAAATGGGTTACGGTCAGCTTCTACCCACGTTTCATTACTGAAACAACCCTTGAATGTCTGGTCTATTAACCATGACCTCCCAAAATGAAAGCCTAGTGTGGAATTGCCAGTACTTTCAATCCTTCTTATTTACGGCACAGTCATTTGATCCTGTTTTTTTTACATATGATCCTTTTTCTGATTTTTTTTTCCCCAGAAGAATAGAAACACAATCTTCCAGCTTTTCTGCAGATGATCCATGTAGATAGAATGAGGAAAGAGACATGCAGCAAAGTGTGCAGTTTTATTATTTGCTAACTTATTTTTGTACTGATTACCTTTGCAACTATTAATTGTTGTTCAGTTGCTTAGACTCTTTACAATCCCATGGATCATAGTACATGGGGCCCCTTGTCCTTCATTGTTTGTCCAAACCCATGCCCACTTCATCAATGATAATGTGCCCCTTGTCCTTCATTGTTTGTCCAAACCCATGCCCACTTCATCAATGATAATGTCCTCTTCTCCTTCTACCTTCAATCTTTCCCAACATCCAGGTGTTTTCCAATCATTTGCAACTATATGATACTTTAAAAATAAAAAAGTGACAAGATTATAATATACAGTGATATAATATTATCTTCATGATTATAGCATTGTTATACATTGTGCTGCCTCTGCCTGGAACCCTTCATTCCCCAAAGATTTTTCATGTTAATATAAAATTGAGATTGTTCAACATAGGTAAGGTTGTATGCTGCTTAAAATGCCTTGAAAACATTTCTAATTTCACACATCATTGTGTGACAAATGCTCCTAATATTCCAAATGAATGAGTACTGCAGTGCTCCAGCTGCATGGAAAAGCTTTTATCAGTGCCTATCAAATTATTTCCGGCCTAGTCAAGAAATTAGCTTTTCCAACCTTTATTTATGAATCATTTGCCATCTTTCTGTTCATTCCAGCACTCAAAGCAGTTTATGATTTAAAAAAAGAGAATTACACAGAATAAAATTGATACAATTAAAAATTGACAGGTGTTAAAATAATAAAATTTAAAATGTTGGCCAAAGAGATTTTCCATCTTTCTAAATACTAGAAATGTAGGAACCAGATGCATCTTTTTAGAGAAGATGTTTCACAGTCTGGATAGAACGTAGGAAAAGACTCTTTCCCGTGTACCCCAAGGAGGAACTTCTGGAAGGAGGGCCTCTTCAGAAAGGCCTCCCTGCTGAGAACTGAAATCCCACAAATAATCAGAGCCTTGAAGTGTGCAATTGTAGGCACACAGACAGATGTTTTAGGACTGCCATCGTATGATCTCTATGCCTTGCAGCAAACTGGCTGCCACCTTTGGGAATAATTGCAATTTTTGGATACTTTTCAAAAGTAGATCCAGGTAAACTGTTTTACAATAACTTAGATTAGAGGTAACCAAGGGATGGATAACTATTGAATATGACTGTTCAGGAGAAGACACAACTGGCAAACCAGTCATGATTATGTAAATGCCTTCCTTTCTACTACTATCATCTTCAAATCCAATGTCAGCTGATAGGGTTAAGGAACACTCCCAAATGGATAATAGGATCCCAAGAAACAAAAATCCCATTCGGAACATACATCTAATGTTCCAAGGCTATGTCCTTAATTTTATCTTCACAACAATAGTGCTTTGAATTTAATTGGACTGAGAAAATGAGAGAGTAACAGAAAGCCAGTTCTGAGCTCTGTATTTACAGGAGACTTCCATTTGATCTCCCAGGTCCAGCTCCTTAATTATTACATTCAGTTGGTCTTGCAACCCAAATCTTTTTCTTCATTTTCCAATCATTGTTATACAACTGCTATCCCACCATAGAACCACACATGTTTAACTCTGGGTGTGAATGAGTGTGTGTAAGTGTTACTATCCAACATAAAGCCCATGAAATTAAGCTTGTGCTTTCAAAACTTGATTTCTCTAGGGAAACATTTGGGGATTGGAGCAATGAGCGCTCTTAGGAGCTGTTTTTATTTCTGCAAATTAAGGAAAAGGTTATGAATTATAGCACGGTTGTTATGTTCTGTTTATTGTTGTTTTGTTACTTTGTTTTTGAAATCTTTGGTGGTTGTACTCTCCTGATTCTTGAAGAGACAGTCTGTTTTGCAAACTATTTTTTTTTAATGAATAAATGTAGGCTTTTTCCTTTTGGATAGGGAGATGTGTGAATTGCTCTTTAACATGTTACATGAAAAATGTTCAAAGAGAAAACACATTCCTTCCTGCATCCTCTCTCAGTTCTTCATTGCAACATGCAAAGCTGTTCTCAGTTAACTCAGTGTTTGCTTCTTAATAACACTCACAGAGAACGTTCCTTCAGATGTGAATCTACTTAATTATTTCTGTCTGTGAACTGTGTTCAGAGCTGGCTTTGTTTTGCCTGCTTTTTTTTTTGCCAGTTTCAGAGACATGCATTGCAGATATTATTGCATAGATTCCATGCTTCACTTGAATGGCAATCACTGAACATTGACTTTGGGAATCTAAATAGTACAAAAATCTGATCTTGAATTCCAATTCATTCTTTTCATGTTCCTCCAGCAGTAAGATCAAGCCAAGCATCCTAAGCCAACATCCTCCAATAGCTCTTAGGATTCATCATCCCAAGTAAATTTGCCCTCCGTATCCTAGAGGTCCTGATGTAGCAGCATTTAGGGGCATTGTGGAGATTGTGGAACACCAATTAAATTTACAGTATCTAAAAATGGAGGACAAAATAACACCTTCCCCCATTTCATACTTCATACAGCCAGCTTTGCAGCTGAATCTGATACTGGCATGCTCTACTTTATCTAAAGACAGTCACCAAGCTTGGGTGCAGAAGATGGCATTCAGCAACTGACCTCCCACAGGATCTGCTACCTGAGGGAGCCCCCTCTTACTGTGAAAGAGCAGGGTTGACCCCAGAGGCCAGAAATCAGAAACTTTGCTGGAATTCCTTTAACTTTAAGAACTGCGATACTGACAGGGGTTAATACTGAAGGGTTAGTAGAGGAAGCCTCAGTAGAAATATGTCAAATCAATGAGCCTGAATGGCTTAATATTTTGAAACCCCATGACAGTCCACAATAAATCCCGGAGCACTGCTGTATATCAGTCACTGGTTTGCTCTCGGTGGTATAACAGCACAATGCTAATGTTAAATAACATACTTCTGTGACCCCATGACCTTTCATTTTATTTTGCTTAAGAATTGCTTGATTCGGAAAATGGTTAACACATTCAGCTCCCTGCATAAAGATATGAAAGTTTTTCCAGAAGTCTCATAGGCATTATCACGTACAATGAGCAATTGACACATGAACACCACATTTCTTGTATTTTGTGAAGTTAGTAAACCTTTATTTAGAAGGGCCTCACGTTTTATCTAAATACATTTGTTGTAGAACAGAGGGAGGTTTAAAACATGAACCTTGAGTGTAAATAGCCTATTAAATGGGATGTTATCCTCTTGTTTTATTATTTTAGCTATTTATTACTCAATTTTATATAGCTGCCCATCTCACTGAAGAAGACTCTGGGGACCACACAACAAATGGATGAAACCATGTTTAAAAAAACACAAATATAAAAAAATATAAAAATCACATTCACAGTAAGTGTTACTGTATATTGTTCATTTTCCACTGATGGAATGAGAACTAAAACATGCCATCCTCCATTACGTTTCCTGTCAGTGTGATGTTACACCTGAATTCACTTCCCAATTCTCTATAATAATTCAACTCTTAGGGAAAGCTCTGTATGTTTCTTTCCCCCCCCTCCCCCCGCCCTTTTAACAGATCATTTTCCTCTCTTAAAAAGAAATTGTTTGTCCTTATATAATCATGGAAAAAATATGGTGCTATACAAGCCTTGTTATCAGCAGCCGTTATTTTCCCCATTGAGTCTCGTTTTGATGGATGGTACCCTTGGTGTCCTCAGCAGGAGGGCTGCATTCAAAAGAGAAACAAAGAGTTCTCGCAATGAATGCAAGTTTTCACTGAACTTCATACTGAGTTGTTCCCTCTGTTATGCTTCTACGATGTTTATCAGAGTGAAATACTTTGCCAAAAGGTTTCTGCCAAAAGAAAATGCATCACTTCCCCATC
This sequence comes from Bothrops alternatus, assembly GCA_034064705.1. NCBI lineage: Eukaryota > Metazoa > Chordata > Lepidosauria > Squamata > Viperidae > Bothrops > Bothrops alternatus. The sequence goes on along the minus strand of JARGCV010000039.1, from coordinate 4,915,743 downwards.
ATAGGTTTGGAATGGCGAGTTTTGAATCTAGTCAAGATAACCATGTCATAAGTTGTGCAAACCAAGATAAAGGCAAAGGATTCTTCTGGAACTGTACCAAGCAGTAAAACAAACATATTTTTGCTCATGAACAAGAGATTAGTACAGTTTCTATTTTCTTCAGCCAGGTGGAAGATTATGTGGCCTTTATGCTCAGGTTGACCAACAATGTAAGGAAGACAATTTAAAGGGGAACTTTGGCATGAATACAAACATCATTCTTAACCTCTCCTCAGGTCCACTGGCTTTAAAGAATTCCATCCATTTATTTATTAATTATGTGATATATACATGTTTATGTGGGAAGCAGTGTGAATGATGAATAAAAGTATGTTAAAAGTCTCTTATGTGGAATTGTTCCCCCCAAAATTTTGTAATTCTTTCAAAAACTGCCATGTGTTAAAAATATGAAATAGCTTGTATGCCAAACTGTTGATTTTTATTTTATGTACATCTGTTTGAAAATGGATTAATAAAAAGTATTTGGTGACTTTTTAAAAAAAAATAGCTTGAATGGACTTCAGTGCCCATAATTAGACATTGGCTAATTTCCCCATTTTTTAATATAAGAATTTAAAATGAACCTCAATGGATTAGACTAAGGGTCTTCCAAATTCAACTTTCCATTTTCACAATGCCCAAGCCAATGCCTATGGTAAGCCCAGAAATAGGACAAAGATGCAACTGAATTCTGTCATCTGACACATTAACAACTTTAATAACAATCTAACAATTTAATAATAGAAAGCAATCAGTCACAAACAAGGAAACTTTCAGATAAAAATGTTTTAAGTAAATGCCTGACACTTTTTTTTAATAAGTAGTCACAATGCATGTTTTCCTGTCACAGTTCAAATTGAAGCCTTATTATGGGTCTTAAGAAATGAGGCTGAGAGAATTGTGTGACCTATATGACAAAACATTGTTTTTCTCTTGATTAGTTTCCTCAGTATTTATGAGGTAGATGCTCTCCACTTTCAGTTAACTATATTTGGACTCTATTACATTTTAAAAGAATTTTTTACTGAATGTTGGCCACATATTTATTATAATAATTTATCGTCCAATGAAGTATGTGAAGAGGTCAGATAAGATCTCTTTCATTGAGAAAGACAATAAAGTAACTATAAGGAAGAACTTATGGGGAAAAAATAGTCCATGCAGTTCAAATAATCTCCTTTAGAAGATATCATGGACCATTGTACAATGGAAGAATGAATGTGAAGATGATGGAATTGGCAGAGATGGTAAAATTGATAGTTTTGATTAAAAAAAATACTTTGACTAATTTTGGATTTTTTGCAAGAAACTGTAAGAAATCAAATGTTGATTTTAGGATTTGATGATTAAAATTATCTGAAATTATTGAAATAATGTAGACAAATGTTAACCTTAGATTAAGAGAGAAAAGTTATATCTAGCAATGGATTGGGTCTTGGCCTAATTATGATAAAGGGACAGCTTTAATTATGTTCCTGATATATAATGAGAAATAATTATTGTTCAATGAAAGACATTTTAAACAGAAAAAAGTTAAGCTTGCTTCATCAACTGTTCTTCATTACTTAAAATATCAAAGCAATAGTGACTGCTTTGGATAGGAGGCTAGAGATTTCAAACTTCCTCTTTCAGAAGGTTCTGGGTCTACATATACTAGCACTATCTACTACCCTGGTTATCTATTTCACAGTTATTGCTAGCACTGTGATTTTTCCAGAAGATTCCTCTCCTTTCTCCCAACCTCAGTATGTTAGAGAGACAGGTGTGCTCCCACAACCTGTGCTGTGGTAGCGTTAGGGTAGAGGAATGTAATGCAGTGGGATGTAGGTAGATGATTCAGGCTTTCCTTCTCCTTTTAGAAGATAAATAAATCTCACAACAGAAAAACAAAACCAAGCAAGACTTTTAAAAAAGGAATAGAAATCGGATTTAATATAACTGGATCATTACAAAAATATGTGCAACTTTCTCTGTTCCAAATTAGATTTCAGTTCATTCATTGTAAAAGAAAAAGATAAGTCTTCTCCTTCATAGCCAGATATAACTTAATATTCTACTTGTGCAGAAAAATAAGACCAAAAGACATAAGACTTAAACAGCATACATAAATAAATAAACAAACAAACAAATTTCTAATATAGTATTTTGGCTAATCTTGGTTACCGGTTTTTTCCTAAATGGAATCTTATATATTGGATGCTCCATCCAGACATTAAAATAGTATTTGTGAGAATTTTATAAAACCAACTTCTTAAATTATTGTATTTCGTATATATCTTTAACATAACAAAGTCAGTAGTGAAACTAGGATAACAGTTTTCTAGGCTTCTCTGGCCTGTTTATCCATTTATGATGTCAGATTGTGAGAGTGTCCAAATGTCGGTTTATAATTTACCAAACTTTACCATTGCTCAACTTCATCCAAACTACTGCTATAAAGCTCAGCTACTATTCTCATCTTTCCACAAAAGCAAAAGTTTATGAATAAGTCCAACCATCTTATTGAATTTTTACAATTCAGAGTTATCACACTGGATTGGGAGATCAAAACTCAAGTTCATAACAATAAAATTAGTACAACTTGCTGTTCTACAACTCAACTATGGAATTCAGATCAAATAAGCTTTGGCTACAACAGGAACCATGGAAGTAGCAAAGGGCATGGCTGATCTTTTACAAGTTCTGCTGAATGCAGAGGAAAATATATAGAAACGCATATCACAAAATATTATTTTAGAAAGCATATCCTGTTTCTGTTTCTAGGCAGCCAAATGAAAAAGGCCAGAAATTATGTTTAAGTGGGAAAATGGCAGTTCTTTTAATCATGAAAGTTTAAGAAATGATCCCATCATTACCACTAACTTGCTTTATATTTCTAATGAAGAATATATGAAAAACAGCCTTATTTTCAAAAAGATGTTGATCATATAATATGACTGTTGGGAAAGAGAGGAAGGTGCTTTACTACAATTCTTTTAAATACTACCATGCTTTTAAAAAATGGAACTTCTGTTTAATCAGAGAGGAAGAACTATGGGGGTAGAACAGGGGTGTCAAACTGCCGGCCCGTGGGCTGGATGCATCATAGCAAATATGCACCCACCCCATTGCCGGCAATGGGAAAAAAGGCACGATACATCACCTGACATTGAGAGTTTGATGCCCCTGGAGTAGAATATTCAAATCATATCACCTACTTTACTTTTAAAAGCATAATATTGAAATGTTGCTATTGATAATCATCTAATTATAATCTATTTATGCTGACACAACCAATTTACTTGGTATTTTATAGTAACAGCAATCAATCAATCAATCAATCACTCAATCAGTCCAATTCACACATACAAAGAACATGTAACTTCTGTCTGACATTAGAAATAGTAAAAGAAAGCAAATATTGGGGAAAGCATAATAAGCAAGGCTTATTCATATGTGTCAAAAGTTACAAAATAAACCTTCAAACTCTCAATTTTCTCACTAAACAGTTGCACAGTAGATCCATCCTGTAACTGATCTGTAGATTGCAGCTGCCCATGTTATTATTTCAGTGTATTTTTATTTTTTCAATGGCATCCAAAGAAAGGAAAAGGATAGCATTAGGCTTTGTTTCACTCGTGTTTTATGTGTGTTTGCACAAGCTCACAGAAGCTGGAAAAAGATTGTTTTCAAGCAATGTCCTTAAATGACTTAAAGATTACGAATGGAAAATATCTATTCAAGGATAATCAGCTCTCCGGTGTTTAACCATTCCTATTCCTTGCAGTCTAACTTTCTATTGCACAGAAATGTTTCAAGTTAAGAAACACCATAATTAATATGATTAAGGGGTATTTTCATTTCAGACACAAATGCACAATTGTCTGCACTATTTCAATTCTGAGTCAGAATGTCACAGATAAGGAAGTTTAAGTATAGGCTAAAGGGTTGTAATTTGGAAACGATTCCCACGATCAGCAACCTAGATGCTCCCAAAGTTCAGGCAACAAGTAGCCATAACATGTAGACATTGCTAATTTGCAGAGCTAGAAATACATACCCAGGTCTGATTCTTTCAAAAATTATGTAACAGTCAGGTATTATCACAGAAAGAGAATGGTCTACAAAGCGAAGATATTTCAAGCACTGAAAGTCGTATCGATATAGGAGGATGCTGGGCTTGAAATAGTTGAGGTATGAAAAGCTGAGAGAGATTTAAAAAGTGGGGTGTTCTGAATTTGTAAAAGTAACTATTTGCACTCCCCATGAGGACCCTTTCTTCAGTGACATAGATAAACTGGAACATAATGGGAAGGAAGCAATGTCTCTTGAACTTCTAGGGAGGGTTGCTTTTTTGGGCTGGTAGAAGGTGGCTTCATCAGAAGGACTGGCTTTAAGCTGGGCAGAAGATAGTCCTTGGCTGTCTATCCATGAAAACTATAATTAAACAATGTATGTGGACCTTGGTCAGTACCTATTTGTGCTTTCCTATCTTCCATTCTTCCTACACTGGATTATTGCACTTTGTTTGTGAAAACATCAGAGTTAATACTTGGATTTCTCTTAAGTGTTACAAGCTGTTTTCTTTTTCTCTCTGCACAATGTATTTTGTAAGCCAGACATAAGTAGAGCCTAGGTCACTGAACTATTAAGAGTCAAAAATGGGAAGTAACAAGAAAGTACATGAATAGACTTAATGGGGGGAAGAAGAAATTAAGGAAAATAAAGACAGAGAACTGTATCACTCTCTGCACTTACATGAGTTCATATAACATAAAACTTTTGTATGTCTGAATAAGAATTCACTAATAACATTGCATTTCATATATTATTTATATCACAATCATAGAGTCACGCGATATAAATAGAAGAAAAGGTATTTTGAAATTACTGTATAGTGGGAGTCTCACACAGAGCAGAGTTACTTACTGTATATCTGTTCTTATGCATAAATAACCAAACAAAAATAATTTGAGCAACGTATTTCAACTCATCCCTTTAACATTTTGTTATTGCTGCTGATGAGATGATCATCTTAAAAGCAGGCAGACAATTTCATTGTATTTTATACATTGAACATTTTAAAATTTATAATTACCAATCTCTTTAACATTCTGGGTTTTTTAAATTAAAAAATAGCTTAATTAAGAATCAGAATGAGAGAATGGGCGAGAGCGAAGCGACGGAAGAGAGGGATGCTGGCAAGAGTAGCGAGGGCCGCTGGGGGGGTCTGCTAACCTAAAGAAGACCCCCAGACGAGCCGAAGAAAGTGAAAAACACCGGGAGAGCAGCGGAGAAGCTTGGAGCGGCAGACAGAGGCGGAGACAAACAAACGGAGCTGAAAGTAAGCAGGCTGGAACAATAGAGGGGAGGAGAGAAGACTTAAGAAGGATGAGGCAAGGAAGCAGACGGTGGGGGAGGACACAGGAAAAGAGCACCCTGGACGGCAGAGGGACTGGTGAGTGATACCCCACGCGCGGTGCCCCAGACCCTCCAGAACGGGAGCCCCAGGGGTACTGAAGAGGGCAGAATCTGCCAGGGAGGAAGGTGGGAGTAAGAGGAAGACTGGAAGGCAACTGGGGCCGCTGTAAAGGGAAGGCAAAAGGGACCTGGAAACACAAGCAAGCAGAAGACAGCAGAAAGTGATCTGGGAAAGAAAGCAAAGAAAGAGGGGCAAGAGGGAGCCAAAAAAGTGCAAAGAGAAGAGACAGGTTGGCAGAGGAGAGAGAGGAGGAAGCCAAGGCAGAGGCACTGAACAGGCTCCCTGAACACAGAACTGCCTGAATACAGGCTCTTAGCCCTGCACTGCCTGAACCCTGAGCCCCCCCCCCCGAAAGATTAGAGTACTGGATCATCATCAGAACACAGACTAAAGACCAATCTGGTCCAAGTTAAAAATCAACACAGTGCCAGGCCAACAGGAGGATAAGCTCAAGATGGCCTCCAAACAGACCAAACTGACCAAACTGACACACACAAAGGGAGCTGCATCCTCCCCAGCTCAGCTCTCTAATCCGCCAGGAAACACCACACCCATCCCCGCACCACCCCATCCAACTACAGGCCCTCAGACCCATCTGCTAACCCATGCCTGCCCAACAGCACACATGATGCAAGAATTAAAAGAGACGATAGAGACGCTGGTAATAAGGATGGATGGAATTGATAGAAAACTAGATGAAATGGGCACAAGGATGGAGAAAAGGTGCATAGAAGCAGAACAGAAGATGGAGGAAAGATGCAAAGACATAAAACAGATGCTGGCGGACCAAGGTAGAGACCTAGAGAGAAAGTGGGAAGAACAACACAGAGCGATGGCCACAGACCTGGACTGAATGAAGGAGGCAATGCAAGCACACTACAAGAGAATAGGGGCTGAAATGGAGAAGAACCTCCAGGAAATCAGGGAGAATACGGAAAAGAGGATGGCAGAAGTGGAGAACCGCATAGAGAGACAGATAGCAGAGATGAAAGGAGTGGCTCAAGACCAGTCCACCATGATGCAATACTGGCAAATGGCGTCTGCAATCAGGTTTAGAGGTTGGAAAGAGACAACAAACGAAACCCAAGGGGGCCTGCTCGGAACCTTTGTAGGGGCCCTGGCAACATTTCTGGGTAAGAAAACCGAAGAGATTGCATGGCAATTCGATAGAATCTACAGAGTCGGCTCATGGAAGTCAGCAAACAGGCATCAACCCAGAGACGTGGTCATCCATTTCGCAACACAGGGGTTCCAGAACCTCATCTCCGTCACTTCCTACAATAAGAGATTTTACATAGAGGAGCAGGAGGTGAAGGTACTGAAAGAGATCCCCCCGGCGATGCTGAGAGACAGAAAGGACTACAAATTCCTGGTCAACGAACTGAGACCACGCGCTCTGCAATATCGATGGGAAACCCCAACAGGGATGTCACTTCTCTATAGAAATAAAAGATACTACTTGAACTCGGTCCAGAAAGCCAAAGACTTCCTTGAAAAGGAACTGAAATCGGACGGTCCTCAACCCACTACGAGGGAAGACGCAGAAGGACCACTGGAACGCGGAAGGGATCGAGATCAATGAGCAAACCACTCAGAAGCACAGATCGGCACAGTAGCAGAAGAAAGGAATGGACCACCTCGAGATACGACGGCACAGAGAACAGAGGGTAACAAAAACAAGGAAACAGGGCAGTCTGCAGAGGGCAGGCTACTAAGATCCACTACCAAACGCACAGACCAGCAAGACAAGACCCCACAACTCAATATGAGCACCAATCCGGATATCATGGGAACGAGACCAAAGAAGAAACCAGGAGAAAGAACAGAAGCGGTCTTGCAAGAGTATCCTGAAACCGATAATGACAATTAAATATTTGACTTGGAATGTTAACGGATTAAACTCCCCCCAGAAAAGGAGAAAAATATTCCACTACCTGAACCAAGGTAAAAGCGATATAATCTGCTTACAAGAAACACACATCAGAGCGGCAGACCAGAAATATCTAATCAACTACAAACTAGGCACGCACTTTGTGGCAGCGGCACAAGGAAAAAAGAATGGGATTGTTATATATGTAAAGAAACATGTAATAGCTAAGCTAATAGAGTCAGACCCCCAAGGTAGATACCTGGCAATCGAAATATCACAAGAAGACAAGAAGATTCTGGTGATGGGCATATATGCACCAAATCAGCAACAAGGCAAATTCTACAAAAGGCTATACAAGAAGTTAACACAACTCAACTACAGATCTTGCATTATATTGGGCGACTGGAACGGGGTCATAGAGACTGCCCTGGACAAAAAAAGAACTGCACCTAACCCACAAAAGCACTCCAAGTTGCCTAAATCCTTCTTTGACATGAAGGAGGACCTCGAACTGACAGACATATGGAGGGAAAGGCATAGCAAAGAACAAGAATTCACTTTTTTCTCAGACAGACATCAATCATTCTCCAGAATTGACTTTATATTAACATCTAGCGACTTGCTAGTTAGTCTAAACACAGTGAAAATCCTACCCAAAGTACTAACAGATCACAACCCTGTGAGGATGGAATTAAGACATGGCTTGAAACAGAGGAGATCCTGGAGAATTAATGAAAACCTGTTTAGACACGAAGAAAAGGTGGCTGAATGCAAAAATGCTATGAAGGAATTCTTCAACATAAATATGAACAACGAAACACCTATAGAAATTATTTGGGACGCCAGCAAGGCGTATATGCGCGGAATTCTTATGGACATGAATAACAGGCACCGTCGCAAACAAGAACAAAAAAGAAAAGAGTTAGAAGACGAGATAAGTAAGAAGGAGCGGCTATTAATAAAAAGACCAGAGGACAAAGTCACCAAAGAAGGAATCAAGATTCTAAGAAAGCAATTTGACATGTTGATGGCAGACCAAGTTGCAAGGAATATACAATATGCAAAACATAAGACATTCTGCAAGGCCAACAAACCGGGCCGCTGGCTAGCCTACATTATAAGGAAGAAACAGAAATCCCGCATAATTGAAAGGATAGAGTACAAAGGCAAGGAAGAATTTCGACAGGAAACCATCAAGAAAGCCTTTACCGAGTTCTACTCAAAGCTATACGCCGAGGAGAAGACACAAGACAAAGAGATAGATAAGTTTCTACAAAACAAAAAGATACTGGCAATCACCGATGCACAAAGAGATGCCCTGAATGCCTTAATCACAAAGGATTACACTCAGTGATCAAACAACTGAAAAAAGGAAAATCACCCGGGACGGATGGGATAACAGCGACCTACTACAAGCATCTCCAGGAGGAGATGTTAGAACCCCTCAGGAAGCTATTTATCAACATACAAGAAGGAGGCCAAGTCCCACCGTCCTGGAAAACAGCCTACATTTCGTTAATCCCCAAGGAGGGGAAAGATAACGCACAACCTGCAAACTACAGACCCATCTCACTACTAAACACAGACTACAAAATCTTCACAAAAATTTTGGCCAATAGATTAATGACTGTACTCCAAAAAACAATACACCCGGACCAAAGGGGATTTATACAAGGGCGCCAGATGAAAACCAACGTGAGACAGCTGTTGAACATAATAGAGTACTTGGAAAGGCACAACCAGGTACCTGCCACTCTTATGTTTGTGGATGCAGAAAAAGCCTTCGACAGACTGAATTGGCCGTTTCTGACGAACTTGGTCCGGAAGATGAAAATGGGAGCACAGTTTCTCAACTCCATACTGGCAATTTACCAGAAACAAACAGGCCAGATCATTGTTAATGGAGACTTAACGGACTCATTCAACATAGAAAGAGGCACGAGACAGGGCTGCCCGCTGTCACCCCTGCTATTTGTCCTAACGCTGGAGATTCTACTGAACAAGATAAGAGCGGCAGAGGACATAAAGGGCATACAGATTAGACAACAAGATTACAGACTATGTGCCTTTGCAGACGACTTGCTGGTGACAGTGTCGCAACCAGTACAGTCAGCAAGGAGATTGATGGAGATAATGGAAGACTATGGTAGGGTGTCAGGCTTCAAAGTAAATATATCAAAAACGAAGATGCTAGTTAAAAATCTAGACAACAAAGCAAAACAGGACTTGGAAAGAATAACGGGTTGTGAAATAGTCAAGAAAGTTAAATACTTAGGAGTGGAGATAGAAACAACGAACGCGAAATTATATAAGAATAACTACGAGGTGCTGTGGAACAAGATACAAGCAGATCTGGAAAGGTGGAAAACACTACGACTGTCCCTGCTGGGCAGGATAGCAGCAGTAAAGATGAACGTCTTGCCAAGATTTCTATTTCAAATGCTACCCATACTCAAAAAGGATGTGGACTTGGACAACTGGCAGAAGGGCATCAACAGATTTTTTTGGGATCGCAAGAGACCGAGGGTAAAACTAAAAACCATCCAGGACACGAGGAAGATAGGGGGACTAAAAATGCCTAACCTAAAGCTATACTACTACGCAGCGACATTGGTGGCGTTGAGTGACAATATGATGAATGATAGAATATTGAATGTTGAAGGGCATGGTCTACTATTCGGCTGGCACGCATACTTGGTGTACGACAAAAAGGCAGACAAGAAGTTCAAGGAGAACCCACTACGAATCCCGTTGTTGTGGGTCTGGAGGAAATATAAATACCTTCTACACGATAAGATCCCCATCTGGACGATCCCCGGACACGCAATAGGGGATGTAAACATATCCCAAGGGCAGGAAGTGGTGCCCTACAGTAAACTTGTACTGGAAGAAGAAAATGGGTTCTCCTTGAAGCCCCAAACAACGCTAGCAGACGAAGGAATAGGAGGTACCTGGCTATTGTACCTACAACTGCAGTCAAGGTGGCATAAAGACAAGAAGAAGGGTTTATCCCAGACTGATGAGAATTTAATTGAACAGATTAGAGAGCAGGGGATCATGCATATCAAACGAATGTACAGTGTACTGATAGAAATTGACTCTGAAACGGTGCTAGTCAAGAACTGTATGGTTAAGTGGGAACAAGACTTTGGGCATCCGATCGCGATGGAAACGTGGGAGGAAATCTGGGTGAGAAATGTAGAATTTACGAAAGCGCAACAGCTAAGGGAAAACTTCTACAAGATGTTCTATAGGTGGCATCTAGACCCGAAAAAACTATCATACATCTATCCAGACACCCAGCCCAAATGCTGGAGGTGTGGTGATGGGGAGGCTACATACTTTCACGTATGGTGGACATGCAGAAAAATCAAAGCCTTCTGGAGGAAGATATGGTGGTCACTCCAAACCATTTTCAAGAAGCGTATTGAATTTCTACCTCAGGTTTTTTTGTTAGGGATCATAAAAGATTGCACTACCTCAGAGATGAACTTATTTCTGAACTTGATCACAGCAGCCAGATTGTTGGTGGGACAATAGTGGAAGAATCCAGAAATACCACCTATAGAAGAATGGACTTTGAAAGTAATAAACTTGGCGGAAATGGCGAAAATATCGGCATATTTGAAAGATCGCTCAAATGAACAATATTTGACTGACTGGAAACAGTGGATAGACTATATACAAGAGAAACACCAATCAAATAAAATGTATCTGGCGTATAGTTGAGGCTCGACGTGAAGAGTGAAGAATGTTTACCAAATCAGATGTTTACAAAGACTAATACCTAATGTTGTATTTTATGTTCTATGATGATCTCAATATGATCTTATGCTTAATGTTGTTTGCTTTAATATTGAAAAAGCGGATTGAATTTCTACCTCAGGTTATTGAATTTCTACCTCAGGATCTTTTGTTAGGGATTATAAAAGACTGCACTATTACTGAGACGAAGTTAATTCTGAAGCGCGAATGAACAATATGTGATAGACTAGATACAGTAGATAGACCATATATAAGAGAAACACCAATCAAATAAAATGTATCAGGTGTATAGTTGAGGCTTGACGTGAGGAGCGAAGAAAGTTTACCAAACCAGACGTTTACAAAGCCTAATACCTCATGCTGTATTTTCATGTTTTATGAGGACTGCTTCTTAATATGATCCTATGTTTAATGTTGATTGCTTTAATATTGGAAAAGCGTACTTAATTTCTACCTCAGGTTATTGAATTTCTACCTCAGGATCTTTTGCTAGGGATCATAAAAGATTGCATTACTACTGAGACGAATTTACCTCTGAAGCTCGAATGAACAATATGTGATAGACTAGAAACAGTAGTTAGAACATATATAAGAGGAATGTTTACTAAACCAGACGTTTACAAAGACTAATCCATAGTGTTGTATTGCAGGTTATATGATGATTGCTTTTTAATACGATCTTATGTTTGATGTTGATTGTTTCAATAAAAGAATTTTCTAAAAAAAAAAAGAATCAGAATTAGAATAGATATATTGAAGATAAGAGTTCCAAAGGTGCTTTCTCAAGAGGTAACTGGACTTTCTTGGGGTTTTTTTGAAGATGATTCGCTTCTCATCATTTAATTCCACCTATTTAAAAAGTTAACTCAAGCTAAAACTCTTCTGCTAAACAGCCGTATTAAAAACTAGCCCTGTAATGTGAGAAGCCATTATTCTTGCCAAGGTTGTAAAATCAAGTGTTTTAAATAAGCATGATTAAAGAAACATGGACTTCCCTATGAAGGAACTAGAGCAAGCTTTTTCCTTTTAAAGACAGTTTTCTATACTGAGCTTCTGGTCAGTAGATAATGAGGTTCAGAAGCATAAACTCTGGTTGGTGACCTATATAAGTATACACACTATCACTTGGCTATAAGACAAGCTGCCAGATGTTCCCACATATCTAAAACCATAACATCAGGCAACGTCCTGGGTATATAATTGGCAAATGTTCCACAAGTGTCATTATTATAAATGTGTTGAAAGATAATGTTTATATGAAGTCACAGCAGCCTCTGCTGGCCATAAACTCACAAATGGCAAGACTCAGAGCTTTTGAGAACTTTACATTTAATGCTGCATGTTTACAATATCTATTACATTATACAGTGTATCTTGCCCTACCTAGAGACTCACCATGAATATTAACAACAATATTAGTGAAGGGAGGGGGAGGAAATAATTAGCTATCCTCAATTTGATTTTCAGTAGCCAGCAATGATTGGATGTGATGGGCCTTACAGTATAGCTCAACACATCTAAATGATGCCATAACAAAAACAATTGCTAAGCATTTTAAATACAACTCTCATCTCCAGTTTTTATACAATCTCCCCACACAGGCACTGAATCTTTATCACTTTTTTTAAAAAAAAATCCTTTCCAAATCTAACATTTGTAACCTTTCCCCCCAAAGGTTTTATTCTGTGCGTGTTTTAAGAGTACCACGGAATATGAAAATATTTCTTCCTAATTTCTTTAGTCTTTCAAGAAGAGATTAATATTGCATATTCAGGGTTGGTTTTTTTTTTAAAAAAAGCATTGATTCAATCACACCAAAACTGCACTGTATTTTATGAACAGAAGAGGATTTCATAAAGCTGCTGCTGACTTCAGGTGGATTTTCCTTTCAGACATGATAACATAAGCTACAGTGAAAATTGCTACCGCACATTTATGTATTGGCTTCTATGCAGCAAAAAATTGGAATAATTTATCAATCTGAGAGCTAGTGATAAATGTGCTTCCTAACACAAAAGTCACTCCATACAAGGACTTTCACTCTTACTTGAAATGTGACCCACAGATTTAAAGACCCAAATATTAATTTTGACACTAGTCATGAAATTAAGAGACTGTTTACTCCAGACCTATGAAAAATCTGCTGTACTTATTTAAGTATATCCCAAAGTATAGAGTTACATTTGTTTCATTCCTGGTTTACCAATCTCACCTCCGTAAACCAATCTACGCTTCCACCTGCAGAAACTAATGATTTAAAAGATACACAAACTGAGAGGTGCTTTGCCCAATGCCAACTGCCAAGATGGATGTAGGCCATCATAAGACTGTTGATTTTCAAGCATCTCTGGCTGACATTCTGTGTTTCAACAAAGTCACTGGACCAGTTCTTTTTCTACCAAGGTAAGCCAGATTGAGGAAAGCTTTTTTCCTCAGGTGCCATTAAAACACAGAGGAAAAAAAAATACAGCTCCAAGTAGACAGTGAAAAAAAGATTAAGGCCTCTTCTATCTGTCAACACTATTGCCCAGATGTTTTCAAGTGCAAAAAAGGAAAAGAAAAGCCACAACATAAAAAGAACATTAATTACATGCCTCCCTCACTTTGAAATGTTGTTTAAACATTGGCTTCAAGTACCTAACTTTTCATTTCAGGATATTTTTTTCTCTCTTTTTTTTTTTAAAAAAAATTGCTCTTACACATTGTGATTGAAACATGTCAAAATAAAACCGAAGAGAGAAACACATTACTTTCCTCTTTAATAAAGGTGTTCCGATTTTTGGAAGACATGCATGTTTATTGAACTGAACTGGAGAATAGTTTATTAATTTCAAAGTTTAGTATAAAGTGGGTGTGGTGGAGGAGTATGCTGTATATGACAAGAAAACTCGTGTTTTTGTTGCATTGACTAAACAAGTGGAAATGTAATCCACAGTGCTACAAACATATATATGAAACACGGAGACGTATACACACACACATGGTATGGAATTCTCATTCAAAAGTTACAATTAACTCTTCTTTCTGGCATCTTGTCTTCTATCCTGATCTGGTTATTAATAGAATGTGAAATGGTTATACCAGTGTGAAAAAAGTCGTAAAATGGGGCAAAACTCAACACATTTCTCACTTGTCAACATACATTTTGGGCTCAATTGTGGTCATAAGTTGAGGACTACCTGTATGGCCAAAAAATATCTGTATAAAACAAATAGATACACTATGTATAACTTTCATTATGTGCAAAAAACAATAATATAAAAAATAAAGGCATTAGAATTTGGCATTGCTACCTTAATTAGCATTCTGTGCAAGTGTTGATTGTAGGATTGATATTGTAATATCATAAATCAGATTTTTAAAAGACCTCTTATGAAGATGAGTCTGTGATGATACTCAAACAAATTAGAATGAATGTGATTCATTTACCAGGAAGCAGAATCCTTTATCCTCCAAGCAATCAGCCAATTAGCCAGCAATGGAATGGTAGTTCTTCAGCCAAAATGAAGATATAACAAGCATAACAAGTCATATTATGTCCATGTTTTTTATGTCCAAACTTTGGAGAATCAGCTTTGAATTGCCTCAGTTGTTCAGGATGAGGACATTTGAGGACATTACAAATTTAGAACCACATTACAAGTGTAGAACGCTGCATTAATTTATTGTCCAGCCTGAAATAATATCTTGTGACATGCTTGTCGTGTCACATCTGGGACCCTCATATATATGGACCAAGCCTTGGTCAGTTTTGTTCAATACAGAGAATATTCTTCACTCCCATAACCAAAGCTGAGTTTCAGTAGAAAGCATAGAACATAAAACATAGAATAAGTTGGAAGGGACCCTGGAGGTCTTCTAATCCAATTCCCTGCTCAAACAGGAGACCCTATATCATTTCAGACAAATGGTTGTCCAGTCTCTTTTTGAAAGCCTTTGTATCGTACTGAAATACGTTCTCTGTTTAGTGAAAATTCCAATGGAAAAAAGCTTATTTTTATATAGGTAGTTCGTATGTGTGTGTGTGTGTGTGTGTGCGTGCGCGCGCACGCACGCCTTTGAGGCAGTGTGAACTACAGGCAACTACCTTGCAAGTCTCTGCAGTTTTCCAGAAGTGATTTGCCATTGCCTGCTTCCTAGGGCTGAGAGAGAGTGACTGGCCCAAGATCATCCTGCTGGCTTTTTGTCAGGACTAGAACTCATGGTTTCCCAATTTTCAGCCTGGTGCCTTTACCATTACATCAAAGTGACTCTCTGCTCATTACTTACTTGATGTTAGTCTTTTTGCAGTAAAATTAAATGTATTTATGAAAATACAAATCTTCATTTAGGACCTTTTTATACCTTCAGTTTGGCAAGGAAAAAAATTACTAGAAAGAGGTAAAAATCATTTTGAATAGCAATCCTGAGTTTAAATGCAGGAGTTCTGCATCTCTCATTGTATCTCTTGCCAGACATATTATTGATGTTGAAAGAGAGGTCAATTTTGTTGCAAAGTGAGGTGTTAACTGGCCATGGCTGGAAACTTTAACAGGATTATGGATATAGTGAAGAAGTTAAGGATTCCATTGTGTTTTAATGATGCTTGAAAACACAAAGGCAAATATGAATGAACTCTATGCTTCTTTTCATTCTGCCGATTTCAGAATGTGCAGTATATAAAAGGATTCGGATTTTTGGACTACTACAATGCGCTTAATGTGGGGCTGCCTTGAAAAATATCTGGGAGCTTCATTTGGTATAAAATGTAGTGGCATTGACAGCTATGTGTGCTCATAGAGCTGCTTTCGTTGCCAGTTTGCTTCCATGTCCAATACAAGGTGCTGGTTATCTGAAGAGCCACCTCTTTCTGGTTACATCAGCCCACCTCACTAGGTCTGGCAGAAAGGACATGCTATATGTACCATCCGCTACATTTGGTAGTTTTCAGGAGACACGGCTTCTCTGTCATGGCAGCCGCCTGCTGGAACAGTCTTCTCCCCAGACTTATATAAGCTCCATCCCTGTTGATAATCCAGACCCTCAGCACCTGGATATGTTATTAGACCTGGGACTCCCAGGAAAGTTGAAACATAGTTAGATGGCTCCACTGTTGAGATAAATATTCTTAATCTCCCTTTGCCTAGAGTTTGTATATTTGTTTTGTGTGTTTATTTTTAACATGGGGTTTATTATTTTTATATCTGTTGCTTCCTTTTTTTTTAATTTTTTTTTATTAGATATCCATTTGTACATGCAAACAAAGAAAAAATTCAAGTTAAAGCCATTCAACTTAATACAATCATTTTAAATTTGTAGACCTTCTTCACTCCGTATATCGAAGTTTAACTATAAGCCAACTACATTTTATAAATTTTAAGTTTCACTTCTTTTCAGATCTATCCATTGTACATCAAACAAACAAGTCTTCTTATTAAAGTTAATAATTATCATGTCGATACACCCCTCCCTTCAACGCGTACATTCTTAGTCTATTTAATATATATGTTCCATTAATCACCCTCTCATGTCTCTTGCTCTTACACTTAGTCCTTAAATCAGTCCATAATTCTTTGCCTTTAATTCCTTGCATAAAATATTAAGTTTCTCTTCATTTCAGTCGAATTCTGGGTTTCTTCCTCTGCCAGGTGGATTTCCATAGCACAGCTTCCCTTCCAAGTAATAAGTCTCTCTTTATTGCTTGCAATGTCCCTTGGTTCCATATAAGCCATGCTCTATGGATTCTGTCAGTTTGCCAAGAGAAATTTTTAGCCTCCTCTCCTGGATATTTTCCCCATGCTTTTATAACAATTCTTTTCAAATCTTCTTGTCTCTCCACCTCTTCCATCTTTTCTTCAACCCCTTCCCAGACCCTCTTAGAATTTCTCCCAGTATCTTCTCTCTTTTCCCCACTGTGCGTTTCTCCGGTTTGGTCCAAGTCCTCAATAACTGCTTTGCTTTGATCTTCCACCATCTTCTCCATTTCTCTGCTTTGTTCCACTGCCTCCATCGTCCTCATCCTTTCTTCCCATCTTTTTGCAAACATGTCTATTATCATGTCCATCTTTCTCCTCATTTTTTCAAAAGTTGTTGATATTTCATCCTTTAATTCTTTCATCGTCATTTCTGGAGAGCTTGTATACATCCTTAGGTTTATTTTGCAAAGTTTTTAAGTTATGCGTCTCTGGTGCCCTCTAGAGGTCTCTTTCGCATTACAGTTTCTCTTCCTTAGGTTTATTTTGCAAAGTTTTTAAGTTATGCGTCTCTGCTGCCCTCTAGAGGTCTCTTTCGCATTACAGTTTCTCTTCCGCCTTTCTCTTCCAGTAGCTCTCACTTTAAATTAAAAGTGGTCACCATTTTGGGTGCCTTCTGTTCATTGTGAACGTATTTGATCCGAGGTAAAATATAAGAAATACTTGCTTTTTAAGCTCCTGGGTTCAGTCTGTCAATCTCTGTGCTTCTTTGAGATGTATTCCTCGGGTGGTGGCTGATCTCAGCGTCTTGGTCTGTCAGCTGACAGATGCTGCCCCGGGCTGGAGCTATTGTGAGCGCACGGGGAGTCCTCTTTCTTCCCCCCCCCGAGCGTTTTTTCGGGGGGGTTTCAGAGGATCTCAACCCACACTCACAGCTCTTTGCCCCTTCTCCTACCGAGGAGGGGTTTTTTCGCCGTGAAAAACAGCTGGTTTGCACTGTTTTGGCGGCTTTACAAGTCCCGTGTCGCAGAGCCTTCGAGCAAGGCTATTTTGACCCTGAGGCAGCCACGCCCCCTCTCCCTGTTGCTTCCTTTTATATCTGTTGTGTACCACCCAGAATCTTTAGTGAGATGGGCCTCTATATACATTTGATTAATACATATTTTGCAATAGTTTGGTTGCAGATCTAGACAAAGAAATAGAGTACCTTGCTCCCTGCATGCTTGCAAGAAAAGTTGCCATTAATTTCAATTTGATCTGAATTTCAACTCAAAAGACACTTCGGTAGCATAAATCCATCACTTCAAGGGTCTTTCTACTCTCACTGAAGGAATCCCAGTGGTAGTTAAGGCTGCAAAATGAAAAAGTTTCTGCTTGTTGCTGTTTCAGTAAAGGAGACAACTTTGTAACCGGGCCCAGCAATTTGATAACAATGAATTACATTCAACTGGACCCTTTCCAGTTCTCATGCTATTGTAGAATGAAAACTTTCCATGAGTTCATTCTAATTTATCATAAAAGATACAATTAAGCAATCAAACTTGAGCACAATGAGAAATCATCCTTCTCTGGAGGAAGGAACAATCTCTAAAAACTGGAAAAACAGAGAGATGAGAGAGAGAGAGAGAGAGAGAGAGAGAGAGAGAGAGAGAGAGAGAGAGAGAGAGAGAGAGAGAGAGAGAGAGAGAGAGAGAGAGAGAGAGAGAGAGAGAGAGAGAGAGAGAGACTGCTGTGCTACCTTATTGCAAGCCATTCTGGACAATGCAACTGAAGCTGTTGCCCAATAAACATGGAAGAGCTTTGTTCCTTATTGAATTAAATGGTGAAAGGAAAGTGTTGCCATTTCTGAGCTACCTGGGTCACTTACTTATGGGGCCGTTCTGTCCATTCCATATAGAGGTATATTTCTGAATGATCAAAAATCATAATCCAGCTGTGCCCCCCCAAAAAAGTTACCGGTATATAAATCTAGGCTACCAAACTAGTAGTCTAAATGCCACAAGTATTCTTCCTTAATGCTTGATTCCAGCCTTCCAGGACAAACCATTCTAAAGCAAATGTGTGCATGCTGATGTAAGTTGATTTGTAGTTAATGCCAAGAAAGATAAACAATTGTGGATATTTACCTAATAGTTTACCATAATTCCAACATGTATTTGGTGTTTGCTAAATCATTTGAAGAAATATCCTCTTCTCAGAATGCAAGGATTCTGTGTTGATCACAACAGAAAGCAAAGCATTATATCAAACTCCCAAACCATAACAAGTGGTAACTTTGCAAATAAAAGTATCCAGGTTGCAATTTAGAGATTAGCACCCTATTTTACTATCTACCCTGAGGCATGTTTTTTTTTCCTGTTCTATTTTTCTCTTAGCCCATTTTGACAACTGCACTCAATAGCAGATATTAAGACTTCTCCACCCTTAATATCTTAAGCACCATTGCAAGAGGAAATTGTGCCTTGTGGGAAAGCACACACAGGATGTTATCTATCAGATTTGGGGGCAAATGACCCACTGGAATGTTTGTAGTGCACTGATTACAGCTTTGTTGTCAATCAGTAAGCAAAGGAATTGGGATTTCTTTTTGCCTGGGTGAGTTTTCACACCGACCATTGCATGTTGTTCCAGATGAATGCAACACTAAAAGCCCAAGGCAAAGTAAGCCACCCCACAAATTAAATGTAGGTTAAGAGATAGAGTAAGAGGCTTCCAAGTCAGAGCCTTATGAGTGACAGCTGCAATAATGGACATTTAATGGCATTGCCTAGTGTGTGGCAATTTCTTTCAGAGAGTCCAAAGCTGTAATCACTTGTATTTTAAGGGTCACCTTGCATTGATAGCCTCACTTTTTAACAAAGGCATTTCCTGAGCAGCCACCTTGAGGGACAAAGGGTGAGAACCCAAAGATTAAAAGCAAAATAAAGTTGCTATCTTTTGTTCCAGTCAATAAAATAAAATTCCCTGAGGACTAAAGCGTAGATAGATATCGTTCCTCCCATAGCATTGCTTCCTGGATTTTAGACTTGCAACCATAACTTCAAGAGATGAACTGGGAATCTAACCAATTTAAGAAAAAATGCATATGTATCTTTGACTCATCTGCACAGATCCATATTCTCTTTTGTCTTGCAATCATAACTTTTTTGTATTCTCCCTCCCTAATCTGTATAATATTAGTCCATCTAGTGACTGCAAAAGGACACTGAAGCATGCTGACTGAGGTAGACTTTTGATCTGATTTGATCTGAAATCCCTTTACATTAGCCTGAATTAAACAAGTGGCCTTCAAAATGATGATGAGCAACAATTCCCAGGATCTTCACCTTTGGCCATGAAGCCATATTCATCCCTGTTACAGTAGGACAGTACTGGTCTGTCTTTTGATACCAGCTACCAAAGTACCTGCCTGGATAAGTGTTTCCCCTTAAGATAGACTTTGTAATACTTACACAAAGCTATATCCCAACTTAGCTGATATGTACTTTACTGGTTGCTGCTTATAACAGAAATAAAATTTACTTGACCAGGACCACAGCTTTCATGTAGACTTGGATATCTGGGGCCCTGCTAACAATGCACAATGAACTTCATTCTTTGGATTTGCAAAATATAAAAGCATTGTTCATGTTAAGTTTTAAAATTAATTTAAGGAATTAAAACAATCCTGATGCCCAACTATCAAGTAATTGTCCTTTAGACATATTGTAATGTGACGTAGCACTTGGTCCTGATTATCATAACTATTCTGCTGATTTCAGACTCTGCAACAATGGGACAGAGAGTTCCCAAAACTGAGCCAACTGGAAACACTCCAGGAAAAAGAGGATGACCTATACTGTAGTCCTAGTGTGCCCCTTCGTTCATAAATCAATGGAAGTTTGTCAAGTCTTATCTGTGAATTTCCTGGTTTTGTGCCACAGCCTTCATGTTATTTCAGCAAACTTTTATATCAAATTTAATTTCCTTGGGTTTTTTAGCCTCAGTATTGAAAAGGAAATATTTTCCATGAGGTTCAGGGTAGTCTATTGCTTGAAAGATTGAGTTCGCTGGTATTATCAGGGATTAAGCAGACAATAGATCTGGAAGTACACAAATTGGGAGTATGGGAAACAAGACCTAGCAAGAATAGCACAGGAGATTAGAAAATATAAACAGGGAGGGGAGTGCTAAGAAAGCAGTGTGTGTGTGTGTGTGTGTGTGTGTGTGTGTGTGTGTGTGTGTGTGTGTGTGTGCACACGTGTGTACATATGGATAGATATATTCACATGGACACACTAATACATAAATGTAATTATTTTAAAGGTATTCCCAACACAGTAGAATAAATTGCCTATCACGTGTGAGAATCAAAAGGAAGTTCAACCATTAAAGCTGATTAACGTGGACAAATAATTTGCTATTATTGTGCAGATAACTGTTAGAATGACTGAGATGTGGGAACAGCCAGCACAAAAGTGTGAAGCTTGTACAGGGACATCACAGCACACATCTGTCATCTGTGACATCTTTGGGATTTAGAATGGATGCCAATGATAGCAGCCATTTGAAGGCCCCAAAAACAGCCTAAGTGTTATGACCATGCATGGACTAGTCCACCTTGCTCATACAACCATAATCACACGGCAGCTCATATCATTCTAAATGTCAAATCCTATTTCTATCAATAGTGATTTTCCCAAAGACATGTTGAAGCATTTGAAGTAGGAGGTTTAAAAAAAAGAAAGGCCAAATGAGAAAGAAATTGAGGAATTTAAAAGTGGTAGAAGGAAGAGGAAAATTGGTTATTAATACTCTGCATAATCTTTGTTGCTCCCTGCTCTTTTTCTGTTAGCTCCTTCAAAAAGAAAAGAAGCACACAGCTCTACAACAGTTCATTTAGTGACCATTCAAAGTTACACCGGCACTGAAAAAAGTGATTTATGACCATTTTTTTACAGCTACAACCTTTGTAGCATCCCTATGATCATGTGATCAAAATTCGGATGCTTGGCAACTGGTTCAGACTTATGACCGTTGCTATGGGCCAAGGTCATGTGATCACTTTTTGCAACCTTTTGGCAAGCAATGTCAATGGGGAAGCCAGATTCACTTAATAAGCGAATTACTAACTTATCAACTGGAGTGATTCACTTAACAACTGTGGCAAGAAAGGTCATAAAATGGGGCAAAGCTCACTTAACAAATGTCTCACTTAACAACAGAAATGTTGGGCTCAATTGTGGTCATAAGTCAAGAACTACCTGTAAAGTGTGGAGAAGAAGCATCTTTTTGACTTGATAGATCATTCCCTGATTCACATTAGAGTCAAAAAGTATCACTTAGAAGCAGCCTGCATTATTTAGCTTAGTCGTGGGCACTGGGCCATTGGAAAGTTTGTTCCTTAAGAGAATAAAAGCTCAGGCACATTTTTCATCAGGATTTCATGATAAGGGAGAGAAGTATTAAACTGTTCCTTCCAAGTGTTGCAGTAAATAAAATTGTCTTCAAGTCAAAGCTGGCTTCAGGTGACATCAGGGATGTATCTATGTAGAATTTTGCAAGAATATAGAAATACATTCATTCAATCACACCACTTTAATAAAATTTGGACATGTATCACATATACATAACCTTTAAATACTGTATTAATCTAGAGCCCAGGCATCTTATCAAGGTGGCTAAAGTTAAGAAACGCTGATCTAGAGTATCCTCTTCATCAGTTACCTTTAAACTAAAAGTTTTAATTGCTTTGAGCATGAGAGGTTTATTTTACAGCTTTGAAAAGCAAATCTGAAAAAGACTTTTTTCCTTCATCAGTTAGCTTTTTGTGTTTTGACAGTCTTCTCTTTTCTTTAGGTTCCACTGATATGTTTTAACTTTTTTGACTGATCGTTTTGCAGGAAAATACATCCACAGAATCATCCCAGTCACTGCCAAATTCTGAGCAAGTGTTGGGTGATGTTTGGTTTAAAGCCATGTGGTCCTTAAATCATGGTGAACAGGGCTGCTATTATTCACTTTATTGTTTCTGAATACAATGCAGAGGCACAATACTTCTCTAATCACTGGCAATTTCGTTTCACCTCTGATTTATAGTTTCCCGATTTGCAGGTTGTTAAAATGCTTGTTACAAATTGTGGAGGAGGGGAATTCTAGCTGGTCTGGAAAATGTTGCTATGCAGTTATGTTGATGATTGAAAATCAGCCTGAAAAAGCGTTAATTCATTGCACTTATATAATAACACAGATTTGGGGAAGTATTTAGTCTTAACTTATAACTTAATATCTTTCTTTCAGTTCATATTCCATATTGCAGGGCCCAAAGCATATGGATTTAGGGGACTAAATCAACGCTAATTCAGTTCTCAGGATTTGATTTATTTTCAGGAAACACTTTCTTGAGTAAATAAATTATTCAATCTTTTGGCTAATAATATGTTGATATCCTAGAACAGAATTCCCCAACCTGATTTCCATATGCATTAGATAACAATTTAGATTGTTTCTCAACCTTAGTCAGGGGTAATGGGCAAACTTCATCATACCCCTAGAAGGGGAAGGCTCTTCTAGATGTTATGTTTATCTAGTATGTAGAAAAAACCATTTTTATTCTCCCTTAATAAAGAGCCAAGGTAATATGAGGTTAGAAAAAGATGAGCAATGCCTACTTTTGAGATGGATTTATTAAACACACCAGGGTTATTTAAGGAATTGCCTATCTACCAGAGTATCTGCCTGGCTGATATAAGTCAACAGGATTATCATCTTCAGACAGTGTCATATATTTGCATACACCTTGTGTTGGTGGCTGGCTATCCTATCTGTTCCTTATTTATCTTGCTTTTTAATGATGTGGTATTTCATCCTTTTTTATACATTGTGAGCCACCTAGAATAGGTTGGAGTTGGGCAGCCCCTAAATGAAATAAATATCAAACTAGCTTGTTTATTTTGAAAAGTGGAATCCTGGGCTTCTAGCCCTCAGTTCCTGGCCTGATGGGGGTATTGAATGTTTCACACATTTGAAAGATCTACAGAGATGCTCAGTGGTTAAGAGACATGATGGCTCAGCAGTTAAGAGGCTGGGCTTGTCAGCTGGAAAGCCAACAGCCCAGGTTCCAGACTTAAGCTCCCATCCTCGCCCTCGCTCCTGCCCACCTAGCAGTTTGAAAGCATGCAAATGTGAGTAGTACCACTTCAATGGGAAAGGTAACAGCACTCCATGATGTCATGCTGGCCAAATGACTGCGGAAACTTCTTTGGACAGTGCCGGCCCAACGGCCCTTGAAAAGGAGATGAGCACCACCCCCTATATTAAGCAATGGCTAGCAGAGTAAAATCCACAGGGACTCCTCCTTACAGAGACACTTAAGGCCATTTGCAATACGAGCTCCCCATTCATATTTTAGTTAAAAGGGGGGGTGGAAAGTATGAGAAAATAAAATTCTTTCTGTAACGTTCATATGAAATGTGACTTTTAAAAAAGAAAACAGAGCTTGCTCCGTAATATGAAGTTATCCACTTTCAAAATGTAATTCTTCATTTCAATATGACACTGTAATGTCTTCAGAAAAGGAAACCTATTTCTCCTGGTTCGTGCTATGCAAAAAAGAAGTACTTTTTTTCTGGGCAGTTGCCACTTTGATGAGGGCAAACATTTTCACTCCTTTCATGGCCCCTCTGAAACATCACAGAAATACAGATCCTTCTTTGTAGGGCCAAAATTGATTATAAATAGAAGCCCATGCTGGCTTTCTACTGTTGCCCACAGAACCAATCCTGCCATTTGCCACTGATATTTTGACATTCTGGAAATCCAGCGTAAGTAATTTAGTAATTAGTGTGGAAAATGCCTGTATAGTATTAAGAGTTAAGAGGCTGAGGGGATGGAGGGGAGGAGATGTGATGATACTGAATTCACACATGTAATCTGTGTGAAATGCTGTGGAAGAAATATCCACACTTTCAGAAACTGGTGGTCCTCCTTTCAGTCTTTCTGCTTAAACAGCTTATCTCCATTAGGAAGGAGGGAAAAGATGAAAGCAAGGTAAACCATGGGCTGTTGGGTAAAGAATGATGACATTGAGGCTTTCCAGGCAGCTTGTTTTTTTAGCCTGCCAGCAGAATGTTCCACCTTTTCTTGATGTTTCCAGAATGTTCCTGGCACATTTCCTGATGTAAAAGCCATCCCATATCTGACCTGATGAATGTTCCCCTGCCTTGTCATTTTCCCAAATTAAGAAAAGATGGGTTTCCTTTGAAATCAACAACATTGCCTGCATTGTTCTTAAATTGGGAAGCACAGCTGTGCTTCTGTAGCCCACAGGCATCTGTTTCCATACACCCCACACTCCCACACCTGTGCTCACTTTCAATATTTCTTTTCTGCTGAAAACAGGGCAGTTCAGCCATCTGCCATCAATACTGTCTTCCACCTCAAGATCTCCGTGCAAGCATTGTTCAGCATTCTTCTAATGACTTAGTGTTTGTGCCTTCATTACTTATAACTGATTTTCCTTTACTCACATGCACATCGGTGTTCACATGTGAACACACAGCACAAATGTTGAGATCTGCTTACCTAATGCAGATCTAGCATGATACCACTGAGGTCGGCAGCCATTTGGAATGGCTTGGATATACATGTTTATTACAATACAGTGTCACTGTGTCAGAGCCTTTCTTTGCCTAAGGGCATTTATTTACTTTGATGTAATGATGCAATTTGGTGTATTTGTAATTTAATAATTTGATGTAATTATCAGTAACCTCTATTACTGATGAAGGAACCCAGTCTTCCCTCATTGCCTTCCCCTCTCAAAAGAAATATTTTCCTTCTTCTTCTCTTCCTTCTCTCCAAATTGTGAGTGAAATAACTGTAGGCACACGCATATAGAGATCATGGAGGTGGGGAGATGGGAACAAGAATATCCTATTTTATTCTTGAGGAGAAAAATGAAAGGATTATTGCCCACACAAATGCTGAATTGGGAATAGAACTTGTGAGCAAGTGCAAAGGTTGTTTATTTATGGGCCAGCTTCAAGGCACCAAGGACTAATGATGAATTTTGGAAGCATTAAACTTGCAAAAAGATAGATCTGATTATAGAATTTTTATCAGCATTGATTTACGCATGACAATTCCAATTTCATTTAACTGTTGTAAAGTTTTGGGAAATAAATGATCTGGTTGGTCTAGAAAGATTTGTTATCTGATTAATTTGAGAAAATATCATTAGGATCTGTGCTTGTTGCAATTAAGAGTTCTGTCTGGAACCTGGTGCAGATCATAGTACTTTTACAATATGATGTCCAGTATTTATTAATATTTATTAACAATTATGACCATTGTACAGGTAGTCTTCAACTTACGACCACAACT
Source organism: Bothrops alternatus (assembly GCA_034064705.1). NCBI lineage: Eukaryota > Metazoa > Chordata > Lepidosauria > Squamata > Viperidae > Bothrops > Bothrops alternatus. Next base: position 4,889,573 of record JARGCV010000039.1, on the reverse strand, counting down.
GAGCCCAAAAATTCTGTTGCTAAGTGAGACATTTGTTAAGTGAGTTTTGCCCCATTTTATGACCTTTCTTGCCACAGTTGTTAAGTGAATCACCGCAGTTGTTAAATTAGTAACATGGTTGTTAAGCGAATCTGGTTTTCCCATTGACTTTGTCAAAAGGTGGGGAAAGGGGTTGACATAACCCTGGGACACTGCAACTGTCATAAATATAAGTTTATATTTATATTATAAGGATTCAGTTCCCACTGCTTTAGCAGAACCGGTAGCTAATTTTTGGTTGCCCAGGCCCAAAATGGACTTCCGGAAGCGGCATCCACACAGAAAACTGGTTGTTCACATATTTGAATCCCACCACTGTATAAGTTAGTTGCCAAGAGTCAGAATTTTAATCATGTGACCACGGGGATTCTGCAACGGTCATACGTGTGAAAAAATGGTCATAAGTCGCTTTCTTCAGTGCCATTGTAACTTTGAATGGTCACTAAAAGAATGGTGGTAAGTTGAAGACTACCTTTATTTCTTTTTTTTAATACACATTTTATTGGTTTTTTTAATTTTTACATCAAAGTGCTCAGGAAAACACCGTGGTGAAAAAAAATCATAGCAAAACAAGTCATATATATATATATATAACTAAAATTAATACCTTAAAAATTCCCTCCTCTATTTCCTCACATGATATAACAAATTTAGTTTAATCTATTTCTTCTTAAAATTCAATCAATCCACAGAATCATCCCTATTATTACATCTACAAAAATCACTCCTGCTTTTAAGCTCCACTAATTTCAATTAAAATATTCCAATTAATCTTAAACAAACATATTAATAAAATTTTGGGTATCCCTTCTACAACACACATATAATTCCAAGAATAACATTCTAATATTTTCACATATATTCCATCTCTTAATTTAATACATCATTAATTAATACCCTTTCTTCTCTTATCATAGATCTCTTTAATTCTTCTGCTATTACAAAATAGTTTTTTATATAAACAGAGTAAAAAAAACAAAAAAAGAGAATCATTTCAACTCGTTAAGTAAAATTTAACTCTCAACCAAATTAACTATCATATCTAAGACAAACATATTATTACACCAATTATTATCTTACTGCTTTCATTTACTCAATTAGATTGTCAAATCAGTCCAAATCTCTAAAGCCTTTTTGACCCAATAGTTAAGATTTTAAATCACATTTTTAAATCTAACTCTGGCTTTTTTTTCTATAACAAGCTGGTTTCTGTAATGTCGCATCTATGTCATCAAATCTCAGTATTTGAGTACTAATGTTTATCAACAAATTGATCTGATCAAAATTCTCTTCCCCTTCTTCGAGTATCATGTAAGCAATATAGTCCATTTTATTCCATATTATAATTTCAGCTTGATTATCCAGGTTGTCATAACTTTTAATCGATCGCATCTGGCTGTCAATTCCTGTTAATTTTAGCAATGGGAGAACTTCACTTATAGTCATTTTTTGATCTTCAAAGTTCTCCATTTGTACATAGACTTGTGAGATATCCTCCTCTGTAGTGGTTAGTTGATTTATAGAGTTATTTAAGGTCTCAATCTGGGATTTTGGGTCCAAGATTTTTCTAAAGTTCAATTGATCAGTGAGTTCTTCCATCTCAAATTGTGTACACTGTTGCATATAAGCTTCTTCTTGGCCTGTAGATTGGTCTTTTAAAATATGGGGCTCAGCTTGTGATTCTAGAAGATGGTCTTTAGTTTTTCTCCATGACTTCATCTCCTCTGTCATTTCCAATATTTTTTCCAATATCAGCTCATAGTCCAGTCCAGAATTCAATTGATCAGTAACTTCTTCTTCCATCTCAGATTGTGTATACTGTTGCATATAGGCTTCTTCTTGGCCTATAAGTTGATCTTTTAAAGTTTGAGGCTCAGCTTCTGGTTCTGCAAAATAACTTCGTCTCCTCTGTCATTTCCAATATTTTTTCCAATATCAGCTCATAGTCAAGCTGTGGGTAAAATTCTTCTATTTCCATAGTAAAAGAGTCTTTTAATCTTGTTGTGGAAACTATATTTATTAAGAGTCCATATACATCCACCTCCACAATTTTTAAATCACAAACACAACCCACAGCTGTTTCCAAGTCTTTATCTTTTCTTCTTGTTAATTCCTGAAGGTCAAAAACTTCTCCAAACACCCAAACAAAGAGATTAAAATTGCAATAAATATTTTTGCCACAAGATGTCCTCAGTAAGCTATAAAAAGTTTTTTCTTTGCAAGTTAAAAGCCTTTATCTCATTAAGAATGACAAATAAAGAGACAGAAAAAAGCAAATATCTTCAGTACAGTAAGTAAAATAATGCTCTAAATTACAAATCTTTCCAGGGATGCCCAATATCCAAAAGGCTCAAAATATAATAAGTGGTACACTGTAGTTTTGTTTGAAGTATTTTTCCCCCACCAAACAGACAGATGCCGCTTCCTTAGAACAGGAAAGTCGTCCAAAAAGCAAGCTGTTTGCAGGAAAAATAATTCAGGATTGAGAGAGGGAGGAAAGGTCTCACCCGGATTCACCACGGTGGTTCTTTATGCTTAGATGATTTTCTGACTTCAGTTGGCACAGCGAAGTGATCAGCCATTTTACTGACCGATCTTCTTCTCCATTGGCCCTACAGAGTTAGCTCGGACTGTAGGGGGAACCGCCGCTCTACCGCAGCCGAGTAAAAGCTTTCTCGATGGTGGTCGCCTCTCCAGGGCGATTTAAGACCCACATAAGGGTCTACTGGTAGAGAGAAAAATAGCCAACAAAGAGCGACAGCTCTTCGCATAGCTGAAGCTGCCGTGATCCGGAAGTGGAAGCCTCAAGACTACCTTTATTTCTTTTTTTTTTTAATGGAAAAAAATATTTTTAATTCTACATATCAGTATCCAAAAAAGAAATAAGAGGGATTTTTATAACCCAACTCAGAGTACATTCATTAAAATAATCCATCTACTCTCTCAAATTTTCTTTTTAAGCAGAACAGAGACAATAAGAGACCTCAAAACCCCAACTCCAACCCCATTCTTCTTCACAGCCAAGCAACTCGAATGCATGCACATAAACACAAATGAATGAAAAAGTTCTTATCTCTGAAGATTACAGGTGTAATTGAATTCAATAAATAAGTCTCTATTTGGAAATTCTAGAGGAAAAAAAAACCATTAACAGTTTAGTCTCTCTTTTTTTCCAATATAGTTTTCTGTTCTTGCTCTCTCTCTGGAAATTCTACAGGACTTTCACTGCTTTCCTCCTCTGGTTCCTCTTCGGTGCCTTCATCAGTTAGATCCCTGCTTGGGGTTTCCTTCTTAGAGGCCTCACTTTCATCTGATCCACCCGAGTCAGCAGTGCAAATCCCATAACACATGATGCTGATGACACCCAGTGGCAGACCAAACAGAAAGCAACCAAGAAGTGGCGAATTCTTGAAAACGGATCCCACTGTAGACTTGGCATCGTAAATTATTCTCTTGATTCGTTGAAGAATTCCATCTCCACCATATGCTTCAGCTGTGCCTTCCACAATATCGTTAATGAACTGGACCAGATCTTCAGTGTTCTCTATTTGTTTATGAGGTAGGAAATATTGTTGATTGGATGTATTCAGGACAGCAATAGTGGGGATTACCAAATCATCCATTAATAAACTATTAATATATTCATTTCCATCCATATAGCCAAACTGGAAGTTTCTATGAAACTGGTCTCTGTAATTTTTAGCCACATCTTGAACAATAGATTTCAATTTTGCATGATCTGCAGAATCGTTTTTATCATCAATAACTGCAATAGCCACAAGTTTTCCTGTGTCTCCAAGCTCATAGAGTGTAAATCCATCTATATTAAGGTACCCTTGAAATCTTTCCCTATTTATCCAGGCTGACAAATCACCATCTACATACTCATCATACACAAAGTAAGTTCCATCTTTTAAGACTAGAACAGCTGGTATCTCAGGGAGTGTCATATGCTCGGGTAGTATCTCTTCTGAGGCAGAAAAAAAGTATGTATAAACAATTAGTTCGGAAGCAACTTCTATGTATCTTTCCTTTAATGGAGATTCCCCACCAATGTACAGAAAAAATATGCGATGTCTTTTTTGAACATGCTCAAACATATGTTGGCTAGGAAGATTTCGAATAATAGGCCCTGCAACTCTATTTGCAAACTCAATAATATCATCTTTGGTTCTTGGTCCTCTATAATTGTATGCCAAGTCACCCTTCAAGAGTTTAATTGTTGGATAGCCTCGAACTCCAAATTCAGAGGCAATGCTAGAATAAGAAGTTGCATCCATCTTGCCAACCTTTACTGGAGACCCAATACTTCCCATCTCTTTACCAACTTCATTCCACACTGGCTCCAATTTCTTGCAATGGCCGCACCAAGGTGCATAGAAATCAACAAGCCAAATGTCATCTTTACGTTTCTCTTTAAACGATTCATCTAAGTCTTCCACAAACAATGCATCTATGGCAAGTATAAATGTAGTAAATGTTCCGCGGCAGTTCCGTATTATTCAGAGTTGAACTCGTTTCTCCCCTCCACCCCCCACCTTCAATCCGCTTCCTGCAGCATCAATCGATGCTCCGGGCCATTTACTCGTCCCTTTGCCTCCTTTCCAAGAGAGGTAACGGAAGGCCAAGACTACCTTTATTTCTTAATGTTCCCGTTTCAAAATGATTTAATGGCCAATTTCAAAATGGATGACCTGACTTTCAAAAAATCCACCAACCCCGTAAAATGTAATGTAGAATACATGCAAAGTGTGTTCATCCAAGCATCTTGTAGATTGCCTCCTGATGGGATGTTATTGTAAAATTGATCCATGAAGAGCTGCAGAGGCTCCTTAACAGATTCCACAGTTCGGCTGAACCCTTAGAAACTGGTGACTGCATCATTAAATGAGAAACCTTGTGCTGATAGTTTTACTCTCGAGGAAATCACAGCTTCCTGCTTTTTAAGCCTTTTCTGGAATCACTTTTGAAACAGATGTTTTTCCCATATTTTCCATAAACTTTTAACTCGAGATTACGGTATAAGCTTGGTTAAAATCAGGAAATACAAAAGTGGGTTTTAATAAATAAATAAATAAATAAATAAATAAATAAATAAACAAACAAACAAACAAATAAATAAATAAATAAATAAATAAATAAATAAATAAGCAAATAAATAAGCAAATAAATAAATAAGCAAAAAAAATTTGAACATTTCTGAATCTTCAAAGGCTGAGGTTGGTTTTCAGCAATTGTTCAAATTGGCATTTCGTTCTTAAAATCACGTCACACACCCATACTTAGATTCAGTGAGTCAAGTTTAAGGCTAGTATTTCAGCCTCAATTTTCAATTCCCTGCTCTTTCAATTTCAGCCAAATACTTAACTGTTTTGTGGCTCAGACAATCTGCATGGACGAATTGTGACATTCTACCTGTTTGACACTGCACTTTGTCTAAGCTATTGGAAATGCCACAGAAAACCTGAAAGGAATTGATTCTCTTTTCAGTCTGAGTACAAAAATCATTGGTTACCATTAGCGGACTAATAAGTAAAGAAAGCAGACTAAATTGGTATTCCATAAAAAATGTAGGACAGCCTTTCCCAACCAGTCAATTTCTACACATATTTTAATATAACAGCTTGCAGAAGTCCCATAGCCATGCTAGCCGAAAATTCTGCAATTTTTAATCTCAAAACAGTTGGTGAACACTATATTGTGGACAGTTATTCTAGACTATATTTCTGACCATTCACCAACATCACCATGAGAAAAAAATTGAAAATCATTGATTGATATGGTCAGAAGGAACTACAAGGATAATCTAATCTAACCCTCTGCAGTGTGTAAGAAAACCAATTAAAATATCCGTGGACCAATCATTGTCCATTCCCTTGAAAACCTCCAGAGATAGCAAAGCCACAGCCTCCATAAGTAGCCTATTCCAGTTTTCTCACTGCTCCATACTTTCCAATCACAATATGCATGCAATTATATTGACTATCCTGGAGTTAGTGACAGAGGGGAAATGCTAAATCCTTGCTATGCTGATTTAGTTTTAGTTTTAGATTGGTATTTTCTCTCAGATGATCAGGTTAGTGCCAGAGGCAGCACTCAGAGCCCTCTCTGCACACCACCACTAGCACCTCGCCAGGTCCATTAGGCCGCCACCCGGAGCATCAGCCCCATCCAGCACAAAGCAGGCAAAACAGCTGGCTAGCAAGCTCAAGTAGAGGTGTTAGAGCATAGAGGTGGCCATACCCACCATCTGCTGTGACCACCCTGGCCACGCCCACCCAGTGGGCCACACACACCGCCCTCCCTGAGGGAACCACAATGCTGATATGGCCCTGGCACTTTGCAATAAATAAGTGGGTTTGGGGTTGCAGTTTGGGCACTCGGTCTCCAAAAGGTTCGCCATCACTGGGTTAGATGCTTCTTATCAACAGGGTTGTGGGAGCCAGTCTTAGATCTCATGCAAAGGTGTTAGATACCTTATGAACTCTTTACTACCAAAAAGAAATAATACCTGGCTTGTCAAAATAACCTGGTCAAAACAAAGGCTGTAATGCATCTTTACTTGTGGGATGTAGGATTGCTACTTGCTGTTTTGTTTCAAAAAGCAACTTGTTTTGTAAAGGGTGGTTGTGTCTCCTCTTTTACTGAAGATAGTCGTCTGTCTAAATTGCTGTTGGCTGGCAGTCTTCAGCTTAAGGATAGGCTGTCCTTCCAAGTGCAATTTAGAGATAAAAAAGCCATGACAGGAAAGAAAAGGGACCTTGAAGCTGTTCGTGATAGAACTCAGCACTCAGAGAGCCAAAGGTCATCCAACCCCTATCTTTTCAGTTATGAAATGAATAATAATCATTATTTCTAAATGCACTTCTACATATATACCCATTTGATGTAAAGTGGTATCCTGTTTGCGATTCATTTTCTTGTTTCCGGCAGTGAATAATAATAATTATCTTAATTGTTTACACATTATGCTAATTGCCTGACTGCTTCCATTCCTACAAGCTTGAGAACTGTTACAGAACCTGCTTCCTAGCATAACATGCTGCCCCACCTTGCCAAGAATGCGTAGGATATCACTGGCAGTGGTTTGCCTTTTACTAATAGTTCTTTGTTTTGCTTTAATGATTTGGCTATATGCCATATGGTGATTCCGAGGATGAAACTAATAGAATCCAGAAATGATCCAGTGGCAAAATGTCAGCCTATGAAATTTGAGATCAGCCACAAGCACATAAGTACATCCTCAGGGATGACTGTCTCCCAACTACTACCGTAGTTGTTTCATTAGAGCAAAGGGGATTGTAGCAATTGACCACACAGGATGCTGTGAGAATTAATGAGCTATACTCTTTCACAAGTTAAATATGTTGCCCAAAGAGATAAGATTTTGTTTAAAATGACCAAAAAAAGAAACTCGTCACTCACTATTTGCTAAATAGTCAGCAAAACACCATATAAATATTTCTTAATATTTGAAACAGTTTTAATTTTTAAAAAAATTGCAGGAAAAAAACTCCAGTGGATGAGAGACTAAGTAAAGAAAGTAAATTATCTCTGAAAATTAATCTCCACAAAGTCCTTAGCAATTAATCTGCAAAAACCGGTTTCATCCTTTAAAATGGGGGGGGGGTTCTTAATCTTTAACCTTTCAGAGTGCAGTTTCAAGTCTATTTAATTAAACTAGGGGGAAAAATCCAGCATTTTTTTTTTCATTTAGAATGCAGCTGGGTTAGAATTAAATTGCCAGCAATAGGTCAGAATATGAAAGAAAATACTGTATGCATGTAGTTTTCATGGGCGCAACAAAGATATCACTGTCCAGAATACATAAGATTGAAAATGTTTCTAATAAAAATAATCTCTTGGAGGAGGTAGGAAAGGGAAAGACCAGGAGACAAAGAGACACTAAAAGATGTCATATTGGTTATACTGTATGGATATTTGCAGTTCAGACTGACTAGTGCTGATACTATTTTTAGTTGGAAAATACATTCTGAAAATATGTGGTATAAAGGGGCAAAATCCAGCCCCAGAGTCCTAATCCATGTTCCATTTCCCTGTGGAGCAGCTACTGAACTTTGAAAGATAAATGAGATATATTGCATATCAATAACAATTCTTATTTGTGCACCTACTTATCTATGCTCAGTGAGAAAATAGTATTGGAGAACTTTTTAATTCCCACCAAGTTTACAGTGGGCCTTCCCAAACAGTTATTCTTACCACCCACGTCATATTTCAGGCATTCAAGTCTTTTTTTTATTTTGGGAGGGAGAGGAAAGAGAGACTAAGGCTGAAAAGTAGGCTTGAACCTCAAAATCAAGATATATATTAGCTAGGTTGGCTTTTACAGCATAAAATTCCCAGAGTACCTCTCCTATAGCATCAGAATGCTGCTGTTATCTTCAGAAAATTCCACCAAATTCTGTCTAAGAATAGGGTTGGCAAGGCAAGAGCCTCATATAAAAAGACCTAGTGTACACCAGATGTTTCAATATTACAAATTCCAGAATTCATCTAAGAATTCTAGATGTGTAGTCCCAATAGATCCAATATGACTCACATGGAAGAAGGCTGTTTTACAGTAATATAGTCTGGATGTTAAAACACAAGTAACCCATGTGTGAATCTTTTTAGAAAATATCGCAGAAGAGGTGTTGTGCGGCTTCTGTTTTCAATTACGCTCAGCCTTCTTTCTTAAGGGGGTAATATTTTCTGTCCTAAGTTTATCTTTTGGAAGATGAGACAGCAGGTAATCTAGAGGGGATAAGGATTCGAAAAACATCATGGATAATGTGCATGAAGTTGGCACATTATTAATCACTCAGACCTTTGGGGTAATTTGACAGTCACAGTGGTACAATGTCTCCTGAGGCATCACCAACTGATGTTTCTACCATATGTTACTATTTATCCTTCCATTCTAAAAGGCAAAATGAGAATTTGTATGAGCCTGCTTAAAGTACTTCATGCATCACACCAAGGATTGCTGAATCACAAAACTGTAAGATTCAAGCATCTTCAGAGAACAGCTATTCCATATCTATACAGATATAGGTTTAATTAGGGGAAAAAAGACTTCTTAACAGATGCTTAGTCAATGTTATTCTGCACTGATCCCCTAATCAGATGGTCTTCTGATGTGTAGAATGACAGCTCAGCCAACCAAGGAGAAGATGTGGATAAATTTGTTTCTAAAAGCAAATTGCAGATCATTTAGTATGGGGGAGGGAATTTAATTATCCCCTGAGGTACCCATTGGAATGCCAAACAGAGTTCTTCTGAACTTGTCTTGTCGACAACTTTCTCTTTCAGAAAATGAAAAAAATGCACAAGAAGACAGTTTTCCTTGATTTCTAACTAAGACAAAGTATATAACAGAGTAGATTATTGGGGCAAAGTGGCTATGTTGTGCTGGAGCTCATGGTCTTAAGGAAACAACTGAATGTAACAAAAAATCAACTATAACTTTCTCCTTTTAAAAAAAAGCTATTAATAAAATCAATATGGCAAGAAAAGATAGTGTGAGAGGATCTCAAGAGAGGTAGTGGTTCCCATCCCAAAAAAGAGACACTAAAAGCACAATTGCAATAATATATTATAATATAATATAATATAAATATATAATATATAATATAAATATAATATATAAATATATAAATATGCGCGGGGTAGCACCGCGCATGCGCGATGCGGGCCGTCGCACTGCACATGCACGGTGCAGGCCGTCGCCTCGCACATGTGTGGCGCAGGTCAGGGTCTCAGCCTGAAAAAGGTTGAGAACCGCTGCTTTAGAGTATAGAACAGACATGTCAAACTCGCGACATCATGTGACATTACGCAACATATCCGAGCTTTTTCCCCATTGCCAGCAATGGGGTGGGTGCAGTTTCCTGGTGACACATCCGGCCCACGGGCCAGCAGTTGGACACCTCTGGTATAGAACATAAAATAGTGGATTTCAGTTGCTGAAAAGCAAATTCCAATTGAATATATACAAAAATAATTATAATAATAACAGCAGTTCAATGGTGGAAATTGTTTTGGGTGTCATGTTTACTTTATATGCAGCTCTATCATTCATCTCTATTGTAATTGTTTCCTGTGTCATATTGCTACTCTATGATTCATCTCTATTGTTCCTGTGATGTAGTTGTATTCCCTCTCTATGGAAAAAGATGACTTTTCCACAGTGAGGCCTTGTATTGTATTTACTGACTCTACATGAAACAGAAATGATGACTCAGAAAGATAGTGAAAATCCTTTTATTGAATGTGTTTGGGCAGAACCAACACTGCCATCTATCGGGGATGCCTTAATTTGGATTAAAGAAATTGGGTTTCTGCACTGAACAAAACATTGGACTTGATGGAAGTTGGCCTTCTATCTGTATATTTCTATGAATTCCCATTTCCATCCCTATAGGAACTGACACACATCTGGATTTCTTTATAATTTATTGTATCTAGAAATCATGTATGTGCATAAATCAAGAAGAAAGGTTAACAGGCCTTTTTGATTAAGAACTGTAATCTTACGAAGAGAAGATATGTTTTATTCTCTTCTATATTTTTGCATATAAGGCTTTGCTAACTAAAGTGTTACCCTTGATCCAGATTTAGCCTTCATTTCCTGACCAAAAGTCAATGAACCTACTGAATATTGCCATCTCAGAGTCCATAAAGTAAAAACTAAGATCCAGCTAAATAACGTTGCAAATATTCTTTGCACTGTTGTTCAATTCCAAATCATAATCAAGAAATGTTTGTATGTTGCTATATAGAGAAAATGGAAATATGAGAGCTAGGTTTCTTGGGTGGATCCTTAAACCAACTTTGTATATTATCATAAAAATACGAAATTTAGGATGCTGTTTTTCACTGTATGTATCAAAATATGTAGAAACCAAAAGTATATTCAAGCCAAATAATATAGATATAGGTAGATAGTATAATGTAAGTAAAAACCATTAGTCTAACGCATGGGTGTCAAACTCGCCGTGTCACATGACATGTCACAACGTATCATAACTTTTTTTGCATTGCTGGGGTGGACGCAGCAGTTTGACACCCCTGGTCTAACACAATAAGACATTCTTCTTGTAAAAATCAAGAATTCCAGGGAACCAGATAGCCATGCCTTTCTCCAGCAGACCATTATATCCCCCACCCAGCTTTCCACTTTCTGTTTTCTGCAGAAAGTTGGAAAAAAATATCTGGGATTTTTGTCGATTTGTGAATTCAAAAGAAGTGACAGATAGTTCAGGATGAGTTTCACCACATGTGGGCTGAATTATTGTCCCTCCTAGTTTATTAAAGTTGGGAAAGGAAACAAGGACATGCATTTAAGAAGTGATGAAATTGTCTTTGAAAGACTTGGTGCTATTAGCCTTGAAAAAGGCAATATGTCTCTCCTAATCAAGAAGTCAGCTTCAATCCAGCCATGCTGGACAACTTCAACTTGTGTATAATAGAGAAGATGGCAAGGCAATAGCTACAGAGAATTGTAGATAAGTAGATTGTTTAGGACTCTTTCAATAAAAAACTATCAATCTTCCCCCCCCCCAAGAATTATTTGGAGTATTGACAAAATCTTAATAAGGCCAACAGGATCTAGCATAGTGGCCTGAGTTATGATTTCTCTTGTTTTAATAAAAAATATTAGTCCAAAAAGACAGAAAAACTTTACAAGACCATAATAAATGATAATATGAACCATTTCTTTTACATTTGCCTCAACACATGGGGATTATCATTATCGTTGATTATATTTATTATATATGTTTTTTTTTTAAATTTTATAATTCTTTTATTAAAACAATCAGCATTGGACATAAAAACATATTATGCAGCAATCAACATGATACCTGGTATACAATACTAAGTATTCGTCTTTGAAAACGTCTGAATTAGTAAGCCTTTTTTCCCCCCCACCCCTCGCGTCTAGTCTCAACTATACTCCTGTTACATTTTATTTGATTGGCGTTTCTTCTATCTGTTTCGAAATTAATGTGGTCAACATGAAACATAAGATCTTATTGCTAAACAACCCTCCTAGAACATAGCATACAACATTAGGTATTAATCTTTGTAAACATCTGTTTTAGTAAACGTTCTACCCTCCTCCCTTGCATCTTCAAGTATAATCCGAATACATTTTGTTGGATTGGTGTTTCTCTTATATATGGTCTATCTACTGTTTCTAGTCTATCGCCTATTGTATGTTTGCGCTTCTGACTTGATTTCATCCCATTACTAGTGCAATTTTTTATAGTCCCTAACCAGAGGTCCTGAGGTGAGAGTTTCATATCCTGAGGTAGAAATTCAGTCTACTTTAGCCATATTAAAGCAAACATCATTAGTCATAAGGTTATGTTAAGAGGCATTAGTTATAGAACATATACATTCAACATTGGGTGTTAGTTTTTGTAAACCTTTGATTTGTTAACCCTTCTTCCCTCCTCCCGTCGAGCCCTAGCTGAACGCCAGCTGCATTCTGTTTGATTGGTGTCTCTCTTGGATATAGTCTATCCAATGTTTCCAGTCCATCACAAATTGTTCATTGGAGCGATTTTTCAAATATGCCGATATTTTTGCCATTTCCGCCAGATTTGTTACTTTCACAGTCCATTCTTCAATAGGCGGTATTTCTGGATTCTTCCAGTACTGTCCCACCAATAATCTTGCTGCTGTAATTAAGTTCAAAAATAAATTTGACTCTGAGGTAGTGATATCCTCTGTGATCCCTAACAAAAAAGCCTGAGGTAGAAATTCTATACGCTTTTTGAAAATAGTTTGGAGTGTCCACCATATCTTCCTCCAGAATGCTTTGATTTTTCTGCATGCCCACCATATGTGAAAGTAAGTAGCCTCCCCATCTCCGCACCTCCAGCATTTGGGCTGGGTGCCCGGGTAGATGAGTGATATTTTTTTCGGGTCAAGATGCCATCTATAGAACATCTTGTAGAAGTTTTCCCTTAAGTGTTGCGATTTCGTGAATTCTACATTCCTCACCCAGATTTTCTCCCACGTGTCTATGGCTATAGAGTGTCTGAAGTCTTGCGCCCATTTTATCATACAGTTCTTGACTAGCTCGGTTTCAGAGTCCATTTCTATCAGAATGCTGTACACTCGTTTGATGTGCCTAATCCCCTGCTCTCTGATCTGTTTAATTAGGTTCTCGTCATTCTGGGAGAAGCCCTTCTTCTTGTCTTTACGCCACCTTGACTGTAGTTGTATATATGATAGCCAATTACTTCCTATTCCTCTGTTTGCCAGCGTTGCTTGAGATTTCAAGAGGAACCCGTTTTCTTCTCCCAGTACAAGTTCACTGTAGGGCACCACTTCTTGCCCCTGGGATGTGTTCATATCTCCTGTTGTGTGTCCAGGGATCGTCCAAATGGGAATCTTGTCGTGTAGGAGGTGCTTATATTTCTTCCAGACCCATAGCAATGGGATTCGTAGTGGGTTCTCCTTGAAGTTCCTATCTGCCTTTTTGTCGTATATTAGGTATGCGTGCCAGCCGAATCGTAGACCATGCCCCTCCACATTCAGAACTCTATCATTTGTCATGTTGATCCAGTCACTAACCGCCACCAACGTTGCAGCATAGTAATATAGCTTTAGATTAGGCATTTTGAGTCCCCCCCTCTCCCTTGCGTCTTGGATGATTTTTAGTTTCACCCTCGGTCTCTTGTCGTCCCAAATAAATCTGTTGATGCCTTTCTGCCAATTGTCTAAGTCCGCATCCTTCTTGAGTATGGGTAGCATTTGAAAGAGAAATAAAAATCTGGGTAATACATTCATCTTTACTGTCGCTATCCTGCCGAGCAGGGACAGACGTAACGATTTCCACCTTTCCAGGTCTGCTTGTATCTTATTCCACAGGACCTCGTAGTTATTCTTGTATAATTTCGCATTTGTTGATTCTATCTCCACTCCTAAGTATTTGACTTTCTTGACTATTTCACAACCCGTTATTCTTTCCAGGTTCCGTCTTGCTTTGTTGTCTAGGTTTTTGGCTAGCATCTTTGTTTTTGATATATTTACTTTGAAGCCTGACACCCTACCATAGTCCTCCATTATCTCCATCAATTTCCTTGCTGACTGTGCTGGTTGCGACATTGTCACCAGCAGGTCATCCGCAAAGGCACATAGTTTGTATTCTTGTTGTTTAATCTGTATGCCCTGTACATCCTCTGCCGCTCTTATTCTGTTCAGTAGAATTTCCAGTGTTAGGACAAATAACAGGGGGGACAGCGGGCAGCCCTGTCTCGTGCCTCTCTCTATATTAAATGAGTCTGTTAAGTCTCCATTGACAATGATCTGGCCTGTTTGTTTCTGGTAAATTGCCGTTATGGAGTTGAAGAACTGTGCTCCCATTTTCATCTTCAGGACCAAGTTCGTCAGGAACGGCCAATTCAGTCTGTCGAAGGCTTTTTCTGCGTCCACAAACATTAGAGCGGCGGGTATCTGGTTGTGCCTTTGCAGGTACTCTATTATGTTCAACAGCTGTCTCACGTTGGTTTTCATCTGGCGTCCTTGTATAAATCCCCTTTGGTCCGGGTGTATTGTTTTTTGTAGAACAGTCATTAGTCTATTGGCCAAAATTTTTGTGAAGATTTTATAGTCTGTGTTTAGTAGTGAGATGGGCCTGTAGTTTGCGGGCTGTGTGTCGTCTTTCCCCTCCTTTGGGATTAATGAGATGTAGGCTGTTTTCCAGGATGGTGGGACCTGGCCTCCTTCTTGGATGCTGGCGAATAGCTTTCTGAGGGGTTCTAGCATCTCCTCCTGTAGATGCTTGTAGTAGGTCGCTGTCATCCCATCCGTCCCAGGCGATTTTCCTGCTTTCAGTTGTGTGATCACTGAGTGTATTTCCTCCTTTGTGATTAAGGCATTCAGGGCTTCTCTTTGTGTGTCGGTAATCGCCTGTATCTTTTCGTTTTGTAGGAATTCCTCTATCTCTTTGTCTTGTATCTTATCCTCGGCATATAGTTTCGAGTAGAACTCTGTGAAGGCTGTCTTGATGGTTTTTTGTCGGAATTCTAGCTTGCCTTTGTATTCTATCTTTTCAATTATGCGGGATTTCTGTTTCTTTCTTATAGTGTAGGCTAGCCAGCGGCCCGGTTTGTTGGCCTTGCAGAATGTCTTATGTTTTGCATATTGTATATTCCTTGCAACTTGGTCCGCCATCAACATGTCAAATTGCTTTCTTAAGATCTTGAGTCCTTCTTTGGCGACTTTGTCTTCTGGTCTTTTTATCAGTAGCCGCTCCATTTTGCTTATCTCATTTTCTAACTCTTTTCTTTTTTGTTCTTGTTGGCGCCGGTGCCAGCTATTCATGGATATGAGGATCCCTCGCATGTACACCTTGCTGCCGTCCCAGATCTGTTCTATCGGTGTTCCGTTGTTCATATGTGTGCTGAAGTATTCCTTCATAGCTTTTTTGCATTCCGCCACCTTGTCTCCATGTCTAAACAGGTTTTCATTGATTCTCCAGAACCTCCTCTGTGTCTGGCCGTGTCTTAGCTCCATCCTCACCGGGTTGTGGTCCGTCAGAGCTTTGGGTAGGATTTCCACTGCGTTTAGACGAGTTAGCAAGTCGCTAGAAGTTAATATAAAGTCAATTCTGGAGAAGGATTGATGTCTGCCAGAGAAGAAGGTGAATTCTTGTTCTCTGCCATGTCTTTTCCTCCATACATCTGTCAGTTCGAGTTCCTCCTTCATGTCAAAGAAGGATTTAGGCAACTTGGAGTGTTTTTGTGGGTTCGGTGCAGTTCTTTTTTTGTCTAGAGCGGTCTCTATGACCCCGTTCCAGTCGCCCATGATGATGTAAGATCTGTAGTTAAGTTGTGTTATTTTCTTGTGTAGCTTTTTGTAGAATTTGCCTTGCTGCTGATTTGGTGCATATACGCCCATTACTAGAATCTTCTTGTCTTCCTGTGTTATTTCAATTGCCAGGTATCTACCTTGGGGGTCGGATTCTATCAGCTTCGCCATTATATGTTTCTTTACGTATATAACAATCCCGTTCTTTTTTCTTGGCGCCGCTGCCACAAATTGCGCACCTAGTTTGTAGCTGGTCAGATATTTCTGGTCTGCTGCCCTGATGTGTGTTTCTTGTAAGCAAATTATGTCGTTTCCTCCATGAAATAGATAATGAAATATTTTCCTCCTTTTCTGTGGAGAGTTTAGTCCGTTAACGTTCCACGTCAAGTATTTAGTCGTCATTGTCGGTTTCAGGATACTCTTCCGAGACCGCTTTCATTCTATCTCCTGTGATAGTCTTTGGTCTCGCTCCCATGGTATCCGAGTTTGTGTTCGAGTTGCATATAGGGATCGCGTCGTGTTGATCTGTGCGTTTGGTGATGGATCTTGTTATCCTGCCCTCTGCAATCTGACTTGTTCCCTTGTTGTTGTTGTTGCTTCCTGTTCTCTGTGTCGTCGTGTCTCTAGTTGGTCCTTTCCTTTCTCGTGTTCTTGCTGCAGTCTGTCGGTCTGGTGGATTTTCTGCGTCTTCTCTCGTGGCGTATTGGGATCCCTCCGGCATCAGCTCCTTTTCCAGGAATTCTCTGGCTTGTTGAACCGAGTTCAGTTGATGTCTTTTATTTTTATAGTAGAATGTCATCCCCGTGGGGGTTTCCCATCTGAATCGCAAGGCACGTGATCTCAGTTCGTCGACCAGGAACTTATATTCCTTTCTGTCTCGCAGCATCGTCTGGGGGATCTCTTTCAGTACTTTCACTTCTTGCCCCTTTATGTATAAACTCTTGTGGTAAGACGTGGCTGAGATGCGATTCCGGAATCCCTGCGTCACAAAGCGGATGACCACGTCCCTTGGTTGGTGTCTGTTTGTTGTCGTCCGTGCGCCCACTCTGTTGATTCCGTCAATTTGCCATTCGATAGCTGAGGCTGGTAGTCCCAGAAATGCTGCCAGGGCCTCTATAAAGGTTCCGGCCAGGCTTCCTTGGGTTTCGTCTGATGTCTCTTTCAGGCCCCTGAACCTGATTGTGGTCGCCAGTTGCCAGTACTGTATCGTGGTGGCTTGGTCTTGGTTCACCCCTCTCATCTCTGCTATCTCTGTTCTCTGGCCTTCTACTTGATTCTCCACTTTTTCCATCCGCTCGTCCACCTTTTCCCTGATTTCCTGAAAGTTTCTCTCCATTTCCTCCCCTACTTCCTTGTAGTGTGTTTGCATTGCCTCTTTCATTTGCTCCAAATCTGCAGCTATTGCTTTGCGTTGCTCCTCCCATTTTCTCTCTAGCTCTCTACCTTGTTCTCGCAGCATTTGTTTTGTATCTTTGTGTCTTTTTTCCATCTGTGTGCCCATTTCCACCAACCTTTTATCCATTCCATCCATCCTTTCAACCAGCTTCTCTATTACCTCGTGTAATTTTTGTATCATGTGTGCTGTTGGGTCGGTCTGTGTGGGTGTATGGTTCTGGGTGCCTGCATTTGAATGGGAGGGTGTGGGGATGGGTAGAGTAGTTCCTGGTGGTTTAGAACGCTGGGCTGGGGTGGATACAACTCCCTTCGTTTGTGTCAGTGTGGTCTGCTTGGAGGCCATTTTGGGGTTATCTTCCTGTTGTCTTGGCACTGTTTTGGGTCCCAATTTGGATCAAATTGGGCGCTAGGTTGTGATCTGTTGTTGGTCCGGTGGTCTAGCCTTTCGAGGGGGGAGGGGCTTCAGGGCTTAGGCAGTGTGGGGGTAGGGGCCTGTATTCTGGCAATTTTATGTTCAGGGAGCCAGGGAACCAGTTCAGTGTTTTTGCCTTGGTTTCCTCTTCACTCCCCTCTGCCAGTCTATTTCTTCTCCTTGTTCCTTTCTGGTTCCTTCTTTCCCCCCTCTTTCTCTGCCTTCTTGCCCAAGTCGCTTCCTCCCTTCTTCTTTCAGCCTGTGTTTACTGCTCCCCTCTACTTTGCCCTTATTGCTCACCGGGTTGCTTTCCAGCTTTCTTCTTCCCTGCCGTCCGTTGTGGGGGGGGGAGGAAACAGTGTCTCTGCAGGGTTTTTCCCCTCCCTTCTCTCCCCCTTTGCTTCGTAGCCTCCTCTCACCTGGTCTGTCTTCTCTTGCTCCGCCCGCTTGGCTTCTTGCCGCCTCTGTTACCTTTCTTGGGGGCCTAGGGGGGTCTTCTGAGGGTCCCGTGAAGGCCTCCTCCTCCCGCTGCTATTTTCACCCTCTGGTCGGCGTCCCGCAGCGCTCGGTTCCACCCCCGCCGGTCTCACCGTTTTGCGTTGTCTTCTCCCGACGCTGCTGCCTGCCGTCCTTTCTTTGTATCAGCTGGCTCTCCTCCGCTGCGGCTGGGCGGCTTTGCAGCTTTTTCAGGCCTCCAGCTGGGTAAGTCCCGGGCTCTTCTTCCCTCGTCCCGCTTCTTCCTGGTCGCCTCTCGCTCCCGTCTCCTTCTTCGCTGCTTCCTCGGTCTTCTCTCCTCCCTTCTATTGTTTCCGCCCTCGTGTCGTCTTCTTCTGGCCGGCCGCAGCCGGCCTCTCCGTTTTCTTCTGCTGCTCGCGTCCCCTCCGGCGATCCTGCTTCCAATCGGGTGTTTTTCGGGTCGCCGGTGGTTCCGCTATCTGCCGGGAGTCTCCCTTTTTGAATTTGGCGCTTCGGGCTGCCAAAAAGCCACCGAAAATCCGATCGCCGTAACGGAGCTTCCTAGAGATGGCTCCGTACGGCTCGACCGGAAACCGGAAGTCTATATATGTTTTTGAGTTTCCCTTTTATCAAGCTAACATATTGATAGGGTTATTATCATCATAGGATTTAATATTTGGAATTACAATGCCTCCTTCATGGATGTTTTTATAGAGAATATTTAAATTTATTTAAAGATATATAATGGCAGGAAAGCTAGAATAAATTTAAAATTCACTATAAAAACACCCATGAAGAAGGTATTTTAGATATCTATAAAATGTTCTGATATTTTCTAAATTTTAGTTTTGGCTCTTCTTTCATTTTTCCAAGTAAATAATTAGTGGTTTGAAATTCTATCTGAATCACGTCTTCTAGTTTTTTAAAAAATAATCTTATAAATCGACTTATTCCAGGGTGTCTTTTTCTCAAAGTCATGGGAAGAAGTAAATCATATTCAGCTCTGTTTATATAAAAGCAGGGGCTATGGTTTTGTCTTTAGAAAACATTTGCAGTGTGTACTTCCATGTAATGAAGAGATTCAGACCAGAGAGATAATCATGACCTGACTGTTAAAGAACTATTGGGAAATTGCCATGGGAAGTTTACAAGAAAATAAGCATGGTGTTTTATGCTCCATATTGTCCAATATGCACTTGAAGACTTTGTTACTCTGAGTTATCGACTGGATGCTCTGCAGAACTTTTCATGGCAGATTCTGATAGCAGAAGAGGGTCCCATCTGATTTTGTCCAGATAGCTATAGCTTGAGGATCATGACAAAAGAGAGAAAATAAATCTTTAAAATAGTCTTGAGCCTTTACACTGACACAAAATAATCATTCAAGGGCTGTGATAATCCACGGGAAATAAATCTATCAAACTACATGTTTTCAAAATGGCATAGAAGCTGCAGCTCTGCCAACTGGCAGAGGATCCTTCACCAGAATGCCATAAGGTAAATGGATACATTCAAAAAGATTATCCAGATGACCATTTTGCAACATTCAGTGAGTGATTTTCATACAAGAAACAGAGAAGGATATTAAGTAAAATTGATGTCCCCCCCCCTCCCGGCAGATCTTCAGGGATTACAGCAAGGCGAAGAGGATTTTCCTAGGCAGTCAGAATGATCATATCTGCCTTTATAGGGAGAGGACTGAATTCAAATTGCCACCATTATGAACAGCTTTCAGACTAAATCTAATTTAAGGAACTAGAGCAGTGGTTCTCAACCTTTTTAATGCCGCAACCCCCAACCGGTCGTAAGTCGAGGACTACCCAACCGGTCGTAAGTCGAGGACTACCCAACCGGTCGTACATCGAGGACTTTCCCTGCCCGGGAGCGCCGCACATGCGTGATGCCGCACCCTGAGTTGGCCGAGGCGTAGCTGGCAAGGGGAAGCAACCGCGCAGGGCAACCACCAGCTGGCCCAGCCCAAGGGAGGTAAGGCACCCACCGGGCCCCACGCGTGCCAGCAACCCTCCCTGCGCCCGCCGGCCTCCCACCTGCCACCCCTGGCCCTCTTTTACTTACATTTTTAGTAGTTGCTCAGCAGGGAGGGGTGGAAACTTCCAGACAGCTCACCTTCGCTGCAGACAACTTGCGGCACCGTTTGCAGACTGGGACTTTTGGTGGGCTCAGAAGGGCAGAGACAGCCTGGACAATTCCTATTGGCTTTTGAAAGCCAATAGAATTAGACTCTATTCAAGAGAGTCTATTCTATTGGCTTTCAAAAGCCAATAGAATAAGAGGGAGTAGCACAGCTAAGGAAAAGGGGGGGAAAATGGCGGACTGCATTGTTTGGCGACCCCCGTGAAATGGTCGTTCGACCCCAAATGGGGTCGCGACCCACAGGTTGAGAGCCGCTGAACTAGAGAGTCGGAGGGGTCTTGAAGTTGCAGATCAAGGATAGCACCTGGAAGATGCACCACAGTGACTTGGCTAGGATCTGCTCAAATGTTGCTTTTATTTCTAATGCAGAACTGGGCTGGTATTTTTTCAATCTCATTTGAAGCTTTTATTTTATGCATATAGATATGTTTAACACAGTAGTCATAGTTTTATAACATAATAATTATTTGTCACAATTTGTACAAATACAGTAAAATATTTTGTCATCATTAATAGTTTAAGCAGTTAAAATAGAATGTATGCAGTTGAGAAGAAAACATTGACCTAATTACCCGATTTCCTAAATTATGGGGTATGAGAGGGGAAAATAGATTTTCTGGACTCTTGCAGCATAATGTTGGTAGCCTAGCTCTGATCCCAAACTATTCTGAACTTTAACGAATAGAACCATCAGCATTTAAATGGCTCACAGTTCAGTCGTTGTTAAAATGTGTATGGTTCTAGCCCAGTAGTTCTCAACCTTTTTCAGGTTGAGACCCCACTTGCCCCAGCCATGCGCGGTGCGACCCCGACCCGCGTGCGCGCACATGCACACGCGCACGCGAGATAGACTGATCCGCGCATGCGCGGCGCAACGGGCCGATCCGCGCATGCGCGGCTTGCGCGGCGGACCAAACCGCGCATGCGTGGTGCGACGGGCTGAACCGCGCATGCACGGCACGACGGGCCGCGCGCGACGGCCCAAACCGCACATGCGTGGTGCGCGCGCGACAAGCAAAAAAAATATGGCGGACCGCGGTGTCTGCCGACCCCCGCAAAACGGTCGTTCGAGCCCAAATGGGGTTGCGACCCATAGGTTGAGAACCGCTGTTCTAGCCATTTAAGCTGATATATCCTCATAAGAATGTAGAAGACATAGACTTAAATTTATTTATTTAGACATGACCTGTCTTATCTTAAAGCGAACGATTAGAAAGTGCTCAGTATAGACTCTTACCAGGAATCAAAACTGGTGTTTGTGTTGTTTCTTTATATACAAAAACTCTTAAGACAACACATACTGAATTCCAGCTCTTTGTCCTTTGCTGGTAATAATTACTGTAGGCCTTTTGAAAGAAAAAAAACCCAAGCTATTTGTTTGTTTATGTCACTGAGGATTCATGCTTATTTTTTTCTTAGCAAAGCTGAACTAGCCCAATGCTTTTGTATGCAAGAAATATCAAGAAAATTTGTATCAAGAAAAAAATCACTTCCACATTTCCTAGAGACATAGATAATCTCAGATTGTAGACTCACTTGGAGACTGAGTTAATTCAGGCTCTTCTAATTGAAGTAGTGGAGTTTATACAAGAGAAAGGAATATTACTGTTTTTTCAATAAGTTTCTACTCAAAAGAAATGCTTTCCTTTACAATAGAGAAAGAAGGAAAGAAGGGCTACTTATATTCTATAACTGTTACACTATTGATACCTACACAACAATATATGTAGCTCAATCTTTTTAACTAGGGACTTGTCTACATTACAGGTTTAGCATAGGTCACTGCTGAGATGAAAATGATTTGGGAACAGCTGGCTTTCAGATTTGCTATTAAAAACATCTGGAAACCACCCACTCAAAGTTATGTTTGAGCAGTTCTAACTATATATTTGGATGCAGAACTGGAGGCTAATAGAATTCTGTGACCAGTTACCATGACTAAGATCTGATGAACATGTTTATACAATAGAAGCATAGAAAAATAATTAGGTTAAGGTTAAGGTTAAGGTCAATTCTCTCCCAAATTTGTGAAAAAATCTGTTAGGTAGAAAACACTTAAAAGTAATATATTTTTTTCTCCAATATCCCTGAAAAAGCAACCCAGCAAATAATTTTTTTCCTCAATATAAGTCAGTCTTTGAGACTTCTCAGCTTCTGGAATTTATCTCCAATAAAATGTTTTTAGAAGTATAGTAACAGAAAACCAAGTTTACTATTTAAGTTGTATGTGAACTGCCCTCCAAATAATTATTTATAATTAATTTTATTGTGCACTGTTCTAGTATTTATAATTATGATCAATTTAGCATTCTCAATAAAATATTGAGCATTTTTTTAACACATTACATTGTAAAATGAATGTATTTATTAAATTCTACTAGGCCCAAAGTTTAAGAACTGTATCCTTCTCTATGCATACTTCTGGCATATACAGGGCAGGGATCAGAGGTCTTGCTCCTATGCTCCTATACCACAAAATCCGTATCACTAGGCCACCTAAGGTCAATGAGATCTCAACAGATCTTTCTTCATATCCATATGTGACCTTGTGCATGAAATCTCTGTTGAAATACACTCTACCAGTCTGGAAATGTAGACATAATGATTTATTTTCTTTAAACATTTAGATTAATGAGACAGAAGACTGACTGACACAAATTGATCCTGTTCCATGACAACTCTTTGTAAAGAGCTTAGAACTAATTCAGTCATGCAACATATTCACACTAAGCAATATTGTAGTACTCTGTCGTGGCTTTCACATATCTTTCTACCTACAGAGCTTAATGAAATCCTACTGACATGCATGATATTACCAAATCTCTTCACATATCTTCATGTCCAACAGTTCCATTTTCCTATTATCTGAGACCAGAACCTATTAAAACCATTTTGCTTCTAGAAAAAAGTATTTTCAAAGGCATTTATCTTTCCTTCTGTTTGTTTAGTAAACTGACCATTTCCTACTCCAAAAACAATAACTGAAGAGACCGCAGCAATTGCACAATTGAAGGCCTGTCTCCTTTTCCCCAGTGTTGCATACCAGACTTCGATCATGCAGTTGCAGCCACCATCTTAATTTTTCTAACCTAAACTCCATGCAGAAGTTAAAGTTCTTAATGAAAATAACGACTAGGGATGACATGATAGCACTGTTCCAATATCTAAGTGGTTGCCATAAAGAAGAGGGAGCCAATCTACTCTCCAAAGCACCTGAAGGCAGGACAAGAAGCAAAGGACGGAAATCAATCAAGGAGAGAAGCAACCTAGAATTAAGGAGAAATTTCCTGACAGTAAGAACAATTAATCAGTGGAATGACTTGCCTCCAGAAGTTGTGGATGCTCCAACACTAGAGGTTTTTAAAAGGAAATTGGACAACCATGTGTCTGAAAAGGTTTAGGGCATCCTGCCTGAGCAGGAGGTTGGAATACAAGACCTCCAAGATCCCTTCCAACTCTGTTATTCAGACACCCTTGAATGTCTGACAAGCATCCAAATAAATAATTTTTAATGTAGCTGGACTGTGCATTGCCATTTTGACTTTTTTACTATTCTTTATAGACACTTCTGTATCAGATACTCCAATGACAGATCCCAAGCAACCATAATGAGACAGTGTCCTTCACATCAACTGCTGGCAACAGGCTCCCATTGTGTGACAAGCCCAATAGTATTATGTAAGAAAGAGAGAAACTGTCAGGAAATTATGAAGAAAAAGTAATTTTTACTCCTGAATTGACATGCCAGCCATGAGTCAATTTATTCTCATATCATAAAAAAACTGCAAAAGCTGAGGGAAAAGTTAGCAGTTCTGAGTAGTGCATCAGTAGAAACTTTCACCTGCTTGGTATTGAAGCAATAGGGAGATTATCAAGTGAATTCAGGTAGAAAAAGAAAAATATTTCTAGTAGGAGGGGAAAAAATATTCCTCATGCTGGCTGAGGAATTCTGGGAGCTGAAGTCCATACATCTTGGATGTGGTTAGAATGCAGTATTGCAAAGAAACTCTGCCCACAGTCAGGAGTTCAGTCCTGACTGGCTCAAGGTTGATTCAAGCCTTCTATCCTTCTCAAGTCAGTAAAATGAGGACCTATATTGTTGGGAGCAATATGCTGACTCTGTAAACTGCACAGAAAGTGCTATAAACCACTGTGGAGCTATATATAAGTCTAAGTGCTATTGCCATTGCTATATCAAAGTTGCCAAGGATGAGAAACACTGGATTGGGATAATGGACTGATAGCAGAGGTGTTCAAACACAAGTCCATCCTCCACCACGAAAGTCCATTACATGACTGCAGTCAAGCCCTCTCTCTCATCCCAAGCTATTTCACAAGGTTATTGTTGCTATGTACATTACCTTCAGCTCCTGATGGAAAGGCGGGATATAAACACAGCAATATAATGAACGAGTACAAAAATTGTTCTTTTAATTTGCATCTCCTTTTCTTCCCAAAAGCTCTCAAGATCTTAACAGTCAAATGTAATATAAAAACATAGAGTAGCTTCATTGTTTGAAGCCTAAGAGACACAACCTTACTACATGCTGGATAAACACATCTTTGAATATTTAGACATTGTTAAAAAAGTCATCTCTGCCTTTTTCTGGTTGAATAAGAAAAGCTTAGCAGAGAAGCAACTAAAAAAGCTCTTTGAAGTTATGCAAACAGTTGGAACAATGACCAAAATCTGCCTAGGTGGTTTTATATATTGGATTTTTTTTTTTTTTGCAAGACCTCAAAGCAAAAACCAAAAAAGCAATACTTCATTTACCTGGAGATGTTAAAATGAACTCCAAACGGATATCTTCTACAGCAGGCTTTTATACTTAAAGCCTCCAGTTTAGAACATCCATCATTCCCAGCTGTTATGACTGCATCGAATGAAAACAAAAGAATGCACCTTTCTCATTTGATTGCTAATATTAGTAGGGTATCATAGGAAGGACAACAGAATTCTCAGATTTGGACTGTAGCCTGCATTTCTGATCCAGGAAAATTATCCATTGTTTGAAACTACATAGCAAGCAGCCTAAAACTAAACCAGGTGTCACTCCATTTGATGCCAAAACAAGCTTTGCATATACTTGCTTGTAAACTGATGGCTTTGCAACATCAAACAATGCTATATTTTGTTGGCTGCTCCTCCAGTCCTGGAGAAAAGCAATTTTCTTGTAGTTTCTAAATTTGTATTTATAATTACATATGATCAGGCTGACTAGCACTGTGAACAAATGCAAAACAGAAATGGTTGTGAAGAAAAGGTCATGAAAAATAATAAATTATAACAGAGAAAGCTCAGGCTTCTTCGTGTTACAGCAAAATAAAATATGAACGGTTCTTTCAATGTTAATGAAAAGGGAGGGCTATTCGGAAAGTCAACTCTATGCAGCAAACATTAATTGTTAAAAGTGTTTGAAACCATGTTAGGATCTTAGAAGAGGACCAAGTAATCCTTAAATCCCCACACATCAATATTATGTGCCATAGACAGGCATCTTTCCTCATTTCACACAAACCTTTACAGCAAATAAATAACTCTATTAAAATAGAGAGAGAGGAGCCCATTAAGGTGAATCAAATTCTGTAATAGAAAAAAAAACATCTGTTACCATTTAAAAACTAGCAAGAGGGAGTTGGTCTCAATTGTATTGTCTCTACCAAGTAAAACCTCAAATAACTTTATTTAGAAATTCTCACTAATACCTTCATTTCTTCAAATCATACCTTCTCTCTTTAAAGTACAGCCACTATCTTTTTCAGAACTATACCTGATACCAAACAGCCCATTCAGTGGTGGGATTCAGCCAGTTCGCATCACTTTGGCAGAACCGGTAGCTAAGTTTTTGTTTCCCAGGCCCAGAATGAACTTCCAGAAGTGGCATCCACACAGAGAACCAGTTGTTCACATATTTGAATCCCACCACTGAGCCCATTGCATGTCAAATGTGGATTAGTGTTAATCAAATAGGTCATTAACTAATGTCAGATGACTTGGAAAACTACGGCCAAGCATAGTTTGCCAAGTCACCTTCTTTATCATCAGTATTCCCATAACCCTAGATTTTATGTTTGCTTTCATTTTTCCAAGTAAACACAATAATTCTGTTAGGCTCAATTTTGGTCAGAAGACTGAGGTCTTTGTGGAACAGAAACAGTCCCACATATCCAAAGAAAACAAGGATCATAAAATGGCTAATAGAAAGCATTTCCATAATGTAACCACTCCTGCACCCGCACCGTTTTCCACCAGGACTAATGGTTTCTTAAGTATAAAATGTTGTTTATATTTATAAATTGTGGGTGCTCCAACACTGGAGGTTTTTAAGAAGAGATTGGACAACCATTTGTCTGAAATGCTATAGCAGCTATAGCAAATGATATGCTTGAGTAGGAGGTTGGACTAGAAGATTAGGTTATGTTTCTTTCAGATGTTCAATCTCGTTTACTTCAGAATCACCCTTCATTTTATTCCCTTAACAGCAATCCTGTTGGGGACATAGGACCAAGCAAGCAAGTTTCCACAGCTGAAAGTGGAATTCAAACTGAGTCATCTTGGTTATAGACAGTTTATATTTCACTAGCCAGCAATTCTTAATCTTCAAATGATATGGCAAAGTGTGATTACAACATGGTAAGACCCAGTATATCTTTGCAAGGAAGGAAGGGAGGGAGGGAGGGAAGAAGGAAGGAAGGAAGGAAGGAAGGAAGGAAGGAAGGAAGGAAGGAAGGAAGGAAGGAAGGAAGGAAGGAAGAATTGCTTTTCTTTTAAAAACTTAATGTACAAAGAATAACCATAAGACAGTATTATTGACTTTCAAGATAGATATACACAAGAGTACTTATTAAGAAATTAAAAAATATCTCCAGACAAGTTTTCGATGGAACCATTACCCTGCCTCAAATGCAGAACTTTGCAAGAGATGTCAGTGATATTTTCTTTCATTTTTTCTTGGGTCTGCCTACCTCCTTTACCACCTTCCTAATGTTTCCTTCCATCAAAAGGTCTACAAAGAGAAATGGAATATGTACACAGTGTTTTTTGATAGATAACCTGGAGGCACCTTTGAGATTTTAAATTTCCTTTATCACTGCAGAGACTTAGTGTAGCCGATACCTTTTTAAGCACTTAGAAATCAGAAAATCAGAGAAGGTACTTGGGAGAACTACCTACAGTTAGATAAAGTTTCAGACAAACAAACTCCAGGCTTACATTTTCCCGGTTATTTAAATTCCTCCTGATTTCCAAATATAAAATAAACCAAGAAACCGTACATCAGTTGTGCTACCTTGGATTTAACAATGACAAGTATCCTTGCATGTAATCCTGCAAATGGTTATTTCTTGCCATTCCTCTCTTGCTTGTTAAGCAAGGATTTGGCATTACTTTCCCCTAAAATAGTTGGCTGCCCTCTCTCTACTTCTTTTAAATATCAACCAACCATTAAAATGTCAACTGCAGGGCTGAGAAGTATCACGTGCCCCTTATGGCTTGCATTTGCCAGGATCTGCTTGCCATTTTAGGGGGGAGGGAGGGCAGGGAGGGGCCGCCCAAGACTGAAACAGGCTGAACAATGTATGTGGGCCGGTAGCCAAGTCAGTCACAAATCCTGCCGCCTCTCAGTTTGGAACGTTTAGAGGAGGGGAATTAAAACATGCACTTTATCTTAAGTAATATTTCTTGGTCAGTCAATGTTACTCTTTGCTTTACTTTAATTGAAAACAGTTTCCCGCCCCCTTAAATTTTGAGCAGCCTTCCTGGGTTGAGTTAGTTGGATCAAAGGAGAAAAAAAACTTTTCCATGCAAAATAATGCATAATAAGTTTCACGGAGCTTCACTGTGCACACACTGGCAGGCACACTAGATATGGCCATGTTCAACAAGCATACGCTGGTTGTAGAGAGGGAGCGAGAGCGGTCTATTCTTTATAGTGGTGGATAGAATCACAACAGATCCCATCCCCTCCCCTTCTCATCCTACTCCCTCCCTCCCCATCTTTAAGCTTTAAGGTTGATTGTGTGGATTTTTTATAGTATTGCATTCATATTATTAGATTTCGTACAGTTTTATCTTTTAATATTGCAAGCCATCCAGAGTTACAAATAAATTACAAATTATTTTACAAATCAATAAATACCAAAGACACAGCCCACTCCTCTCCTGTATTGTAAAATCTGGTTCCCTTCCCTGACTATTGGACTACAGGAAAGCATCTGAAAAAAATAATGTACAATATAGTTAACCAAGGCAAATGATATGTGATGGTATGTGAGAAAGACCTTGAGAAGCAGGGCAAAGAGATGCTGCCTACAGAACAGTCAGATAAGAGGGGACCTATCCCACAGCTACATAATGGGTGAAGAAAAAGGCTCAAAAGGGACCGTTCATATCTTCCCATACATTGCATATGTTAGCAGACAAGTATGTACCGTGTGTAGCTATCAGCACAGAATACCACAGGTATTGTAAATGATCCCCATCACATGGAGTGTCTTTTGTGCAAAGGAAGCAAGAGAAGAGATAGAGTTATCTTCTCTGTCCTCCTCTTCACATAATACTTGCCAGACTAAGTCTCCAATGATAGATCACAACTCTGCTGTCTGGACAATAAACAGGTAGATACTTACAGGTAGTCCTTCACTTACAATAATTTGTTTAGTGACTGTTCAAAGTTACCATGTATCTTATTTTCAGAAATCTTGTTTAAGCTCAATTTCTCCATAATATTCAAACAATTCTTATCAATCATATTTTCCCCAGTTTTTAACATCTAAATATCCAAATTTTCCATTTAAATATAGCATCCCAGTATTTTCATCTTTCATATATTATAGAGATATTATACTATGAAAATAAGATACATAGTGAATCAATAAGATGACTCTTACAAAAATAACATAAGCTGATAAGAAAAAAATGCTACTATTGTTGGTATAATTATAGAAGAAAATGTTTTTATTTAATCATTTAAATATGAAAAATATCAAATATTAGAAATTATATTTGTTTAATGTTGTAAAAGGAGAATATTACAGGGTGAAGAGAAGATCAAGGAAATATATTATAAATTGATAATACTAATTATGGAAATATAAAAGCTAATCATTATGGATTGTTTGTTAACTATGATTAATTGTATATTCTTTTCTAAAAAAAATTATGAACCAAGACAACACGCTGTACACTGGGCACTAAGGCTGTTATTGTAAAAAAAACAATAAAACTTTTATAATAAAAAAACAAAGTTACAATAGCAATGAAAAAAGTGACTTATGATCATTTTTCATACTTGACTGTTGCAGCATCCCCACTGTTGCATGATCAAAATTCAGATGCTTGGTAACTGGCTCATATTTATGACGGGTTTGCATTGTCCTGGGGTCATGTGATCACCTTTTGTGTCCTTCTGACAGCAAAGTCAATACGGGAGCCAGATTCATTTTACAATAGTATTACTACCTTAAAAACTGTGCAGTGATTCACTTAACAACTGTGGCAAGAGAGGTCGTGGCAAAACTCACGTAACACCTGTCCCGCTTAGTCATGGAAATTTGGGACTCAGTTGTGGTGGTAATTCAAGGACTGCCTCTCCATTATTTCTTTGACTCTAGGCTGAAGCAAAATTATAGAAGTAGACTTGCTTTAAATGCCATAATAACAACTAAAGCCCTCTCTCTTCATGAATTGGAAACACCCTTTACATCAGTGGTTCTCAACCTATGAGTCATGACCACATTTGGGGTCGAATGACCATTTCGCGGGGGTCGCCGGACACCGCGGTCCGCCATTTTGTTTTTTTGTTTTTTTGAATTTTTTTTTATTTTTTTGAATTTTATTTATTTTTTTTTATTTTTTTTGGCGTGCGCGCGCCGTGCATGCGCGGATTGGCCCATCGCGTGCGTGCACCGCGCATGCGCGGATTGGCCCATCGCATGCGTGTGCCACCCGTCGCAGTCCGCCATTTTTTATTTTTTAAAAAAAAAATTTTTTTAATTTTTTTTTTAATTTTTTTTTTGTGCGTGCGCCCCGCGCATGCGCAGGTCGGCCCGGTGCGCATGCGTGCACGCGCGCCCTTGGTCGGGGTCATGGTGCGCATGGGCGGGGCAAGTGGGGTCTCAACCTGAAAAAGGTTGAGAACCACTGTTTTACATTTATATGGACTTATTTATTGAAAAGGCAGTCTCTCCAATAGTCCTTCAAATACACTGGTCATTGTTTCTGCTGTCCTTTTCGCAAAACCACGGGTTTATCAAGGACAAGTGGGAGCTAGTCAGAAATCCATAGTATGTTAAAATTAGTAAAGGTGTGACAAAGATCTACTTCAGAGATAAAATGTGATGAAACCATTAATTATACTTTTTTTCACTTCCCCCCCCCCTTTTACCTGGGGCAGCTGATGAACTCTGACTTCCAGAGGTTGGAAATCACTGTTTGAATTAAGTAGTGAACAAAATCCAAGGAAAACTCAGTTTCCACTCCAAAGTTGAAATGCGACTGTGATTAATGTGCAGCTTTGAATATCATGTATGACTGAATTGTATTTTGCTCACAGCTCAGAAAGTTTTCCTATTTAATGCGCAATTCAAGCACAGGTTTAAACTGGAGAGGCTTGAGAGAGAGGAAAAAGTTGAAGTATTTTCATATGGATTGCTTTGTGCTTCTGATTTGCTTTTTTTTTTCTTTTGAGAATCTTGGTACTTGGAATTTATATTTAACCCTACCAAATCCTGAGAAGAATAAGGGCAAGATGTAACCAGTTTGCACACGCACGCAGGCTGGAGCTCTCAGACATTTAGGTGAACCCTGAAAAGAAATTATATGAATTAATAATCTGTAGGAGATATCTGACTTCTGGTTTGGTGTTTGACGAGACGGGTGGAAGAAGCCGGGACTCTGGCTTCTTAGCCCGATTTCGTTCAGCCCGGTGACCCCAAGGGGTCGGAAAGTTGCCCTGGAGGGGCAACGAAGAAGGAGGGATGCTTTGGGAGTCTGGACCAGACAGCGGTCGGTCCAGACGGACTGAAGAAACCTTCCAAAAGGATGGAAGAAAGGCTGCCTGGTAAGCCCAGACAGCCCAAGTCATCGCTAGCTGGAAGAGAAGCGAGGAACCATGGAGGTCTGCTAAACAGCTGACTGTCAACAGCGTGCTGAAACTGGGTGAGCCTGTTCTTTTACTCCTTTTCCTTTTGGACTTAGAAATGTTGATCCCCTGATTGGGAAGAAGCTATGAAGTAAAGACCGCAGAAGGACTAGGGGAGAAGAGAGTTAAAAGCACTGAGCAATTACAGGATGGGAAAGGATTTTAAGAAAGATAAAAGAATTCTTAAAAATTGAACTTAGATTGATTCAAAGAAAGACTGCTTAACCTACAAGACGTGGAAAAAAATGTTTTAGATTTAATTTCTAGGGAAAATAACATACAAAGAACTTTAAAAGAAAACTTTGTAATAATGGAAGTCTTGGTTTACCAGAATGGGTTTTATATTATCAAGCATCTGCATTAACATGGGTAAAAGAATGGATAACTCTTAGAAATAAAAGGTTGTTATATCTGGAGAGGTATGATATAGAATTGGGGTGGCATGCTTTTTTATGGTACGGGAAAAATAAAATCCATAAATACTTCCAAAATCACTATATAAGAAATACATTATTAATAACATGGGAAAAATAAAATGTAAAATATATTTGAAAATTCCAGGGTGGTTGTCAACAATAGAATCATTTGTACACCCAAATTTAGTGGACTTTGAAAAAATCTGGGCATATAGAGATATTCTAAACTCTGAAAGGAATTTAAAATCTAAACAAGAAATGGAAAATCAGGGCATCAACTTATCATGGTGGGCACATTTACAAATGCAAGCTAGATATGATAAAGATGTTAAACTGCGTGGCTTTTATAAGGAACAAACTGTGTTTGATAAGATATTGTTAACTTCTGATGAGAAACTAATTAAGAAAATGTATATTTTTTTATTAATTTTGAAAATGGAAAGCAAACAAGTTAAAGAAACAATGATAAGATGGGCAAAAAACTTTGGATATAATATAGAATTAGAAAAATGGCAAAATTTATGGGAAAGAAACTATAAACTGACAATGTCAACTTCCTACAAAGAAAATTTATATAAAATGTTTTATAGATGGCACTTGCCACCAGCAAGACTAGCAAAAATGTTAAAAAACATGTCAAATAGATGTTGGAAATGTAAAAGTTAAGTCAGGCACTTATTACTATGTTTGGTGGACACGTGACAAAGTAAAGAGTTATTGGGAAAAGATACATGTTTGGCTAGAAAAAATGTTGGGAGAACACACAGATTTTAAACCTGAACTTTTTTTATTAGGTATAATGTCAGAAAAGACTGATATACAAAGTATATATTTGATTGTGTATGTTACAACAGTGGCAAGAATTATATTTGCACAATATTGGAAAAATGAAGGAATACCACGATGAAGAAATAATTTAAAAAAATACTAGAATGTGCAGAGATGGATAGACTGACTATGAGACTGAAAGAAAAAGAAGAAACAGAATATTACCAAACTTGGGATTTATTTTATCAATGGCTAGAGCAGGGGTAGGCAACCCTGGCTCTTTTATGACTCGTGGACTTCAACTCCCAGAATTCCTGAGCCAGCGTGGCTGGCTCAGGAATTCTGGGAGTTGAAATCCACAAGTCATAAAAGAGCCAAGGTTGCCTACTCCTGGGCTAGAGGAAAGAATAAAGGATTACTAGGAACTAAATATGTATTAGCGAATGTAAACTCAGACAGCACGTTTGTTGAATAAATATTACTGAATGTATGGGGGAAAAACAATAAAAACTTTTTTTTAAAAAAAAGAATCTTTAGGAAATATCTGCTCTTCATACACAGCTATGACAGTCTGAAAGACTGAGAAAAAAACTATTTTAGTTTGTTCAACTAACATGACTTGGTGATACTAGCCATACTATCCCTTTGCTGAGAGACAATGTGGAGTAGAAATTAAAGCAGGGGTCTCCACACTTGGCAACTTTTAAACTTGTGGACTTCAATTCCCCATATGGCTGGCTGGGTTAAAGCATCAGAGAGATCCATCTTCCAGCCCACTCTCCACTATAGAAGCTTAATTGGTTGGTTTAGCCCAGGGGTCTTCAAACTTGGCCCTTTTATGACTTGTGGACTTCAATTCCCAGAATTCCTCAGCCAGGCACACTGGCTGAGGAATTCTGGGAGTTGAAGTCCACAAGTCATAAAAGGGCCAAGTTTGAAGACCCCTGATGTAAATTAATATTTTGGTCATCTGTCTGGTCTTGAATGCTATAGAAACATTTGTTCAATTTTTCCAGTCTAGGTCTCCTGGCTCACAGCAACTCCTTCTTACACACACATACACACACATACACTTACACTTACTTTCCCGACATTATAGCTTCTACTTTTCTGTCGTTGTTTCAAGAAACATAAGTCACTCCTTATATAAACATATTGCTTAACACCAGCTGAGATAAACACATGCTTTCAAAGCCATGTATCTTAAGTAAGAAATCCCATAATGGACTACTACTACTCTGGCTTGAGTTCATGGGCACTGTTGTCCAAAATACCTGGTGAGTTCTGGATTGTTTGCCCCAAGAAAAACTTTACTAAGAGAATACCTGAAGCATTCAAAGGGGCTCTGAATCAGGATTTTTAAAGTCTACTTCTCAGTATGACATGATTACATTCTTAATAAACCGAAGCTAAATTTCTTCCCTTTTGAATGACTGGCATTTGGAACCAAATAAAGCAGCCAGAACCTATCATCTGGCTGAATAAAGATGCGTTTTGACATTTCATATATTGTTCCATAGTCTAACTAAATTAAAACCGAAAGCACTAATGTGCTGAGAGAAACACTGTTGCTTTCAGGAACTGGAAGAATAACTGATGCATGAGCTCACTACATTAGGTGTGTTAATTAGTTCTGAGCACCAGCAAAGCCAGAAGCCACTTTTATAATGCCAGCCTTGTCCTGCTTCATGTGACCTCCTCCCCCAATTTTTTAATTTCATATGACAGACCTCCCTCCACTTCTTAATTAAGGCTAAGGGAAAGGGTCAGGAATTTTGCTAACCCCCAAGAGTGGCCTTCTTTACTAATTGACATACATGTAGGCTGGTTCATGTGGTTACCGTTTCACAGTTTGAACCAGGGCAGCCCTTCTTTTGTTTTTAGTATCTTTTTCCTCTTTCCTACTCCTTCTCTCAACAATTTGCATATATTGATTTGAACTTTAAAATGTTAAATGATCAAAACTGTCATGAGTGATTTGCCAGCAGGAGAGAAGACCTAGTATCTGATCAGCTTGCGTGTCCAAACCAATTATGCATCCTAAAGTGGTTCCAATGAATAAGCACGCCACTAAAGGGCCACTTTCTTAAGGATGTTGATTCTCTCTGACAGTGTTTTTATACTGTTTGCTAGAAATCCACAAGCCAAGCTTTTCTGCTTAGCATTTTAGTAAATGCCTTAGTGCTTTTCAAAAATAAAATCCGCACATAGGTGAAATCACGCTGGAAATGAAAATTGTTGAGTTTGATTCATCTGTCAAGTCCCTTCTCCCATCCTCAAAATATGTTTCTTAAATATGCCATAACATAAACTCTTGACTTATTCCAAACTTTGTTTTGATATGGAAGGGGCCTTACGATTGAATCAAGGGGAAAGGAGATTTGAAATCCATATACACATTTTATGACACATAGTTAAGGTCAGTGGCGGGATTCAAATATGTGAACAACCAGTTCTCTGTGTGGATGCAACTTCCGAAAGTCCATTCTGGGCCTGGGCAACAAGAAATTAGCTACCACTTCTAACAAAGTGATGTGAACTGGCTGAATCCCACACTGGCTAAGGTTCTTTTGAATAGTGCAAAGTGGCTACCACCACTATGTTCAATTGTGCTTCTAGCAAGTACATCACTAAATAATTCATTTTATTTTGTTTTGGTTTCCCCCTGGGAAAATTATCTGAACATGAAACAAGATCTGATTTTGAAAATGCAAAGACTTAGAAGCATGAGCTATTCATATAATTTATTTTTTAAACAGTGACTGGTGAGTGTGACATCTCTGGTAGGCAAGAATCAGCTCGAAGGATTCAAAACCACACCTGCATGCACTCGAGGGAAAATATTCATTCCTTTTGAGTATTCAGATCAGCTCTTACCCTGCTTATAAGCAACTTACTGGCTTCCTATGTGAAATATCTAGATTGCATACACTCTGTGAAAGCAGCTTCTAAAACTGAAACATTTTTTCCTGGTTGAAGCACCTTTTCTTATTTAATTCAAGTGTAATGCTAAGTGCTACTTATAAAAGTTGTCAAAAATATTTTTTCCAGACCAAATGGCTTTTACTTTTTAATTATAAAATGGGATTGTGATGAACTTTCTGCTTATTTTTTTTAAATCAAAGTAATTGTTTGTTTTTTTGAAAAACAGAGGGGCAAGTGAAAATTCTTAAAAACTGAGAGACTTTTTAAGTTTCTTTTTCCAGTTTTGTTTCTACTTTTGCCTTCCAATCCGGCTGATACTTTGATGACTTGTGTGTGTTCCTCCATTCTATGTTGTAAGTCAGGGGTTCTCAACCTTGGCCACTTTAAGACTTGTGGACTTCAATTCCCAGAATTCCTCAGCCAGCTGACCTGGTGATCAGCTGGGAATCATGGGATACCACCATGCTTATAGTCACATATCGATTCTACAGTTCAGTGGCTCATCTTTTGATCTCTTTGGCTCTTATTTCCCCCTTTTTCGGCTTTATTTAAAGATTAAGAACTTTCAGACTGGCAAGTTTTATCGAAATCACTAGGATTTCATCAATCCTTCAAACAACCCTCCCCCAAAAAGTATAAGTTTAAGGATTTGAAATTTTTGGAATATACAGCAAGAGGATGATTATTGTTGGTTTAGAAAGTTGCATTCAGATTAATAGCTCAGATGGACTTGATTTAAGATTTTGGAGTTCATTGAAAGGATCCTCTCCCATGAAAAAATCCTCTGTTTATATTCTGAAATAAAATATTCTGATAAAAAAGACATTGAAGGTTATACACCAGAGTTGGTGGCCCAAGGCGAGGGGGAGGAGGTGCCTTTACATGTGCAAGCACGCGCATGCGCATATGGTGCCACACATGCACAAATGGGGCCGTGATTGCACACGCAACGCAAACAGGGTGAGTACCCAAGGAATACTCGGGTGTGCTAGCGCCCGCACAATACCACAATGCTAGCTCAAGTTGGGGATGTTGCGCTTGCAGCAATGATAGCGCTGACACAACGCTTGTGCAAGTGGGGGGGGTGCACTCATGGCAACGCTAGCGCCCGTGCGACGCTCACGGCATTGCTAGTGTCAGTGTGACACTGCAAGCATCATAAATATGAGTCAGCTGCCAAGCATCCAAATTTTGATCGCATGATCATGAGGATGCTACAACAGTCATGTGAAAAATGGTCATAAGTTACTTTTTTAATTGCTGTTAACTTCAAATGGTCACTAAATGAACAGTTGTAAGTCAAGGATTACCTGTACTTATTTGCTTATTTGTATCCTGTTACCTTGAGTTTACTTTCAGGTAAGTGAGCATATTGTAAGAAAATAAAGGCTTCTCCTCAGTTGAACAGAAACATGAAATGTGCTCTCTCCATTACCGATTTCTATTCTGCCTTGGTTTCAATTTATTGGCATTTACCTGCCTTTCTTTCTAGGTGATGGGTGATGAAGGCTAAAGATGTTATTGTCTTAGCCTGCCCTCGGTATGAGGGTAAAATTCTACTTGAACATCAGAACACGTAAGGAGGACCTAAGTGTCTCTAACTTGCAAGCCAGAGATGAGAGGAAGGCCATGTTCTAAGGAAAGGGCATTGCCAGGGCATATTTGAGTCAGCTTAGATGCAAGGAAAGAAAGCCTTAAGCTC
This sequence comes from Bothrops alternatus, assembly GCA_034064705.1. Taxonomy (NCBI): domain Eukaryota; kingdom Metazoa; phylum Chordata; class Lepidosauria; order Squamata; family Viperidae; genus Bothrops; species Bothrops alternatus. The sequence goes on along the minus strand of JARGCV010000039.1, from coordinate 4,852,337 downwards.
AGTCTTAATTTAAATGCAAACCTTCTCCTCACAAGTAATCTTTCAAAGATCTTCAGCGAGAGATCTTTGAAATGCCCAAGGCTGATGTGCTACATAGAAATGAGGTACTACTCAGTGGAAGTAAAAACTGAGGCCAGTGTAACCTTGGGTGATATATAAAGGGAAATCATCAGCATTCCACTGAATGGCAGCAGGTTTGTCACAGTGAAGAATATCAAGGACGTTTAATCTGTTTAAGCCAAAAGAAAAGGAGATAGTTTATTATAAAGCAACAACAAATGAGACATTTGTTAGAACATTTTTGTATGTTATCCATTAATGCCATCTGCTGGAAAGAGGAAACATTACCAGATAAATTAGCAGTTTCCAGAAAAGCGGCTTTATTGGTCTGTTAGGGCAAAAATACTATACAGTGATATACTTGCATTAAATATTAACAAATGTATGATAGCATTCATTGGTGAACCTATGCACTTAGTGAATGCACAAAATGTTATCCATAGAAAGGAAGATATATACAACGGTAGAATTATATATTTCCACATTTACTACTTACACTGCTCCTGCTGGCTGGACTTTAATCTGGTTTATGAAAATCTTTTACGAACTGGCATCGGCTTGCAAGACAGTCAGTCTGGCTTGCAAGCTATCATGGTCTCCTGTTGGGCAACTCTTCTGCTTCCCTCTCACTTTTCTGTATTAAGAAAGCAATGGCCAACACTTTTAACTTCTGTAGATAGGTCTTCTTGCACATATCTATCTTTATATGTGTGTGTATCTTCGCAAAAGTCTACACATGCATGCATGCATTCTTAGCAAACTAAATATATATTAACCTTGTAAATATAACAAGGTTAAAGCATCAAAGACTAGAAATCTTTCACTCCAATCCTACCCTCCCCCGTGAAAACCCCCAGCCCTTAGGTTGTTTAGGCAATCTGAAAGATGAGGGTGTAAGGTTTTTTACCTCAAATGATTGGAACATCACAGAGATGTTGAGGCTGCATTAATATAAATAATGAAGAAAATCGAAGACGGGGAAGTTTAGAAGAAAAAGCAATCATTAACAAATAAATGTGGATTTTAAACCAGCACTACTTGGATTATAAAGCAGAATTTGGCTGATAAATATCAGGATAAGGTGGAGATAACTAGAGCTATAAGAACATATGAGAACTAATGCTAAGCATTGGCTTGGCTGAAGAGCTGGTCTTCCCTCTGCAAAGTGAAATTGCCTGAGGTTAGGCTGCAGCAAAGGGCTCTACCTCAAATGGATAGGAGCACCCTAGCCAACATATGGAGGGAAAGTGTATTTTTGAACATGAAAGTTGCCTTCAAAAAGATTGCAAGATCAGTAGAGTGTGATGTTTATTCTTGACCACAAGGTAAAATATAAGTCTGGATTTACCTCAAACACGGATACAAACAGTGATAATTATTTAAAAATAGTGAACATTCACAAAACATTTGTTAGAGTCTGAAAAAAAAACCTTACAATTTTAGGCTGCTTAACAGGAAAATAGTCATTCACTACTGAGTCAGATAAATAGTCAAGCTAAGGATAGCATCATTTAATTAATCCATATAACTATCCAGTTACCTAACATTCTTGTCACATTGTTTAGTCATAATCAACATGGAGCTTGGAATTAACGTATGTATGGATATTATCTCTACTTTGAATACTGCTGTGAAAATAGGTCTTAGTTGAGGACATGATTGTGTTGATGTAATTACTGTATATGTGCCAGGTAGGGCTCAACGTATGACTGTAATTGAGCTGATAACTACAATCATAAGTCAGGCCAGTCATAAAGCAGGTCATCACATTTTCCTTTTCCTATTTTGTCACCCTAATCATTAGACCAGTGTTTCTCAAGCTTAGCAACTGTAAGATTTGTGCCGACTTCATCTCCCAGAGTTCCTCAGTCAGCACACCTCTCACTTGTCTCCTGTTTGTTTCCTTCTTGTGTATTTCTATAACTTTTCTCCTTAGCAGGTAGAATATGCTAAATGGAAAAAACAGTTAAAGTTGCATAATGGTTTTTTTTGTTTGTTTGTTTTTGGCAGGGATCAATAGGCATCTTTTTGTTTGGTAACTCCCTGAATTTCATGACAATCCAAGTGTTCATTTGAAAGATCTGTCAAGAGTCAGAAGAGGGCAGTAATGTTCCTAAGAAGAAAGCCTGACTCTTTCATTAATCTTTTTAGAAACCATATTATTTCTTTCCTCCTTATACGGACTGCAGCTTCACTTTTTACTCGTCTTTTACATATCACAGATGGGAAACATGGAAACACTTGTTGCAACTATTTGTTGCAACTACTTGTTGCAACTTGTAGTGATTACTGAAAAATCAAAAGCACCTACTTCAGTAATCATTTCCATATGCCAGGACAGATCAATTTTATAGATATATAGATGGGCTAGATAGATATAGATGGGAAATAGGAAGGCAGAAGAAAGGATGTTTCCTTTCTGGAGAGATTTAATTTTGCCTTATTCATGAACAGAATGAAGTCCAAATAGAAATGTTGAAATACATTGGATTGCTTTTACAGAATGTAACTTCCCCAGGTCTTCAAGTACTAGGCAGTCAGCATTTGGGAGATGCACACTATGCCAGATGCAACGGTTGACAGTCCATCTCCAAGTCCAATTAGGAGTGCTGGTTTCCATCACTAAGGCCTTAAAGGTTTTGGATTCATATTATCTAAAAATATCTTCACATTTATCAGTTTCCCTGCGCTTTGCATTTTGCATGAAAGATCTTTCCTGAGATGCAATGAAATATTGACATGACAACGTAAGTACCATTTCCAAAACTTTGGAAGCCAGGATGAATTGCTGAATTAGCTGGAGAACTCAACCAGGTTACACGATAGCTACAGGTCTAATGTTAAGGAACTGCACATTAGGCTGACAATCGCTGTACATCAAAGCACATAATTGGAAATATATTCTATCCTTTGGAGAATTAGAAAGGTTCTGAATGGGATTATGCTCCCTTGAAAGTGGAGGAAAGTGTACATATCGTCAAAATCGTCATTTTTTAAAAAAAATCAATTAAAAGGCAATGTTTTCAAGGTCCAATTTTTGATTGTCTCATCTTGAGAATTTAATTTGAAATAACTATACAGCCTACCAAAATGATACAGCTACATTTGTAATTAGGATCTCTACCAAAATTTCCTGGGATAAGAATAAGCAGCATTAATAGGAATTGCAATAATAGCAGTTTCATTGTTAACCTTACACACATTGTAGTTTGCTATCACAGCATATTTCCCCAAAGCAGATTGGTTTGCATTTATAACAAAGTCTTGCCAACTATAGTATCATTTATATTGTGCTTGTTTGAAATATGTTTATCTTTGCCCAATTAGTTACTTTGCATCTTTTATTGATGCCTATTTATCCAGACCTGCTCAAATACAGAACCAAAAGCAAAATACACACATTTAAAAATCTAGATTAGGCAAAAATTCTAGCACATGCTTATAAACAATACCAATGCAGATAGTTTTGTTGCTCGAGAGGTGCAAATAATATCCCATCCAATTGCAAAAGACAATCATGTCCTTGTCAAAGGAAGGAGGAACCACAATCGACATGGAAAAAGGATCTAACATTTTTCTCCCTGTGCATTCTTTCTTGTTCATTCTTTTCTGATGGCATTACCACAAATAGGACTCATCGTCTAGTCAACTAACTAGATCACTGCCCAATAAGCATCACTTTGAGGGGATCCTTCAAGTGACACATATTTGTGATGGTCAGAATAGCTATCTTTCCAGTCCAACACTCAGGCCATTGTTAGCACTGATGCTGTTGCCTAGTTTGGTAATGAAACTTCTGCAAGAAAATCACCAAGCCTCAAGGACCTCACAGTGATGTCATGTTATAATGCATCTCTGTGTTGACTGTCTCTGATCCCAGAATGACATGCATAGGGTGGCCAGTAAGGCTGGCCCTCTTCTTCTGAGAGCTGTGTGCCTAAGCAAAATGACAGATTATGAGCATTTCCCAGTGCCTCCTGGTCTGCTGCTCAAAGAGGTTGCTTTATTGTGCTGCCCACCTTTAAACTTTTGGAATGAGGCTCATTAATTCTGATGAATAAGATATTAGAATTATTATTTAGAATTAGAATTTACTTATTTAAAATGAATTTATTTACTTTATTTATTTAATTTTACTTATTTAGATAGTAGAATTAGAATTTATGTCACTAAAACAAATAAGATTGTTTTGGAATAAGCAAATCTGAGAAAATAAACTTTTGGAAAGTGTAGAGTTTAAACCTGTACAAAACAAATATCACAGTAAAGACAGGTTGCAATTAGTGTGAATTCAAGTAGCGCAATATTTGATTTTGTGCAAATTATAACTTGATACCAGGTCCTATCCAAGGTGAGCCAAAATTCAGTTTATGTCAGGCTAGCGCATGAGCAGTTAAGACTAGTTCCTGCACAGTTGATGAATTATAGACATTGCTCGTTGTGTGCGCGGAATGGAGAAAAGGAAAATTCCATTTGAGTAAAACTCAAAACAGAAAAGTCTAATTTTGAAAGAACTACAACAGAATACAGAAAAATTAGGTGTGCTTTGGATATGGTTTTATCCTCCAGCTTGTCCTCTGTTCACTTGATTTATTTTAAATATTTATGAGCTCTATTTGTCTAGAAAATGGGCAGAAGTGGTATTTAGAAATATTTTGTTTGGTTTGGTTTTCTTTACCTATGCTGTGACATTGTTAAAAATAAATTTAAGTTGTTAATATATTCTTTAATTCTGTTACATTTCATTAATAAATGTTTAAATATTTATGTTTAAAAATGTTCATTTCCTACTTCCATCAATTACCAAATTTCCCCTATGTTTCATAGAAAGGTCATTTTCAATAGTGTGAATTCGAATAATACTACTATTTCATGGGATTCATTATCAGCACTAATCTAGACATAGTTGTATCTAAATGACATGTCAATCATATCAAGGTTCAAATAGCACAAGCATGTAATTATGTCATGACATCTGGCATAAGCATGTAAGTTGTGTCATTTGTGCCATAATATCATCATCCCGCCAGCGCCCATGTTAAAAAAAAATCTTCCTCATTTTCTGAAGGGTGAAGGGAAGCAAATGATACAACTGATGTATATTCCATAATTCATGCAATTTGTGTGAGGACAAAATAATGCACAGGACAATTGTATGAGACAATTATATAAATTATATTCATTCGTGTGCTTTCAAGGCATCCAAAGTCAACTGCACAATAGTTACTTTACTCTTATATAACGGTAGAACTATAAGAAAGTTGAATAACCTGTGCTAAGAAAGATTATTAATAATGACCTTGTTCTGAGGCTATGCATACTTCAGCAGTTCCTGGAAGAATGCTTTCAGGAAATATTAGTCTAATGACAACCAATAAACTGTGAGCTGAAGCTTAGAGAATATACTTCAATTAAAAATGGAGTAAAAATCTGACTTTCTAACAATGTGCCTTCAATACCAACATTCGAAATGTAATAAATGTTACTCTTCTTCGTCATAAAACCTGGCTGAATGCTGCTAGCTATTCTGAGATAAACAGTTGAAAATGTAATTGGGAGGGCAGCAATTATTAAATGTTTTCATAATGTCTCCTTAGATAAAATATGTCAGAATAATCAATTGTTTAGCTTGGAAATGTTAGCTGAATTAGTTCAGAATTAATTACTCACATTTAACAAAAATCCTTACCAAAACCATTAATGTGCAACTCAATTAAAACCTATTTTTAGTCTGGCGAAGAGTCAGAATCCTAGAAGTTCTTAAGAGTTTTTTGGGGGTGATCTGAAGTATTTCAGATGTCTGAAAACTCCATGTTCACTTACGTTGCTTAGATTGTTTTTTCTTTCATAATTCTGTAGTCTTCATCTGATACCTCTTATTCAGCATGTCAATGAGAAAAGTTCACCTTACTGAATTTCTATCCATTCTATCTTTTGGAACAAATAGTATTTTCTAGTCTCTATAACTTTTAAAATAACAATCCAATGCATTTTGGTGTACCTGCAATTAAGTAGAGAAAAACCGTCTCCTTCAAGCCAGGTTCTGCTCCTACTGACTCCATAGATGCCACCACGTGGTTTTCTTGGCAGTGGTATGGAATTAATGCTTTTTCAACTTCTGACTGAACATACTGCATTAGCATGCCCACTTCATTTAGTTTCTGAGTCCATATAAGGTCAGCCAGCATGTCCCCAAACATGCCTAAAATTAAATGAGCATATAGGCATTCTTCCTTATGTAAGCATAACCGCAAATAAATATTTTATTATGCCTATTACATTTATGTAAGTGTAGTTAGATTTCCACCAGGATGTCTCTTTATATTTAGGTCTATATTAGACTTCCCAATCTATCCTGCAGAACTGATATTTTCTAGTGCTATCTTACCAGCTAAGCAGCCCTTTTCAAGAGATTGGCTTGGTGTGGCCATCTAATTGGATTGAATAAAATTACATATTTTCAAAGGACTAGGGCTATTAGAACAGATCAATAAGCCAAGAATGCTTAAGAAAATTGGTCATATTAATACACGAACCTTTATATGTTTTAACTGGATGTTTGCAAAGGCTCCTAAACAACCACTGCTGGACATTCTTCCACTTTATATGCTCCCATATTTTGAAAATGAATACTATAAATTACAAATATGACACTTTTATTTATTTATTTATTTAATTTAATTTATATGCCGCCCTTCTCCCAAGACTCAGGGCGGCTCACAACAACAACACAATTAAAACACAATTAAATTAAAAATTTAAAAATTAATTTCATTCACACAACATACAAACACATTCAGCTTACAGCCGCTGATGGCGGAACACTCTTAGGGCCGAGGGGCAGAGCACAGCTCATATGCCCCAAGCCTGTCGGCACAGATGTGTCTTCAGCGCTTTCCGGAAAGCTAGGAGGGAGGAAGCAGTACATGGTAACTGTGTATTATAAAAAGATACACAGTTACCATGTAATAAAACGGAACATCTTCCTCCTGTTGAGTCCCCTGCCTGTCCATGTAGTTTTCTTGATAACAGGAAAGCAATCCAGCAATGATACAGATTGCCACTGTCTTCTTCTGGTGTATTTTCCAGATTTTTCAATCATTTATGCCCCATGGGTTTTGAAATTCGAATACAGACAGCCCTGTTATTTGGCTGCAGGCCAGGTATATTGCTTTTATGCATCAGATTCTGGTTATTTCAGCATGACACTGTTGTCACAGTCTTTCCAAATCATTTTAAACTTGAGCTTTCTAGTTGTCTTCTCTCTTGCTGATCATGGAATGCTGAAAATCCAATGAGCCACTAAGTTCTTTTCTCCAGTTGACCAGGTTCATAAAGCTTCAATTCAGTCAATGCCACACCCAGGCTACTCACAAGCCTTGGCACTACAAAGCATCCCTTCCCGTTTGTTTCTTTTCTGCAAAAGAAGAAAAATAAAATAAATTCTAAATCTAACATGCTTCCAGTAAAGATGTGCAAAACATTTTATGATCAAAATATTGCAATCCCAGGTTAGATTATTTCAACCTTATAGAATGTGTTTCAATGTCAGAAGAGCCTATTCAATTTTACCAGTAATGTTCTAATCTGAAAACGGCTAATAATTATGGGTTCAGGTCATTTCAACAGGTCAATTTCCCTAATCTCTGATTTTCAATACATGCTGTGTGCATTCACCTGACCATTAAATAACAGCAGCATTATCAACAATAATAAACATAATAAGAATGGAGTTTTTGTAACAGGATGAAGCTGCATAGCTACCAAGTCATCATTCCTCCTGTATTAAGAATCCCTTTGAGAACTGCAAAGGTGAGTAAAATTACATCATTCATTTTGCAACAGCATGCTTTCTTCGATGCTTCTCGTAGATGTAAACAACCACCGGTGACTAAAAAAAGAAAGAGGAGATAATTAATTCTAAACTTCCAAGTCATAGAGACTTGAATTAATTGTTATGGCATTTCCATATACTACTGTTTGCACTCCAGTGGTACAACCAAAACTTCTCCTCTTCCCATTGCACATCAAAAGTAAATAAAATAAAATCAAGCAGTCTTGTGCTTTGTGTATGTTGGTACCCAAGCAAATAATCAGCATAATTCTTCTTAATTTCATCCCAGTAACTTAAGACAATATTCCTTTAAAAAGACCTTCTAGGCTGGCTGAAGGTATGAGAATTTGGTTCAATGGGAAATAGCCCTCTCCGATGTGGTGCAATGCTTCAATAATGAAAAGGAAAAACAGGCATTATTTTGTGCAATTTTGATGATAACTGCCCTGACTGCTAGGTAATCAAATAATATACCAAATTCAAATGAGTTTGTAGCAGCACAGAACTTGAGAGTAGCCCTTAAATTGTAGCTATGTCTTTCCAGCTTTCTTTTCCTGTGACATTTACACATCCAGAGGACTTCTGTGAGAAACATTCTCAGCATCCCAAGGATAGTATCACTTGGACCCACTCAGAATTGGAAACAGATGGGCAAAATGACTAGTTAATAGCTGGTAATATTATCCAGGATGACTTTGAGCTGATTATTTCTGAGGCACTAAAACAAAACTATCTCAAAATCATTCTTGATAACATCACTATATGTAGTGTAAATCCTTGCTTTTTTTTTCTGAAAGCCTCCTGGGAGGTGACAAGTGGTTAGGCTAAGTCAGTGGTGTGAATATGTACTTGGGTGTGTGGATATTGTTATCTGCCCTGAAGAAGGCAGTAGTGGCTCCCTTTCTCAAGCAACTATTGCTTGACCCAAGAACACCGGATAATTATCAACACTCAAACTCCCATTTGAATTTATAGAAAAAATGGCAGACTGCTTAACATCAAAGTGAAACCAATGGGGATGGATATTTATCAACACAGGAATAGAGATCAGGTTTAGTTATAGTGGCAGTTGTTGAGTCCACTATTGTCATTTTAGATCTAAATGATTTTTTGTCAGAACTACCATATTTGGGCTCCAAAATTTGGATTGCCATTAGATGCAACAGGAAGTGTTAGGTGGTTGTTCTTTTTTACTGCTATCTAGTTGTCATCCAGATTTTTGCATTCCCAGTAAGGTAGCCTTAGCCCAGACATGTCAAACTTGTGACGTCACATGATGTCGTGAGACATATCAGGATTATTTTGCCATTACCGGCAATGGGGTGGGTGTGGTTCTGGTATGATGAAACCGGCCCGTGGGCCGGCAGTTTTGACACCCCTACCTAAGCCCCTATGGGAACTACTACCGTATATGCGCTTTTCACAGATAGGGATAACCTAAGTCTGTTTCCCAACTTTTGGGATTGGAGTTATTAGAATTGCAGTCAACCTGCAGTCCTCCACTTACCTGGAGGAAAACTGATTAGAAAATGTTTGGTCTAGGCATTGAAGTTCTTGTTTATCATTAACATTTAATCTGCCCCATGTTTTACATGGGAATACCCGGTACTTGATCCAAAAATTGTAACTGACGCATGAATCAAGATGTTTGGTAGAGTGCCTGGTTCTTCACATATTACACACAGCTGAGAAAGTAATGCTACTGAAATATATTGGTAACTACTGCTACTCAGATATACTCCTAAGGCAAATGTAACACCTCTTTTTTAATCAGGCTTTATAGCAGATGTTTATGGCAATGTTCAAGAATATGCATATTGTTTTGAGATATAAATCCTGATCCAGGAAGCAGTACTAAAAATACTTAAATAAATACAACTCTGTTAACTCTAAAGAGGAATGTTAGGAATAGTATTCTAGTAGACCAAAAATCACCATTATGGTTTTTTTTTACTTTTGTGGTGTAAGCTGTCAGAATCATCAGGGAGTTAAATGGCCTTTAAATTTAGTAAATGAATGTCAGAAAGAAAATTGAACAGCTTGTTCCAATCCTTTCAAGTTATCCCTTTGATTTCAGTTTCAAATTTTATTTTAATTATTTATTCTTTCATTCGATTTTGGCGCGACCCAACTCTGAACCCACCCCAGCTCTGCAATCTTGCTTATACTCTCCGCTCAAAATACTGAGTCCTTTGGATTTATTCCAAAGTAAGTTTGGTATAGCAGTTCATTTTCTGATAATTAAATTCGCTGATTCAAAGAACTTTCCCCAGGAACGCTGCAACATCAAAACGCTAGTATTTAAGGAAAAGGGAAAAAGAAACAGTAAATATGAACCACTTCTCCGACGTTAGAGAAGCCGTTCGCATTAACGGCGTGCGTGCAGCCATCTTCTCTTTTTAATAAGGCTTTCTTATTCTCCCTTTAAACATCTTGGAGTGCAAGAGTCATAAATCTACCTAAATCGTTATTTGTAGCATTCCATCCCAGGCCGGCCTCGTCGGTTTCCATGACAACGAGATTCCTTTCCCACCCTTTCGCTACGTTCCATTCAAGTTCAGGCAGCAACTCAGTCTCCCTCCTCACGTGACCAGTATCCCGGCTTCCGTCGCCGCTTCCGGGTGGGTGTGGGCGCTTACTGTTGTCCGGCCCTAAGGCGGTGAAAGGGAGCGGGGCGGGGGGAGGAGGAGGAGGAGGAGGAGGAAAGAAGGAGGTTCCCCTCAACATGGCGGCGCGCAGAGCGGGTGGCGGCAACAGTAAAGCGACCGGGAGTAGCGCTTGAACCCGAGCTGAAAGAGACGTCATGGAAAGCGAAGAAGAACAACACACGACCACGCTGCTTTGCATGGGGTTTTCGGATGCAGCCGCCATCCGAAGGGCCCTCCGCTTGGCCAAGAACGACATCAACGAGGCCGTGGCGCTGCTCACCAACGAGCGGCCCGGTCTGCACTATGAGCCCATGGACAGCGGCGGCGGCGGCGGCGAGACCAGCGGACAGGGAGGCCCCCAGCAAAGCGGCGGCTCGCGCGGTGGAGGAGACGGCGACAGCAGCGGCGGTGTGAACGGTGGGGGCGGCAGCGGCACCAGCGGCTTCGACCCACCCCCTGCCTACCATGAAGTGGTGGAAAACGAGGTAAGGGGTCGCTGTGAGGAGGGAGGGGCAAGCGGGGGAGCGAGCCGGGGATCTGGTCGGATCCTATGCCGGAACAATTCGGTGACAGGCGTTCAGGCATGGCCCACCTGCAGCGGTGCTCTGAGTGAGACCGCGGCCGCTCGGCTTTTGCCGCTCGCTCCCGCAGGGCTGGAAGGCTGAAAACAAGGCATAATGTGAGCATTGGTGGGGAATCCCGCCTCCCTCCGTGAGAGTCCTCAAGCGCTGGTAGTCTCAGTTTTTCAATCAGAATCGAGCTGGAAGGGACCGTGGAGGTCTTCTAGTCAAGCCGGAGACTCTATACCATTTCAGACAGGTGGCTGTCTAACCTTTTCTTAAAAACCTCTTTTTCTCCTCCCTGGGGGCTCCCCCTTGTTGGTTTTTTTTTTCCCGGCCATTTGTGGGATTCAGAAAAGATTCCAATGTTGAGATCTTTTTGAATCCCACACACGGCCGTGAAGAATGAGGGGGGAAAAGCTCTTTTTCCCAATTCCCCGTGGACTTGATCCCCCAATCGCAACTAAGCAGGCTGTCAGATGACTAAAGGAGTATTAAACCGCTTGGTAGCTAGTCTTGTGCATGTGTCCTTGTTTGGCACGGAAGCCTGTAGCCTCAAGCCTAGGAAAAGCAGCTTCAGTGCAAAGTCCTGTTTGGGCTGTAATAGTGAAAGTTGATGAGTTGTGACTTCTCTTTGTCACCCGGTGCAAACTGAAACATAGATTCGTTTAAAAAAAAAATGCTGATATTGTATGTTGTTTGTTTTTTTTTGCATTGCTTAACCAAGGGACTTTCCTCCAATCCTTCTCCTGTTAGTAATTTCAGTGGCTTTGTTTTAATGCTGTAGTAATAACTTTTATTACACTGTCCTGTTTTTTTTTATAATTACTGGATTTTTGTGTTACAAATGGAACATAAGAGCAGAAGGAATTGCAGACCGGCATGGGGCTCATAAAAAAAAAACCAACAAGTTTAGTTATTCTGTTCTGTGAAGAAAATATTATAGCACCTGTAATAGTATATCTGTATTAGTATCTGCAAAACTGCCAAAAATGAGTTTGTGAGCTTTCAGATTCTTCTTGAAAGAATCTGAGGTAGTACAAAAATATGGATATGGGGAAAAAACCGGAAGGGCCCCATTTTAAGTTAGATGTGACCGAGAAACCTTATGTTTATAAAGTTTATAAATTTTATTAATTAACCTTTAATAAATGCCGTAAGTACCTAGAATCTTAAAACAGCAAAAAAAAAAAGTACTATTTGGCCTGATGTCATATTTCTCTTTTCATTCTTTTTTGCCTAACTATAATTACTGGAATTTTGTTTAGAAAACACCAGATTCTCTAATGTTTTCAAAAACATATGGTCAGTCATTACTGCTTTATTCTGTGGGTAGTATGTGTAATCTGATTCCTTCAGGACTTACTAGCCTATTGTTTCATTTAGTTTACAGTCTCTATTTTCATAATGACTCATCTTCCAAAAAATATCACTTGGTCCTCTTTAGGCATAATTTTGTCCCAAAAAGCTCAGGTGAACCTGGAATTTTACTTTATAGTCACAAGTCATTATGGTTATTAAGCAAGGTGACCACATAATTGTCTCGCTTAATAACCTCCACCCCTGCTCTCCCTAGTATATTTGTTAAGCAAAGCATAGGATGCCCAAGGCCTGCAGGGACCGGATGGGGGGAGATAAGGGGGTCTGCAGTGTCTTTGTGATCAAATTGTAAGAGCAAATGACTGGGGGAGGGGTGGCATTGGCTATAAATTTGAAGCCAACTTGTACATGGCTTTTGGAGGAGGTCCATTGTAATTTTGGTCACTAGGTAACTGGTCATAAGTCAAGGACGATCTGTAATCTTCCCCCCATAAACAGCGGAACATATAATAGTAAGGTGCCATCAGTTTGGACCTAAACTAGGGTGACTTTATGGACCATTCTCACCATTTCCCCAGCAATAATCTGAAATGCTTGCAGAGAATTCCAGATCTCATCTATTCCCTTTCTTTGTGGTCTTCTCTATCTCTTCCATGTCTTTCCAAGCATCCTAGTTCCCTTCATAATTTATTCTAGAGTACATGCATAAATATGAGTTTTTACTTCACCTCAAGGAAGGTCTCAGTCTGTTTCATCTAGAAACAATTTACGGGTGTTCTTTTAGACCAGGGGTAGGCAACCTTGGCTCTTTTATGACTCGTGGACTTCAACTCCCAGAATTCCTTAGTCAGCCACGAGTGAAGTCCACGAATCATAAAAGAGCCAAGGTTGCCTACTCCTGTTTTAGGCCATGATGCTCTGAGTAACTGTATCCAAATCCATACTTTCAAGTTATTGTTTTCTCACTCTAACTCAGTGACTGGCTTTCACAGTCATACATTACTGTTTACCATATGTACATTATTTGAGAGCCATAGATATCATGATTTGGTATTATTTATAAATCACATTTATAAATAAATTGCCAATAGAAAACTAATTGCTTAATTGTTTTCTTTGTTGTCATAGTAATAGCCTTAAGCTTGATGATCTTGTTTAAGTTTGTAATTACCTTACTCTAAAATTTCTTTCCTGTTTGATAATTTTCACACTGTTTGTCTTTAGTTGCTCTTGAATGCAAGAAAACAGAACTGTCTGCCACTTTCATCTCTGTAGTCAACTGTGAGTTCTTAAACAAGTTGGTTAACATCACCATTTTTGTTTCAATGTGTATCATCACAGGATTTTCACTATCCATTTTTGTTTTCATAATGATTTCTTTTAAGTCATCTTTACTCATAGATAATAAAATAGTATCGTCCACATGACACAATTTTGATTCCAGTTGTCATCTCTTCCAGTACCACCTTTCTTATAAAAAATACATGATGTGCAAATTTATGAAAATGTATTTGCAGTCAGTATAGATTCTTCTTATTTTGAATTGCTCTGTTCCTTCAAACATCTTATAGTAGCTTCTTTATTATAAATTGTTTCTCAGAAAAACAACCGTGTTTTGTTACACCTTTTACTTTTATACACGCACACACACATGCATACATATACATAGACAAACACACATACTACCAAAGCCTAGTTGTCCTGACCTTTAACTGGACGAAATGGTATATCATAGGGCAACAATTGTTGAACCAAGGTACCCCAAATGGGCCAATGAATCCTGCAGAATTGAGATTTGGCAAATGTTGTGAAACATTTATAGATAAAAATTATCATAAAACATTTTATGACATAATACAAATATGCCATAAAACATTTTCTGTGGTCACTCCTGATTTTTGACTGTTAGTCTATAGTTCAGCATGGACTATTTTCAAGGCAAATACATCTCTGAATATCTCCCTGAATTTTTAAGAACTTTTCCAATACATTAGAATCTCTGCCAGTGTTGAAGCATTGAGGAATCTGGTAAGGAAATTCTCTGGGACAGTAACCCAACAGGTCATGGGTTGTCTAGTATATTCTATATTCTATTTATCAGCTCCATGACCAAAGGCATTTTTCTAATCCAGGGGTAGGCAACCTTGGCTCTTTCATGACTCGTGGACTTCAACTCCCAGAATTCCTGAACCAGCATGGCTCAGCTTGGAAACCTCTCCCATTCCCCTCAGCATGGCTGGCTCAGGAATTCTGGGAGTTGAAGTCCACGAGTCATAAAAGAGCCAAGCTTGCCTACCCCTATTCTAGTCAATAAAAGTAGGGTAAATATCTTTCTTACATGTTTTTGCTGCTTCCATCATCTATATTGTATAACTCTCTGCCTTTTTATCAAACATATCTGTTCCAATGCATGATGATAACCTGTGAAAACTCTTAAGTAAAACTTGAGAAATAGTGCATCAGTTTATTAAGATACATTTTTTTGCATCTCCCCTCAGTATAAATATATATGCTTATATTTTTTCATTTCCAGGCCATGCTGTCTTGATCCTTTCTGCTGAGTCAGAATTGTTAGCTCTTTGACTACTTTTTCCTGTAACTTTAAGCAGTTCAATGAGGATTTCACATGTCTTATCCTTTCCAATGTGTCAGATGGTCTATTGTCTGTCATATCTTACATTCCAGTGAGTTTATAAATATACAATGTTACCAAAAATTTTGCGAACTCTAGAACTTTGTATAACTTGCAATACTATGACTATGGGATCTGAGCTTCATCTACATTTTACTAGCTGGCAAAGAGGTACTGGTTAATAAGCAACACACAAAACTGTGTCATGTATTTATTGACCAGGTTGAGCCAACAATATATAGTGTCTTTATTTGAAAAGGATACAAAATTTTAAATTTAGTAATTGTAGAATTTCTTCAACTCATGGTAGTCTTTGGCTGTCTTGCATGTACTGCCTGGATGGCAATTGGGACTGCCAGAATTGCCATCATAATTCAGTGCAGTCACATGACATTACACCTTTCAACTGCATTCTTAGTGATGGAATTCCTGGTCCCAATTGCCATTATTAAATGAGGACTATCTGTAATAATTTCCAGTCATAAAATCACATCAACAGAACTTGCCTAATCTCCTGGCCCAAATACCTGTGTTTCGGAGCTTTTTGAAAGGCCAACAGGAACAGGGAAATTCAGATCTCTGGGTGGTTTCTGTTCTGCAATGCAGATATAGTAACAGAGAAGGCATGACTCCTGGATCCAACGAGATGACACCATTTATGGGAGGAGACCTAGAGCATGCCCTTCCTGCTAGATCTGGTAAGTGAACAAAAACAATGGGAGAAAGGCGGTTCCTTCAAGTTGCCTGGCCTTATGCTATCTGGGGTTTACAGGTAACAACCAGCAAATTAAATTGTACCTAACAGCCTACTAGGAGCCAGTACAGCTCATGGAACAGTGGTGTTACATGAGTGTAACAACGCCAAAAACTACCCATGCCACTGCATTCTGGACCAGCTGCAGTTTCCAAATGCTCTTCAAGAGCAACTCCTATAGAGCACATTACAGCAGTCTAAACAAAAGGTGACTAATGCATCACTTACAGTAATATGAACAAGGCGGTTCAGGTGGACCTCCAAATTTTATACCAATTTTAACTGAGACCTCATGCCAACAGATAACCTTGTCCAGTGTTTTCATCTAGATGTTAAATAGGAAAGAAAAGCCTCTGGCTTGACCTCTTCCCTTAATAATACTAAAGTGGAACCAGCCTTGAAGAAAGAAAATGAATCACTCTAATATGATGCCTTCCAATCCCCTAGACAGGGCCAAAAGGATACCATGATCAAAGGCCACTGAGAGATCATGGAAGTCTAGGATGGATGTACTAACTCCATCCCAAGCCCACCAGAATCATCCACAAGCACAAGCAGTGCCATCTCAGTGCTATAACTGGGGCTGAATCCGGTTTAAAACCGATTGCTTGGTTATATGCCATTATGTGTTTTTATCTCCTAGCAACTTGATATTTATTTATGTAGCGTATGGCATACAAGGCCAGGGAGGCTACAATGTTATGCACACAGTAGAAGTCCTGGCAGCTAACAGTCACTAATCTGTTTGTTGCATAGACGCACCACAAGAGGACGAACTAGCTTTACACTGGCTGGCCTCAGAGGAAGTCGGCTGATCCAGGACTTTCCTCCTTGGCCGATCACGCCTAGGCAAATCTAGCACCAGTTCCAGCTCTCCACATAGAATGCAGCCAGTAGTGTCCCATCACCTAAATGCCAGTATCTATCTATCTACTTGCAAACAATGGTTTCAGACTGTTAAGTGGGCAGGAGCTATGGACAAGAGACAGGAGCTCACCCTGTTTGGCGGAGCTGGATTTGAACCACTAGAGTGCTGGCAATTGCTCAGCACATCCAGCGTCATTAAGCCTCTGTGCCACCGTGTCCCCTACTAGATAGACAGATCCTGTCTAAAAAGGGTCCAGATAATCTGCTTCTTTCAAGATCTTCTGGAAGTATAAGGCCGCAACCTTCCCTAAAAAGGAAAAAATATCTAGATCTGTTGAGTCTAAGTGATAATCTCTTATGGATATGGGTAGTGTATAATTCTAAACCTCATCTTACCATTATATTCCCTGACTACAAATGTTTCTGTCATTGCTTCACCAAATGATTTCAGTAGTAATTTTTCCTTCATTTTAACCATATTGGCCTCTATTCTTTTTAAATAGTCCTACCTTATAGTAATTTCTCCTATGATTTCTCTGATCGTGTTAAAAATATATTTCATTAAACGTTCATGTTATTGTTCATAGGCTTGATCAAAATATCTTTTCTTTTTTGCTTGTCATTGGAAATCTGTGTTAAGTGATTGTAAGAGTTCCTTGTCGCCCAAAACCTTTAACTTTTGCCTTGTTTTATTTCATTTATTTATTTGCTAACATGGTAGCTTATTCTCAAATCCACATGGATATTTTCCTCTTTGAAATTTGGTATTTTGGGCACGTGTTTATGCGTGTATTTTTCAGCGTTCACAATGTCTCTTGCCATTTCCCAGAGCTCCCTGGGTTTTCTTTCAAATGACTGTAATTTCCTTACAATGCTTTTGTCTTCTGATTTGTATGTCTTCCAGCTCAAATCTTTCTGCTACATTTACTCTCTTTAGCTTTCTAAGCATAATTCACTGTTCCAGAGTCTGCACCTGGAAGTGTCTTGTCTCATTTGATTGCACTTCCCCATTTGCTTTTTCCTGTTATGTAATCAGTTTTGTTCAAATGTTGTCCCTCCAGTGATGTCCAAGAGTCGAGTATGTGTCACTTCAAGCAGGTGTAAGTAATAAAAAAAGAATTTTCTTGCAAAATTCTATTACCTGCATCCTGCATGATTTGGTTTGCCAGTAATTTTAATTCCTCCATTCTAATCACCTATTACAGTGATGGCAAACCTTTTAGAGACCGAGTGCCCAAACCGCAACCCAAAACCCACTTATGTATCGGGTGCCAGGTGAGCGTGGCCCATTGGGTGGGCATGGCTGCAGTGGTAACGGCAGACTGGGTGGGACTAAAAAGTTCAATCAATCAATTCCAACTTTGCGAGATTTTTTTTCCGTGAAAAGTTGAAATTGATTGATTGATTGAAACTATATTTTTTTTGCACATGGCGGTGAAGGCCTAAAGTGAAAAAGTTTTATAAAACCCAGCTGAAGGCCTAGGACTGGGGCGACGGCACACGTGCCCATAGAGAGGGCTCTGCGTGCCACCTGTGGCACGCATGCCATAGGTTCGCCACCACTGGCCTATTACATGTATCTCTTCTTGTAGTTTGTCATAGAATATTTAAGTATCTCCATCATTGCATCTGTGGTTCAGATATTCACTGGATGGCCACTGATTTTGATAGTTATGATCCTGCTTTCTGGGCATAATTGAGCATATATTTAGCAGGGCCAGTTTTGAATGTCACTGCTACTCCATTTCTTCATATGGTCAAGACCCTGAATAGTCTCACGTATTTGTCTGATCTACAGTAGTTCAGCCTGATCCACCAAAGTTTATGTATTCCTAAAATATCAATTTTAAATTGCTTATTTTCTATTTGTCAGGTTCAAGTTTTGAGTGTGAGAAGCATTGGTCAGTGCTTTTCATATCCCACCTTGAAATTGTTAGGAGCCTTGTAAAATGAGGCCTCTTTTATCAGTACTGACCCCATCAATGAGATTCTTTGGTCAACAAAATTGTAGTTTCTAGTTATTACTTTCACTCATTAATTGAGTTTCACTCACCACATTATTCTTACTGTAGCTTTCACTACTATCACTACTTTTACATATCAAAGTTTGATGTTCTTTTCCTATAACTAATTGTGGTCACAAGGTTTTTTGCCAGACTTTCACCTTGTATACCAGTTTCAACCTCTCCTAGAATTGGTAGGCATATCACTTACAATTATTATTATTATTATTATTATTATTATTATTATTATTATTATTATTATTATTATTATTATTATTATTTAATTAATTAATTAAATTTTATGCCGCTCCTCTCCAAGGACTCGGAGCGGCTAACAACATCTCAGCATTTCAAAAATCTAAAACCAAATCTAAAAAGCATTTAAAATAATAATAATAATAATAAAATTGGAAGGGACCTTGGAGGTCATCTAGTCCAACCCTCTGCTCAAGAAGGAAACCGTATACCATTTCAGACAAATGGCTATCCAGTCTCTTCTTAAAAACTTCCAGTGTTGGACCATTCACTGCTTCTGGAGGCAGGTTGTTCCACTGATTAATTGTTCTGTCAGGAAGTTTCTCCTTAGTTCTAGGTTGCTTCTCTCCTTGGTTAGTTTCCACCCGTTGCTTCTTGTCCTGCCTTCAGGCGCTTTGGAAAATAGCTTGACTCCCTCTTCTTTGTGGCAGCCCCTGAGATATTGGAACACTGATATCATGTCCTCCCTCGTCCTTCTCTTCGTTAAACTAGACATACCCAATTCCAGCAACCGTTTCTTATATGTTTTAGTCTCCAATCCCCTAATCATCTTTGTTGCTCTTCTGTGTACTCTTTCTAGAGTCTCAACATCTTTTTTACATTGTGGTGACCAAAACTGGATGCAGTATTCCAAGTGTGGCCTTACCAAGGCATTGTAAAGTGGAATTAATACTTCAGGTGATCTTGATTCTATCCCTCTGTTAATGCAGCCTAGCACTGTGTTGGCTTTTTTGGCAGCTGCAGCTGATTATGATTTGATCACCTCTGGTTTGGACTAGTGTGCCATGAGTCTATCTGGGTCTGCCCTTATAAAGCATATATAAGTTGCAACTGATCCAGTATGCAATCATTTGTAGTGATGGATGCACCTCAAGGTATCCATATAACGTCTTTACTCTGAGAGTTACACTGGTTGCCACTATATTTCATTTGGCAATTATTTTTCAGATGACAGTCATCTCATTGCAAACAGTATTGTTTTTCTCAAGGAACTCCCAATTATTTAACAGTAATTAGAGAAACTCCAAATTAAAACTAACTACAAAAATGTGCTATTGCTGTAATAGCCTACATACAGATGATACATACATTGTATTTAATAGGACAGTGCGTGCTTTAAAAATGAATTAAGCAAGTGTGTCAAAACTTACATGACCACAGCACTTCTCTGCTCTTTATTTAAGCAGCCCACCTTTATTCAGGCTTTACTTTAAAACTTTATAATATGACTTTTTTCAGGCTTGCACAGACTCCTTTAATGAATAAAGAGATGCTTTAGTTGTATGAGGTCTGATACTTTTAATGAATCACTTTCAAAGTGCATATAGCCCTAGATTTGACTACAAAAATCATTACAGTAGCACTTTGTCTGCTATGTAAACAGGAGCACGATAAAAATATACTCTGCTTCTAGCCTTTATCTTAGATCAAGCACAATGCACAGAAAAGTAGAGCAAGACCTACTTTAGTGTGTTACTAATTGACATTAGAAATAATTCCCCGCCTTGATATATATTGAAGAAAAACAAGCAAGAATTTAGATTTTTGCTGCATCTTAGTATGTTCTGTCCTTATCTGTGCTTCTCACATTGCCTTGTGAGTGCTTTTGGAGGCAATTCTCTCTAATCACAATGTATTCTTTCTTACTGCTGAAGTGCAATATGAATGTTGTATTACTTAATACTCCCTCTGTCATTTCCTTGTTGTATTTTTTTTTCCTAGGTTCCGGCTCTATACTTCTTGATGTGTATTTTAGAAACAGGAACCATTAGCAAAAAGTGCAAAAGCTATAAATGACACGGTGCCCTGGCACTGGGAAAGAAAACCTATGACTAGCGGTCACAGGTTCTGAAACTTGTCCGAGTACACAGTGATTTAAAATAGCCTTTTCAGTGAGTAGCCAGTGTGCAATGAGTCCCATTTCTGGTCTTTTTCAGATACTTTATTATTATTATTTATTAAATTTCTATGCCGCCCTATTCCGAGAACTCAGGGTGGCTCACAGCATAAATAGAAATCTAATATTAAAAAACTACATAATACATATATAAAAATACATATATAAAAAAGAGAACCCCTAAATTAAGAAACCATTCATTCAACAAACGTACACACAAACATACACTAGCTAGAGGCAAGATGTCAACCGCCCCAGGCCTGTCGGCAAAGATGTGTCTTAAGGAGTTTACGAAAGGCGGAGAGGGTGGGGGCGATACGGATCTCCCGGGGGGAGTTGATTCCAGAGGGCTGGGGCCGCAACAGAGAAGGCTCTTCCCCTAGGCCCCGCCAGGAGACACTGTCTGGCTGACGGGACCTGGAGAAGGCCGACCCTGTGGGCCCTAACCGGTCGCTGGGTTTTGTGAGGCAGCAGACGGTCCCGTAAGTAACCTGGTCTGATGCCATGTAGGGCTTTATAGGTCATAACCAACACTTTGAATTGCGTTCGGAGACCAATAGGCAGCCAATGCAGCTCGCGGAGTGATGCCGAAATGTGGGCATTTCTGGGCAGGCCCAACACTGCTCGCGCAGCTGCATTCTGCATTATCTGAAGTCTCCGAACGTTTTTCAAAGGTAGCCCCATGTAGAGAGCAGTACCCAGTACTTGTGGTTTTATTGGATTTTTTATTGCTTTAATGTTAAAGCCATGTTTGGCACTACTTTGTACAGGTAGTCCTCAACTTAAAACCACAACTTGGACCAAATTTCTTTTGCTAAGCAAGGTGATAATGAATTGCACCCGATTTTATGACCCTTTTTTGCCATGCGTATATCACTCCGGTTTTTAAGTGAATCACATGGTTCTTAAGTGAATCTATCTTGCTGAAGTCAAAGTCTCAAATAATCTCAAATTCATCATTGGCAATCATCATCATCCTCTCCCTACGTGACTTCTAAGAAGAAGTGTGAATATCTTTTATTGAGCAAAAGTAAAAATAAACACATAAATAAAGGAAATGTGTTTTGGGAGAAGGAGAGCTAGTAAATCCCAGTAGAAAAATGTTTAAAGATTTTTCTAGTTTGTTACGTAAATATTTTGGAAATAATTTAGGAGTCACACTACAGGTAGACCTCAACTTACAACCACAGTTGACCCCAACATTTCTGTTGTTAAGTGAGATAATTGTTAAGTAACTTTTACTCCATTTTACAACCTTTCTTGTCAACAATTGTTATGTGGATCACTGTAGTTGTTAAGTTAATAACATGGTTGAAAAGTGAATCTGGCTTCTTCATTCACTTTGCTTTTAAAGAAGGTGGCAAAAGGTGATCACATGACCCTGGGACAATGCAACTGTCATAAATATGAGTCAGTTGCCAAACATCTGAATTTTGATTATGTGATCATCGGGACGCTGCAATAGATATAAGTGTGAGAAACAGTCCTAAGTCGCTTTTTTCAGTGCCATTGTAATTTTGAACAGTTACTAAAAGAATTGTTGTAAGTTGAGGACTACCTCTAATGAGTTGGTTGAACAAATCATATCACTAGCAGAAAAAAGAAGAGAAAAAAATATACATTTTCCATAGGCTACATTAATTGAAAACAAGTTTAGGAAGTTTTGTTTTTGTAACAAAGTGTTGCTTATACTGGATATGTCTGGAATTCCTGCAACTGCACCTGATACAGAAATAGTCACCCTTTATGTAATCAGAATGGAGAGTCTGCCTTTACTTTTCCAGTCTGGAATGTAAGGACCAATTTTATATTTGCAGCAGTTCCTAATTGTAAATGCCCTTGATATTTTGATCTCCATTTTGAAATTAACAATAAGACTTGTGGCTAGAAAACCTGGCCTGATTGTTGGATTCCTCTGCTTCTTTACCCATCCATTGCTTCTATCCATCTTATGCCAAGTAGTTTTAACTTCAACTCCCACCAGCATGGATTAAGAGAACTGTAGCTCAATGTATATGGAAGGACGTTCTATTAAACCAGGGGTAGGCAACCTTGGCTCTTTTATGACTCGTGGACTTCAACTTCCAGAATTCCTGAGCCAGCCATGCTGGCTGAGGAATTCTGGGAGTTTAAGTCCATGAGTCATAAAAGAGCCAAGGTTGCCTACCCTTGTATTAAACTAATACATTCTGGGAAAGCTCACATAGTTGTATAGCTTTTCAGTTAGTCTTAGTGAAGATCTTCTCCAATTTTAATTTTGTGTTTTATATGAATGATTTATAAATTAATTGAGGCTCTGTAGCAGCAACCTTTTACCATAGAGCTCTTTTAGTAGATATTATTTATCAGAATGATGTGTGAATGGATGGCATATAACATAAATGGCATATGTAATGTGTGTGTGTGTGTGTGTGTGTGTGTGTGTAGGTTCAGGTGCAATTCTCAGGAACCTCTAGTACAGACATGCCAGACACAAGGCCCAGGGGCCAGATGCGGCCCACGATATGGTTTCATGTGAGCCACGAAGCCATCCTGGAAACAGTGAGGGAAACTGAGCCCCAGCCCAGGTCACCCAGGAGCCAATGTACAATTTTGTAGTGGCCATCTATGCTGAAATGCATTCAGGCCGTCTGGAAACAGCAAGGGACCGGCCCCTGCCGTGTTGGCCCCATCCCCTGGGCGTGCGCTAGGAAGGTGTCACCCTTTCCATCGCCTGGAAGTGGACAGCAAATGGCCCTCGCCTACTTCACGTATCCATCTTGATGGGCTCCGTAGGAGGGGTTTCAGCAGGCAGTGGGGCACTTTCCTCACAGCGCCGATAGGCTGAGCCAGGTGGCGCAAATCCAAAAAGAAGCATGCCGCCACTCAGCCCCCAACCTGCCCGATTTCAGCAGGCAGCAAGGTGCAAAGCTGGTGAGCTTTGCACTACCCGACTCAGCCTCTCAGCGCTGTGAGGAGAGCGCATGGCTGCCTGCCAAAACCAGGCAGGCTGGGGGCTGGGTGGCATCACACTTCTTTTTGGATTCGCACTGCCTGGCTCTGGGAAGCCCGCGGCACCATCCAGCATGGCCTGAGAGGAACAGTGAGGCTCTTCCAGTGGACCATGCCTTGGTGCTTGCCCTGGTCCCACCCCCTTCTTCCAGAGACCCTCAGATCTGTCCCACTCCTGCCCAGGCCCCCACAGGCACCCTTGATGTGAACAATGAAGAGCTGGTCATGCCCACACAGCAGGCCACACCCACTCCAGCCACACCCACCCAGTAGGCTGCGTCCACCCTGGCCACAACTACCCGGGCCCCCCGAAGACAACCGCAATGCTGATTTGGCCCTCAATGAAATTGAGGTTGACACCCCTGCTCTAGTATATATAATTTTGACTGGTTTAGCATTATTTTGTTGTTATAATTTTGAGGAAAAATATGGTTCATCTGTACTACAGTATGCATATATTAGATGCAATAACAGTTCTCCCAATTTGGGGTTCATTTTCATTTTCCTGCCGGGTATAGAAATAGCAAATAGACAGAGCAAGTGAATTCAGGTTTCTGCTTATAACGAAAGCTTTATAGTAATTAGTATATCAATTTTTTTAAGTACAGAGTTGGCATGTTGCCTTCTATACCTTCTGTTAGCTAGATTTCACGTATAGCTTTTTTCTCAGCAGAAGAATGACGAAAATGGGAACTGCTCAGGAGAAAGTATAGAGTTTCCTACAACGAATCTTTATGAATTAGAGAGCAGAGTTTTAACAGATCACTGGTCCATACCATATAAGCGGGAAGAATCTCTTGGCAAATGTTTAATTGCATCAACGTATCTTGTAAGGCTAGGTAAGTTACCATTTTCTTTATAAAAAAACAACTTAAATAATTCATTTTCTACTAATACTAATAAAAATAATATTGAAATGCTATTTTGCTGGTAAAAAATAAAACAATTTTCAGTATTTTAAAATCACAGTTAATTTTTTTCCCTTGTTCCTTTTTCTTTCTTTTTTTTCTACTTTTGGGTATTTTAAATCTTGTTAAAATCTCTTTTTATCTCTTTTTTCCATTTTATTAACATTTCTCTACTCCTCCCTCCCCCCTCTCTCTTTGTAAAATGCATACATACACATGCATACTAAATAACAATACAAGAGACTTTAATAAATAATCACATAAGATCAATGCCTCTTTGTATAATAAATACTTTGATGAGTGTCATATTTTTTTAAATATTATACTCAACTTTTGATGGAAATACTAAATTTATGCTTGTAAGTTGACATGCTAAATTGTAATTAATGTTGATAGAATACTTTTCTTTCTTCTCAATACTCTTCAGCTATTTAAATAATAGAATGTTAATAATATCTAATTATTATATAAACATCTCTATTGAAACAACATAATAAAAAGGGAAAAAACACATTATTTGACATAAATCTGCTTGAAATATGATTGCAGATTATAATTTGTGGCCTAAACTGGCTGGCAACAATGAATGCGTATTTTGCACTCTTTTGTATATATCCAGAGGGAAGATAAAGAGTGAGGAATTGGTTATCAACAGATTTTGCTGGGCTTTTTTTAATTAAGACCAATTCTCAAATTATGAAGTAGCTAAACAATTTCCTAGTTATATGAGCATGATATATAGAAAAAGAGTCAAACAGATGCAGTGGACTAATTCATATATGTTCATATATAAACTTCATAAAGTTGGTGTGATGATAAACTTACAAGATGTAATTGATGAAATGTACATATCTTGGGTTGTCAAACATAATATGAAGTATGGAAACATAATTCTGCCTTTTTCTGCTTAGAATAAATCAAAAAATGAACTCATATTCTAGGCACAAGTTAGAATCCTGTTGTGCTAAAATTGTCTAACCAATCACTTATTGTGCTTTAGTAGCTCCACCTGCTAATGGATAGACCTAGCAGGTATGAAGCAGCATATTTGCAATTTAGCTCATCCTTCTGGCATAGACTGTGACAGACTGTGACTTATGCAAATAAGTATTCACACTGAACACAGCTTTATCTGTTATTGACTTTGTTCACATAACAATAAACCTGAATTTTTGAGAATTTGGCTTATCCAGATTCCAAGTAACCATAGAGTTCATGATAGTCCTTCTGTTTGACTTCCTCTGCCGTCATGGCTCTATGGTTTGTTTAGCAGTATGAATCAACTAGTATTCTTTGTTGGTTCCTCTTCCGAATTATTAAATCAAGAATAAAACCTAGCTCCTAAAACTAACAACCACACCATTTCTTTGTGAAATATCTCTCATTTGGCTAGTATTTATCCCCCTAGGAAACTGAACAAAATGTCAGCATATATATCATCATATAGCAGTCAAAATTGCTATTACAGGTAGGAGAATACACAGTGCTATCTTATTTTATAAGCCTTTGAAATAATTGAATCTAGAGATGTGTGCTGAGTTGCCACTTAAGAATACAGAAGTTCTTGTGGGTGCTGAGTGACCATATTTGTTTAAAAATAGTAC
This sequence comes from Bothrops alternatus, assembly GCA_034064705.1. Lineage (NCBI taxonomy): Eukaryota > Metazoa > Chordata > Lepidosauria > Squamata > Viperidae > Bothrops > Bothrops alternatus. Next base: position 4,826,004 of record JARGCV010000039.1, on the reverse strand, counting down.
TGTAGTTGTGTTCAACTGCTAAACCCAAGTTCTGTGAACATAAGTTCTGTACCACTGAAACTTAACATGTATGTAGTAACTACTGGATGATATGTGACAATGCGGAACTCAAATTTCAAAGAATAATTTTACTTATTTGTATGTATTTGAGAAAATGGTGAATACTGAATACTGTATGTAGTTTGTTCAGAAATTATTATAATTGTCTGAATTGGAGGGATGGGGGAAGTAATGTCAATAGGCAAAGGTGCAACGGAATGTAAAAAAAAGTAGTGGATATGGGATACATTTTAAAGTTACAGGTAGTCCTAGACTTACAACAGTTCATTTAATTATCATTCAAAGTTACAACAGCACTGAAAAATGTGACTTGTGACCGTTTTTCACAGTTAGGACCTTTGCAGTCTCCCCACGGTCATGTGATCAAAATTCAGATGCTTGGCAGCGGGTTCACATTTATGACCATTACTGTGTCCCAAGATCATGGGATCACCTTTTGCGACCTTCTGACAAGCAAAGTCAATGGGGAAACTAGATTTACTTAATAATCAGGTTACTAACTTATCAACTGCAGCGATTCACTTAACAACTGTGGCAAAACTCACTTAACAAATGTCTCATTTAACAACAGAAATTTTGGGCTCAGTTTTTTATTGTAAGTCAAGGACTACCTGTATTCCAAAGATTAATCTTTAACCCTTTTTTCAACAGCATTTCTGTCTCTTTTCCCTTTCTTTGTCCAATCACTTCTTCCTCTTGTTTCATCTCCAGTTCTGTGTTTACATTTCTTCCCTTATAACATATCTGGTTCTCTCTCTCCACCTCTTTCTCTTTTGAGAGAGGAATGAGATAAATGTTTGTATATCTGTATAATATCCATTTCTGAGTGTGGTGTGTATGTGAGAGAGAGATAATGTGTTTTTTTATAAATGAGATGAATTATTTATAAATGGGTAGTTTATTTTGCAAACATTACTAATTCACTTATTTTTTTGTCATGAACTTGCCATCTGAGACTTGAAGTTATGTAGATAGGAATATGTTGCTATCTATACTTATGTAACGATATATGCACACATACACTGGGAGGGGCAGAACTGTGCAGAAAAAACTGGGCATATTGTGTTTGTTTTTGTTGTTTTTTCTGTCTACTCTTCCTTAAGGGGGTCATCTTAAATTTAGGTAAATATAATCATTGTCTTATGGTATATCATTATCTAAGCTTTTCTCTCTTTTAGTAAATATGGTATATCATTATCCTGGAGTTTAACTATAAAATACCAAAAAATAAGTGAATGAATAAATAACCTCAATGATTCAAAATTTCAGGTGTTTTGATCTTGCTTCTCTTTTAAATCTCTTTCTATATACCACCTTATTTTCTGTTTCAGTGCTTTGAAATTGAAATGAATGAATTGAACAACAATTTATATTCATTAAGTCTTGGAATATGTCTGCAACAACTCAACTAGCACCAAATATATTAAGATTTAGAAAGCATCAATAGCACTCTGCTATCTTCTTGAAATATACCATATTTATTTCATCCATATTTTTTTGTTAAATTAGTATACCTTTTTAGTTATTTTTCATTCTTATATTTCTCAGTTATGGAGTAGTTTGAATTCTAACTTCTTTTTTCTTTTTTAAATAAGGACTTTCTGATTCTGATGAAAATTGCAGGAGATTTATGGAGAGATGTATGCCTGAAGCTTTTAAAAAGGTAAATGCAAAAAGAAAAATCAAATTTGAATCACTATAGCTGGAATTAGAGTTAGTCAAATGAATTGCTTTCATTCTGGCAACAGTGTTGGATGAAAAAACACCCATATCTTTTCTAGTTAGGATTTATTAAATTGAATGTCCTTGTGGGGAGCTGGCAGTAACCATTGGAAATCTTCCTTTTTCCCTCTCCCTCCCTCCCTCCCTCATTTCTCCCTCCCTCCCTCATTTCTCCCTTTGCTCTCTGCCCCTGCCATCTTCTCTTTTTTATTTATTTTATTAACTTTGTTTGCTGTCCATCCCTATCCCTGTCTCCTTCCTTGTATTTTCCTCCCTCCCTTCCTTCCTTTCCTTCCCAGCAGGCAGCTGCTAGGTGGGAAAGGAAGAGAGGGACTGCACAAATGGCTGGGAAATATCAAAGGACATTGCAAATGATCACATGAACACGGGAGTGGCACTGAAGCAGCTACAGCAGTGGTTCTCAACCTTTTTTAGGTTGAGACCCCACTTTGCGCCGCCCATGCGCGCGCGCCCCCGAAAAAAATGGCGGACCGCAACATGCCGATCTGCACATGCGCGTGCGACGGCCGATCTGCGCATGCGTGTGCGGCAGGCCCGAACCACGCATGCGCGTGAAGCGCCGAACTGCACATGCGCAGAACCGGCGGGCCCGCCGGCTCCAGACCAGGCGGGCCTCGCCTCCGGCAGGCACACAGAGGAGCGGTCCGGAGCAGGCGGGCGCAAAGCTGCCTCCTTCCCGCTCCGCTCCGCCCCAGGCCCGGCCTCCAACTCGCCCTCCGGCAGCCGGCCAAGCGGTCGGGGCAGCCGGACCTCGAGGCGGGCCTGAACTTCACCGAGGCCAGCTCGGCTGTGGCGAGAGGCGCCCAGCGGCCGCCTCCGGCCCCCAAGTCTGCGCTACGGACTGGCATCCAGGTCGCAGCGCTCCACCTGCCAGGCTCGTCCGGGACACCCGCGCCTTCTGCAGGGCCGGCAGCGGCCGCAGGTAGGTAGGCGGGCGGCAGGACTGGGGACCGGCTCCTTCCCCGGCTCGGCCTCCCCCCACGCCCGGCTCCCTCCCTGGCTCGGCCTCCCCCCACGCCCGGCTCCTTCCCCGGCTCGGCCTTCCCCCACGCCCGGCTCCCTCCCCGGCTCGGCCTCCCCCCACGCCCGGCTCCTTCCCCGGTTCGGCCTTCCCCCACGCCCGGCTCCCTCCCCGGCTCGGCCTTCCCCCATGCCCGGCTCCTTCCCCGGCTCGGCCTCCCCCCACGCCCGGCTCCTTTCCCGGCTCGGCCTCCCCCCACGCCCGGCTCCTTCCCCGGCTCGGCCTCCCCCCACGCCCGGCTCCTTCCCGGGCTCGGCCTCCCCCCACGCCCGGCTCCTTCCCTGGCTCGGCCTTCCCCCACGCCCGGCTCCTTCCCCGGCTCGGCCTCCCCCCACGCCTGGCTCCTTCCCCGGCTCGGCCTCCCCCCACGCCCGGCTCCTTCCCCCGCTCGGCCTCCCCCCACGCCCGGCTCCTTCCCCGGCTCGGCCTCCCCCCACGCCCGGCTGGGCGCCTTACTGCCTGCTTTGGCCGCCGCCGCCAACCGAGGGAGGGAGCTGGCCCGGGCAGGCTCCCCAGTCCTGCCGCCCGCTTACCTGCGGCCGCTGCCGGCCCTGCGGAAGGCGCGGGAGTCCCGGACGAGCCTGGCAGGTGGAGCGCTGGGACCTGGACGCCAGTCCGTAGTGCGGACTTGGCCGGAGGCGGCCGCCGGGCGCCTCTCGCCACAGCCGAGCCGGTCTCGTTGAAGTGCAGGCCCGCCTCGAGGTCCGGCTGCCCCGACCGCTTGGCTGGCTGCCGGAGGGTGAGTTGGAGGCCGGGCCTGGGATGTGGCGGAGCGGAGCGGGAAGGAGGCAGCTTTGCGCCCGCCTGCTCCGGACCGCTCCTCCGTGTGCCTGCCGGAGTTTTGCGCATGCGTGTGCAGATCGGGTCGTCGTGCGCGCCGCACATGCGCGGTTTTAGCATGCACCGGCTAAAAAAAAAATTTAAAAAATTAAAAAAATTAAAAAAAATTAAAAAAATTAAAAACAAAATGGCGGGCCAGGGTGTTCTGCGACCCCCGCGAAATGGTCTCGCGACCCCAAATGGGGTCGCGACCCCAAGGTTGAGAACCGCTGAGCTACAGCTTTCCAAATTTCATTTCTTCTGGAGTCATGGAACATGGATTTTGGATATATTCTGTAATTTAGCCCATTTGAGATACCTTGGTTTAAAAATTGTTGAACTACGATGCATGGTTTCACCCAGTTAAAGGTCATGACAGCAAGAGTTTTGGTAGTATATAGAAAGATGTATTAACATAGACTCTGCTTCTTTACAGCTGCTGACATCAAGTGCAGTTCATAAATGGGGTACTGAAATCCATGAAGGAATCTACAATATGTTGATGTTATTAGTAGATCTGGCTGCAGAGAGAGTGAAACAAGATCCTATTCCTGTTGGACTTCTATCTGTACTTACAATGGTATTGTAACTACTACATCTCTCTGAGGCTGCTCAGCCTGCAAATATTAGTGTTTTACATTAAGGGTCCAAGTGAGACATCATATGAAACTGTGGTAAAGTAAGCTTTTAACTGTGGTTTAATGTGATTTCTAAATTAACAGATTTGATCAACTCAAATTATATAATCAGAAATAATAACTTAAAGTGGTTAAACCTGTTATTTTGGCTTATACTAACTGATATGCCATTATCTCTAAATTGACACCCTTAGTTCTGTCTTGTCCACTTCCATTTCCCAGCAGACGTGAACTGAATCAATGACTGCATGCTTGCAAGCTGTCATTTGCTTTCTAAACAGTAGTCAGGATAATTGATTGCTCGGCAAGATGTCCAGATCAGTGCACTGACATTTCTCCTACATATAGGATTATTTGTTTTGTTTACAGTCAAAAATGAAGTCACAGAATTAAAAAAAAATACAGCATAGTATGCTGAATATTTGATTTTTTAAATTAGTAATCAAATATGTATGACTGCTTCCAAGTTGTAGTGGACAGATTCACAGATATAGAATATTGTAATACTATACATTAATAGATATTTGTTGCTTCTGAGCCTTCTTTGCAGATATACTATGATCGTGATTATTACTAGTTTGAAGAAGGACAAATTTATGCTATTGTACTAACTATTTTTAGACAGTTTTTTTGATTTTCAATGCAATAATGGCTACCTATTCTGCAGTGCTACTGTAAGATTTGCTTAGATAAAGAACTTCAATTTCTAAAGGGAAGTATTACATAAAAGTTTAATAATAACACTCAGGTTCCTGTGCATAATATTTCAACTTTTAAGATGAACAGGATTTAATTTACATAGTTATATACAGCAAAAGTAAACAACCCATAGCCACATATAGTCTTCAGCCCCCATTTTGGGTCCCAGAGCACCTCTCCCCCATGCTACAGAAAGCCACACAAATTTGGTGGCAAAAAAGGGTTATTTTTAAATGATTTGCTACTTCGCTATTTTGATGTTAAAAAACCTTCTGCAATGTAAGATCATCATTTTTATTTTGAACCATCTCCACTTTCCCCAAAAGGCTAATATTTTACATCATAGTTTTCCTGATTATGTCACTATGTCCCAGAGCACATTTTCCTTTACTTTAAAAATATGAAAAGATTAATTTTATTTCACAATATTATTTGCTAGTAAAATTTAAGACTTGATTAAAAGAGCAGTACCAGTATGTAGATTTTTCAGTTCTTGTCAAATTCTTGATTTTTTTTTTAACTGGTGGTCAAGATCCATTTGTTTAGTCAACAAAATGGAGACAAATGTCTTTATTGAAAACATTCATGCACACGGGGGGGGGAGAGAGGGCAGGAGAGAGAGAGAACTTGTTGGAAAGGTGAGAGAGAAACCTTCATGATTCCTATGACAAGGCTCTGTTTCTATTAAAACAGTTCACCGGTAGTAGTTTAGTTTTAGATTATCTAGCCCTATGTTTTCCCTCTCTTGAGTAACAGATACAGAGGACTTTTCTTCTAATTTATCTTTCTTATGCAGGAAAGACACAGGGATGTGTGCAATTCCACTTCCTTCCTTCCAACAGTATAATTTTAGTTCATCCCAGACTTCAAGTTTGGTGGGGGTATATTTTCTTACTCATGTTCACTGAGGCAATCTTTGCTCACCATGCTGTTTATATATCTCAGAGTACAGATAAATAGCTGAATATAAATGTTCAGTTTGTTATTTAACTAAATTAGCGTAGTTACTTGCCAACAATGTTGCAGCACGTGCTTAGTGACATACAACCGCATGTTTAGTCTAACTTCTTCAAAAAATATTTAAAGTTAGAAAATGAAAAAAAAATGCATTGTGTAGAACTGCTGTCTAACAGTACTTATATTGACAAAATGTATGCTGGTATAAAGTATTTTTCTATATACTTTTCTATGTGCAATATGTTTAAGATTGTTTTAGTATTAAAAAGTTAAACATAAAAATTGTAGAGTACATTAAAACTTAGATCTTAAAATAGGCATTCTGTTAATTCACTTTAATATTAATTCACTATGTTGACTGAAGTTTTGTTTTTCATCATATTCTTTTATTAAGGCTTTTAATCCTGACAATGAGTATCATTTCAAAAACCGAATGAAAATGTGCCAAAGGAACTGGACAGAAATATTTGGGGAAGGGAATCTATATGCTGTTTCTCCTATTTCTGCTTTCCAAAAGGTAAATATAAAATGTATAGTTATTTAACAGACAGCACATATGCCTATTGTTTGAGATATATATGACAAGATTTTTACATTTTAAGAATGCAACAGATTTTTGTAGCCTTTCCTAGGTTACATTTTTATAGTATTTTTCAAGAAACTAGACAATATTCATGAAGTATCTACTTAAGCTATATTTAATACAGATAGTCCTTGACACAACAATTTATTTAATGACCATTCAAAGTTACAATAGCACTGAAAAAAGTGACATGACCATTTTTCACATGACCTTTGTAGCATCCCCATGGTCACGTGATCAAAATCCAGATGCTTGGCAATTTGACTCCTATTTATGATGGGTTGATCACCTTTTCTTATCTTCTGACAAGCAAAGTCAATGGAGAAGCCCCATTACAACCATGTCACTAACTTAACAACTGCAGTGATTCACTTAACAGTTGTGACAAGAAAGGTCGTAAAATGGGGTAAAATTCACTTAGCAAATGTCTCACTTAGCAACAGAAATTTTGGGCTCAATTGTGATCATAAGTTGAGGACTACCTGTCATGGCAATCATACTGTGGCAATGCAATCTTTTTTTTAATATGGCTTGAAAAAAACAATATAGTTTTCTTTTATTTTTAATGTCATTAAATCGTGCTTCCAGAATGGAACTTTTTGATATTTGTATACCTTTGGATTTTTTTTATAATCAAATAGTGTTTTCAGATTTAAAAGTAATAGTTTTTAACATGGTGCTTCATGATGAGCTATTGTTATTTTTGAGATGGTAAATCTAGAATCAAATGTTGTCCTAGTGGATTGTTTATGTTGAGAAAAATGAATAGTTCTTTAGCTCTTTAGGTGCTTTTTTCAGATAATTCTTGCTAAGAATCATGTTTTGCGTTTGCAGTGAAGTAATTTAGATTCAGAAAACACACAATTAAAATTCCAATATTTAAAATGTATTCTCAATCATACAGGAACCACATGGATGGCTAGTAGACTTAGTGAATAGGGTAAGTAAATAAAAATACTGTCTAATCTGTATCATGTGTAACTATATAGAACTTTAATAATTTTTTTTAAAAAATAGCATTCTCTCCCTAGAGAGCATATAAGAATAGAAAAAGTGGGAAAAGTTCATCAAACTTTTATCCAGGATATATAGAAAGAAAGTTATTTTGTAGTTATGTGCCAATAATCACCCTATACCAGCGGTTCTCAACCTGTGGGTCGCGACCCCATTTGGGGTCGAACGACCGTTTCACGGGGGTCGCCAAACACGGCAGTCTGCCATTTCCCCCCCCATTTTTTCCCATTTCCCCTCGGCCGTCGCGCGCGCGCCGCGCATGCACAATTCGGTGTGCCGTGCATGCACGGTTCGGCCCGTCGTGCATGCGCCACGCATGCACAATTCAGCCCACCGTGCATGCGCGATTTGGGCCGTCACGCCGCGCATGCGCGGTTCAGGCCGTCGCATGCGCGCGCCACACATTCGCGGTTCGGGCCATCACACTGCGCATGCGCGGTTTGGGCCGTCGCGCCGCGCATTCGCGGTTCGGGCCGTTGCGCCGTGCATGCACGGCGCAAGTCGGAGTCGCGCCGCACATGGGCGGCGCAGGTGGGGTCTCAGCCTGAAAAAGGTTGAGAACCGCTGCCCTATACAATGTATTTGGTGTCTGAGATATTTTAGTGTGATATTTCAAGTGAGATAATAGAGTTTTCAGGAAAAAAGGTATACACTGAAGCAGAACTAATATTGGTTTTCATTTCTTATGAAATATGAATATGATGAGTTTGAGTTTTTTCCTCTCTTATTTTTCCCTTCTTAATCCAGGAAGCCCTATTCTTTTACTATCAAGTAACAATAGCATGAAATAAATGTTACAGTATTCTATCTTTTTGAGATATTTCAGACTGGGTTTATTTGTACTTATGTCATGATTATTTATTTAGTGATTGAAAATTTATTTAAATTAGTATATATATTTGGGCATGTCTATGTATTTAATTTTTTTTTCTACTTTCTACCAATTTGGATTTTGCTTAGTTTGCAGAATTAGGAGGATTTTCTGCAATTCAGTCTAAACTTCATTCAGAAGACATTGAACTTGGGGTAAGTTAAATGTATTTGGTTATGCTAATTGTAGTTTATTATAGGTAAGTGTCTCTGAGCTTTCTGGTATTATAGAAATAAAGGAATACCAGTATTGGATAAGTGAAATATAATTTCAGTGATATTTTTACCATATGTTCAACTCTCAGTTGCTGGTATAAAACTTTATGGTTGCATTACCAGTGGATTGTATTTGTTATTTTATCAGATATCACTATATTGGACCTGGTTATTCATTAGTTCATTTTAGACATACTATATTGTTTAACATGTTTATCACATACCTATTTGTGAAGCGTTTATGTAGGGAGTATTCTCTGTTTGTTTTTAAATATTTCTTCTTCTAGGCAGTCTCTTCATTGGTTCAGCCTTTGGGAGTTTGTGCTGAGTATCTAAATTCTTCAGTGGTACAGGTAATTAACTTTGAATAATGATGCAGTAGATAGAGTTTGGATTTTTATTTCTTTTTAATAGTAATAGAATTATTACAGTTGTGTGAGGATAAATTCAGATCTGCATAGAGATGATTTCAGGTACTTTGACCAATGTTGACATAGCTATGTTTATATTGAGTGCTAGCCAAAATGAGCATAAGAGGAATGGGCTGTCTCTTATATGAATGGGAAGTACTTATACTCACAGATTAGGATTATAATTTTTACTGACTTGCTGCAGTTTACACTATACTGGCTCCCAACCAATTTTCCCTTCTAAAAGGATGGAAATATTGTAGTATGAAGACCTTACAAGTATATTTTTCTCTCTAGGATACTAAATTAGTATTCCTTCATTTTACAGCCCATGTTGGATCCAGTCATTCATAATATGATTAAATACGTTCAAAATATTGAAGAAAAAGACCTAAAAGACAAGGTAGCCCTGGATTTCCTAAGTATAACCCAAAATTGTTGTAATATTAACTGAATAACTGTTGTGCCTAGTTTGTTCAAGTTATCCTGAAACTTCTCAGATGATTTTTGACTTAATGATGTCAGTTACATTGCATCTGGTACATTATTATCTTTTTTTAATTAACATTTCCTGGTGTTGTTGCAAATTTCCACTCTTCACCAAGTTAAATGATGTAATCTCTGTTGACAAAATAAGTTCCTGTGAATTATATAGAGTATTCATAACTTTTCTCTTTCACAGAAGCTAGTCAGTATTCCTGAACTCTTGTCTGCCATCAAGCTCCTCTGTATGCGATTTCAACCTGATTTAGTAACAGTAGTGGATGATCTACGGCTAGATATCCTATTACGTATGTTGAAATCACCTCATTTCAGTGCAAAAATGAACTCTCTAAAAGAAGTAAGTTTATTAGGCTAAAATCTTAAAATTGATCATAATTGGATTACTATAGAGCAGGGGTGTCAAACTCACAACGTCACGTGATGTGTCGCGACGTATCGTGATATTTTTTTTGCCATTACCAGGAATGGCGTGGGCATGGTTTCGCTATGATGCATCCGGCCCACGGGCCGGCAGTTTGACACCCCTGCTATAGAGTACTGAGATATTAGAGTATTCTAGTACTAGAGTACTAGAATTTTTTAGTTCATTCAGTATTTAAAGAAAAGCAACAGCAGTTGGTAGCAGCTAACTAAATTTGACTGACCTTAAAAAAAAAAAGATAAACTGAATTAAATATAGTAGTAATTAAATTTAGATATTTGTTTACTGTGCAAGATCTGCTTTTAGGTGAATAAATATTCGGGTGTTTCAAGACTGGCACATTATCTGGGAATCAGCTTTTCAATTAGCTGAGTATTTTCCTCCATCTACTTATCTATTCCATTCACTGAAAAGGGTAATTTAGTTTAGAATCCTCCCTCTACATGATAGGGTACCTGTAGTGAAAAAACAATACCCATTTGGAAATCATTATGATAGGAACTTAAAATCAAGCTGCCATTATAATGCCTTGATGCAGATTTTTGTGTGACTACACTTTAAAGCCACGCATAGTTCTGGCTGTGAAAAGGATATGGTGGGCTGGAAAGAATCCAAAAAATAAAGCAATCGATATGTCAAGAGGACAAAGCAATTCTTCTATTTAAAATGTTACACTATTTAGAGATATTTAATTTAGGGGAGAGAGTAATAAAACAGGATTTGAGATAAGTATACAAAATTGTAGCATGATGTGGATACAGAGAATAGAAAGAAGTTGAGAAACCTAGAAGATGAGACACAGTTGAATCTCATGTGGACTTTGCACTGACATTAACTGCTATAATAATAATGCATCTAGTTAAGTCATTTTAATCTTCAGGCTCTTTTCTTCTTTCCATAGTAATAAACTGAAAAAAGTTTAGTGAACTGTTCTAAAAGACTTTCTTTCTGCTCTGGGCAATATGGTACACACTGTTTTCAGGCCTTGTATATCTTTTATTGTTAGGGCAATTCTTAATTATTTTATAGCTGCATCTGTTCTTATTTTTAGGTAACAAAACTAATTGAAGATAGCACTTTATCCAAATCGGTAAAAAATGCAATAGATACAGATCGTTTACTAAACTGGCTAGTGGAAAACTCTGTCCTATCCATTGCATTAGAAGGTATGTATACAAATGTCTTCTGAACTTTGTTTACATTCTGACTGTGATCAGTTAAAAGGTTTAATCATGTTTGGAAATGAAAAATAACTTCTGCGAGCACAAGGTTCAGGTGCTTTTATATAATCATACAAATAGTAGTCCCAAAAGTGCATTTCCAGAAGGCAACTGATCTTTCTTGGGTTTTTCCTTGAAAACATTTCACTTCTCATCCAAGAAGCCTAGCTGAGAAAAAGCTGACATCAGAACTGAAGAAGCTTCTTGGATGACAAGTGAAATGTTTTCAGGAAAACAACCAAGAAAATTCAGTTTCCTTTTTGAAAGGCACCTTTGGGACAACCATGACCTGGTTGATTGAGAATTTCTATAGTATTTAATTTTTTTGCTCAGATTTACTATAGTTTATTGAGTTATGTGAACTATGGTTAATCTTAAATTTTCACCATAGTTAATTCAAGCAAGCTAATATAATAAAGTTGGATTGTTTTCATTATTCACAGTAAAGATTAATCATTGTTTACTTGGCTTTGAGTTGCACAAAAGAGAAAGATAATAATTGGAATAATTTCCAATCTTTTCTTTTTAGTTGCAAAAGGAGAGGGTAAAAGAGCAATGAGTGCACAGCTTACTGTAGTTTGTTCTTATTTGCATTACACTTGAACCAATTATATATAAGAACTATTGTTTCAAGATTATTCTTGTTTGAAGTTCAAATTTTGACAAAATTTTAGTTAGATTTCTGAAAAGAAATCATGTTATTTTGACACAAAAGCAGCCAGAAGGAAATACGCTCTCTTTTCAGTTGCTGCTGTTTTGTCTATTTGGGAGGTTTTTTTCCGTTTATTTTTTTCTTTCATCTTCCAAGGACTTCTGGGCATGTGATAGTCAGATAGTGATGCCATCAGTGAGGGACAGAGCAGAATGTTTTGTTCTTTCTATAAAATAATTGATAGGAAATAGCTGTGTGAAGCACCACAGAGGCTTGTTATATATACTTTCAATGCATTCTATTAAAAATAAGTAAACAATCATGGGACAGTTGAAAATGGCAGCTTTGTATCCTTAAATATGAGTTTAGCAGAATTTGTACAAAATGTTACTTTACTATAGTGGTTATGCATTGAGTAAGATAGGAAGCTAATGGTCTGTTTTACTGCACTTGTTGTCTATATCAGGGGTCCCCAACCTATGGGCCATGGCCCACCACTGGGCCATGGCCACTGGGCCATAGAAATTTGTGGCCGGTGCACGCATGTGTGCGTGCGCACTCCCCGCCACTCGCACTACTGCCCTTGGCCCTGTTTGCGCATGCATGTAGGCATGAACAGGGCGGCTAGCATTGGGCAGTGTGTGCAGCCCGTTTGCACATGGGCAAATGAGGCCATTAGCGCTGGGTGGGTGTGCGCAGCCCATTTGCCCATGCGCAAATGGAACTGCTGGTGCTGCACCAGCACACATGCTGCTGTTTGTGTGCACACACACCAATTTGAAACATGCTCTCTCCTTCTCTCCAGGTTGCACGCCCGGAAAGGTTGGAGACTTCTGATATATATTGTCTATATTTTTGTTCTAGGTAACATAGATCAAGCACAGTATTGTGATCGCATCAAGGGAATTATTGAGCTATTGGGTAGCAAGCTATCTCTAGACGAATTGACCAAAATTTGGCGAATACAGGTGAGGATTTTTACCTGTTATTTTTAAGTTATATCCTGTTCTTGAAAAACTTAGAAAGAATTTTGACATCTGTGTTTTCAGGAATAGTTGCACATCAGGAAATGAGATTTGTTTTTAAAAAGTTCTGTGAAAAAGAATTTTTTAAAAAGTATTTTACAACACGTCTGTTTTAGAGAAACTATTGTGATATTGCACTAATCTGCAAATATAGGTGTTTTTATATTTTTTAGTACTCAAATCTTTTTTGTTTAATATAGAATTTGAAAGATTTGAATACTCGTCTTACAGAAACATATTTAATGTGTATCAGAAATTCTCAGAAATTCACTAAGGAAGTCAGCTAAAAATAGTGATTCACTCAGTTATAGTTATACATGGAGATTAAAGATTTTATTTCTCTGCAGATGACATGAACTGATATGGTGACAGATGAATACATAGAGCTGATATATATTATGAAAACTTGGTTGGGCAACATTAGGGATGTAGCAACATGGAAATTGCCCTTTATATATTTCAAGCTGATCAGGTCAAGGAGGAAGGTGACCATGATTGCATGTAACACCCTCACAAAAATTGAAAACAGAAGGAAACTGATTGCAAGTCCAATGCATAGAATTATCACAAACACAATTTAGAACTGCTGGGAGTGTATCAAATGTCAAGTAGCTTGGTAGCAGACATTAATGAATTCCTAGACATCATTTCAGAGCTGGAGTTTCCAAGGGTTTTAGTGCTGGGTGGCTCCAATTTTCATGCCTTGGGAGGAGATAGAAATTGTCCCATATAGCTAAATCCAGACACACACTGTACTCAGTACAACCCCTTTTACAAAGGGTGTACTGAGCGCCTTCTTCTGGGCAAGTGGATAACATGTTCTGTCAAAAAAATGTTAACTCCTTTGTGAATCCAGCAGTTCATATTCCTCCTGGCCCCCAAAGAGAACCTACAGTGGTTATAAAAAGTCTATGGAACCTGTCCATGGAAAGGGGAATACCTTCTAATTTACAGTAGCTAGGTTTCTTTAACTTGATGTGTCCTTTCCCTCCTTTCTTCCCCTAATCCCAATTCCTTTGAAGTCAGGACAACCATCAACTGTGATAGAGAACATCCACACTATTATTGCAGCAGCTGCTGTGAAGTTCAGCTCAGATCAGCTAAGTCATCTTTTCATCCTTATTCAGAAGGTAAGGTTTGTTTTAGTTTAAACTCTGTTATTACAGTTAAAACATGAAACCTCACAATCTTACAGCATGGAACAGACCATATGAGAGATCAAATCAAGCCTAGCCTAGTTTTACTTTTTAGCAATCATATTTACAAAGTTACTTGCATGTCTGACATATTTTTCTTAAATAGAATTTGCGGGAAGAAAATTGCAGCATAATTAATTACGTAATTACAAATAGGCTTTTAAATACAATTTTCGATGTAAATAAACACCCTTCTGAATTTCCAATTCAAAGTAGGCTACTCCTTTTAGTAGTTCATTTTATGCTCTTCCTAAGGTCAAATACATTTGGCTGTTAAGTGTGCTCAGCTTTAGACCTTCTAAAATTTCTTTTAAAATCTCTTAAAAATGAGATTTGTATGAGTGAAATTAAATTAAGCATACATTTCATTTCCATTTTCCTTATATGATCTCGGATTTGTATTTGGTTAAATTAAGTATTGGAAAAATGTGTTAGAATATGTTTTAGTTGGCTTTGTGTTTATCTATTTTTTCCCCTTTTTTAAGAGTTGGGAGTGTGAGACTGATAGAGTGCGGCAGAAACTCTTAAGCTTAATAGGACGTATAGGACGGGAAGCACGTGTAGAAGCAACCACTGGAAAGGCAGGTGGAACATTTTTTTAAGAGAATGCACATGACTTACATTGTTTTAAGCTGCTTAGAGTCGCCTCTAGGCAAGATGGACAGCACATAAATTTAAAAAATATTCCTGCAACAGACAGTGATAACTGGACGTGCATTCTTCTAGGTTCTTGAAGTTCTCTGGGACTTGGCTCATCTTCCAACACTACCTAGCAGCTTGATTCAGCAGGCTCTGGAGGAGCATTTGACAATCCTTAGTGATGCATATGCAGTAAAGGAGGCAATCAAAAGAAGCTATATCATCAAATGTATAGAAGATATTAAGAAGGTTGGTTTGTCTTTAGAATTGGCTTCAGAATTCATATTTTTAAGATATATTTCCTTTCTGTTATCATGAGTTCTAGCATTTTTTTAATTCAACGTGATACAAACTACAAGAATTAGTTATCCTGTTACGTAGCACTTTTTGAAGGCAGTAGAAAATAAAGACTGATTGAGTGAGCTAAATCTCATGCTTTTGTTTTACGTTTGTTTCATGTTTCTGTTTTATTTGGCAAAGGTGCAATTATTGGATTATAGCAAAGAAATTTTCAGCTAAATCCAGGAATTAAGCAAGTGTAAACTTTTGATATTTAAACAATTTAGATTATATAATGAAAGATGTTTAAAGGTCAAGTCTAGACAATTTTGGAAAGTTTTAGAACTTGTTTATACGTTCAAAGAATATTAGTTTTTTCCTGATATAAATTAATTTTAATTATTTTAAGTGCTTTTTCTGTATAAAAGAGAAAAAATAGTGTTGTACATTTAAACTAATACGTTTTCTGAAGAGAAATATGCTGGGGAGAGTATGTTAGTCCAAATATTCCAGTTTAATTCTTTATATAGTGTAATCTATTGGATGTCTATTGTTGTTGCTGTTGTTATTAGTGGGAGTGTAATTATGACTTTTATACATTTATATCTCAGCTTTCCTTCGGGAGCTCAAGTTGTGTCACATAGAGAGGTTTTTTTTTGTTCCATCCTCAATATTTCTTAATCTGAGAGAAAAGATAGTGGCTAGCTAAAAATCACCTTGTGAGTTTCTATTAGAGTTAGGGTTGGGATTTGATCTTAGGTCTCCCAGGGGATATTCCAGCATCTTTAGGTTCTTTGCCATTCTGGCCAGTTTCTCCAGTAATTTTATAATGTTTAAAATATCTATAAGGTTTAGTATAATCTAGAAATATTTCACTAAATAAAAAACATAGTCTGAGTTTAGTCAGTGCATAACTAGCTTTGAAACACCATCGGAAAGGTATCATATCTGCAGAAGCAATGCAAATTATTTCAGGCACAAGGCTCTGCAAATACCAATTTGCTCTTTGTTGCTGTGATTACTTGTTTCAACTCAGTCTTAGAAAAACTGAGTTCCTTTCTCAGTGTCAGTACTCTTCCTATAATTTATTTTAATCTTTAAGGATATGTCATAATATCTTCTTTTAAATTGCTTTCTTTTTTGATGACTGTAATCTTGATTTTTTTTTCAAGCCAGGGATTGCAACCTTTTGTCAGAATATGACATAAATCCTAATTGACATGTCACAGTTTTGTTTTGTTTTTATCTCCTCTGCTTTTGTCAATTTCTTTCTGTTCTTCATCATTCTCCAAATTTTCAATGAAATATAGCATTTGCAGTTATGACTGTGATTATTTTTGCATGGTCTGCTCAGTGTCACAAAAGACCCTGTTCTCATGATTTTGCTGGGTACACAAGAAAAGGTGATTGGGATAATAAATTTATTTATTTATAACTAATTTAGTCCAGTCGTATGAATTACAGTCATGCCAGTCATTAAGTGGGTCCTCCTGTGGCTAACCTGATTGTACACATTTGTGGCATTCATTAAACGAACACCATGGCCATTAAACTAAGCCATTGCCTGCAGTGGGTGTTTTTTGTTGGAAACCAGAAATAAATACTGGGTTCTGGCAGAAAAACACCATAAATAGTCACATGATTGTGAGGCACTGCAAGCAGCCATAAAGGCAGGCCAGTTGCTGAGCACCCAAAATATGAGGGGTTGTGTGTCAAAATGTTGAATCAGGGACACAAGTACCTTTTGGAGGGTCCATTGTAACTTCAAATGATCACTAAATGACTGGTATAATTTAAGTACTACTTGTAATCTAATTATAAAGATCACTTGGATAGCTTCTATTGATCCCTGAATCTCGTACTTCTCTTTTATGTGCAAACTTTTATTTTTGGTACAGTAGCTGAATTGCTATCTATAGTATACTAGAACAGCAGACCAAGATCAGAACTTTGCAGAGAGTTTCAAATTGGGGCAGAGTATGTTAAAGACATCCACCTGGGTACATCTGTTCTGAATTCACTTCAGGATTCATGCAGACCCACAACTCAATTTCAGTATCTGTGACTATCTGATCAGTGTTATATACAGATTTCTAAAAGATAAGTTGAAAAAAAATCTTTTAAATCTAGGTAAACTTAAGAATAATTTGTAAAAGTAGTCTAAAATAAACAGAGCTATGAAAATCTATGCTGTGTATCCATGGATTCTAAATATATAACTTGTTGGTATCTTTTATCAGTCATCTCAGCACAATAATCCTCAGTTTGTGTGGGTGGTACCAGCTTTACGCCAACTCAACGAGATCACACGCTCGTTTATTAAACAAACCTACCAAAAGCAAGATAAGGTGAGTACTGTGTGTTTTTCATGCACACATACAGAGAAAGGGAGCGGTGGAAAAATAAAAATGGGAAACCTTAAACAGTTTCTATACATGTTTATCAAGTTACATATTATCACCTTGATAAAGGATAGTTGGCCCTTGGCAAGGAAATCAGGATTAGAAATACTTTGTTATATTTGAATGTACATATTATCTTTCTGGAGAGACAATATGCAACCTATTTAGCAATGACAAAACAAAACAAAAGCTAAAAGACTAAAGAAAACATTAAATCATCTATGGTCTTGTATTTATGAAAATATCAAATAACATCCAGTTTAAAGCCAGATTAAACGTTAAAAAATAAACCAAGAAAAGTTTACCTAGCAATGAAACAGTATGATAAGAACAAAGGATGCTTTACTAATTATTTATGTTGTAAATAAATACATAACTTCTGGCTATGTTTTTCATGAATAATTTGTGCTATTGTCACAGTAAATTGAAGTATTACATTAAGAAAGGTACACTTTAATACTAAAATTTAATGATTAAATTATGTTTATTTTAGAAATGAAAGGAAGTATTTTGCTCAGTGTTAAGAAAAATGGAAATGTTCAACATGTATTCAAAATACTTGGTAGTTTATTCCAGGAGCATGAAGAGGATATAAACTGCATAATCTTATGCCTCCATAGGATTTGTGCTCAGAGTTGCCTGCAGGAAACGTCCACTTATTTAAAACCTGATTGTTTTAATCAGGTTTATATTATATAATACGGTGTAATATAATATAATGTAATATAATATAATACAATATATAAAGTGTATATACGCTAATAACTTATTTAACAGATTTTTTTTAAAATTTTTGTCAAGAGCATTATTCAAGACTTGAAGAAA
Source organism: Bothrops alternatus (assembly GCA_034064705.1). Taxonomy (NCBI): domain Eukaryota; kingdom Metazoa; phylum Chordata; class Lepidosauria; order Squamata; family Viperidae; genus Bothrops; species Bothrops alternatus. Next base: position 4,807,811 of record JARGCV010000039.1, on the reverse strand, counting down.
AACTTTGAGATAGTGAAACTGGTAACAGGAAGCTTAATAGCTTGCCATAGATTGGCTGCCTCAGTAGCAGGTGCCGGAGGCCTTTCAGGAACAACATTGGTGGATGGCCGGTACACCTATCGGGAGGTAAGCAAACAATGGCTTATAAAAACTAAAACAATTGAGAAAAGACTTAAATACAAATGAGGTCCTTAAAAAGGAAAAATATGAGCACAAAAATAATGTAAAAGAATCTCTTCAAAAATATTCAGTGCACCTCAAGGGTTATTGTTTTTCTCTTTCCAGTACTTGGAGGCACACCTCAAATTTCTGGCATTTTTTCTTCAAGAGGCCACCCTCTATTTAGGATGGAATCGTGCTCGGGAAATCTGGGAATGCCTTGTAACAGGTCAAGATGTTTGTGAGCTAGATCGAGAGGTGAGATTCCACAAATGGTAGGCAAGCAATTCATGTAAAAATGCAGGGTTGTTCAGAATGCTTCCTATTGTAGCGCCTCTTGATTACCCATACTACTACATCCAATTTTTATTCATTGGTAAGCTCAATTACACTGATAGCCTGCTGAACTGATTCAAATTGCGAAAATAGAAACAGTATTTTTTAAAAAAGGAAATACAAGGTAAGCATAAAGCTAATCAAAATAAATATCAGTAAATATACCTTACTGGACCTTTATGCATACATGAAACTTTGAATAATAGGCCCTTACTGACTAAATTCTGGCTCATGAAATAAGCAACACTGTATTTGCCTATTAAAGTAAGGAAAGTTAGAAAATTATGTATTTCTCTTACAGATGTGCTTTGAATGGTTTACAAAAGGACAGCATGACCTTGAAGGTGACGTGCAGCAGCAGCTTTTTAAAGAAAAAATTCTTAAATTGGAGTCCTATGAAATCACTATGAATGGTATGTTAAGTATTTTTGTCTTTTGGGATTTCGGAATAATCCTGAAAGTCTGTCAGATACCTTTAGGATAAAAGTAGTGAATTTTCTGATGCTGTAAATCATGTTAGTTTCAAAAAATCCTTAGGGAGTCAAGTAGGTAGGAAGTACTTTCTCATTCCTCCTCTATCTGCCAATCGCTCTCTGAATAATAATTTTGAGATCCTGGCATGGATGGTGTAGGATGCAGCACTGGAGACTGGGAAAAGGAGATGTCCAAATTGGCCATTCTCTAGAAGAATGCATTTATATTTCATTTCCAGGCTGAGTAGCTCTTCCCATTGACCAAGGCCTCCCAATTCTTAAAAGAGGTGTTTCAGGAGGAAAGGTTGAAAACTGATCTCCATTTCCCAGCCCTTTGTCTTTGTAGTTCTCTGAATCCAATCTAGTAAATGGTTTTTCAGGGGAATAGGGGGGGTATAATTAAATCTAAACAATATTGACCTATTGTCAGTTTGCCTGAAAGCAGCTGTTTTATATCGCCAATATTTGTGCTATGTATTTAAATAAAAATAGTGGGATTCCTTTACACCGTTCATTTTTAAAAACAGGTTTTGGTTTGTTTAAGACCTTTTTTGAAAATGTGAATCTTTGTGATCATCGATTAAAACGACAAGGAACTCAATTGGTAAGCATCTTTCTATAATCATATATACCATTCACATTTCACAGGCAAAATAGTATAAGCAGGAAAAAATGATGGCTAGATGCTGGTTCTTTTAGGATTAGGAGTTTGGATTTGCCCTAAATTTAAATCTAAAACTAAACTATAGGGCAAATATAAACTCTTAATCCTTTAAGGGTTTACTTTTATGTCAGCTCACTTGAATGTTATCAATTCTGTTATTCAACTTGCTATTTAATTTGTATATATTACAAGAATGCAGTTGACCTATACATAGAAACTTAAAATAATAAAAACAGCTTTGCTATATTAATAAATCACATTGAACTATAATATAGTCTGGTTTTCTCTTGGAATAACTTAAGTATAAAAGAATAAATTGCAGTTTATACCATTTAATATCATAAAACTGTGTGCTAAGCCATTGTTGTAAATTGGCTTATAAAGATAATTGTGATTTTATACAATATTCTACAAGAATGGATGGTGAGTTTTGCTGTTTAGGTTTTTATACCCTTCCAAAGCTTTTAACTTGATCTTTAGAAATACAAGGGAAGAATAGCCAAGAAAGAAATTAAAAGAAAAAGAGATTGGCCAAACATGGATTGCAATATATTAATTTTGCTCATTTATGAAATTGTTATTTTTAGTTTGTTCAACAAACTGTTTTAGTGTGACACATGAACCTACAGCATATTTAAGGTGTCTGTGTTACTATGTTTAAAAGTCTTTGTAAATTTGATTATTTTAAGGTTATCTGTAACATATTATCTGCTCCAAGTACTGACTTTTCTTTGTTTCTGCAGCAAGTAGAAAAACTGGAATTAATAGGAATGGATTTTATTTGGAAAATTGCTATGGAGTCACCAGATGAAGAAATAGCTAATGAAGCTATCCAGTTAATAATAAACTATAGTTACATTAATTTAAATCCACGATTGAAAAAGGTAATAGTTCTGAATTCTGAATTTATTTCATGTACAATAGGTAGAGCTGTGTGGTATGTAGATGAGGCTAGGCACTAGGATTGTAAGCATATTGAAAGAGTGCTGTAAAGCACCAGGGGCAGTATCTAAGGCTAGTTTCAATCATGTAATCAGCGGACTCCTTATACCATATATGAAAAGTTGCTGATTTTATAGGTGGGCAATGTACTGCCCAGCACTGCTTTAATGTTTTAGAATAAACAAATTTAAAAGAGATTTAGATTTCCTTGATTGTCCCAATAAAAGGAAAGTTGCAAGAGAAAAGATTTCTTAATTAGCTCTCTATTAATTCCAGTGTTTATTTGAGTTGCATTATAAGGAAAATCATAATTAAGGTTTCCTCTTGGAAAGTTTGTTTATTTTGAGAAAGAAGGCATTGATTACGTAGGCATTTAGCAGATATTTAATTAGTAATTTTCTGGGAATTTGGCTTGGGAGCAAGAGGTTTTTTTGCTGCTTTGATCATTTTCACTAGCTCTTCCCGTGAGCTGACAAACTCCAGATGGTTTTGTCTTCTTTACCATGTCATCCAAATCAATGCTTGGAAGATATGCTAAACATATTGTTGATGAAGCCCATCCATAGCTTGTTTACTGGATTCACAGAGTCAGCAGGAATAAGCAGAGAAATATGTACTATTGTTTATATTGTTGTGTTGCATAAATATGCCCAAAAATACAATGGCTAACCATTAACATTTACATTTTTTTTTATTCTTATGATTCTACGAATTTACTTTGGATGCTATTTCTGGAACAAAATAGAACATTTGAGCCAAAAACTTTAGTAAACCATAAGCAAAATACATATTAACAGGCATTTATAAATCTGATATGTTCCATAACACAATGAAATACAATGAACTATTCATTGTCACATTCTAGATATGGAATATGAAGAAAGAAAAAAAATGTTGTTCATTGTTATGCTAGCAAATTATTAGGTTAGGCTGGTTTGAATTACATAACAAGCTTATTAAGCAATTATTTTGCTTTTTCTCAATCTTATTCAGGTTTGCATTTAGCAATTTAGGTTTTAAATAATGCTGATTTCTCTCTCTCTCTCTCTCTCTCTCTCTCTCTCTCTCTCTATATATATATATATATATATATATATATATATATATATATATATATATATATATATATATATATATATATATATATATATATATATATATAATTGATTGATCTTTATTATTTTCAGGATTCTGTGTCACTCCATAAGAAATTCATTGCTGATTGTTATTCAAGATTAGAAGTAAGAGTTCACTTTCTGAAATAATATTTCTTGTTTTACTTCGTTCTTGTATAATTCTAGAGTCATAATCAAATGCTCCATAAAGTTACTTTCCTGAATATCAATAAATTGAGGAGTTGTAAAAGTGGTTTCTGAACAAAATTGCTCTACCTGTTAACTGCAGCTTCAATATTTATTTCATTAACATCAAAGTTTGTGTAGAATAATAATAATAATAATAATAATAATAAAAGTTGGGAGGTACCTTGGAGGTCATCTAGTCCAACCCCCTGCTCAGGCAGGAAACCCTATACCCGTGGCGGCGAACCTATGGCACACATGCCACAGGTGGCATGCAGAGCCCTCTCTGTGGGCACGTGCACCGTTGTCCCAGTCTTAGGCCTTCAGCTGGGTTTTATAAAACCTTTTCATTTTAGGCCTCCGCTGTCGTGTGCAAAAAAAAAAAAGTTCAATCAATCAATTTCAGCTTCTCATGGGGGGAAAAAAGATCTCGCAAAGTTGGAATTGTTTGATTGAACTTTTTAGTCCCACCCAGTTTGCCGTTACCATCGAAGCCACGCCCACCCAATGGGCCATAAGTGGGTTTTGGGTTGCAGTTTGGACACTCGGTCTCTAAAAGGTTCACCATCACTGCCCTATACCTATATCTCCTTTTTATTTTCCCAATGTGGCCTCAGTGGTTGCTGTCCTCTTCACTTTAGTTCAGCAATAGTGTTTTCCATTTTAGGCAGCCAGTTCAGCTCTTGGTGGCCCAACGCTGACTCATGCTGTTACCAGAGCTACCAAAATGCTGACAGCAACTGCCATGCCCACTGTGGCAACATCAGTACAATCTCCATACAGGTAAGCTTACACTTCACAATATATAAACTTTATCCATGTTCCTTGTCAATTCCCAGGACTGCATGCAAGAGAGTTAGAAATGTCTTGTGGATGTGCAAAAGATGCTTGAAGTTCAAAATGTCAATTTCATGTTTCCCAATTAAAAAAAAAGTGTATTGTGGAGTTCTGTGCTAAACTTGGGGAAAAAATACTCTTTATGTTTCCCTGAACTGGGGACTAAAAAGAACTGTTATGATCTGTGCTATTTTCTCAGTTGCTCACCATACATGAACGATGGGTTTTGTTTTTTAAAGAATTCAAGGAAGTAGACACTTGGAGATCCAATAGAAGGCACAGATTTCAGTCATGTTTCTAGAACTAGTTGAGGGATGAGGTTATCTTGGAGGTGACAGTTACATACATGATCAAAATTTAAGAACATTATAGGGCAGAGAAAATGGACACTGTGTTTTTAAGTTCTTTGTTACAGAAATATAACAATTACTAGGTTCTAAATAATGTAATCACTTCTATCTGTGTGTTTTCTTTTGCAGTCAGGTAATGAAATGCCAGAATGATAACTATATGCGGTGCAGAACTGTGATTAATAACATTGTGTGCTGGTTAATGACTGCAATAATGTCAAGGAAGCAATAGTATTAAATTTTCACATCTTATAAACTCAAATCTGTTTAAACTATTGCTATTTGCATCTGTGGCAAATAGATTATGTGAATAAAATAACATTATCAATAGCAGAAATAGACTTTTACAGCTTTTGGCTTGAAGTTTCTTCCTAATGCTCAAACATCTATGTGAATAAAATAAAATGGATCATTTAGATGGTGCTTCATTGCTATATTCTGTTCTGTGTTAGTATTTGAAGGCAGAAGCCACAAAAGAGCCCTTAACAGTTGTTTTCATTGTTTGCTGTGTAGCTTTTAAAAATAGTTAAAATGGTTAAATTGGACACATGGCTAAAGTGAGAGGTTTTCTTAATTGAATTGTCCTATTAATTTTGCTGAAAAAAGCAAACACATTATATGTAATTATTTGACACCTGCAATATTAATATGTTCTGACGCTTATAAGCATGCTCCTTCTTTGTACATATTTTTATCCTATTAATATGGATGTCCTACATCATTTTTTTTAACTTACTAATGTAATATAATTGTGACCAATATTATTTTGGACTAAAATTCATCACAGATACAAAAAATACAGAAAATACTCTTTTCTATTTCCTCTTTTGCCGTGAACCATTTGACTGAGACTATACATAAAGGAAGAGATAAATATTGTAATTGAATCTTCATGTGTGATACATTTCATTGATTGAAATTAGTCTAGTATATTAAAATAATTGCTTCACGCTCTCCCTTATTACTTGAGGTGGGAGGGCTTTTCTATTCAATGGTAGCCCTCTTTTCTTTTAAAATATAGTTACACTACTGTTTTTTAGAAATAGTCAAAATCAGCTCCTTATTTAATTGCTACTTTGGAGCTAAATACACATGTACATGTACACATGTACACACATACATGCGTGTACTTAATATTATTTCATGGTAAGACATGTGCTTATCTTGTACCAGAAAACAATTCCAAGATAAGAAGATGATGCCACTTTTCTGAAAATATTTTTCAGAAACTAATTCAAATCTCTATTTATTCAAAGGTCATCCAAATATACAAATATACAATTCAAAATAAGTTCAAATATTGTTTGAAAGTTATCTAAATTTCTGCTATTTTAAATCTCTGCTGCTCTAGGTCAACAAAACTTGTAATAATTGAGAGACTGCTACTTCTGGCAGAACGCTATGTTATCACAATAGAGGTAAAAGAAAAATGGTTTTGTACAGATATTTTATTTACTAAATGCTTAGTTTGTATCTGGGGATCCTTTGTTTAATTTCTGTTTCTATAATTGGATTCCAAGTTTAAGTGAGTCCAAGTTTAAGTGAGAATATGCTGGGAGCAGGGAGTATGGAGGGGGATGGGTGGGTGGGAATAAGGACAAATGTGATTAGAAGACAGTTTTAATAGCTGCAGATTCTATACATAAAATCAATTTTCTGTGGGCAGAAAATGCCTGTCGAGAAAATTAAGACAACTGATTCCTGGAATTATCAATAATAGCTTTCAATTTATCCATTGTCATAATTGTATGTGTCAGATTGGTTGCTTGTAGACCATTTTATTTAAGACACATATTTTCATGAGCTGAAGCTGACTTCATCAAATACATGCAATGACCTGACTAATGTGGTATTTAAATATATTAGGATGATGAAAGGAAGGGGGAGACGGTGGTTATGCTGATAGAAGTTCCTTAGGAAGCAGAATGCAATTACCTATCAATTAAAAATGGGAATGTATTAAGAACTTATATTAAGAACTTATTGTGTATGTTCTTCTAAAATAGCTTGAAATCTCTTAATGTATACATTTATGTTCCTGTGTTTCCTACTCAGTTGTTTTAGCAAAGTTTCTTTGTTCCAAACTCCACTTTGAGCTCTATGAGGGAATGTCTTGGAAGATTAAAATATTGCTATTAACTTGATTTTGTTTTGAATTCTGATGACAAGCTAGTATCCATTAATTCTTTTGTGCAAGGGCTGACCTGTTTGTCTTATGTAGAATCCAGACATTGCTGGCAGATGATGACATGTTTCACATTAGAAGACATGTGCAGGCTATTCTAACTTGGTGTGTAATGGTAAACATTAACATAAATGTGGGGTAGACAACTGGGCTTGCTGCAAGGTATGGTTCCCATGCTGGTATTGTTGTCCTGGTGCTTGTAAGAATCTTCTTCGGGTTGGGTATGCAAGTATGGGCTTGTCACCCAAACCTATGAAAGCGTAACATCATGGTCCAGTAGGGGCTGCAGATTAGTATTGGTGTGTTTGAGTAGTTGAGCTGTGAATAACAACCCAACATATTCTGTTGTTTTGCCTTTGTAGCTAGTAATTTAATAGGATCTCCCCTGGGGACTGGTCTGTGTTGATCTGCACACTGAGCTCACTGTGTGCGTAGTTCAGCCTGGCTTGTTTTTGCCAGTTGAGTATCACTGCCTATAGTGTCAATATTCATGTAATTATAATGGAGAGCCTGGCTATAAATTTAGAGTTGATTTGTTGGTATGTTCTGGATTGAAGGAGGATGTTTCCTTTGTAATTGCATGTGGTCGTAAATGAGGCCAGTTGATTGTTGACCCTGCATGCTGCTGAAGTGGTATGAATAATATACAGTGGTCCTTAAAAGTTTATGAATCCTTTTGAATTTTCATTATTTTGCTTAAATATAACCGATGATGTGATCTCTGTACAAATAGCATAATTAGATAAAGAGAAACTGATTAAGCAAGTGAGTCAAAACTTATTCATTTATTTATTGAGGAAAATGATCCAAAGGTATATATTATTATATTTTTATTTTCCTTCCCTCTATAGGATCTTTACTCTGTTCCTCGTACTATTCTACCTCACGGTGCTTCCTTTCATGGGCATCTTTTAACTCTCAATGTTACGTATGAGTCTACCAAAGATACATTTACAGTAGAGGTATGTAATTTTATAGTGTGGTAATATTTCTAGGCTTGCAGAATTTCCTAATTTAAAAAAGATTGATAGGAGACATAATATGTAATATGCTGAAAAACATGAGAACTTGAGAGACAGCGTGGAGAATATTAATATGCAGTTACACCTTTCATACGCGCCAATTGAGAGTATGGATGACAAAAATATTTTTATTTTTATAGGCTCATAGCAATGAAACCATTGGAAGTGTCAGATGGAAAATAGCAAAATTATTGAATGCCCCTGTGGACAATATTCAAATCTTTGCCAACGATAGTTTGGTATGTTAATTGCTTGTAAGTATATTTCAAGTTGTAATGTCCGCTAAATCTAAGGGTTTTTTTTTTAATTTTTTCAGTTAACAGTGAATAAAGATCAGAAGCTGCTTCATCAGCTAGGTTTCTCTGATGAACAAACACTTACTGTAAAAACACTGGGAAGTGGAACTCCATCAGCAAGTTCTGCCGATTCATCATCCAGCAGCAGTAGCAATGTCTTCAGTTCATCATATGCAATGGAACAGGTAAAACATGAAAGACTGAAATGTGGATTTCATATTTTTCATTAAATTAACATGTAACAGTCAGAGTTAGGTTTATGTCTATAGAAGTTCTCAGGCATCCAAGTCATGGCTGTCCCAAAGGTGCTTTCAAAAGGCAACTGTACTTTCTTGATTTTTCCTGAAGACTTCTCACTTCTCATCCAAGAAGTTTTGTCAGTTCTAATTAACTGGTGGGAAATCCATGAAGAAGTGAAGCGTCTTCAGGAAAAATCAAGGAAGTCCAGTTGCCTTTTTGAAAGCACCTTTGGGATAGAGTTACGTTCTAAGTGAAGAGAGAGATAGCATCTTCTGTTTCTCCTTTTCTAGCATTGCTTTTTTATGCAGATACCCAATTTTTATTAAACTGGTTTTCTAAAATGAATTCTGCTCACCCGTGATTTGCTCTCTAATATTGTTCTCTCTATCCAAATAGAGTATATTGTTTAACTGATTACATATAATATTTTCATAATACATGCCTTTGGGCAACCTAGTCGTTTGTTTCCTGGTATATCCCAAGTTGCTCATGAAGCTTAAAAATTATCTAAAAAGGTGGTGAGAGCTGCTGTTCTGAAAGTGAGATGAACTTAAAATGGAAACCTCTGTTTTCCATTTTAATTAAGAACCTTGTCAAAGCCAGCATGAAAAATTGTCACTTACTGTTGTTTTAATTTCTTTTTGTTTCTTTGCTTCAACAAAGTCTTACTAGAATTTCAGAAACAAATTGTTTGAAATAATGCCAACTGTAAATAACAAGGGGGGAAAATGGGAAAGTAGAAGCTGTCCCTAAAATAGTTCAAGAGAAATATTTCACCCCAGAACTCAGATAATTCAGAAATGTAATGTTCTGCTAATGTTCTGTCATTTTCACTAAAACAACAACAACAATAACAGCAGTATTGACGGTTGCCCTGATTGCTTTGCAGATTCATATTAAGGGTTTGATTTGACGAGATAGCTGGAAGTTGATGTAAAAAGTCTTATGCTAGGAAAGGAAGGAAGGATATGTCTTTAGGCCAAGTTGTGCTTAAAAATAAGATTGTTTAAAAGAGATGAAAGAACTCATAATATATTCTTTAATCCTCAGGAAAAATCTCTTCCTGGTGTAGTAATGGCCCTTGTATACAATGTATTTGATATGCTTTACCAGCTGGCTAACCTGGAAGAGCCGAGGTAAGTTAAGCATTGTTTTTTTTTCATGAAATTTTTTTATTAATTTTATAATTATAAATATAACAAAAAAATCAAATTAAAACAACTCAACTGAATACAATCGTTTACAACTTTTTCCATCACAAAAACAAAACATAAAAACTTAGCTAAAATAGGTAAAATAACTATGGGTATTGCTCGGCGTTAAGCATTGTTAATGTAGTTAAGCATTGTTAATGTAGTATGGAAATGTTGTGGCTGCAGAGTTTAAAGATCCATATTCTTTAAAAGCATATGCGAATACACACAGACTATCCTCCAGCAGAAACCTAAGTGCATTGTATGTTTTTTTTCAAATTCTTCAGGATTACTTTGAGAGTTCGGAGGCTTCTTTTATTGATTCCTACGGATCCAGCTATTCAGGAAGCTCTTGATCAATTAGACTCACTCGGACGAAAGGTACCGGTTGCCAACCAGAATGATAAAAACTAATAATAATCAGGTTTTATTTGCTTCTTACCTTTCATACTGAAATTAATGAAAAGAGAACTAGAATGATATTAATTGACTGTAATGATTTCACTGAAATAAGTTGAAGCGATGCAGTCTATTAGTTCTTATGGGATAAAATGTAAATTGTCACTGGCTACATTAAAATGGTCTCAGAGTTTGGATAAAATGGAATATTGATTTTGTAAAGTGGGTATTCTCTTTGCTCAATACGAGTATTTCTAGAAATTCATACTGCGTGTCTAATGTGTTTACTGCTCCTGGGACTGGAAAATAGTGCAGCGTTGGCATAACTCTGCATTAGCTGGCAGGCCTCCCCTAAAGATACAGCAGAATTTATTATCTTTAATGCATGTCTGTTTAAGTTACAGGCTCATTTAATATAATCTTAATGCTCCTGGCTGAACTGCTTTCATAAGTCAGCAGCCAACAGGCACTGAATCCTAAATATATTCTATATACAGTTTAATCTGAAACAGGAAAGTTATTCTTAGGCAAAGCTTATTTTGGGGGAGGAAAGCAGATTACAGGATAGTCTATGGGTAATTAGTTTGGGGGCTCTGAAAAAGCAATATATAAGATTGTCTTAAACTCTGAGAGTTATTTATCATAATTTCAAAGAGACCATGTAAGAATAGCCTTCTACTCACTTTTTCTGTGCTTCTTTTCCTCTTAGAAAACACTGCTCTCTGAAACAAATTCTCAGTCTTCAAAATCTCCTTCTCTATCTGCAAAGCACCAACACCAGCCTAGTGCAACTTCAATACTTGAAAGTCTTTTCAGGTCTTTTGCTCCAGGAATGTCTACTTTTAGAGTGCTTTATAATCTTGAGGTAAGAATGAAAGTCAGAATTACAATACACGCTTTGCCTATATGTACAGTTCCCATTACCTTCATGTAAGGCTAGAACAGTTAAAAAAAAACTATGGGGAACTGTCGGTCAATAGAAGAGGTACTGAGTTAACTGGAGCAATGCTTACTTCCTAGGAGTCTTCTTAATATTATAAAATATATTTATTCAATGCTTGCTATGATCTCCATAATGTTCTGTCTGGCCCCTCTCAGCTCATTAAAATCCACATAAATATGTCTTTAAGAGGTTTATTTAACACATTTCAAAAGAATTCACTTCAAAGCACGCTGCTGGCATTTTGCTGGCAGAAACAGCCAAGTCTCATGTATTTACATTTAGATTAACACATACTCCTTCCACACCTTCCAATTAACTCACTCTTTCTTTATCACATTGTCCAAGGCCTCATTATTCTCCCGTAGATTTCCAAAACATCAGAAGACTGAAGTCAAACGCACGGCTCCAGATATCAGGCTACTCTTTGATTAACGTTGCTCGTGACAAAGGCGTAGTCTCTCTGTCCCCTTCTAATATAGTGTCCGATACGTCACTTCCCCTCATTACTTCCTTTTTCCACTTAACTGACACCGTCGCTTATCAAACCTTCGGAATCTCGGATCAAGCCATCTATCTTCTTGATCCAAATCTGACCCCTCACTTTGTGAATCTGATCCAGACTGCCTGTAAATCTCCTCCCTGTCTGGCTCAGCTGCCGGGAGGGGAAAATACCCAGAGGGGCCTGGCTGCTCTTCCTCGGCTGCCGGGAGGGGAAAACACCCAGAGGAGCCTGGCTGCTCATCCTCATACTCTGACTCTTCCCAAGCTGGTCTAGGGACACTCACAACACATAACAAAATTTGTAGATCTGCAATTATTCTCGTTATTTATAGTAATTAAGGTATTTATAGTAAGTCTGGTTACTATAATGCAATATGGGTCAATTATTTTAAAAAGAAACTTTTCATAAATGAGTAAACAACATAATGTAACTTAGTCCACTGCTTTGAGCTATAACTTTTTTATAATACCTTATCTCTGGCCTGGCTGGCTAAAATGAATAAGAATTTAAGTCCATCAATTTCGGAAAGGCACCAGTTTGCTTATTTTATACTAGTGCCATATTTTTGGCGTAGATTATCTTTTTTACAGTCCCCTTAGAGATTCTGTGAGCAAGTAACTCTTTATTATTTACCTTGCATTGATGATACATATCACTCATCATTTTGTAGTTCTGTTCTTCTATTATATTTATGTACTATAAGTATCAAAATATCTCCTTGAAATGGATGTTTGGTACTGGAAGATCAAACAGATTCCTGACAAACCTAGCAGACAACTTTGTCTCCCAAAAAGTAGAGAAGGGAACTGGAGGATTAGCCATTTTGGATCTAATTCTCATTAACTGAGATGAAATGATAGAAGGTGTTGAAGCCATAGGAACTTTGGGAGGAAGTGATCATGCAATATTGGAATTCAACATTATGGAATCACAAGCAATAGAACACAGTCAAACTAGAGTCTTGGACTTCAAAAGAGATAATTTCAATAAACTTAGAGAGGGTTTGAGAAGGATTCCATGGATGAGAATCCTCCAGGGGAAAACAACTCAAGAAGCTTGGGAAAGTGAGATAATAAAAGCCCAGTCTAGCAATACCAACAAAGAGGAAAAATAACAGCTCACAAAAGAAACCAGCATGGCTGCATAAAGAACTCTCTAATAAATTGAAAGATAAAAAGGACAAGTATAGAAAGTGGAAAGAGGGACACATAACTAAGTCAGAATATCAGCAAATAGCCCGAGCCTGCAAAGATGAAGTGAGGAAAGCTAAGGCTCAAAATGAACTAAGGCTTGCGACCAAAGTAAAAAATAACCAAAAAAAAGCTTCTTTCAACATGTAAAAAACAAGAAAAAAGTGAAGGAAATGATTGGTCCATTAGTGGGTGGAAGTGGCAAGAAGGTGACAAGCAACAGGGAGAAAGCAGAACTATTTAACTCATTTTTCACATCTGTCTTTACACAAAGGGAAAAAACAGACCAACCTATCAGAAATAGTGCCATAAAAAACAGAATAGAAACACAAGTTAAGATAGGCAAAAAAATGGTAAGTGAACACCTGTCCAGCCTAGACGAGTTCAGATCACCAGGACCAGATGGATTACACCCCAGGGTTCTCAAGGAACTGGCAGATGTGATCACTGAACTATGTTTTTCAAAGATCCTGGAGCACTGGGGAACTACCAGAGGACTGGAAAAGAGCTGATGTAGTTCCCATCTTCAAAAAAGGGAAAAAAATGGATCCAGGAAATTACAGACCTATCAGCCTGACCTCAATACCTGGGAAGATTCTGGAAAAGAAACAACGAATCAGCGAGCACCTACAGGCAAACAAAGTCATTACTAAAAGCCAACACAGGTTTGTCAAAAACAGATCATGCCAGACAAATCTTATTGCATTCTTTGACCAAGTGACAAAATTAGTGGACCAGAGGAATGCTGTGGATATAATTTACTTGGACTTCAGTAAGGCATTTGACAAAGTAGATCACAACCGACTACTTGATAAGATAGAAAAATGCCGGTTAGACAGCATCACCACCAGATGGATCTGTAGCTGGCTGACCGGCCGTACTCAGCATGTGGTCCTCAATGGAACCACATCTACATGGAGGGAAGTGTGTAGTGGGGTGCCCCAGGGCTCTGTTCTGGGCCCAGTGCTCTTCACCATCTTCATCAACTATTTGGACGAGGGGATAGATGGGGAACTCATCAAATTTGCAGATAACACCAAGCTGGCAGGAATAGCCAACACTCCAGAAGACAGGCTTAGCATACAGAAGGATCTGGACTGACTTGAACACTGGGCGCTATCTAACAAAATGAAATTCAATGGTGAAAAAAGTAAGGTTCTACTTACTTTTAGGCAAGAAAAACCAAATGTACAGGTATAGTATAGGGGGTACGTTGCTCAATAGTAGTAACTGTGACAGGGATCTCGGAGTCCTAGTGGACAATCATTTAAATATGAGCCAGCAGTGTGCTGCAGCTGCCAAAAAAGCCAACACAGTGCTAGGCTGCATTAACAGAGGGATAGAATCAAGATCACGTGAAGTATTAATACCACTTTACAATGCCTTGGTAAGGCCACACTTGAAATACTGCATCCAGTTTTGGTCATCACAATGTAAAAAAGATGTTAAGACTCTAGAAAGAGTACAGATAAGAGCAACAAAGATGATTAGGGGACTGGAGGCTAAAACGTATAAGCAACAGTTGCTGGAATTGGGTATGTCTAGTTTAATGAAGAGAAGGACGAGGGGGGACATGATAGTAGTGTTCCAATATGTCGGGCTGCCACAAAGAAGAGGGAATCAAGCTATTTTCCAAAGCACCTGAGGGCAGGACAAGAAGCAATGGATGGAAACTAACCAAAGAGAGAACAACCTAGAACTAAGGAGAAACTTCCTGACAGTTAGAACAATTAACCTGCCTCCAGAAGCGGTGAATGCTCCAGCACTGGAAGTTTTTAAGAAGAAACTGGACAGCCATTTGTCCGAAATGGTATAGGGTTACCTGCCTGAGCAAGGGTTGGACTTGATGACCTCCAAGGTCCCTTCCAATTATTATTATTGTTGTTGTTGTTATTGTTATTGTTATTATTACCTTTAAAAGCTTTGTTAATGTTCATGAAGTTATATTATTACTTGTATTGATTCACTTCCCACTTACCATTATAACTGGTGAGTGGGAAGTGGATCAAACGGACCCTTTGAATTCAGATGATTTTTTAAAAAAAAATGCATAATATTCTGAATAGTATTCAATAGTAGATATTGTTGCCTGTTGCCAAGCAGGAAATCATGCAAGTTATTTAGTGAGATAGGTTTAATTGCATGTTTCTAAAATTATGAATATTTTTAGGTACTGAGTTCCAAGCTAATGCCTACAGCAGATGATGAAATGGCAAGAAATTGTGCCAAATCATTTTGTGAAAACTTCCTTAGAGCGGGAGGCTTGAGGTTGGTTTTTAAATATTTCAATCCGCTGAAGAGTTATCTAAAGTCAAACTGTTGAATGTTTACAAGTCAGTTGAAATTAAATGTTGTAATTTAGTGTTCCGAATATTATAGGAAGATAAGTTACTTTGTCTTACTAATTAATTTGTTTATATACAATTCTTAACTTTCTAAGTAGCTTTCAAACTTACATACATGGTAGTGATCAATTTTACTGAAAGTATTTGTTCTCTCCTTCCACTTACCGGTCTTCTGTGAATAACCTGTCTATAGAGGTACCAACCACAACTGACTCTCAGTCTTTAATTTGGTCCTAACCTCTGCATAACTGTAATGGGGCTGATTTCAGAAAACAAGTCCCATTGCAAGAAAGAAAATGGAGTTGTTATTTAAAGAATTGTGTGATAAATGGGCTTTGCTTTCCAAAAAAATAGTTTTGCACAAAGTAAGATTGCTGAAATGTGACAGGTATCACAGGTATCAAGGTCTCTAAGAAAACCATAGTAACATTGATCATATTCCTGTATATATTTGGTTGGTTGACCAGTACTCTGGCTTGTAAAACTATATGGATTAGGCAGGGAAGCCGATGAAGATTCTCAATCATTCAGGTAGAGTTATCTGGACGTTGAGCCATGGCAACTGGACTTCTTTTCTTCTTGGCTTGAAATATTTCACTGCTTATCCAAGTAGACTGAAGAAACTACTTGGATAAGCAGCGAAACGTTTCAAACCAAAAAGAAAAGAAGCCCAGGTGCCATGTCTCAACTCTGAGACATTAGACAGAAATGTTTAACTACTGCGTCTCATACAGCAACTGAAGTGCCAGTGATTCAGCCATTGTTCAGGGAAAGTAGAGGAAGGAAGGAATATTATTTTCTGTATACCAAAAAGTAGAATTTTACCTCATTGGAAATAGAACATTTGGGACAGTAACATAAAGTTAATTCTGTCGTAGTAGTATAGTGATCACGTGAATCATTTGCCAGACTTAACATTTGTAAGAATTGGTGTAATTATTCATGCTGTTACATAAGCAAAGTTCAGTTTTGATACTTTATTGTGAAAAGAATCTGTCTCGTCACTAGTTTTCTACATATTTAATTTTATTATCTAAAGCAGATATGTCAAACTCGCAACATCACGTGACGTCGCACGATGTATCGGGACTGTCTTGCCATTGCTGGCAATGGGGTGGGTGCAGCTTCTGTGTGACATATCCGGCCTGCGGGCCAGCAGTTTGACACCCCCGATCTAAAGAAAGCTAATGGTTTTGTTTTCTAGTTTGGTAGTGAATGTCATGCAGAGAGATTCCATCCCCTCAGAAGTGGACTATGAAACCAGACAAGGAGTATATTCCATCTGTTTGCAGCTAGCAAGGTATGTGTTTGATTTGCTCAGGAAATATGTAATATACTGAATAGTTTGATCTTAATGAAGTCAGTGCTGTTAGTAGTAAAAATGGCACATTTTTATGTTTAGGTTTTTGCTTGTTGGGCAAACAATGCCAACTTTATTGGATGAAGATGTGGCTAAACATGGAGTGGAAACACTTTCTTCTCGCCCCTTCCGTAACGTGACTCGGCAAACTACCAGGCAGATGTCAATCTGTGGAACTCCAGAGAAGTCTTCATATCGACAACTGTCTGTTTCGGACAGGTCCTCCATTAGAGTAGAGGAGATAATTCCTGCAGCACGAGTCGCAATACAAGTAAGTAATAGCAACAGCCGTACTAAAATAAAAGATTATATATATTTTTGTATAGAATGTTAATAGACTGATCACAGCAACAACCCTCTGATTTGTGGTTACTTGAAGTGTCGCCTTATCTTCGCTTAGTTATTTCAAGAAGAAAGAAATTTCTCTTTCTTTACAGACCATGGATGCTAGTGACTTCACATCTACAGTTGCTTGTTTCATGCGACTCTCATGGGCGGCTGCGGCAGGACGCCTTGATCTGGTGGGGAGCAGCCAGCCAATAAAAGAAAGCAACACTTTGTTTCCTGTTGGGATTCGTAATCGGCTTAGCAGCTCAGGTACTGCATTAGTTTAATTTAATTGAAAAAGCAGAGAGTTTGTTCTTTGTGAGACATTTGATTCTACCGGTAGCTAATTCAGTCCAAACTTGAAAGAATTGTAGGACTGAAAAGGAAGATGCTTTTATATTGGGGCTGGCTGAAGAATTCTGGGAGTTGAAGTCCACAAGTCATAAAGTGGCCAAGGTTGGGACCACTGTTTTATATGATCTCTCTTTTAATCTATTGCAGGAAGCAACTGCAGTTCAGGAAGTGAAGGGGAACCAACCACTCTACATGCTGGAATCTGTGTGAGGCAGCATTCGGTATCCACCAAAGATGCACTGATTGCTGGAGAGGCTTTGTCTCTCTTGGTCACATGTCTGCAACTTCGTAGCCAACAACTAGGTAGGCTTGTGGGAACCTGTTACATTTTTATATTGAATGCCAATTCCATTAATAATTGTGCTACATAAAGTGGGTCCTGTTACATTGTGAAGGTTCAGTCCAACCTTCCCAATTTTTGTCGTTCACCCTTTCCTCATTTCTAGTAATGCTTGCATTTTGCTGTAAGAACAGGTACCTGCTCAGAGTCCTGGGAGTCGGTCAGCACATGCAATATAAATGCTACATATAGGTGGTCCTCGACTTACGACTACAGTTGAGGCCCAAATTTCTGTTGCTAAATGAGACAATTGTTAAGTGAGCTTTGTCTCATTTTACAACCTTTCTTGCCTCAGTTGTTAAGGGAATCAATGAAACTGTTAAGTTAGTAACACGGTTGTTAAGTGAATCTGGCTTCCTCATTGACTTTGCTTGTCAGAAGGTTGCAAAAGATGAACACATGAACACTGCAACCGTCATAAATACACGCCAGTTGCCAAGCATTCAAACTTTGATCATGTGATCATGGGGACGCTACAGCAGTCATAAGTGTGATAAACAGCCCTAAGTCATTTTTTCAGTGCCACGGTCACTAAACAAATGGTTTTAAGTCAAGAACCGCCTCTGTTCATATTTTCTGAAATGACATGTTAGTATAAAATAGTATAAAATTATGCAACATATTCCAATGAAACACCTTGAAAACATAGAATGTTTTTATCTTAGGATCTTTCTACAATCTCCCTTGTGTTGCTGATTTTATCATAGACATACTGCTTGGTTCACCAAGTGCTGAGGTGAGTAGTTTGCATTTCTGTTTCAAAGATTATTTTTTTCAGAACATTAGCAACATAAACATCTTTTACATGGATAGATCTGTACAAGGGACAAGTGGTAAATATTTGCTACTGACATAAGCTACTTTTACACGATTAATAACATGCTGCATAAAACTCCAAGGATAAGAGAGCTGCACGGGGGGGGGATTGGAGAAACATGTATGTTACATTATTTTAAAAGTTGTTATGATTCTTTTTTTTTTTAATGAAAAAATTCCTTTATTAAAACAATCAGCATTGAACACAAAATCATAGTATGCATCAATCATCATAGCACCTGATATACATCACTAAGTATTAATCTTTATAATCGTCTGGTTTGGTAAACATTTTTCACTCCGCACATCAAGCCTCAACTAAACGCCTGTTACGATTTATTTGCTTGGTGTTTCTCTTTTCTATAGTCTAACCACAGTTCCTAGTTATACAAGCTTAAAATCAAAATTATGTTTGCTTCATGCAGAATGTAACTTGTCAGCATTTCTTGTGTAGAGAAAATTATCCAGTTAGAAATGTATTTAATCTTAGTTCTGTTTAACTAAGCATGGTAGTACAGCTTTTTTTTTAAAGATATCTATTGATTTCAGGTTTGCAGACCATTAGCAATGGAAACTGTAATGATTGGGTGATAGAACTGCCAATCAAAATACAACATCAGTGAGCACCTCCTCCACAGTTTCATTCCAGCACAGGAAAGGAACTGGAGAAAGTCATTTGGGAGGTGGAAGGACAAATCTGAGGCAGATTTGGAGTACAAACTTGGGAATATCTTACTATTAGATGATAGGAGAGGATGGGAATATAGAGACTTAAAAGAATTTCCAAACCAAAAAAGGAGCTTAGTAGGGATAGTATAACAAAAAGGTAGTACAGCAAAAGAAAAGAGCCATAAAAGGCATTTCAGAAGAATCCATGCTAAAAAGCTTAGCTTAATATGAGCCAAATGTGAAGGTGGTTTTCCAGATTCCTAAAGCACTTTTGTTTCAAAAGGTTTGTGACCAGATATTTGCTTTTCTTTTTTCCAGATTCGTCGTGTTGCCTGTGATCAATTATATACCCTTAGTCAGACAGATACATTGGCTCATCCTGAGGTTCAGAAACCCAACCAATTTCTCTTGAGTGTCATTCTTACAGCTCAGCTGCCCCTTTGGTCACCTACCAGCATCATGAGAGGAGTCAATCAGAGGTAAGCTGGAGACATGTTTGTTCTGTGCAGAATGTAAGAATTAAATATAAGCATTTGTCTGAAATGTATACTTAAATGAAAATAACTCAGCCAGAGAAGCAAAATACCTAAGTGCTAGAAGTGAATTGAATGTGTTCAGTCTCCTATGGAAATGATGCCATCATATAGAAATTGTTGGGCCCCAATATACCCACTTCTTCATGTAAAATCTTTTTAAATGCACAGTTGAAGAAAATAGTTCGTGATAGCCTTTTGCCAAATTAATATATTCTTAACTATGTGACTGTACAATATACACAAACAAAATACAAGCTAATAGTTCACTTTATTCACTGTTGTGGTGTGCCATAAAAAAGGTTTCTAAATAGCTTCCATTTAGGATGGTAAAATAATTTAAATACAAAATAAGATATTAAATCTTGAAGTCAAAACAGTTTCATCAAAAAATAATCCAGAGTCAGAAAACAGACTTTAAACTGGTTTTACAACTGCAGAACATTTGTGGGATATTAATTGGTCCATTTCAGATGGGAAGACAGATGTGGTACCAAGATTGCACAATAGCTGTAGCTTTGGTAAATAACTTATGCTACAGACATTAATGACTACAAGGTTGGTAGAACTATGCATTGGGACTATTGATTTACTATGGTTGTTGTGTTCTTGTAAGGCTCCGCCCAGAAGGAGGTGCTGTGGAATGACTGTTGAACAGCGCTAGACCATTATCCTTTGGTTATCTCATAGGATCTGTCTTTCCTCATGCAGTTTAGTATCTACATGAAACTGCTGGGAGAAATCATTCAGAAATTTGAAGTGGAAAATTTCTACGTTTCTGATTGTTTCAGGAAAGACCATTCAGACTGATTTTGTGTAGAATCAATAGTGCAAGAAATGGTTTTGATTCTGACCTGTGTTAGCCCTATTATCATTAGTTATCTTATTTGTTTTGTACATCATTTATAAATCCCATAAAGATTCATAAAATCTTTAATAGTCCAAGCAAGTCCATTAGTTCTCTACTGAGACAGAGAGCTCATGAAAAGTTAACTCATCAATAGGACATTAACTTTGAATGATTAACCATAACTGGACAATAAAGCACCACTGTGTAAAAGTAGTTGTCCTTTAACAATGGGAATTCCTTTGCCAAGCGACACAATTATAAAACACAATGTCACATGACCACACCAACTTACGACAGCTGTTATGGCAGTTCGAGTTGACATCATGGCCATTAAGCTCAACATCATATGATCACCATTTGCAATGTCTTGCTTTCTTCTCCCTTGATTTTGTTTGTTGGAAACCAGAACTGAAGGTTGCAAATGGTGATCACATGACCTCCATGCCATGTGGAATTGTGATCATATGACTGTGGGATGCTGTTGATGGCCACAATTACAATGACCAGTTCTAAGTCTCATATCCATGGTTTAGTACGGAAGAAATTAAACTGAGGTCATGGAGAAAAGATGGGGTCGTATGGTGGATGAGCGGGTTTCAGTCCTTTGACTGTTCAGTATCCTCCTCTATTGTTGAAAGATCAAATTTAACGTTTCCTATGTGGGACTGCTACAATATGGTCACTAATTTAGTATTTTTCATCATAGTCATAGTGTGATGAATGAATTTATTGAAAATCCCAGCACAATTTTTTCCCAAGTCAATCCTTTTGAGAGCCTTCAGTGCCAAGTCTGAGATTGCTTAATTACTTCAAGAGGGAGGTGATAAGTTGTAGTAAAACAAAGCATCTCCAGTTGTCTCTCCGTTTCGGTCTTTTTAAAATTATGGTTACATTTTCAGTTTAAAAGCGCCATTCTGTTGAACGTGCAGGAGGTTCAATGTTTTAAAAAGCATTAAAACAAGTAGCAAATCCTAGATTTGTTTTTAATGAAGATTTTAAGCTGTTGTATTTTTGTAAACACGATATAAGCCAATTTTCCCAATTACAAAAAAAAATCAAGAAAAACGCAACTTTATTTTTTAATATAAAATGTGCATGTCTGGATCCGTTAGCTTAATCAAAGTAAAAAGGTTTTATGAGAAAACAATATATGTAAAAGTGAAGATTTCTGCAAATTGTCATATGCTTACAAGAATTTTAATAGTAATTGCTTGAGTTCATTTTTAGACACTTGTCCCAATGTACGGAATACTTTGATCTTAGATGCCAATTATTGGACGATCTTACATGTAAGTAGTAGAAACTAAAACTGCTTTAAATTACAAAAGAAAATGTTCTTTATTCAAAAAGATAAGATTCTATCACAACCAAAAACATTTATTCTAAAACAGCAACTGAAATAATGTTATTCTTACAATTTTTCTTTTTCAACTTTGTCCTAAACTTGTCATTTAGTTCAAAATCCACAGTTTAGATTTATCCTGAACAAGCAGAAGAATAGCATTATTTGCTAATCTCACTTTTAAGGCTAAGGAAATAAACTTTTCTGTCTTGTTGACAGAAATAACATCTTTATAGAGCTTTAACAAGTAGGCAGAATAATTCTGAGATTCTTTAAACTAACTATACATAAGCTATATAAAACTATATATAGTTATATAAGCTACATGAGTAAATGGAAACATACTTTTTCAGTAACTATTTCGGAAATGATTTTTAAGATGTGAAATTATTGTAATAATGTAAATTGTCATATTTGATTTTGGTAACAGAACCACGTTTGAAGATATATTTGCAGCTTGTACTATCTAAAGATCTGAAGCTTGTCATTTTTAAGGAGAAGGAACTAGGTTAATTTTTAAATTAAATGCTTGCTTTATGTCACATGTCTTAAATTAGCATTAGTGTTGATTTTGATTATGTTTCTCTTTGGACTATTTGAATATAGTGATATGCTTAATATTTTCCTTCTGCCCTTCCTTCGTTTGGTTGTTATCACATAGCTTCAGAAATGGAACAACTAAAGATAAGTCCAGCTGTCATGTTGGAGGATGAAATCACTTGGTTGGATAATTTTGAACCTACTCGTGCAGCTGAGTGTGAAACCAGTGAAGCTGACAATGTGTTATTGGCAGGACATTTAAGACTTATTAAGACTCTTCTCTCACTTTGTGGGGCAGAAAAGGAAATGCTAGGTAACTATTACTTTCCACAGCTCATGTTTTAATCGCATTATAATTTGCAATTATTTACTGTTTTGCAAAGTTGAATGTAAATACAACTTTGGTTAAAAATTATGACATTCTGCTACTATCAGTACTATCTTTGTCTTTTGGAAAATACTTTTATTATTTTAATAATAATAATAATAAAGTTGGAAGGGACCTTGGAGGTCATCTAGTGCAACCCCCTGCTCAGGCAGGAAACCCTATATCATTTCGGACAAATGGCTGTCCAGTCTCTTCTTAAAAACTTCCAGTGTTGGAGCATTCACCGCTTCTGGAGGCAGGTTGTTCCACTGGTTAATTGTTCTAACTGTCAGGAAGTTTCTCCTTAGTCTTGCTTCTCTCCTTGATTATGTGGAAGCTTGCAGGTAAATCTTTATTTACCAAACCAGAGAGTGCTGCTGTATGGGAATTTTACTTTTGCAGCACGGTGTGTAAAATGCTAATGATCAACACAGCGCTCTAAATCAAATATAAACAAGAAATTTATTTCTGTTCAGTTATTTCTGTGTTTTTGTCTGTGTTTTTGTCTCTGTGTATGTATGTATACATATACATATACGAGAAATACATGTTCTCTGATCACCTGTGTATCTAGCAACGTACCATTCTGTTCTGTAAATGCTTTTGCAAGCATGTTAATTCTTAACTGTAATAATAGTTGTTTTTTTTTTTACATAGGTTCGTCTTTGATCAAACCATTATTAGATGACTTCCTCTTCCGAGCATCCAGGATTATCCTGAACAGTCATTCTCCAGTTGGCAGCATTGCTGTTACTCAGCAAGATTTTCACCCAAAGTAAAGCATATATTAGTGTATTGTTGATAGTAAAGAATAGTGTACAGGGGGTAGTGGGTATTATGTTACTTGATTGATCAGATCTGTCCAAGTGTAAATCAAAATGGGGCTTTTTCATTTTTAAATATCTGTATTTCCTATCATTCACTTAAGTAACTAAAATAAATATTTATATTTATATGTTACTTATATGTAAGGGTGTAGGTCTATACGCATGCTGTATATACGTAGTATGTTTTAATTGTGTACAATTTGAGAGGAAGCAACTAAATTTCATTTTTAAGGTGTGCCATTGTGCCCACAGGAAAAAATGACAATAAAGATTATCTAATCTAATACAAATGTCCCCAAGAAGGTTACTAAGGAGCTTCATGGTATCATCATTATAAATCAGTCCTGGGTCATTTATTGATACATATTTACCTTAATAAATACCTTTGCTGAATGAAGTTAAGCTGATTGTCAGAAGAGAGGGCTCTTTTAGCTGTGATAGCCTGCTTGTGCCTCTGCTGCACTTTGGGAACCAAGCAAAAATATTCTACATTTTATGTAAAGGGAATGTGGAGTGACGGTTGTAATGCATTTAGCGTCCTATTACTCATATAGATGGATGTTAGATTTAATTGTGCTTTTACTTTTTTAATTCTGTTATAATAATAATAATAAAGTTGGAAGGGACCTTGGAGGTCATCTAGTCCAACTGCCTGCTCAGGCAGGAAACCCTATACCATTTCAGACCAATGGCTGTCTAGTCTCTTCTTAAAAACTTCCAGTGTTGGAGCATTCACCACTTCTGGAGGCAGGTTGTTCCACTGGTTAATTGTTCTAACTGTCAGGAAGTTTCTCCTTAGTTCTAGGTTGATTCTCTCTTTGATTATTCTTAGAATGTAATCCACCTAAAATATTTAGGATTGAATAAATTAGTAGTATGCTAAATAAGTCATATTTTCTGGATGTGTAGAGAAATAACCTTTAAAGATTTATTTTATTCCACATTCTCAATTTTAAGTCACTTCATTTATCCAAATCTATTGCTATTTCTAAATTTATTTTACTTCAATTTAATGATTTGCAATTATCATGTATATTTCTAGATTTCTCACAGTATAAAATACAGCTTCCAGAGCACCCTGGAAACTGTTCATAGGGTACTGTTTTTGACATCTTGATAATTTCCATCAAGTTTGACTTAATACAGATCACTCAAGCAGCTCATACTGAAAAAGACCAAGTCATCAATTAATGTTATTAATATTGGTATGGAATTCAATTCCTCCACATTTCTGAGATCAAATGTGCAGAATCAGATGGTAACTGTAGCCCATGACCCAATAAAGGTTGTCCACCTTTAATTACATCCTCCACCAGATATTACTTTATAAAATAGAATCAAAAATAACTATCTCCTTTGTCTGCATTATTTTACAAATATTAACAGCTGAATATTGGCTATGAATAATCAAGTCCTTTGTTTTAGATGCAGTACAGTGAATAGTCGCTTAGCAGCATATGAAGTTCTAGTAATGTTGGCTGATAGTTCACCCTCAAATCTTCAGCTTATTACAAAAGAATTGCTTTCTATGCATCACCAGCTTGATCCAGCTCTTTCCAAGGAATTTGATGTAAGTAAACAGGCTTTTTTTTTAGTGCAAATAGTAATACTACTCAGAGGTTTACCCAAAATATATATTGAGTAAAATCAATATGGGTAAGTTCCATACTTAAAGCAAATATTTAAGCCAGCAAGTTCTTCATAAATTACATCTATTTTTCTATGTTACAATTTTTTCTTCTTTCCTCTACCCTCAGTATCTCCCACCTGTAGATGGTCGATCCATTTCTGGATTTGTGGGGCTAAAGAACGGTGGAGCTACCTGTTATATGAATGCAGTTTTCCAACAACTGTATATGCAGCCAGGTCTACCTGAGGTAATATTTATTTATAGTCTTTGAAAAATGCTTTTAGCAATCCTGTTAATTATATACAGTACATAGAAGTTTCTCAGAAAGAAATGATGATGAGAAGCAGCAACTTGAAATTGACCCATGTTAACAACTAATTAAAGACAAGGTTTGCCCTGGGATAATTCAATGTGAATCAGTGTTGAGGTAAAGAACGAGACTTAGAAAAGTTAAAATTGATTCTCCCAATTGTTCAGTATGACTATAGTGCAAGCAGTATTTTATTTTATTTTGTGTAGAATGAATTTGACAAGGAAGCTATGCAGAGTTGAAATAAGAATCAGAGAGTTTTTAAGTATGCTCTTTTAAACATTTCATTTTTAAATGCCTGTTGGATTTAGTGGTCTCCTATGGCGGAGAATAAATGCCAAATTGGGAGAAATGTATGTAAAAGTAAGGGGCATTCATAAGGAATGATGATGTCCCTTCCTGAGCTGATTGTCAAGGATTACAGTAGAGGTGTGAGGCATGGATTTAGTTTTTCATTAGAAAAAACCCCACTAATCCAAGATAGCTAGTTAATGTACCTCTTAACAGATTATGATATAACTGCTCAGGATGAGAAACAGATGACAATGAGGCAGAGCCATGTTATTTAGAACAAAGGTTCTTTCTGTCATCGAAATGTTAATGTTAATTTTAACTAATGATTTTCTGATAACAATAAGAGCAAAGCTGATGGTTATCAGCGAATCCAAAGGTTTGTACTGGAATATTATTATTAGTCGCTTGAGTGACACAAATGAATACAAATAAATATTGTTGCACTTTCAATAAACACTATTAAAAATTGTTTCTAAGGCATTGCTTTCAATTGATGATAACATGGACAATCCTGATGACAATGTATTCTATCAAGTTCAGTCCCTCTTTGGTCATTTAATGGAAAGCAAGCTGCAATATTACATACCGGAAAACTTCTGGAAGGTATTACTTACTGTTTTTTAAGCATGAATCCCTTTTTTTTCTTTTTTTATCATGATTTAAAATGATAATTTAGATCACAACATTTTGAAAAAAGGATTCCCATTTAATTTTAGTTAGCCCTACTCATAGTCTCTCAGTGATATAGAATCCTAAAGTTTGTTTGTTTGTTTGTTTAAATTTATTAACCTTCCAGTTGTAATGGACTCAAATAGCATTCATCTCTTTAGTAATATTCTCAGGAAGAGAATCCAAAGTAACATACTTCTCTACGACCAGTGAGAGCGCACAGGGTCGGCCTCCTCCGGGTCCCGTCAGCAAAACAATGTTGTCTGGCGGGCCCTAGGGGGAGGGCTTTCTCTGTTGTGGCGCCCGCCCTCTGGAACCAACTGCCTCCTGAAGTCCGTGTTTCTCCAACTCTCCCGGCCTTCCGGAAAAACCTAAAATCTCATCTTTGCCAGCAAGCCTGGGGATGATTGTGGTTGATTGTTGCATTGAATGTGTGTTTTTTATTGGTTTTTAGATATCTTGTTTGGGTTTTTATATTGTTTCTCTGTTATATATATGTTGTTAGCCGCTCCGAGTCCCCGGAGAGGAGCGGCATACAAACCCAAATAAATAGATAGATAGATAGATAGATAGATAGATAGATAGATAGATAGATAGATAGATAGATAGATAGATAGATAGATAGATAGATAGATAGATAGATAGATAGATAGATAGATAGATAGATAGATAGATAGATAGATAGATAGATAAATAAATAAATATTCTCAGGATAAGGTATATTTTCTTATAAAAAGAGTTGGGTAAGGATAAAAAGGCACCTTTTTCTTCCTGTTTAGATTGGCTTACTTGCTTAGTGCATTCTAGTGACATTTATAGATCTTGAAGCACTTAACTGAGTGGATTGCATCTATATTTATAGATCTTTAAAATGTGGAACAAGGAGCTTTATGTACGTGAACAGCAAGATGCTTATGAATTCTTCACCAGCCTTATAGATCAAATGGATGAATACCTTAAGGTGAATTACATTTTTGGTATATTGGTATAGTAATTCAACTCATTGTTTTAGCTGATGCACAGTTAATCTGCTATTGGCATTTCAATCTCTTACAGAAAATAGGAAGAGACCAGATCTTTAAAAACACCTTTCAGGGCATATATTCTGATCAGAAAATCTGTAAGGATTGTCCTCACAGGTAAGTGAAGATCAGGTGTCGTAAGATAAAGTAGATCTCCCTCTTGGCATACTGAAAGTGAAATCTATAGGTGAAGAAAGAGATCCACTTTTGTAAGCCTTTGCATGGCAAACACAAAAATCACTATTTTTTTATCACTTTACCATTGGTATCAAATGAAAGCTTTGTATACACCAATCCAAAACCGTTACTTTTCTGGACTTTCTGGAATTAAGATAGAGGTGGGGGAGGATATGTATACAGATCCTGGATCTGCATACTTCCTGTCTAGGTATGTTAACATGGAAAAAGGAAAAACTAGAGAAGAAAAGAAAAAGCATGCCATATACAAGTGGTACAATTCAGTGGTTTACTATACTTTTAATAAATAATAAAGGTGGTTACTGAAATAGACAAAATCTTACAGCTTTGTTGACATATAGGGTACATTTGTGAATTCTTAGTTTTTGTTTAAAAATCTTAATATGTTATTCTTTTTCTAAACGTTGTAGGTATGAACGAGAGGAAGCCTTTATGGCTCTCAACTTAGGGGTCACTTCATGTCAAAGTCTAGAAATTTCACTGGATCAGTTTGTTAGAGGAGAGATCCTGGAAGGAAGTAATGCATACTACTGTGAGAAATGTAAAGAAAAGGTAATTCTTCTACTTTATCTAAGAAAGTACTTTGATTTTTCTATGGGAAGAGATCCCTGTGGGTTCATTAGTGCTCTGAGAAATTTTGAGTCTATTCCTAGCGTTATATGCTTCATATGTGCTTGTTTTTTAATTAAATCTTTATTCAACCTTTCTTCAGGGTTAAGATAATATGTATAGAAATCCCTTTTTTTTCCTTGCAATTATCTTGAATAATTGTGAATCCTCAAGATTTCCCTCTGATTTTCAAGCTGAAAAAGAATATGAAACGTTGTCATAAGACCATTTACAAGCTATAGCTTGTGTCCTTTCTTTGCAATCCTGTATTTATGTATGTTCTAGTTGTTGGAAATTTGTAGAAATCAACACTTTTAACTTTGTTGCCATGATTACTAAAAATCTTCAATTTTTCATTTCATTTTTATATTTGGGAATTAATTTTGGTTTCCTACCAAATGAAAATAATTGTTTTATTTATACATTTTCAGTAGACATATTAAAGACTTAAAGTGAATTTAAGAACTGTTTCTTTAAAAATGCTGCAAAGGGAAAAAGAAATGCTGCAAGGAAATTAGCACACTGAACATTTTTGTAGTTTGGTGGTACCCTTTTAAAAAAAAACCTAGTAAAAATGTAATACTTTATCCTGCAATATGCAATTTGGAGAATCATGTAGTCTCAGAGGCACTTACTGGTTCTCTGAAAGTTCCTGTTTTTCTTGTAAAATACTAATTTTATATTTCCATGTGATATTTTCTGTGCCATGAAACTTATCCCAAATCTGTATTTATAAAGAGCTTGTTGAAATACTTTTTGATTACTTTGTACAGAAAATGATGTAAAATTGTAAGCATTGTCAAAAAGAACAGTATAAACAACACTGTTGAAAAGGATAGCTTGCTGAATTTGCTTCAGGGTAAAAAGGAACTGACAATAGTTTCTCTAGTAGTGTCACTAGATTGATAATGCTAACAGAATGAGCTATAATATTTGTGAAACAAATTTAAAATTTACTCCTAGTCTATAGGAGTAAAGTAACAAAGTTCCTATAGATAAGCAGTAGACCAAAATAAGTATTTAGCTGAAACTTTGGTTTATTTTTTAAGAGAACCACTGTGAAACGGACCTGCATTAAAGCTCTACCCAGTGTATTAGTGATACACCTCATGAGATTTGGATTTGATTGGGAAAGTGGACGTTCCATAAAATATGATGAACAGATCAAGGTAAGCTTATCTTGTTTACATTTGTCTACCTTTTTAAGGACACAGTTTTTGTTTTTATGATCTCTATACATGTAGCCTATCTATATTAAAATAGGTGCATGGACTAGTAAAGTTAAAGGTAAAAAATACTTCTACCTGAAGATATATGGTGATGACGATAAAAAATGTAATAACTTTTTTTCTATAGATGTAACATAATTGATTATGGCTTTTTTTAAAAGTTAAAATTTTTAGTTTTCCTCAAAGGGTCTTTTTGAAAAAGCTAGGCAGAGTTCGAGAGAAACTGAAAATGCTATGATTTTACCCAACCAATAAAGTAATTTATTTTATTCTATCTTCATCTTGATTTTATAAATTTATAAAAATCTAGGTTTTATACATTTTGTATAATTGAAGAAAATCTATTAACATGCAACATACTTCAGGTTTAATTTTAATCTGTTTAATTTTAAACAGTTCCCTTGGATGCTGAATATGGAACCCTATACAGTTTCAGGAATGGCTCGCCAAGATTCTTCTTCAGAAGTTGGTGACAATGGACGAAATCTAGATCAGGGATGCAAAGGGTCTCCACAGAAGAAAGTGGCTCCTTCAGAAAACTATGAACTGGTTGGCGTAATTGTGCACAGCGGTCAAGCCCATGCAGGCCACTACTATTCTTTTATAAAAGATAGGAGGTAATTGGAAATAACTGTATTCTCATGTGGAGTGGTCAGTTGGTGATTTGCTAGATTAAAAGCTAGATTATCATTCAGGTGTTGAATTATAAATCTTGTTTGGCAAACATTTTTATGTAGCACACCAAGCTTTATAAACTTACATCCTCACCGAAGTAATACCACCAGATTGGATTAATATTTTCCTTTTACAGATTGCTCCATAAGCTGATTGCCTAGGACTGTTTGTGAAGCTATAGATGTAAAAGCAGATATGAAATAGAGTGTATGTTGGTAAACTAGAATATTTGTATGTTGATATGTTTTGCAAACTTGCCTTAACAGAAGACAGGAAGAATATATAACACTCTTTTTCAGAGTGCCATTGTTATGTATGCAAACTAACATAGATATAGAAAAGGGTTATTGACAGACTCAGAGAAACCCCTAGATTTCCAGAAACCCCAGAAATGCAACAAATAATAAAAGTAATCTTCAAAATTTCCAAAGACTTAATAAATCTAATGAATGTTGATTGGGGATGAAGGAGTGAAAAGTAAAAAAAAATAGCATTTAAGATATAAGTTGTGCTAAAGTTTTATTTTAAGGCATCACCTGAAACATTTAACACACCATGTTCAAAAATGAATGTAGTCTGGGGTGTTTTTTTTTTCTGTAACCACAGGGGAAGTGCAAAAGGAAAATGGTATAAATTTAATGACACTGTTGTTGAAGAATTTGAACTTAATGATGAAACTTTGGAGTATGAATGTTTTGGAGGAGAGTACAGACCAAAGGTTTATGATCAATGTAAGTATAAGCCTACATTTTAATTATCTCTTACAAATGTTTTTAGCATATTTTAATCTACTTGTTAGGAACAGTCATTTGAAAAAAAAAACTTTAATCAAATCTTGAAACTCACAAATTTGACGTACATATACTTTAATTAGGCTACTAATTCATTTTATGGAATAGATAACATAAAAATAAGCACTAATAAATAACAGATGGCTCTGAGTTAAAAATGGAATAAACTATATAGCCAGCTGAGCAATGTAAAATTACTTGCCTTGGTGTTTCCCCCTAGAAATCTTAGTTAGTAGGTTAATAGCATTGGTTATGCCAAGATTAATGGGACTTCAGGAATAAACCAGGGAAGACAAATTTCTGTTTAGTCCCTTCCAGATGAGACACACAACTATTCGAGTGCTTTTACTACAGCCGCTTTAATTACTATCATAAACTATTTTATGAAAACATACTTAAGGTGTACTCTTCCTATTGGAATCAGGTTTCCCAATCAGAATATCTCCGTCCTTCACTCCTCCCTTTCTTCTTCAGCAAACCCATATCCTGATGTTCGCCGTCGCTACTGGAATGCCTACATGCTCTTCTATCAACGAGTCTCTGAACAGAACTCCCCAGTCTTGCCAAAGAAAAGTCGAGTCAGCGTTGTGCGTCAAGAAGCTGAGGATCTCTCCTTGTAAGCTTTCTTATCTTTAAAATCCAGCATTTGAGTCATGTGCAAAATTTCAGTACTTCTGACTTTCCAAAATTAAGGTCATCCTGTCCATAGAAAACAAAACCTATTTAGAAGGGTACCTTGGAGCCTGTGTCTGACTATACATCAGGGGTTCTCAACCTTGGCAACTTTTAAGACTTGTGGACTTCAACTCCCTTCAATTCTGGGAGTTGAAGTCCACAAGTCTTAAAGTTGCCAAGGTTGAGAACCCCTGCTATACATAATCCCAGGACAAGTTGCAACAAGTTTAGAGCTTGGGGAAAGCCAAGAGAAGTTTGAAAAGAAAAATGTTTCTATAAAGCTTTTTTTTTTTCTTCCTAGTGAGGAAGCAAGCAAGTTTTGAGTGCTATCTAAAACCCATAGGTCTAGCCATCAGACTCCTTGGCCAATCACAGCACTATTTTAATTTGTCAGATGGCTTCCTGCCAGCTAGTGATTCCCAGCATGATACTTAGTTATAGTAACAGTTTTTGCCACAGCTGTAAATGTGGTTGACCACATTAGTGAATCTGTTTTTATTCATTGCTTTAGATTTCTATCCTTTTAAAATATGTATTTCTTGTCCTATACCAGGGATAGGCAACCTTGGCTCTTTTATGACTTAAGGACTTCAGCTCCCAGAATTCCTGAGCCAGCATGGCTGGCTCAGGAATTCTGGGAGTTGAAGTCCACAAGTCATAAAAGGGCCAAGGTTGCCTATCCCCTATCCTATACTAACCTCAAATAAATCACCAGTTTTATTTATGGAGAGATTGACCTCATACATTCATTTAAGAAATTTGTGAAGAGGTGATTGATTGTTGTATAATAGATAAGTATTTAATACATGAATAATGACCGAATTGAGTTAATATTTACCTATACAAGCTGTGCAATCATATGTACAATGCAGGATGTACACTAAACTTGAAGTATAGAAACTGATGGACAATTATGTTTGTAATATCATTTTCTTCAGGTCTGCCCCATCTTCTCCAGATATTTCACCACAATCATCTCCACGTCCCCACAGACCTAGTAGTGATCGTCTGTCCATTTTGACCAAATTGGTTAAAAAGGGAGAAAAAAAAGGCTTGTTTGTGGAGAAGATTCCAGTTCGAATATATCAGGTAAGCCATAATTACAGCAGCTGGATACATTGTTAAAAAGTTAGATTTTCGTGGTCATTTGCTGAAGTATAAATATATAATTAGTATTTCTTTATATAGTAGTTTCAGTTCTGAAACAACAAATAATATTAGAAATTTACATTTTGCTAATTATCAAAAATTGACTTTGCTTGTATCAACTAATTTAAAGAACATACTTTAAGCTGCTGTTTGAAGAATCCATGCCTATTTATAAATGATATTGCTACAGTTCTTTAGCAGTCCCAAGCATTCACCATTCCAAGCATTTGACAAAACAAGAATCTTGTGTTAATGAGAAAGAAAAAGAAGGCAAGGAGAATGACCCATAAAGAGTATCTGAAGTAAAATTGAAAGAATAGTTAAGATCAGAAACTTTATTTAGTCTAAACAAAATCTTGTTTATACCAACAGCATTTATGATACCTCTCCATAACTTTTTGCCCTTGGAAAACATGCAGTGAAACCAAAGAACTACATGCAGGAAAGTGAAGATCTAGTTTAATTAGGAATGAAAGGCTAAAATATATGTCAGAAGTATGAACACATAGGACAAAAGTTACTGTGAGTGCATATGATAAAAGGAGGAAGACATAGATTCATTTATTATTCCTTTTTAGCACCTTGCATAACCCAGCTTATTGTGAAAAGAAATGGTATGCTTTTGAGGCATGTATGAAGCAGAATAAAATAATAAAGTGTTAAAGGGTTTTTTTTCAGTGAGATTTCTAATATATGTATATATAGCTTCTGAATACCCTGTACTCCCTTATATTGCTTATAGTATCATATTTTTAAACATTTCCTTGATACTGATTATTACAAGTACGTATTGTTTTTCAGATGGTGAGAGATGAAAACCTGAAATTTATGAAGAACAGGGATGTCTACTGCAGTGACTATTTTAGTTTTGTTCTGTCATTAGCTTCGTTAAATGTCGTGAGTAGTGAATTTAATATTTCAGTTATTAACTCCGTGCAACATCGGATATACTACCCTGTGAACTCACAAAAAGTGGACAGGGCTAGCCTCTAGAATTATCTTAGCATATTCAAAGCTCCTTCAAAGGTCTGGAGATCTTTTGGACGGGTTGTGCCAACAAGCTTGAAAGAGTCCTTCATGGATCGAGTCATAATTATTGCCCAATTTTAAATATTTCTTTTTGTAGGGATGTTTGGTGAGAGAATGGAGGGGATCAACTGTTAAGCATGTTAGAAGAAATTGATTATCTAGATATTTATTTAATCTGGATTCAGGTGTGGCCACATGACAGAAACAATACTATTTAATATCATATTTTTCTGAACCAGTGTGAGAATTAGAGAATGGAAGTATTGTTTAGTAGTGAATAGTTTCAGGAGAGAAACTATGGGGAGAAAGAGATTGGCTTGGAGGTCATTTATTTCCCTGAGTGATAGCTCGAGAGAAACTTTTTCATTGTACAGTTTCTTGTTAAAACTGGCGTTTACAACTTATAGTTCTAAGCATTGTGTTTAAGAAGTCTAACTGAAATGCCGTCTTATATAACCTAATGTCTCTCTGTCTAGACAAAGTTGAAACATACCCATTATCCATCTATGGCAAGAGTGAGTTTACAACTAGCAGTCCAATTTCTGTTCCAAACTTATCTGCGAACAAAGAAGAAACTCAGGTGACGTTTTATTTAAAAGTTCTTTTTCTGAAGAATACACATGTACTCATTGTTTTCTGGTCATACCAATGTTCCTCTGTTTGCTTCCTTTAAGGACTGATACAGAAGAGTGGATTGCAACCATTGATGCTTTAGTTTCTAAAAGTTTCGATGCTTGTCAGTGGTTAGTTGAATATTTAGTTGAAGCTGAAGGACGAGAACTTATTAAGTAAGTCAATCCGTTTGATAAGATTCCATGATATCATATCCTTCTTTCCAGTTCAAGTCTTCCCCTACTTATATAGATATCATTTATATAGCTATGAAAAAAATATCCTTTACTATGTGCAGAGATATCAGCAAGCCCACAATAAGCCTGTGGTTTGTAGATACCCCAAGAGGCAATATCTTATCTAGTCTCTCTAATCTCAAAGGCATGTGAATATTAGGTTTCCCAGTAGGAAAATAAAAGCAATGATAATTTAAATTAGAGCATGAAAGAATTCACTTCTCAACGATGGGGTATTTTTCAGAACGTTTCTGCTGGAATGCAGTGTAAGAGAAGTGAGAGTTGCTGTAGCCACAATTCTTGAAAAAACCTTAGACAGTGCCTTGTTTCATCAAGAAAAGGTCAGTAATGTACAGATAACATACTGCTCTATTATTCATTGCATATTGATTTCTATCATTTGTTCACCTGAAATCAGTTAACAAGAATCATATAATTTCTAATTGTTATGAATGTAATGGTTAAACTCAGTAGATATTTTTTTTATGAAAACACCTGTTATGATTCTTTTAAAAACTTGTTTCAAATCTTTCAGGCTGCAGGGTTATAATAGAGAATGCTCAAGATTTAGTCAGGCTCCAGGAGCCAGAGGCCAGAGAATGAGGCTTTGACACTGATTTGCTTACCGAGTACAATGTAAAGTCTTGAAATTAATCCTAAAAGTGTTAGCTGGTTTATGCCCTGGCTAACTGAAAGATTATTCTCCCTCTTCAAGCAGCAACATTTGCAAGAGAGACCCTTCTGAGAATGTCCCAACCACCAAACCTGCTTATTTGACAAGCTGGAAAATGTTTGCCCTGAATAATAATAATGATAATAATAATAAAGTTGGAAGGGATCTTGGAGGTCATCTAGTCCAACCCCCTGCTCAGGCAGGAAACCTGATACCATTTCAGACAAATGGCTGTCCAGTCTCTTCTTAAAAACTTCCAGTGATGGAGCATTCACTACTTCTGGAGGCAGGTTGTTCCACTGGATGTTCTTTTTTTTTTTTCTTTTGCTGGATTCTTAATATCAATTTTAGTATTAAATTTATATTTTTTGGATTTTAAAAAATATACAGGTATAAAATATGAAACTTCTTGCGACCAAATTATGTCACGTTTGTTTAGACTTTCTACTGAGTGGTTTATTTAACTACTCCATCATTGCTCAGAACCGAGGTTATTCTACATTTTCTGTATATAGAAACCTACATATGACCAGTCCTTTTGTTCTGAAGCTGTCTGATTTCTAAGACTCTAAGAAAGTGTCAGCTTTTGTTGCAAGCTTTGGGGGGGGGGAATGCTTTCAGGTGTTTTTTATATTCATTGCAAACCTGAATTATTAAATTATTAAATTGATAATTTCAAATAAAGCCCTTCTTACTTCTACTTTTTTGACAGCTAAAAAGCTTCCATCAGCTAATAGAAGTGTTGCTGAGTCTATTGGACAAAGATGTCCCTGAGAACTGTAAAAATTGTGCCCAGTATTTCTTCTTGTTCAACAATTTTGTACAAAAGGTAAAGGAAAAAAACTATTCTACTTTTCAGATTGTTGTAATTAGATGAAAGAATGAAGCTACTTTACAAAAAGTTTCCAGCGTCACATAGGAAAAAAAAAAGCTGTCCTTTGCCAAGTGGAAGTTCTCTGTGGTATACAAAGTTTCTACTTGCCTATGCCATAAGAAAAGTAAACTGAAGTTCAAAGTTCTCCTAGGGAAGGTTTGTTGAGAAAGCGCCAGAAGGCTCTGGGAGAAGCGGATTATCACAAATGAAGGCGAATGTAGGTGTCCCAGGATAATGTTGCAGGATCCAACCTGGGTCGGTCACTGGGACCAAAGGTTTTTAGTCTTCCAAGCTTTCGGATTCGTGCTGAAGCCCATCCTCAGAGAACTTCTCTCTAGCGGAGTGTGTGCTTTGGCCTATTCTGTGTGTGCTATTTATATGGTGCCTGTTGTGTGTGGCTGTTTAGATGTTGATTGGGGTGTTGAGGGCTGGCTATTAAGTCGTTGGCTGTGCTGCACTACTATTGACTGAGGAGGGGTGTTTCCCAAGCTTTAAGTTCCTTGAGGGTAGGGGCTCCAGCAGGAGTCCGAAAGCTCAGAAGACTAAACCTCTGGTCCCGGTGACTGACCCAGATTGGATCCTGCAGAAGGGGATTGTCTGAGCCTTTTCAATCAGGATTCAGGCCTAGATATGGTACTGAGACAACATTGGCTGTGCTTGTTGATGACTTCTGATGGGATAGGGGTATAGCATCCATCCTGGCCCTCCTTGATCTTTTTGAGGCTTTCTGTACCATCAATCATGATATTATTTTAGGATGGCTCAAGGGGTTAGAGTGGGATATATCATGTTACAATGGTTCTCCTCCTTTATCCAGGACCAGTTCCAGTTGATATTGGAAAGGAATCAGATTTCTTTTTGAGCCTAAGAATTTAAAGTAGTCTGAAGACGTACAGGCATTAACCTCATCTTGTACCGTTGATGCTGTTTCAAATGCCACCCTTTGCTATTCTTTGCACAGTAGTTCACAGAACAGTATAATAAGTAGATTTTAGTTATAGGTGCTATATTATGATTACCTCTTAATTGTTATGTTACAGTTCTTGCAGATCAATCGCAATGATCTCTTATTGAGGTAATAATGGGGAGAAAAACCCAAAGGAAAAAAGCAAAGGAAAAATTCCCAGGTAGTTTGGTGTCACAGAACCATTCGAAGTCTGGAGATCTACATAGTTAAATGTAATGAAATAAGTTTGAAGAAGCATTTCACAGTAGATGCTTGATCAATAATAAATAATGTTGAGCCTTTTTGTGTGGTCTCTCCTTGCTTTCTAGAATATAACCCTCTTTTTCCTGTCTTTTACAGCAGGGTATAAGAGCCTGTGACCTCCTCCTCAGGCATAGTGCCTTGAGTCATATGATCCGTTTCCTTCTTGGTCCCAACCGGCAGAATAACCAGGTATGAACGTAGAGATAACACTTCAGTCTCTGAGAGAGCGTGTGGCTTAGTCTAGTTCATAAGCTTAGTAGTAAATCTAATTGTTGGGACTTTGTGAAGACCCATTCACTCTGCAGGCTTTGCCACAATCACTGCTTCTTTTGAATGCAGGAAGACTGTAATAATATTGTTTTTCCCCCAAGAACGGCAACGTCCCCTGCAATTACAGCTTCTGTTCATTTAGAAGTAGCCCCTAACTAGGAAAGTATGACAGCTGTTTGGCCTAAATTACCTCTAACTGCCAATTATGGGACTGTCAGATAAATGTGATTCAGCACAGTTAAACTTGAATGATTCTGAATTTCTACTTCTTGAACTACCCTTTATGCCCGTGAATGGGATTTTCAGTCAGGTGTTGACACTTTAAGGGAATACATAGCTTGGAAACTGGCTATGCTAGAAAGTCTAATCTATCTGCCTTTCAGCCTGCCCATTCTCTTGGAACTACTTGGAGTTTCAGGATGATGTAGCTTACGCTCATCTTGAATAGAGAACAACTGCTACTTATTTAGGCTGTGGTAGCTTTTTTCATCCCTCACAGTCACCAAATCACTCTGAAAGCATGCTCTTGCCATTCAGCCTGGCTGAACCTGTCTTTGATAATATGCCTTTATGAATGAAAAGATACATTAAAGGAGCTATTAGTGCTTATACAATGCTTGGTATATTCTTAACAAAACAGAACCGCAGGTGGAGTTCGGCACAAGCCCGGGAATTTGGCTTTCTCCATAATACTGTGGCACTGTTTGTCTTGCATTCGGATGTCTCCTCACAGAGGAATGTAGGTAAGTCTTCCCAGTTTTTCTTGATGATCCTAGCTAGATGGCCGTGTGTTATAGCTGCAGTATGTTTGCCACCCCAGATAATTTTTAAATTATTATTTATCGTCTAGTGTTTCTCAGGACCAAGTGTAGCTTTATATTTGTATTTCCTTTACAGCTCCTGGTTTGTTTGCTCTGAATTCGCCACTTAGCATTATTACTTCAGGGCCACTCCTGGCCCTTCATGAAGAAGTAGAAGCGTTGATATTCCTATCTGAGGGGAAGCCTTATTTAATGGAGGTAAACATCTATTTTACATTTATTTTATGATGGGTTAAATATAATACTAAATGAAAGCTTTAATCAAGTTGGTCTAAATCCAGTCTCACAACATTGTTTAGAAGCGATGTTATTACAACTACAATACTGCATCCAAAATTGTGAAGAGATACCAAATAAGTATGTAATGAAATGCTTGCCAAGTTGTACTATCTACTGATTTTTTAAATAATAATAATAATAATCCTCTGCTCTTCTTTCAAAGGTGATGCATGCTTTAAGGGAGCTAACTGGATCACTCTCAACCCTTATTGAGATGGTGGTCTACTGCTGCTTTTGCAATGAGCACTTTTCCCTTACCATGTTGCATTTCATCAAGGTAAATTTTTGTAATAAATTTTCAAGACATGAATTGTTCCGGAATTGACACCCAGCTCCAGAGGCACTGATTTAAGAATATACATTCTGCTGTAGAAATTTTAGTTTCCATTGTGTTGGCAACTGCTTATTCCTTCTGAATCTAAGGACTGATACACATTTTAGTTTTCAGTGCTATTACTTTAAGGAGTTACAAAATGTCTATGATTTCTTATTCTTATTCTTCCATATATATTGCACCAATTTACAGTATATATCCATAGCTTGTAGGCTTGAAAATATTTTTTTTCTTAAAATTTCCATTTTTTACATAAACCACTCTTGCTATCTATTCTTTAGTATCCTAGACAAATGCTTTTCAGAAAAAATTCCACAACTTAAAAAAAATTATGTCGGAATGAGTTGTAAAGTCTTACTGAAATGTATATCATTACTTTCTGAGATAACAAAAAATATCTATGAATCTTTTAGAAAGAATGTTTCTAAAATGCAAATAAATAGTTTGCCTATGTACATTTTACTTGCCTGTATTTATATTTTTGGCTTGCAGAATCAACTGGAGACAGCTCCACCTCATGAGCTGAAGAATATTTTCCATCTCTTACATGAGATATTGGTAAGTAATAGGATAAAAAGTGAACTCTCCCTTATGTCAAGCTTGCCTCTGTTGTTCTTGGAAACAGTGCTAAATGGGTATGCTATTGAACTTAGTACTAAAGCCTTTGACCTTATTCTCAGCACTTTAAAATATACATAAAAATGCCCCCCAAAATTAAGTCGATGTCTCTACATATTAGGACCTAATTTATAAATGCCATATATTTTAGTGACTTTTAAATTGTACTTTGGTAGATATGTAGCTGTGAATAATGTTAACATTTTGTCTATTTTTTATTATCTGGCTTGACACAGCATTCTGCTTAAGCCAAAAAGATTCTGTTCTCTTCTAATGGCTGTCAGTAGAAACTGTGCACCACAAGCCTCAGTGTAACTGATTAAGTGTGATAAACTTTTTTATTTAATCATATCTCTTGTTTAAGTAGACTTGAACTGTTGTTGGATTTAGATTCAGCGTAGCTTAGCCTAACTTTCTCTGTTTTTTCACAGATTATTGAAGATCCTTTACAAATAGAGAGGGTCAAATTTGCATTTGAGACTGAAAATGGATTGCTGGGTTAGTACCACTGCATAGAATTAGTAACTGTGTTTCAGAGAAAAGTGCAATGGATCCCAAAAAGATACAGTATTTTTAAATACCAAAAGACTTTAGTTATACTGGTGCTTCTGCCTGTAGATATTGTAAGAAGAAAGCCATGTTATTCTTTGAGATGGATAAAAATCAGGAGACTGGCAGCAGCTTTTCTAATTCTTTTATAAAATTTTAATAACATTTGTTAGTTGGGAAAAAGACTCCTGATGTTTAATTACTTGGGAAATCACTTCGAAATAAAGAAAAGTTTTGAAAGTGCATAGAAGAATTTCTTTAGAAGTATTCAGAAAAGAATTTAGAAATAAAACATATAATTCAAGAATATTGTGTGAGATGAGCAACCATATAAGTATGATTTATGCATAATGTAAATAAACTCCTAAGAAGCTATTTCTCTCATTATGATAGCAACTTGATTCATATACAGTATTTTGGGGCACTTTGATTACTGCAACTTAAGTACATGATATCAGAGAAATAATAGATTATAAATTCAGGCTATGCTACAGATTTAAAATATCGGCAACTTATTTGCTAAAATTTATTTTGCTGTATATTAATCTTTAAAAAGAATCCCTTTGTGAATAAAAGATAATGAGCCATAGCCTAAATTCAGACATTGGCAAGCTGATTAAAAAGCAACTTGGTTTGACATGATATCTAAATGTAAAATCATAGCTAATGTCATGGTCTGCATCAATTAATGCACCATGAAATGGAGCTGAACTGTGAACATGCAAAGATACGTTCAAATAAAATGGAAGCTTTAAAAGAGCTGTAAACTGTGCTTGACACATTAGCATTGAGACTGTGTGTATAATCTGTTTGCTCAAGATAGTGACTACTTTTAGAAATTATTTTTGTTTTCATATCCTCTGTTAACAGCCCTGATGCATCATAGCAACCATGTGGACAGTAGTCGTTGCTATCAGTGTGTCAAATTCTTAGTCACACTTGCTCAAAAGTAAGTATGTAGTAAAAGTGAAAAACGATGCTATTCATGCCAGGTCATACACTCTTAATAAACTAGGATGTGGATGACATTTTAAATATCTTTTGTATCAAATTCAAAGCCAGGTGCAAAGGTTGGAGTTTTCTAGCTATAGAAAACAATGGGAGTAGCAGTTAACTTCCATTCTCTGTAATCTAGATCAGTGGTTCTCAACCTTTTTCAGGTTGAGATCCCACTTGCCCCACCCATGCACGGTGCGACCCTGGCGCGCGCGCGTGTGTCGGGCCAATCCGCGCATGCGCGGTGCGCGTGCGACAAAAAAAACAAAATGGCAGACCGCGACGGACCGATCCGCGCATGCACAGCGTGCACACGACGGCCTGAACTGTGCATGCGCAGCGCGCGCGCGCCGGAAAAAAACCAAAATGGCGGACCACGACGGGCCGATCCGCACATGCGTGGTGAGCACGCGACAAAAAAACAAAATGGCGGATCACGACGGCCCAAACCGTGCATGCGCGGCGCGCACGCGACAAAAAAAAAACAAAAAACAAAATGGCGGACCGCGGTCTCCGGCGACCCCCGCGAAACGGTCGTTCGACCCCAAATGGGGTCGCGACCCATAAGTTGAGAACCGCTGATCTAGATAGTGAAATATTAGCATTGCCAGGGTAACTGCTATAGACTAGCCAAATACAGAAATATTGGTGAAAGGAGCAATATTAACAAACCATTAAAAAGAATTGGGGGAAAATATTCTCATAAGAAAGCCTTGGGATGGGGAAAAAAAAAACAGCATGAAGAAACACTCTGTAAATCTCAACAGAAAAAGGCCCACAGAGAGGACACTTTTAGTAAAACATAGGCTTGTAAATAGCCATGTGTTAATGTGAAGCTACAACTATTGCTAATATCCTTTCAAAATATTTTATCCTTGCTTTGATTTGGCAGCAAAGTCAGAATTCACATAGTAAATACCAAAAATTATTTCTATATGATCAGAAATCTTGTAAATTGGAATAATTTAAAAAGAAGAGGGAACATAATCCTTTAATATCTCAGATACATAATTTTCATAATTTCTCTTCTCTCTTAAAGATGCCCTGCTGCTAAAGATTATTTTAAGGAGAATTCTCATCATTGGAGTTGGGCTGTTCAGTGGCTTCAAATAAAGGTAATATTTATTGATACAAAAACAAATATATACTGGTACAATGTAATTCAGTGTTATTTAGTCTCAATAAATCCTCTTCCTGGTGGTTCAGAAGTTTCTTCAGTGGGTCAATAGTGAGGAAGAGGGAGCAGGAAATTTTTCTTTTTGGAACTGATTTCCTTTTGAAATCCAATCCAGTAACAATTTGCTTTTTGATTTTCATTAATTAGTGCTTTCACGTTTTCACATTTTTCTAGATGTCTGAACATTATTGGGCTCCACAAAGTAATATATCCAATGAAACCTCAACTGCCAAAACCTTTCAGCGCACTATTTCTGCACAGGTCAGTAAAACTGGTTGTAAATTTAGTGCATTTTTGTTCCTTTTATTTTAAGAATAGCAATTGGTTTTTTTTAAGCACCCAGGTGAACCAAAAGGATTTTGCTAAACTTTTCTGTTCTTTATAGAATTTAGCATACTAATTATATTATGGTATTTTGGGGGCTATGCATGCTTAGAAAATAATTTGGGGGAGCTGTTTCAGAAGATGGGGAGATAAGTACTTTAGTACTTTAAAGTACTTTTAAAGCTTAGAGTATTTTAAAGCAGCTGAATCCTTAATGGGAATCATTAAAGCATCTAACTTTTGTCTGTCTCTTGAGATGGGAGGACTCAGAAGATTGCTCTTCTTTTTGAAGTATGTACTCTAAATTGTCTGAATATGTACAGTGATACATAGATATTAAGGCTACTGTGTGGGAATATTATAAGTAAAATATTTTTTTATTAATTTTTGGGTTGAAAGGAAAGATCAGTATATAGCTTGAATTCATTTCCAACTACTAGATATCTTTTTCCCCAGTGACTTCCAATTGCATCTAAACACATTAGCTTAGCTTTTAGTTCTCACACTTTTCCTTTAGGACACACTGGCATATGCCACAGCCTTGCTGAATGAAAAAGATCAATCAGGAAGCAGTAATGGATCTGAGACCAGTCCAGCCAATGAGAATGGAGGCAGACATCTGCAACAGGTGCGTGGGATGGTTTTGTTTAGTCCATGAGATATATGCTTGACAAAAATCAAACAGCAAAGAACCTATAGACATGGGAAACACCTTACTCCAAGTTTTAAAAATTAGCTTCTTGTAGGGATTATGTATTATGTGCTCTGACTGAGAAGTGTGTATATTATCACTATTGCATCTATAATATACTATAATACAAAGAAAGGGTTTACATATATACAACAGTCATAATACTAAGCATAAATC
This sequence comes from Bothrops alternatus, assembly GCA_034064705.1. Lineage (NCBI taxonomy): Eukaryota > Metazoa > Chordata > Lepidosauria > Squamata > Viperidae > Bothrops > Bothrops alternatus. The sequence continues at coordinate 4,763,988 of JARGCV010000039.1, read as the reverse complement.
TACTTACTCACTTCATAAAAAAAAGTCTTAGCCACCTCAACCAACACAAGACAGGGACGGTCTCTGGCCAGAAACAAAAACAATGATCAGTAGAAGTAGAGGGAGACATGGAAAGATTGAAAGACTGAAGAACTATAAGTCCATCGGACACAAGCTGGAATAACAGGATAAAACCCCACGAATTTAGGAAAACAAAAGAGGACTATGCAAGAACCAAAAGAAGGAAGCAAAACAAATGTCAGTTTCCTTCCCTCCAAATGAATTAAATAGATAGTAATAGAATACAGGGTGTCAATCAGAACGTTTAATGATTCTCAAATGTCTCTGAAGCCGTTGCAAGGATTTTGATTCAGTGTAATACCTTCAATTAATGCAAAGATTCTGTTTGAAGGAATAATTGAAATCAAACTCTTTGAGTTAATTCATCCATCTGAAGCATCACATAGTCCTAATAATAGCTTACGTGATGTGCTTTGTTTTTAAGGCCCTATTGCCTTCAGTGGCAGGCCAGCGCTAAAGGAAATGGCGAGCATGGGCAATATTCAAACATTACGTAGCAGGTAAAATGTCACAATATAGTCATAGCAAGATTATATTATCAACATTGCACTGTATTTATATTCCATCTGTCCTGATAGTTCATGGTAGTGCTGATCTAATTTATATTGTATTTATTTCTAAACTAACCTTTGATGTAGTCAGTTTTGGAAGTATTTCCGTAGATGAAATTAACATTTCAAATTTTAAAATATTCAAATAAAAGCTCTATCAATAGCAATCTCGTTATTTTATTTATTTATTTATTTATTAAATTTTTATACCGCCCCTCTCCCGTAGGACTCGGGGCGGTTCACAACAGAGTAAAAACATAAAAACAATAAATATTTAAAAATAAATTAATATTAATACAAGGCTGTTGCTAAAAACCTGTTAAAAACCCAATTCTAATACCCAAACAGCCTTGTTTAAAAAATTTTTAAAACCCGAGGAGATCTAGGCCAGGCCGGCTTGATTGAAGAGATGAGTCTTCAGGTCTCTTCTGAAGGTGCGGAGATCATGACATGTCCGGAGTTCTAGGGGGAGCTCGTTCCACATCGTCGGTGCCCCCACAGAAAAGGCTGTCCCCCTGGGCGCCACCAGCCGACACTGCTTAGCCGATGGCACCCTGAGGAGGCCCTCTCTGTGGGAGCGAACTGGTCGATGGGAGGTATTTTCTGGCAGAAGGCGGTCTTGTAAATAACTGGGTCCTATGCCATGGAGCGCTTTAAAAGTGGTAATCATTAGTTCATTAAACTACATATGACAACATGGATTCTCTGCCCAGAGTGGCTAACAGGAAGACTTGTATATCTCTGCAATCTCCTGCTCATTTTCACCCCCAACCAGTATTAAGAGAGTTATCTCTGATTCTAGGTATGTTCTAAGGTCATCATGACATGGAGCCATTGACAGATTTTGTCTTCCATAAATTGATTTAAGGGCCATATGTTGAGGGATATTGCTTTTTAATATAGCAAATTCCATACATACTTCCCTTCTAGTGCTCCTAATCATGGTGTGTCATCCTAGCGTAACACAGGTAGTCCTCCTTTAACAACTGCAATTGGAACCAGCAATCCTGTTGCTATCTGTCAAGATTGTTCATATGACCCCACCTGATTTGCAACATCAATTCCACTTTGGTCATTATGCACAAATCACCCATGGTTGTTGATCACATGACGGCAGCTTAAGACTTTCTGACAGTTGCTCCATTAACTTTGCCTGTCCGAAGGTGGCTGTGAAAGTTGCAAATGGTGATCATGTTACTGCAGAACACTGTCTATTGTAAATGCACGCCAGTTGCTATCGCTATCCCGTGACCACCGGGACGCCACAACCATCGTACTATCATAAGTTTGAACAATTGCTAAACAGGGCAGTTATTAACCGAGGACTATCTATATTTCACATTCAGTCCATTCTGCTCCTTTTGTGAAAAATTATAGGGTTAATTTCTGGTTTCCAAAAGGCAGTTGCTAAATCAGTGTTTCTCAACCGTGCCAATTTTAAGGCATGTGGACTTCAACTCCCAGAATTCCACAGCCAGCAACGCTGGCTGTGGAATTCTGGGAGTTGAAGTCCACATGCCTTAAAATTGGCAAGGTTGAGAAACACTGTGCTAAATGATGCACAGGGCTGCTACTGAAAAATCCCTTATAATATCTTCCAGCAATAACTAGTTGTTCAATTTAAATAAAAGCATAAACTTTCTAATTCTTTTGTATTTTTAAAAGGGATCGGTATCTCCCATGATGATTGGGGAACCTAAAAGTGACCTTGAAGATGTGGATACTTAATTGATGGCTGCAAGCTGAAGGAGAAAAGCACCTCTGAAGTGGAGAATACCCAGCGCCTTTGTGATATGGCTGGAATCCTTTTGTTTTCACTTTTAGAGGAAAAGAAAGTAAATGCTTTCAAAAGATCAGTAGGTACTTTGTAATGAGTTAAAAGTATTCTTCAGTGGAGAAGTTCCAGCATTAGGCTATGAAAGTCTCCCGGCATCTGCTCTGATTCTTATAAAGATGCTAGTTTAGGCATGAGTAAAACAAAACAAAACCCTGTCAAGATTCCACCCATTTAAGAACAGTTATCAAGTTATTGAAACTTTTATGTGAACATTTAATGAGTGAATGTAAAACTTTTGCTTTTCTGTGATGCTGCAAAACAAAAGAAAAATGAAAAAAAAAGACTTGGGTTTTATACGGAAGAAAAATCAGATTGCCTTTACGTATGAATGGTAAATTTTTAATCTTTTTTTGTTTGTTTGTTTGAAACTATTGAATAGGAATATTCAAAATTATGTAAAAAATGTGTGATTTACACTTGGCATTGTAAAATATTAGTTAAGAATAAATTTACACAAGGACTTTTGTATTTAATATGTCTCTAGGTAATTTGTATAGTGCTTTACATAAAGGGTTGTTTTTAAGAGAGCCCTTTTATGTAAGGATGATTATTCCTTATGGAATGGTTTTGGTACAAGTTAGTCTGGAATTGGTAACCTTTTTTCCTGATGCTGTGTGATTAAAGGGTAAGAGCAATAAAAGAGCTTTGTTTATTCCAAGAATACAATTATGGCATCAGTAGGACTTTTTAGAAAATGATGAGTAAGTTTAACAAAAAAAAAAAGCACTTTAAGACAGAATTTTATTGCTGTTTGCCTCCTTAAATCATCCTTCTACTACTTGGAGACATATTGAATAAACCGTTGTGTTAATTATGTGATCTGCAATCATTTGCTTATACTTTTAAATTGAAAAAGTAGAAATTGGCTTTATATGATTACTGGAGTAAAGTAGGGACGTTTCAATTCTTTAAAAAAATTTAACACAGGCAAAGGATTGCAAGCTGTTTTGCTTAGCTAGGCAGCACTTGAAATACAAGTGTAATTCTTTCATAACTGGAAACAAATTGAACTTAATATGAGTATGTTTTTGTTTACCACGTGAAATCTCTTAAATTACTCTCAACGCTTTTTTTCCACACCAATTTTGAATCCCAGTTTCTTTTTTTTCCCCACCTTTTTCTTCATTTGCTTTTCCTTTTGGTTGTTTTCAAGGATTTTGCCTTAATTTATACAATATACCATGCACATGAACTGGGGGGAGATGCTCAGAGTGCCTGGACAATTTGCCAAGTCAAAGGCACAAGCAGCCAAAAAGTGCCTCTTTTTTTTTCTTTTATTACTGTTACAAAAACTGAACTGGCACACAAATTACTTCACTGTTGTGCACTAGTTGTGAATATAACAGGTCATTTCACTGTTGCTGGAAATAGCTGCACATCTTCCAGTTGAAATTCTCTGCCATACGGGTGAGTCAGAGAAATACTGTTAACAATGATGCTTCAGTTGAATGTCTTCTCTGAAGATAACACTTTCAATGAAGTTAGCAGAACTCAGATATTTTATTAAGCCTTCAAACATTTTAATACAATGTTTTAAAATTTAGAATAAATGTTGTTCCTATCCCATCCTGACTGTGTCACCCTATCTTCCATTTAATTTAAATGAAAGTAAGTTATAGAGCTGACCTGAAGAGAAAGGCATCGGTCCAAAATCATTTAAATTTGCATTGTTTCCTATGGAAAAGGGGGTCTCATCCCAAACTGAAGCAGGGCATTTTTTCAGAATCACAAGATGATCTGTTTCACCGCTATACTTTCTAAAACCATTGCAAACTGTTTTCTGCTTCACTCCCAACTTGTAGAGAGTTAATGGCTATGGTTTGAAATACAATATTTGGTCAATTATTTGGCTTCCAGCTGTTATTACTTCAATTGGCTGAAGACTTTTTTTTTTAAAAGAAACATTTGCCGTGCAAATTGTCACACATTTTATGTTGCAGTCTCTTACTGCCAGTCCTTTTGGATGAAAAATGCATTTTATACCTAATGTTCTCTAGCATTGGGGCAATTTCAATTCCGTTGCATCTTCTCATTGTGTACAGTTGTGTTTAACTAGTTCCCAAGGGAGTGAAAAATGGAAGGGAGAAGCAGTTTCCCTGAACGAAAAAAAAAAATCCCAGTCAATGGAATAAAGTTTATCCCTCTCACCAAAAAAAGAAAAAGATGCCTGATTATTAACTTAAAAAACAGAGAGGTGTGGTGGCCTACAGGTGGAGCTCTCACCTCACAATCGGGAGGCTGTGAGTTTGATCCTAGGTAACAGCCAATTTTTCTCTCTCTGGGCACAAAGAGAAAATATCTCCTGTGAACTCCACCCAGGTGTCAGGAAGGACATCTGGCCAGTAAACACTCAGTTCCACCCTGATGGAAGGGATTACAGGATCATTAAAAGGGGGGGGGAACAGCTGCTGTTTGGCTGGTTCATTTATCTAGCTCAGGGGTTCTCAACCTTGGCAAGTTTAAGACTTGTTGAAGTCCACAAGTCTTAAACTTGCCAAGGTTGAGAACCCCTGAGCTAGCTCCTGTTCAATTAGAATTGGATGTTGGAGAATTTGAGAATCCAAAATCACCACTCAAAAATGGAATTATGAGAAAGTTATTCTCCGAATCTTACTTTGTCCTGTATGCATGACTCATTAGCATAAAGCTGCCCTGCTGAGGCTTTTTTTTTTTTTTTTTTTTTTGCCTTCCGAACCAGATGCAAAATAGTTTGGGATCCTAGTAGGAAGATTACATTAATGTTCTGTCTTCTCCTATCTAGAGGAAATGTGAAATATAATAGGGCAATAGCAATAGCACTTAAGACTTATATTCGCGCTTACCAATGTCAGCATATTGCCCCGAATAATCCAGATTCTCATTTTACCAACTTCGGAAGGATGGAAGGCTAAGTCAATCTTGAGCCCGTCAGGATCAGACTCCTGGCTGTGGGCAAAGTTAGCTTGCAATCCTGCATTCTAACCACTGCGCCACCAGAACAATATCAGTATTTTATACAAAAGAGGTTTGAGGGTATTAAGGGTATTTTTTCATACCTATCTTCTATATGATCTGGTAACTTATATACCTCCTAAAGTATTTTGTTCTGCCACACCTTTTACAATGATATCGCTTATGCGCTTGAATCTCTAATGAAAAAAACAAGATGTGATAAAAATTAGATTTTTTTTCCTGTTCCCCTTTCCTTAAATATAATTGTAGAAGAATGCAGAGGAGGGTTTTAAGTACAGTTTCATAAATGCAGCCACATTAAAATTGTATGAAACTTTTATTTCAAAAAGAAATTGCTTTATAAAATGTTATATAAAACAGAATAAATAGATCCAGATAAAAATGTAAAATCTACAGCACAAAGAAATCTCAAGCAATTACAGTAGATAATAAATTTGAGTATGAACTTCAAAATAACATACAAGGAATCACATGCAGTTTATTCATGATTTCGGTATTCTTTTTGCCCTTTCTAAAACAGAAATGCAACTTAGGCTGCAATCCAGTACACATTTACTTTGAATAAGCTTAATATTTAAAGAAACATGTATATGGTCCCTTAGTTAAAAATATTTTTACCCGGTAATTGAGCATACACGATTAAAGATTCAGTTATACATTTGGTAAGTGGGAAAGAGTTTTACATGAAATTAATAGCTTGCTTTGAAAAGCCAACTTAAATGGTTGCTACCAAACACTTTATTAGGAAACTATACTATTTGGTTACCCAGCATTTACTTGCGTTCATAGTTGCCTTAAGGCCACTCATGCAGAAATCCCTAAGTCCTCAGTGCTTTAAAAACTTCAGGTTTGCTTGTATAAAACTATTCTTCATTGGTCCAGTGGAGCCCAAAGATAACCTTTTTTCAGCCACAGTTCCCAGTATTTTTCAGAATAAAAATCCTTATCGTAAGAAGATGGAGCTGAGAGTTATGCTTCAGTGATATGTAGGGGGCTAGTAGTTATTCACACTGATCCAGCCTCCTTAGAGAAAACTGCTTGCTCTGATTTTTGCAGAGCTTCTTCCATTCATGGTTACAGAGACTTAACAAAGTGAAATAAAAGAGGAGAAATTTCTGCTTCTTAAAAGTTAGTATAAGGATACAATAGGACAGGAGTGTTAAACTGCCGGCCCGCAGGCCGGTTGCATCATGCAGAGGCTGCACCCATCTCAGCTCCGGCAATGCAAACAAAGTTGTGATACGTCGCGACACATCACGTGACACGGCGAGTTTGACACCCGTGCAATAGGATATAATCCTATTTCAGACCTGCTACAACACATTGTTAAGCAGTTTTGTATTATGGCACTGGAGAATGATGACAGAAAATAGTACAAACTAGATCCTAAACGGCCAACACTGTTTCAGGTTGAGAGCTGCAACTACCATAGAATCACAAGAAATGAGCAGAGGCAGGAGAAACATTTTCCAACTCTTATCAACTTGTATTTGAATACTGGTATATCTTATTTTATTGCGCTTTGCTTTATTCAACTTTGCACATACTGCATTTTTTTTTAACAAATTGAAAGCTTATGGCAACCCTGCGTTGAACAAATTTGTTGGCACCATTTTTCCAACAGCATTTGCTCACTAATAATAAAGAACCTTAATTAAGGTATGTACATTGTTTTTTAGACATAGTGCTATTTTACACATTAGATAGACTACAGTAGAGTGCAAACATAACTTTTACAAGCACTCAGGAAACACCCCCCCTCCCAAAAAATAGTGTGACTCACTTTATTGTAATATTTGCTGATCTGGAACCGAACCCACAATATCTCCCAGGTATGCCTGTTTCCTTTAAAAGTATTAAACAGTTAAATTGTTATGTTTATGTTTAACTACAAAGGATACTCTATTAATTGCACAGGGCCTCTAGAAGGAAGGGTTAAATGCAGCCCATGGTTTGTCTATGCTTGCTGCAAAATATTACCATACAACTTACTATATAAAAATATTCAAAAACCAGGAGGATATAATGATAATTGGTATGCTCTGCAATCAATCTGCTATCCTGGGCAGATTTAAAGTATTAATACTTTCACTTTCTCCAGTTTTAAGCATCACTAATATATACACAGGTTTCTAGTTATAGTTCAACCAATGAAAGGTTGTGACCAAGTTAAAGAATTACACAGAAACTGTGTAACTGTGTAACTTCTGCCTGCTCTGCCCTATGCCCACCCCCCAGCCTTCTATGCTATAAGCATAATGCATTGAACTAGTGGATGGTTGACAAAATAGATATTCTTAAAAAGCCTGGAAGTCACTGATTGCAAATAAAAAGTTGGTGAAAAATCATGTATGCAGCTAAATTGATCAAAGATATTTTACAAATGCAGCTTAATTGATATTATCGAGACAACAAAGACACCCATTTCTTAATGTTAACGATGGGAATGTTGCTAGAGGGATGATGTTTTGCACAACTGCAGCATCTGAAATAGTTGTGCTAAGCTAAGTCTATCCCAAGCTGTATTGGAGTTCTGCTCTAGGGACTACTGTATTTACCAGTGTGACCCTATATGGCAATTGTCAAAATGTGTGGGTCCTTTGGATAGCTGGAGAGGGGAAAAGGTAGAATTGTCAGTTGTTACTGGAATTTTGCTTGTCCTCCTCTAAGAGCCTCTTTCTGCAGCAGATGGCAACTGCGGTTGCTCCTTTGCTTCCTGGACGGCTGATTACAACGCAGGTGTTGTCCACTGAATATGCCCCAAGAGTGTTGGAGCTATGTGACTGGGCATTACATCCGGTTAGAGTCCAGCCATCATCACAGGTCTCCATCACCTGAGGAAAAGGAATAGAGGTTATTTTTAAGCAACATGCTGCTAAAATTCTCGTGTCTGTAATCTTTAACTGGGCAATCACTGGGCAAAACGTTTTCAAAGTATCTCAAGTGGGCTAACTTACAGAATGTATCCAAAATTCAGGACCCGTGACTCCCATGGAATTGAAATTTGGCAAATTTTATGAAGCATTTTATGACATAAAAATAATATTTAAGCATTTTATGACCCAGTACAAAATGTCATAAAACATTTCCTGTGGTCAACGGATGTTTATGCTCCTTTCAAGCAGATACATCTTTGAATATCTCCCTGATTTTTTAAGAAATTTTCAAAGTACAATAGATCCTATTGTTGAAGGCATTGAGAAATCTCGGAAGGAAATATATCTGAAATTATGACCCAACAGGACACAGGTTATCTAGCAGTAAAAAAGTTTTGAAAATAGTATAGGTCAGTGGTGGCGAACCTATGGCACAGGTGCCAGAGGTGGCACTCAGAGCCCTCTGTGGGCGCGCATACCGTTGCCCCAGTCCTAGGCCTTCAGCTGGGTTTTATAAAACCTTTTTGCTTGAGGCCTCCGCCACCATGTGCAAAAAAAAAAAGTCAATTTCAACTTCTTGAGTGGAAAAAAAAGATCTTGCAAAGTTGGAATTGATTGATTGAACTTTTTAGTCCAATCCAGTCTGCCGTTACCACCGCAGCCACGCCCAGCCGATGGGCCACACCCACCTGGCACTCGACAATGCATAAGTGGGTTTTGGGTTGCAGTTTGGGCACTCAGTCTCTAAAAGGTTTGCCATCACTGGTATAGGTTCTCCCAATCCTCCTGGAATTCAACTCTAGCAACACTAGCCAGAATGTCCAGTGATCAAAGATTATGAGAAATATAATGTATGAAAAGGAGGTTCCCTGCCCTTAGTTTGTGTAATTGGCTTTTCTTCCTCTGTTGATTCCTTTTTCTTTTGAAAATTATTATTCTGAGCTTCTGAAGCATAAAAGTATTTTCTCTCTTCTGCTAATGAAGCTCTACAAAATGCTGCATGGAGAATCTGACATTTCCAATTTAAAAGTAAACAATTTTTTCATAGGAAATTTTCAGAAGTGAAGTAACAGTTGACTGAAACACAACTGTCTGCTAGGGCTATTAGAAAGATTACTTCCGACAGTATTGAACATGAATGAGGCACTAGTTCTCTTGTTCTTTCTCTGTAAAACCTCCTTTTATAGCAGATCTTCAAAGTAAACCCTTGTTGGACTACTTGTGACTAAATCCATAAAACACATAACCAGGTCAGGTAAAGAACAAGAAACTCCATGTACACAAGTGTTAACTTTAATTAATGCTAATTTTGATTAGTTTTGATTTTGGTTGCTGGAAGCTCGCATTTTACAGAAGACCAGCCCATTTGATTAATTTATGGAACAAAGTCTTGTGCAAAACAAGCAAGTCAATAAATAGGCAAACTGTATTGTGTGAACAGACAATCTCTAACAGCCTTTCCCTGGCTACTCAGTGGCTGTGCAAAGGAATGCACAGAATCGTTTTCATCTTTATTAGAGCTTGCACTTCTTAGGAAGCAAGTTATCAGAGCTAGACCGGGAGATGCCATCAAGAATTAAAATGTTAACCAAGTTTCAGATGAAAAAAAAAAAAAAGAATGATATGCACATACCTTTGCTGGGTTCTCCAGGGGAGGATGTCCCTGAACTTTGCACTCAAGGCTGGGTGCATGGCAGCAGAAAGCGTGCACGGTTGCTTCTCCTTGGCTTACACAGTGGGCCCACCTACTGTCCGCCTGGTGTACAGCATTGATGCCGCCACTGAGATCTCCATCCAGAGAATGAGTGCTGCAGCCTGCCAGTGTAGATCATATTAGGGCATTTTGTAAAAAAATTCACTGAAGTATATACATGGCTATCACTGTTAGCTAAGGATTCTGTTTTTTGTACATTACTATAAGATTAGAAAACAAATGGCGGTACATCCCTCAGTCTTTATATTCTCACATGCAAAACAAAAAACAAAAAATCCTTAGGAAAGGGAAAATGGAACTACCAACTTCGGTTTTCAAATTTTGCAAAGTGTTCAAAAAACACTTTAACAGTGGACCAGATGGGAAATGGCAGGCATTTAGCACAAGACAAATGGGGAGCCAGATGAAAGTGGAACCCGGATCAGCTTTATCATTAAGAAGTTTTAGGTGGTCATTTATGGTGGGAAATGCTAGAAGATGGTGGGAAGCAGGAACTGTAACTTTTTTCTTCTTTTGTGCTGCTAAAGCTGGTCTCTGCCAATAGCATACCATTAGCCACACGATCTGATATGCTCTTATATTTTATGCATACAAGACCTATTTTAGTGCAGATCCCATTTGCTACAATACAACTTATACATAAACATATCTCCACATCATAAATTTTACTTTTTTAGTTACTATCATCAGAGCTGTCATAGCATACCTGTCAAAACATGGCTATCTTTGATGCAGGTAACACTTTTCATGGCCGTGTCCTCTGTGGTCTGTGAATGGCTATTAATCTCGCAGTCAGCCTTGGGCCAAATGCAACACCTAGCTATGGCATAGACACCTTGGCCTCGAAATCTGTTGTGAGCCACACACTCCTTCTTGCCTCCATTATCCTAGTATTTAAGGAAAAGAAAAAGAAATGAGAATAAGACACTGAGAATGGCATCAAACCTGGTTTTCATATCTGGCTAAGATGCAGATCTGTGTATAAAATTAATTAAAATTAAATAGCAAACTATACCATCTTGCCTTTGAACATTACCTCAATGTGCTCCCCTCGCCGTTTGCTGTCCTTTGATAAACTTGAGCAGCTGAACATGTCTTCGTAGCTGTTGCATCGGGCAACAGCTGTTGCTGCACTGGTTGAGTCAGACAAGGAAGACCACACAGAGCGACAGTACAGTTGTTCCTCTGAAAGAGAGTCGCTAATGGTCACTGTTAAGGACTAGCAGAATCCCATTTGTTTAGGACTGTCTCCAGGCTTTATGATTTCTGTAGTTCAACCACTTAGAAAGATCCTACCTTTGAAAAATACATTGCGCTAACACACATAATTGTCTGAATAAACCTCAAACCAGAGGTGCTGAAGCTTGAAAAATATCTTCTTTGTGCTTGCATTATTTTAACTTTGAAAACCCTGAAATAAAGGCAGGAATTAGCGTGCTAAGCCTCCCCCCCCCAAACATTTTTCAAACACCAAAGAACATTTCATCTTCTAGAGTAGGTAGAGAGAATGGCTTTGAAGAACATATGGAACATCCACAAACAAGATAACAATTAGATAAATGAAGCTTGAGTCCAAGCCAAGGAAATAATTTGAAAAACACCTGAGAGTTTCCCGCCTCATGAAGATAGAAGAGGGAGGGAAGATGGCACATTCAGATTTGCAAGATTCTGCTGTTAAAGCTGTTCTGCTAGAAGTAGCTTAGAACTGCATGGTGTCTGTTTCATAGACCGGCATACCTGGTGACATCTGGTGACATTACTATACCACAGACATATCCCCGATGATCTCCAAGGAGGGACTGATGGCAAAAATGGAAAAGATTGGTCATTCTTGCCATAAAACAAGAATTAAAAATTGCAAAGACTTGAGTGAAGTTCATGAATAAAACAAAATTGGCTATTTGGAGGGATTAGATTAGATTAGATTTCTGCCTATCTAGCAAATATGCTTACATTTAATTAAGTTACAAATGTTGATTAACAGTAAAATAGATACAAAAGGGTTAATAGTTTAAAAAACTAGTGAAAGAGATGTCAATAGATTTTCTAATGAGAGAGAATGGGGCCAAATATATGTAGTGCAACACAATTTGGACTTGATAAATGTGCGATCACATTTGCAGTAAAGAAATTAAATTCATTAACTCACAAGATACTCAACTTTTAAGTTAAACAAGCATCAAAGGGCTAGCACTTAAGTGAGCTTATAAATATCTGGGGATTTTGGAAACATCAGATAGTTTGTGCAACAAATAAATAAATATAAAATAATGCCCTATATCCTCATATTGTTATTGACAGATTTTTTTTCCAAGAAAGACTGGTGGGCTAGCACCGATTAAAGGTAAAATAAAGAACAAAAATAAAGCTTAATGATTGCATCAAAACAATAACAAAGCTTTATTGAATTAATCTCAGAAAGAAAGGCTATTTGGGGAAATGGAATCTCAGTGACTATAAAAAGCAGCAGCTTGAAATGAGGTTAGAAAATTGGAAAAACAAAGTAATATCTTCCTTGAAAGATATTGAAGGAAAATTAGACAACAGTAAAACATGACAGTGGCTTAAGGATGATGTATTTTAAAAAGGAAGTATTGTAGAAAGAATGCTTTTTATTGCTCAAGAACAAGCATTAAGTACAAATGTTATCAAAATAAAAGTAGAAAAGATCAGTTTAGATAGTAAATGCTAGTCATGCCAAGGAAGACGATTACAAAAAAGGCATAGTTGAATTGGGAAGATATCACTGGCATTTTGGTCAAGAGTACAAATTCACCATCAATTCAGAATTGCTGGAAACGTAAAACTGCAGATAACATCACAGGGCAAAAAAAAATTGATACTTACAATTCAGACTGATCAACTCTTTGAACATACTGCACATCCCTTTACTGTCTAAATTTGGAACAACTTACAACAGACCGATCACAACCAATAGTATTGTTGGGCTCCTCCTCATACACAGACATTACCCTTACCATGGCCATGTTCTTGGGCAGACTTCAAATCATGAAGAATATGCTATTATACATGATTAGTGGAGTAAGAATTATTCCTGCAACCAACATCTTTAGTAAAAATTATTTTCAATCAACTGGGGTCTAGAACCTGCTTTCCTAAATGATTGTTTTGGGGCAGGTCTGACAGCTTATTTTTAGCGACTTCTAGTGATGGAATTTTTACTAAAGATGATGGTTACAGGAAGATGAGGCGGAAATTGAAGTTCCCGCTCACTGATACAAAGAGCCAAACTTAATGTTCCTCATCCCTCCACCCAATGTTGTGGGAAACTCTGGGTTGTTTAGGCTGTTGGAATTTCATACTCAGGGCAAGCAGCCTTGAAGATGCCTAGTGTAACCGGTACAAACAGCCCTGGTCTTCTTCACATATCAGTTCCCCCTTCCCATTTCCCACCATTAGATACACAGGTGTGGATTGCCCAAATGCCTCTGCATTCCCTTCCCCTTTGACGCCAGCAAGGCGCCAGGCCGACAATAGAGATCCTGACATAAGCTTTATTTGGCTATAAAAAAAATTCAGTGGAGCAATTAATTGGGGCAATAGTTTATTAGCCAATTCAAAGTCATGATATAATCCTCAGCTTCTTAAGGAATTTGCTCAATCAAGGCAGTAAAAAAATACTCCAGGTTTAAAGTTTATATTCAATTATAATCAGGTTGAATAGGTAGCAGCTAAGTTCAAATAGCTGGTTTGGTGTAATGGGTAAAAACACCAAGCTAGAACCAGAAGACTGTGAGTTTCTAGCCCTGGTTTCAACATGAGACATCTGGGTAATTTTGGGTCAATCACTTTTCCTCAGCCCCTGCAAGGAAGCAATGCAAACAACTACCAAAAATATTGCTAATATTCAGGCAGTTTCCGGGAGTCAAGACTGGCATGAAGACACAGGATCTGAGATAGTTCAGGCCTGTACCAATGAAGAAGACATCAACAGGACTCTCACCTGCTACAATTTTGGAGGGAAGCCCAGCCACTCTGTTTGGCGTTAACAGCCTCTGGTCTTCTGGAAACCAAGCCTCGTTCATAAGGTTTTTGACAGAAAAGTGGATCAGTTTTTGCCTCAGCTCGGAGATGGACAGGGTGGGGTTGGCATTCAAGATCATGGCTGCAATACCTAGGTCAACAAACAAGCCCTGTTTTTATCCCTCCAAAAAACACACATGAAGAGGGATTAGGTTATGTATTTCTACAGTTTATATTTGTATAATTACCGCAAAATAACGCTTTGTGCTTGTATGGTTTTTTTAAAAAGGAAGCCCAACTGAAACTGATTATTTGCTTGGCAAAATCTGAGGCAACTTAATACAAATGCCGACTTTCTCTCACATTTTCCCTTCAAAAAAAATTATGCTCGGATCCTCCTGCCTGAATCAGGGAGGATTTCTATGTGGGTGCATACGAATAATATAAACATGAACCAACTATGTTCTTCAATTTCTAATCTGAATTAATGCTCCAGTAACATTTCAGAGTAACACCAGTCTTAATGGCTTAAAATATTACATATGTGAATGTCCTTGTATTCATGGTTTTGTCCCATCTCATACCTGCATTTCTGCTTTGTGATTAAAGCTCATAACAAATTAATGGAAAAATAAATGTTTTATCAGGCCAGTTTGATTTAAAACACTGGGGAACTTTCAGTCAAATAATTTTATTTCCTGTTTCTGAATGTGATTGGAAAAGTGAATATGATATTAGATTTACATATATAGAGAAAGAGGTCTATCCATCAACAAAAAGTCCCTGTTTCATACTCAGTTAAAAGTTACTCTAAATCCTAAACATCAATTCTGTTTCTCGTAAGTCAGCTTCATCAGGAGTTTAACTATTTTTTCTGGAAGCCAATGGAATCTAAAAAGGACTAAACTTGCTTATCTTGATAATAAAATACAGACAAAATTATTTAGCTGCTCCTTCTAGAACAAGACAAGGGGAAATGCAGTCAAAGGCCTACCAATTCTTTAAGCAATCCACTGGTGCCATTAAAACATAGATGCAATGAAAATGTCCAAATTGTACCAGTTTAATTTGTACCACTGGTGGGTATTGCAAAGGTAGGAACACCAGAGCTGACTGTCGGCTGACAGCAATTCGGCAGTTCGATTCTGACTGACTCAAGGTTGACTCAGCCTTCCATCCTTCTGAGGTCAGTAAAATGAGGATCCAGATTGTTGGGGGCAATAGGCTGACATTGTAAAGAGAGGGCCGTAAAGCCCTGTGAAGCGGTATATAAGTCTAAGTGCTAGTGCTAAGCGCTAATACTAGTTGCTTTGTTTTTGTAGCCCCTGGAGCTAACCAAGCTGATACAAACCATTGTGTCATCCTTTGCTCATTTTAACTACTAAAAAAAGGGTGTCCTTAAGGCTTAATACTTCAATTTTTACCTTCCCTAACATCAAATGCAAAAAAACAAACTCTGCCCGTTTTTTCTCCCCCACTGACAACAATGCATTACCATCATGCATTGTTCTATAGGTTTGAATTTTGCAAATCCTTGAGTATTATTTTGATGAAACTGGGGGGAAAAAAGACTTTTTCCACTATTGGAAAATCTTATCTTTCTCGCCTCAAACTCCCATAACAAGGCACATGTTATTAATGGTTCATCTTCAGAGAACCTCATTGCAATAAATAAGATCTACGCAACTTGCTGGACTCCTCATATTTCTTTCACACAATATGACCTGCGACATGGGCAGCTGCTTGCGATGTCCCACTCTGAGCTGTGAAGCAGGTGCTGCAGTCACTAGAGGCACCAATGATATCATCTCCAGGAGCAAAGACATCTACGCAGCGTCCAAAGTTGGTTCCCAAAGTCCCCATGGAGGCAGGCTGGTCTTCAGCGTTGGTTGCTCCAACTGTAATCACCTACAATGAGACAGTATCTTGTCAGTCCTGAGCAAGTAGGAGAAACAGGGTTTCAGAAACAGAGTTGGATCTATGTATAAAGAGGTTTCTCTCTTTCTGTGTCTGGATCCATACGCTTTTGAGGAAAGCAACAAGAAGATGTTCTTCACCAGCTCTCCTTCCTTTTGTTATTCTTCATACTGCTCCAGTAGCTTCTCAAAGCCTTTTAGAGCATTTGTTCAAGCACTGTTGAAGGAAGGAGGGTTCATAAAAATTGCTTCCTTATCCTCTTCCTCCAGCCCCAGCATAGTTTCACCAGGTATTATTCTTGCTCTATATTTGTTGGCCATTTAACCTAACTCTATTCAATGTAATAAATTAAAAACATTAAAATCCTTTGCAAATGATTCTTTAGTCCATTTCTCCATTGAGAGAGACGTTCCCTCCAAATTTTCATAGATAACTGATTTTCTGGACTAAACTGATCAGAGGTGTTTGGTGACACAGGAAAATGTCACCCAGAAATACCAAAAATATTGTGCAATTATTATTTTATGTTTTTCTCCTCTCAAAATCTAGTTTTTCTAAAATATCTCCTGGATAACTTTTCTGTAAGCATTCCTCTTTAGATGACTCATAAGAGGACTATAAAATAAAAAAAGAATCAAATAAATAGGCTTAGATTAAGTCTATCTATCCCACTTATCTCACTACTATGGTATCAGGAGCTGCTTTCCAGAAATTCCACATGTATTTGGAAAAAGCTCCTGGCTGAAATTCTGTTGTCAAATATTAAGCATGCCATCATCCACAGGAAAAGTATGTTGACATCATGAAATTAAAACCCCTCCCCTAAAAAAAAACCTCATGTTCCTAGTCAAATTCCCACATGAATATTATCTAAGCCTGATCTTGCTGTCTGCCATTATAAGAAGAGATGGATGTTTTTAATTATACTGAGGTTTCAAGTATCAGACTGATTCTTCATTGTCCTGATATTAAACGTGGACAGCTTCACACAATACAAATATTTGTATTAAACAATGGCCTATGTTTGTTTACATATAGGAGGAAAAATATGTTATTGACCAAGGAACGGTCAATAAAACTCTATCATACCATATTAAAAGTTCAAAAGAGACTGTGGGTTCAAATAGGCTTGCTCTATTCTTTATTGTGTGTCTATATAACATAATTGCATGCATCACCAGCAAACCCACCATGAAATCACACCATCAGGGTATTTAGACAGCTAGAGAAAAGGCTATGTGACAGACCCTGGATAAGCCAGTATCTTGCTAACCTCCTGGCACTCCACAAGCAGACAGGAGACCTGATCCACACCATCTAAATAGCTGAGAGGATGGCACGGGTAAGCTTCACAATCTTCCTCAACTTCCCATACATTAAATGAGTTGGGGCATCATTGTGACAACTGAAAAACACTGCATTTAAGGCACCAAGGTAATTGGCAGATTTTGATGAGCTGAACTGGAGCCTTACTAGGGCAGAGGTGGGCAATTATGGCATCTTTTATGACCTGTGGACCTCAACTCCCAGAATGGAATTCTGGGAGTTGAAGTCCACAGTCATAAAGTTGCTCATCTCTGTGTTAGAAGGATTACAAACCCATTTCTGGACCATTTTTCCCTGGGTTTTGGGCTGAAAGGAAGACATCATTGTCTACTTACCTCTGGTTCTGATGCTGGAGAGTATAGACAAGCATCGTCTTTGTAGTTGCCTGCTGCAGCTATCATGACCACCCCCATCTGGACCATCTGACGAGAGGCAGCATTCAGGATGCGGCTATAGGTTCCGGCCAAGGGGAGCAAGACAACCAGGGGACTATAGGGCTGGACAGCCAGGGTCTTTGCAATGAATTCCAATCCTATAGGGCAAAGGATTAACGCCATTGCATTTCTTTTACCCAGTGCAAACTCCAAATTTTAAAGACACAAACAGGAAGAACATTCTGGCTCTTTTTAAAGAAGTGTTTTTTCCCTGTGAGAAAGGAATGAGGTGCAAAGGAAAAACAGACAGCTGTCAAAGAAACCATGTAAATCTGAAAAATAATGTATTTTTCCACTTTTTAAATTGGTAAAAAATAAATTAAACTCTTTGTATCTTAAACCCTAACCAGATATATGCATGCCTTTATGAAAAGATAAATTTAATTTTGGACATTTTGGACTCAATTCTGTTCAGAATTTAATAATTCTAATATTAGCCAAAAGTATTGCCCCCTTTTTCCTTCTCTGACCTTTAACCACAATGCCCAGCGAAGAATTTTGAACTCCAAATCTTGCAACTATTTTAAAACCTTGCTTGATTCAACAAAGGTATTAAAGGCATTAACCTTTTCTAACTGAACATGATCCCTAGTGACCACATGGATAAATGCATGCAGTTTTTGGAGGGACACAATACAGAAGTAAATTGCATTGCTTTTGGGGAGGTCTTTTTCCAAATACTGTCAAATTATTTATTATCTCTGCAATAAATATACAAAGTCTTTCACATAATATCTTGGCCTGTAATTCCACCTCTTAAGACAGGGGTTCTCAACCTTGGCAACTTTAAGACTTATGGACTTCAACTCCCAGAATTCCTCAGCCAGCAAAGCTGGCTGAGGAATTCTGGGAGTTGAAGTCCACAAGTCTTAAAGTTGCCAAGGTTGAGAACCCCTGTCTTAAGAGAATGCAGTAGTGGCACCTCTGGATAACCGTAGGGTTCTCCCCCCCCCCCCGATATGTATATGCATAGGCCAGAGCTATAAGCTACGATGTGGAATGAGGAAATGTCAGCCTAACTCTGAATCAAACCTGAGTCTTTTGAATTTTGTGCTACTGTTTGCAACTCAGAAAAAAAATATATAAAACATTTATATTAAGCCAATATTCAGACAAAATGGATAGTAAAAAAAAAGAATATATAGAAATGTATAATGTAACATTCTCTCCAGAAATACACAGCAAATAAAATTGAGAGAAATGCTCACAACAACCTACGACAATCTGCAAATCCATATAAAAATGAGAGGATGAATTTAATTTTAGAAATGAATTGAACCCACGCTTGCCGCTACTCACCAATCAGCGTGCCGCTTACGGTGCCTTTTCCTTGGCAGTTGAGCACCCGCAGACTACGGACACTGGCACCTTTCGCAACTCCAGCATCCCTTCCATTCACCACACCTGCCATGTGGGTCCCATGGCTGTCACACTTACTGGCCTTCCATGAAGCAGAAAAACAAAGTTTTTCACTTCTTGCAAGCCCAAACACAGGTAGTAATAATAAGATGTATACATCAAATAGCGCTCAAGGCAACGCATAACTAGAAAAATTAAAGGTAAACTAGAGCTTTAATTATAGGTAGTAATGAAAAAGACTCATCAGTCGGGCATTGTCACCCAATGTGTCAGTCACCAAGAGGAACAAGCACCTCTGTATTCTCAATGGATAAATAGATGGCAAATAACAGAAGGTTTCAAAGTCTTGGGCAGGGAAAGAGAAAGCTATAACCAACTCTACCAATCACCCCATTTCCCAAATGATTCATGTTTACCAGCATATTCTAATGAAGGAATAAAACTCATCATAGACATAATTAGATGCACTGGATCCAGGGAGGCACCATCATAGATACTTGATCCAACATCTTTCTAGGACAGCGGTTCTCAACCTTTTTCGGGGCTCGACCCCGGCCCACATCACGCATGCGCGGTGCGACGGGCGCATCGCGCATGCACGGCACGACGGCCCGCATCGCAAAGGGGAAAAAAATGGCGGACCAAAAAAAATGGCCGACCAAAAAAAAATGGCGGACTGCGGTGTTTGGCGACCACCGTGAAATGGTCGTTCGACCCCAAATGGGGTCACGACCCACAGGTTGAGAACCGCTGTTCTAGGAAATGCTCCAAAGAGCTACAAATTATGTTTCTTATTGCTGATTGGGTTTTAACTCTATAACTATAAAAGTAGAACTTAGCCATACGTTATGAACCAGATGTTCCAGAATGTGATGAAATATAGTGAAGAGAGGGATCTCCAGGAACGAGGGGGGCATTCCAGAGAAGAGACAACTCAGTCCAGATGTTATGTGTGAGAGAAAGAAGATGAAGACAGTCCTTCCCTAATAGTTCACAGACTATACTGTAGATGCAGATAGTAGAGTCCTCAGTCTGGCAAGATTTTGTCTATAGCTGTGAAACAATAAAGAACTCAGCCTGGAAGAATTGCCAGGTGTTATTCTTGGTTTTGGGCCTGACACAGGTGTACTGAAATTACCATTCCCGGGATTTCTTCCCACCGGAAAGAAAAATATCTACCTGGCGGTGAAAGCGAGTGCCGTCTTCTTCAGGGACATTCTCAAACTCAGTCACAAATATTTTGCCTTCTATTTCCCGATGGGTGCTCTGTACACCAGTATCTAACAAATAAACCTCAACCAGCTCCCCAGCATCTATAGGGAGAATCAGTGATATCGAAGGGATACTTATTAAAACAGTTAAATGCATTTCTTATTTTAATTTGTTTGTCCATATTAATCCAATTATTCAATATTAATCCAATATTACAACAATGCAAGGGCGGTCTTAATTTTAACTTCTCTTGTGCCTTAACAATGGAAGGAAATGAGATAAATATTGTGATTCTGTGTCAGAAAGTCAGACTTAAAAATCTGGATACTAGGTGAACTGTGGACTGCAGTCAATATATGGACATAGTAATTGCAACATTCTGAAATGTTTTTTTCAAATAGCTGGAAATGAGGAGTTGTGGCTTGGGCTACACCAGGGTTTCTCAACCTTGACAATTTTAAGGCCTGTGGACTTCAACTCGCAGAATTCCACAGCCAGCGTTGCTGGCTGTGGAATTCTGCGAGTTGAAGTCCACAGGCCTTAAAATTGTCAAGGTTGAGAAACCCTGGGCTACACCTTGTATTATTTTGACTACGTCTCCAACATACCTCTACTGGCAATTGGTATAAAGTCCCCATTGACATCAGAATGAGCTTATCTCCAACCGTGAATATTAGGAACAGGGAAGGAAAATGCAATTCTAATAAAAACTATAGCAATCGTTAACAGATCAGTTTTCCTGATTTCTTCTCATTATATATTCCCAATCCAACCCAGCCCCAACTTCCAAAAGCTCTTTTTAGATATCCAAAATAAGAGTCGGAAGGTCTCCAGTCTCATTTAGGTGCTACTCTGTTTAGGCTGAAATACTCTCACTCCAAATAAGGGTTTTGTTTACTTTTTCTAAGTGTTTCTTAAATATATATCCTGGAAGAGACTAAAATGGATGAATGATTTTGAACTGGGAGAGCATCAGAAGTTTCCTCTAAACAGAAACACCTGTCTCCTCTCTTGGACCTCCTATTGTCCATTCACTCTCATAGAAACGAGAGAATTACTGTAGTTCTGTAATCCCAAATGAAGAATAAACTCAACTTGATCCATATTCCATGGAAGAATTTGAATTTGTATCCCATTCTTTTAATTCTTGTTGAAATAAATGTCCTTTGCTTTTGACAGAGGGTCCCTGCTTGCTTCTGAAAAAAATGTGGAAAAGATGAAAGGGATAGCTTACTGGGGGGATGATACTCATTCAGCGTGTCCTGTTCTGGGATAATCCGGCCAAGATTCCAAGGAACGCTTTGAGCAAACACGTAAGAGTCCTCTTCTATGTAATCCACATGTGGGAGTTTCAAAGCCTGCACAAAAGAACCAGAGGAAAGTATTGCAGCACAAGCAACAGGACTAGCATATTCTTTTTGAAAAAAATTACATAAAGGATGCAAAAGAAGCATCTTATACTTGCATCTGTTTTACCACAGTATAAAACAACTTGTTCCAAGTTGACTCTATAAAGAGCCATCGCAAATACAGTACCAGTAAACGGCAGGTAATTAATTCTGCTATACATCTTGCAAAGCATGTTTCGGCCCCGCATGTAAAGCTATTGGCATTACAAGAACCACACAAGAATGTAAAGGATGAATCTGAGAATTGAGCCTTCATTCACCTAATCCATGCTGGCTCAGGAATTCTGGAAGTTGAAGTCCACAGGTCTTATATGCTCACCCCTGATCCAATCTATATAATATAACATACATCTATCAATATGCTTTATGTTCTATACTCTATACTGGTAGTTCACAATGTGGGTCATATGTTCTCCCCCCCCCCCCCCCGAGCCATATACTTTGCACACACACTCAGATATGCAGACAGATATCTGGCCACGAGCATAGTGTATTGTAAGAAAAGAATATTTTCAATGTTCTGTCTTTAGAATGCGGAAGCAAAAAATGTAAAGATTGAGGATAGAATGCTAAATTGAGTAGAATGGATAGTTAGAATAACACAGAGCAAACGAAAATATTCCCAGTAATTCCTGGGAATAAAAAAACAAATACAAAATTCTTTGTATTATAGAAAAATCTTTATTCTGAAGTACTTTTTTCATAGACAAATTGTTTTTGAGGAGAGTTGTCCAGGTCCTCATCTGATTTTACAAATAATCTCCCCAAAAGGATCCACAACATTCTCTGAGGATCACTTCAGTGGTGGGATTCAGCCGGTTAGCACCACTTTGGCAGAACCAGTAGCTAATTGTTTGTTGCCCAGGCCCAGAATGGGCTTCCAGAAAGGGCATCCACACAGAGAACCGGTTGTTCACATATTTGAATCCCACCACCAGGTCACTTCAATATTATTTTATTGATTGATTGTTTTAAAATTATTGGCCACACATCTCCAACGGCCTTTCTGCCTAATCTTAACTTTCAACACCCCTTTTTCCCTTTCCCATCTTTTCCGCATTGAATTAAATGCTTTGAAGGTGTTAAAAATCTAATGAAATGAGAAAAAGTCTGCTTCAAATGATGGGAGTTGTAATCCAAAAGGTTAAAGTTTTGGCTCTATACCGTTGCCTCCACATGGAGAAAGTTGTTCTGCAGATACTTCCATCCAAGAGTAGAAAGTCTCAGCAAAGCTTGACTTCTCCAGTGAATCATTTATTTCCCTTTAAAAAAAAAAATTCCCAAGAAAGTGCCTCCAAGTGGGCTAGATTTCAATTCTCAAAATTCCCAACCAACCAGACCATTTGCACACCAGGATAGGGAAGGCCATCCTCAAATGTGGTGCCTGGGTGCATCCACTTCAGGCTGTTGCACAAGTGTTCTACCACGCTTGTGTACAAAGCAACCTGACATCCATTTGGCATCAGGGAAAACATTAACCAAGCACTCCTCCTTACCCTACTGGGTCTTGCAACATTAGCGGAAACTTTTGAAATGTTTGCACAGAATCAGCAATTGCTTAAAAAGCTCCCTGTAAACAAAACAGCAAAGCTCTTGCAGAACGCCTTCCCCTACCCATTTCTGTGGGAATAAATGGGAACAGGAGAGATTCACAACTGAGATTGTGAAGTAGCTACACAGGACATGGATGCCAACAGGAATTATATGGCCTGAGTAGAACTATGTCTATTACAGGGCAAGCAAATGACTCCTAAAAACAAGCCCTCTCAACAAAGCTGGGTACAGCCTCATGATAAAAGCATGCTTTATACATACACTGCCATTTTTGCAAATATGGCTGAAGCCACAAAGATATGGTAACTATTGACGTTTGTTCTCTATCCATCATGGGTCTGTGAACGTTCAGAAAATCAGAGGCATATCATTATAAAAACAATTTACCAAATCATACAGGTGTACAAGCTGAAAAATACCTACTTTTCTATAGAAAAAGCCCTTTCTAAAAATGCGAAGGAAACAATCAAAAATCAATTACTAATATAAAGAAACAAAGGGTACTATAAAGACTGGAAACTATGCCATTCAAAATGGTAAGATCCAGGGCTTTTTTTTCTCATAGAACGCCCAGAACGGAGTTCCGGCACCTTTTTTGGATGAAACCTTGTAGGGTAGGCAAGGCGGGTTGTATGACGTGTGTGAGTTCCAGCAGCTTTTTTTTTTTTTAAGAAAAAAAGCACTGTTAAGATCCAAATTTGTAGCTAATTTTCTCAGTGAACTATGTCTGTAAAGTATGTGTTTACACACCCTGCATGTGATGGTAGATAAGAATAATCTCACACAGTCTTTGAGAATTCTAAAATTAGTATGTCAACAATTCCAACTCAGAATGTGCTTTGGTTCTTAAAGCAAAGTATGAATTACTGCCTTATCATAGCTTAAGCAATTTGCCAAAATACAAGTCACTTCCAACTAAAAAATTAAATCATCTGGAATGCCATATTCAATAGCTGCAATATGTTGATATTTTTTTTTTTTTGCTGAATAAAATAAAGTTTTTTTGTCACTCCTGGAAATAAAAAAAAAATCCAGAAAAGTTTATCTCCCACAGCAAGTGGCAACATCTAGCCAACATTTACTAACCTATGGTGAGTACTTGAATGGGAGACTACTAAGAAATCCCATAACTGGGAAGAACACAATTATTATTGCTAAGAAAATGGTGTGGGCTCCTCTGAATAATCACCAGAAGTCACTTCAAAAAAATATGTAGTTAAGATTAGCACAGACTGATTTTTTTTTCAGTGATGAGGAAGGATTAAATATAAATCAAGCCTCTGTTTATGGCATGCTTCTTTACAGTGATGCTTTCCATCGTACTCAACATTATCTCTAGCCAGCAATCATGAAAAGCACACACAAACATACATGCACACTCACAGATATGGAAGTCTTCTGTAAATATGGTAAAATTAATTCTTTGTAATGAAGACTTGTACTAGATCACCACAAATGATGAACAAATTCTGATTTGGAATGTGGTGAAAAAAGCATCTAATAAGGAACTAACAGAAAGATATTCCTCCCATATAGAATAATATTATTTTCTATTAAATAACAGAGGTAATATAAATTTAATTTATAGCAAACATTCCAAGTAAATTGGTTAAATCACAATATTACCAGGTTTGTTGTTTATATATTCAGTTGCTATTGACAGTTGTGTTAATAACTGGGAAGACGTACCATAAGGTATGGTCAAAAAAGTTAAGATGGCTGCCATGATAATTTGATCAAAGCTCTGCCCATAATATCCCAGTAGTCATTAACTGAAATTGAACCCATAATTAGTCATAAGTCATGCCAGTCATTAAGTGACTCATCACATGATTGATCTGATTTGATGACATTTTGGTGAGTCATTAGTGAACACCGCAGTCAATAAAACAAACACTGCTATCACAAAGCAAAGCTACTGTCCGCAATGAACTTTTTGGCTGGAAACTGGAAGTAAACACCAGTTTCTGGCAAATAAGTTATAAATCAGTCATGTGACCATGGGACACTGCACAGCTGTGATTTACAATATTTTTACTGCAAACAGCCGCACTGGGTTGATTACTCAGTGCTGAAAATGCGATCACATGACTGTAAGGGGCAGACTTCCATTGGAATTTCATGTATGGTCGTAAGTAACATTTTTGGGTCCATCGTAACTTTAAATGGTTACTAAGTGATCAGTCCTTAAGTGAGGATTACCTGCCTGAACAGAAGCCATTTTTTTACATGCAGACTCCTAGGGCGGTGGTGGCGAACCTATGGCACGGGTGCCAGAGGCGGCACTCAGAGCCCTCTCTGTGGGCAGGCGCGCCGTCGCCCCAGTCCTAGGCCTTCAGTTGGATTTTATAAAACCTTTTTGCTTTAGGCCTCCGCCGCCGTGTGCAAAAAAAAAAAAAAAGGTTCAATCAGTCAATTTCATCTTCTCGCGGGAAAAAAAAGATCTCGCAAAGTTGGAATTGATTGATTGAACTTTTTAGTCCCACCCAGTCTGCCGTTACCACCGAAGCCATGCTCACCCAATGGGCCATGCCCACCCAGCACCTGACGATACATAAGTGGGTTTTGGGTTGCAGTTTGGGCACTCGGTCTCTAAAAGGTTCGCCATCACTGTCCTAGGGTTAACTGGCAGGTTAATATGTGGACAATCAAGTTTGAATTGAACTTACCATATGCAGCACATCTCTGCTCATCTTCACAACAAAGCCCTGGATAAGTTCCTCGAAGATATGCAGGATTTTGGTCAAATAGCCATGCTTGGCTGCTCTGGCTTGCAAACGCTTAACGGTTTGTAGGATTTGGGATTTAAGGGTTTCCTCCTTGAGCACCACAATATAATGTCCAGGTAAGCGCCATGACTCCTGGGTTCAGACAAGAAGCAGAGAATGGGTCAGAGGGCAATCAAGCTTGGATGACACGCACACAAAATGCATTGATCTAAAAATAGCCTTCCAAATAGGTTAAATTTCAAGTCCCAAAATCCCTTGGTTGGTCATTTAGCGGAAGGATTGTGGAAGCTGAAGTACACTTCAGTTGTATCAGTTATAACCAGAAACTTATAAAGAAAAGAGTATTTTACTCCGTTTGTGCCTGGTGCTAAATTACATAGTCTGGGCGGGTTTCACAGCTGAGTGAATGAAATGTCCTGAAAAGTCATTCTAGAAAAATTGTTTCTTTTCCAGAATTTCTATGTAATGTAATCTTACTCATCAACACTATTACACTGCATATTCATTTTTATCAAAGTTTGGTAAAGAAGAAGTCCAGGATTTCATAGCCGTAAAACTGTGGTTGAATCAAAAGATACTACTCCGAATCCCACACTATCTCTAATTATGCCCTGAATATTGTATATTAACTTCTCTGCTAATTCATTTGAGGAACGCAAGGATTTCATATTGAATTGGAGTAACACATTCATCAACTGCTATCCTAGTTTAACATTCCTTGTCTAGTTATACGAGGGCAATTCGGAAATAAACCTCCATTTGGTTATCAATGACAGACACTCGCAGATACAGAGCTTTTATTATACACATTAGAAAAATACAATATTACATTATTTTTCGACATCATCGCCATTCAAATTGTCATAATGTCTTACAAGGATTGAAATTCCTTCTGCAAAAAAAATCTCCCGCCTATGAATGAAGCCACCCTGTAACAGCATCATGAACCCATTTGGTGTGTTTTGTGCTCCTCAGAAAGGAGTTTTGGCACTCAACAAGCACAGAACTTGTGGTATCCCAAATTTTCTGTCACTACCTCGTATAAAATAGTCTGAGAAATTTGGGGAAAGTGTAAAGAAAGTGCAGACATCATGAACCAACGGACTTCACGGACCTTTTTGTCAATTTCCTGCACAAGTTCATCGGGTGGTCACTTCTTGCCTCATCCTGCATGTAAATTCGTCCATCTTCAAACATGCAACACCATTGATGTATGACACCTTCACTCATTACGCTTGGTCCGTAAACATTACACAGTTCGCAATGAATTGCAGCTGCCGAAAGTTTTTTCACACAAAGGAATCGTATTACTGCACACACTTCACATTTGGAGGGATTTTCTATGTCGGGGTTCATTTTCAATTGATCTAGTGGACGAGTCAACTGCAACACAACCTTCTCCTTCCATTCCTCACTGCCTACTGAACTACTGCGCATGGCGCCATTGGACAGGTGTCGCTATCCCCGCCTATTTCTCTCACATGCTCAAACGGAGGTTTATTTCCGAATCGCCATTATATACTCTTTTAATTGGTTTTGTTTATGGAAATATGGCTGTTGCAAACCTTGAAGAAACTGGCAGGAGAGAAATCAAACAATCCTGCGTTGGCACTGCTGATGGGAGAAGAGACAAGTATTTGGCAATTTCCAAATCACTCCACCCATGTCAACTGAAGGGACAAGTCTTGGATGAGGCTGGGGTAGAGATGGATTTTTACCCTTGACTAGACTGTAGCCATCAGTCAAAACTCACTCTGTTTTTGCACAAGTGTTTTTCCATGTGGATTTGCCCATCAGTTGATAGTTGGGGAAGTTTTAGATCCAGTTTAGTGCTCTTGCAAAAGAGCACTAACTCTTTATTCAAAAGGAGCATAACAGGGTTTCATGCTATTCTAGAAGAGCTCTAAAGTCATGCTTAAAAGCAGTTCAAGCAAGAACTAAACAAAATAGCCACTGTGCCATGGAGCATCAAAGAGACAGCTCTCTCTTCTGCCTCACCTCGCAGCTCCCCGCCCAGCATGGTTGATTAGATTCTGTTCAATCTAATTCTAGTCTCATAGGTAGGACTCAGCTCAAGAGACCTGGCAGATACAGAGGGAGAGCCCACCTAAAAGTAATTAGACTTTCCTACATTATATCAAGAATAGCCCTACAATCCCCATTTTCCTTTGAAATAATATTTGACTAATCTGGCAGATTTTACACAATTTATGGTACCTTTAAGATAGTGTTGGAATAAGGAGAAAATACTACTTTAGCACCCTATCGAAAAGGACAACTTAAGCCTCGTGGGTCAGAGGCAAAATGAAGACAGAAAAAAGACACTGTCGGGCGTATTTGTGCCATTGTTTGGTGCAAAAAGAGAAAATGTCCTCCATCTCAAAGAGGAGATAAAATACCTGTGAATATAGAAACCCCACTGTCACTTGCTTGCCTGCCCTTTTCAGTTAATATCCCTCATCTAATATTGAACCAGAACTCTAGCATCCTCTAAACATCAGGTAAATTTCTCTGGTGTGTCTTGCAGCAATTAAGCAAGTTGGTTTCCATCATTATTTTACAGTCCTTCTCTGCCTGGCTGGTGCTACCACTGCATAGGAATCAAATGTACTCAGAATAAATACATTCCAACCAAACAAGGAAGGCTCAGAGGTGCCTTAAAACAAATCAAGCGAGCATAACCTTATGTAGTTGATACTTGTTCCTCTGCTCAAATTACTGTAGTTCCCAGATCGAATAGCTTAACTCATACACATGAGTTCCTTTTTAATTAAGAGTTGCCCAAGAAATTCTTAAGAAAACACAGGGACTTTTTTCAGAAGTTTGAGGTTCTTTAAGCAGGATGCTACAGGCACACACTTGTTGGAAAACAACGAGGAAGTGATAGTTTTTCTCACTCCCCAACCTTGCCCACAATTCTCAGCAAAGGTAGGTTAGCGCATCACATCAACTGCAGACAGCTGCCTTAGGTCACACTGTCAAAATGACTGATGTCTGGCCAGGTTCGTACTGCTTCCTCCCTCCTAGCTTTCCGAAAATTGCTAAAGACGCATTTATGCCGACAGGCTTGGGGCATATGAGCTGTGCTCTGCCCCTGGGCCTAGGAATGTCCCTCCGTCAGCAACTGTGAGTTGACTGGGATTGTATGTTGTATGAATGTTAGGAATTTTATATTGTTGTTGTGAGCCGCCCTGGGTCCTAGGAGAAGGGCGGCATATAAGTTCAACAAATAAATAAATAAATAAATTTTCTAAAATGAAAGGTGTTTTTTTTGTTGCACAGAACATCACATTGCAATATTGTTGTGCTTTATTCTAAAAATCCTTCAAGGGAACTTTATTGTTTCATAAATGGCAACATAGTTTATGTTATTTCTTAACCAGCAACTTATTAGTATGGTCATCCAACCTTTTCTTCGTCAGAATAGAACTGAATGAGGTTAAGAAGATGCTGTAAATCACTGGTAAGTCACCAGTTATAGTTACAATATATCCAAACAATTTTTATAGAAAAAAATAAAACAATCTTGTGTCACGCTCTTCCAGCTGCTAGATTTAGGCATAAGCTACATTTAGGATTGTGAGATCTGAAGAGGCTTCTCAAAATTTCAGGTTTTTTAAAATTTAGCTTATTATATCTGAACGTCTCCAAAAATTAAGCTTCCTGTATGGCATACATGACCCTCCTGGATTAATTAAGTTAGTCTTTGTTTCTACATGTATTTCTACCCTTCTTTTCAGAAATAGCCTTTCTTCACCCCATTACAGGTTTGTTGTGCATCTTCATAGCATTTCTGCCTTATTGCACAGCCTTATTCTCTCTTACTTCTACATTTTCCCATAACTCAGGGGCTTCACCAGTTTAAATCAGACCCTGCCTATCATTATTCCATGGTGCCAGCCCTTCAAGGCAGATCAGACAAGGACGACAAAGTTACGAATGCTAATACTACTTTATTACAAGGTTATAGTAACAGATTCTTGCAAGTTTGGATGTGCTTCTCCAACTCTTCCTTTATCTTCATGAGAATTAAAGTCATGCCTGAGATGCTTATTCAGATTATATTTCTGCTCTGGGTTCAGATCCTTGTATCTGACCGTAACCTGTGTTGGGCCTCTCTTCCTCCTGTTTTCCTGAAGGTTGCTCCATTATAAGTGGTTACTAAAACCACAACGTGTGCCTTCTGACCCATCCACCCATCACTTCAATTCTCATCATGCCTTCCATCAGAGGTTCGAATGTGGTAGCAGAATGCCCGAGGCAAGGGAGAAACACCAAGTCCACATGGGGAAATCCAGGGTTCAGATAGAGGGGAAAAAGAGACAGAGGACACCTGCCATGGCCCTGTTGCTACGTAGTATTGTTCTAGTGACCCTTTTCCTGGGAGGCTGTTTAAAATACCAGATCCTTGCTCTAGAGCAGCAGTTCTCAACCTGTGGGTCACGACCCCATTTGGGGTCGAACGACCATTTCACGGGGGTCACCAAACACTGCAGTCCGCCATATTTTTCCCCTTTTTCCCTCGGCCGGCATCGGGGGCATCACGCATGCGCGGGGTAGCACCGCGCATGCGCGATGCGGGCCGTCGCACGCATGCCGTGCATGCACGATGCGGACCGTCGCGCCACGCATGCGCGGTGCAGGTCGGGGTCGCACCATGCATGCGCGGCGCAGGTCGGGGTCGCAGCCTGAAAAAGGTTGAGAACCGCTGCTCTAGAGCAAGCTAAGCAGACTGCAAGGAAAGATTGCCCGGAGTCATATTCTTTGTGACTAGATAAATCCAAGCCCACCTTGCATGGCTTTTATAGTGGAGCATTTCAAGGCAAAGAAACAGAGCTTTCGATACCTCTCCTTTTGGAACTGACAGCTGTACATAAAGAAATCCCAAATCAGTGGAACCAGGCAATTACAGAGTGTCCCAAAGGTGGTTTTTCAAAAGGCAACTGGACTTTGTTTTTCCTTGAAGACATTTTGCTTCTCACCCAAGAAGCTTCTTAGTTCTAAGATCAATTAAAAGCACCTCTGGAACAATCGTGGCCTGGATGACTGGGAATCTCCATAGACTTTCAGGGGGGTTGCAGTGTTAACAACTGCCCCACATTTGTCTTCTCCCTTCGCTGTTTTTTTTTTTTCCTTTATGCCATTTAAGGGAAAGTCCATACAATCCCACAGTCGTAACCCACTTCATCTACAGCCTGCCTCCCTAGAAGACCCTGTAAATTCACTGGGCGTATTCCGAGGAAAGCGATCATAACGGGTCAGCTTGAGATCATCAGATCGTTGCACCAGACAGGTGCATTTCCTCGTTAGGCAGCGTCCTCTACCGGCTTCACCATCACGACTGTGGCCTCGGTGTTCGGACGCGGCTACCTGACGATATAAACCGCGGATGAGAACAGGGTCCAAACTAGCAAGGCGAGACTCCTCCGGTCCGCGCAGCCAAAGCTGCGCTTAAGCTGCCTTGGCCGGACGAGCGAGGCGACCGCTACAACCAATCGCAACCGGCAGCGGCGCCGCTTCTTCCCAAACCGCCACCAGTTCACCCGAGCACCGCGAACACGCAGCTCCCACTCGCCTCCGGAGCCCAGTGGGGGCAAAAAAAAAAAAGGAAAAAAAAAAGGAAAGAGCCCCAACCCCGAGGTGGGGGAAGCTCCACGCGCGCCTCACTCCTCCTTCCTTTCGCCGCCACCTTTTCGCCTCTCCTGCCGCCTCACCTTATTGCTCCGGTAGAAAGGTGCGGGTGAGCTTCGGTGTCTGGCGAACTCGGTCAGGTTCTCCTCCTCGAAAGCGAAGGCGCGCATCAGCTCTTCGCCTTCGTCCGCCTCATCGTGAGCGGCGGCGGCGGCCGCCGGAACTGACCAAGCGAGCGCGCCGACGAGCAGCAGCCACCGAGAAGCGCGCGAAAAGCCCGGGCTGCTCATCGCGTCGCGCTTTGCAAAGCCAAGTGTTGGAGCGCGGGAAACCGCAACGCCGGCCTAGAGCCAAATCGAGTAAACACGCCAGCAGGGCGACCCTGTTTTGGGACCCGGACTGTTCTACCGACTTGAGTTTATAAACTGCCCTTCGCTTTGCGGGTCGCTCGGAAGTAGCAAACGCTTAAGCGTCCATCCCAGCGAGTGCGCACCGTCACACGCGCAGAAACACCTCTCGCTTTTCCTTGCCCTCCCCCCTGGCCCAGGCGTTCGTGTGCGCCTCTCAATCTTTGGGGCGGGGATGTGCCGGATCACGCCACCGTTTCCCCATCGGACCATCCTATGTTGTTAAACATTAATTGGAGTTTTTCCTCATCCATTGAAAATTAAGTTTCTGCCCCTTTTTTATTTTTCTTTTCCTGGCGTCATATTACCGGGTTATTTGGGGGGAGGGGGGAATTCCCCTACACTGCCCCAACGAGACAAATGCACGCATTTCTATGCCTGAACATGATTAGAAAATTATGCCTGGAAGCAAAGGAGGAAAACGCTGCCTCTTTCTGCAGAAGGTACTTGAGAGTATTGTATTGCTTCCAACAGGCGTCGCATTTTTGTGAACCTTACAACTTGTTGTTAAACTCAAGCCGAGGCTAAAAGTCACAAGTTGAGGTCCGTCGGCTTTATCAATGACAAGCAGCAAATGATTCCGGCTTCTAGACCAGATTGATTTTTTTACGTTGCTGAACTGGCAACTGGGCTTAGAACTTTGTGCAGGTAACAAAAATCTTATTCTTGAGCTCTGTAGCTCTTTTTACACAGGGTACTTTCTTAACTTGTGTAATTCATCACCAAGTTAGACTTTTCTTTGAATTCATTAAACGAGTGGAACTCAGGAGCCTAAATGGCCCCATCTAAATTTGATGTAGATAGCCCAAACCCTACATAGCTTTAAATGGCATCTATGAAAGAGGATAAGTGACTTCCTTAGACACACAAAATATTTCTTTAACATCTCTGATGCTCAGTTAATGCTGGGCTTGGGTTGCTAAATTACCAATTTAGGTTTAATCCAGATTACTTGCAATCACTCTACTGGTTGACTCTAACCTCAGGGCAGACAGTGTGCACGGGTGTGTAAACTGAATCTTTTCTGAAGAACTTTTCACTTTACCAGAAAAGTTAGATAGATTGGGCCTGGACTGCTCCTGGAATTATCACTGTTGTGGTTTGGCAAAACAATCTGAATTCAAGTTTGTCCCCTATATCTGAAGCCCTCTTAATGGAGTCCATAAAGTCAAGGTTTTACTGAACCAAAAGATAGCTGCAATTATGGGGCTGCACAAACTATCAGATTTGCATGAGCCCTAAAATGCTGCATGAATTTTAACTTAAGAAACTGAGCTTTACAATTTGCATAGGCTCCATAAAATATACAGATTTATATTTTTTTCTCAAAATATATCAAAACATGCTGAAGTAAATATTTCTTAATGTAGAGAGGCAGATAAATCTAGTGATCAGGGCACTGGATTAAGAACAGAAAACCTAAATTCAAATCCTGCCTTAAGCACAAAGCCAGCTGGTTGACTTAGGCTAATCACTTTCTTGGCCCTAGGAAGAAAGCAAAGGTAAATCACTTCCAAAAATGTTGACTAGGGAACTGATGGACATGTCCATTAGTAGGAGTCAAGACTGACACAAGGCACACACAAAAAAATTATGCAGCTACTGATTTCAGTAGATATAAATCAATGGCTTTCAGATTTTGCTCATTGAAAATTTGGGCTAAGATTAATGTAACCCAGACATGTCAAACTCACGACATCACGTGACATCGCACGACGTTTCGGAGCTTTTTCTCCATTGCCAGCAATGGGGTGGACGCAGTTTCCTGGTGATACATCCGGCCCATGTTTGACACCCCTGAATTGTAACCAAAAAGAAAGCCATTAAAACCAAGTTATACTAAACCAAACGTTTACAAAGATTAATACCTAGTGTTATATGCTGTGTTCTCTGAGGATTGATTATTGATATGATCTTATATTTGATGTTTAACTACTACCTCAGGACCTATTATTTGGGATCATAGAGAATAAAAAATGCAACAGGTGTATAATAGAGGATTGAAGTGAGGAGTGAAAAATGTTTACCAAACCAGACGTTTCCAAAGAATAATACGTAGTGTTGTATACCAGATGCTATGATGTTTGATGCATACAAAGATTTTATGTACAATGCTGAATGTTTTAATAAAGGAATTTTTATAATAAAAAAAGCCAAGTTATACTCTAGGAGGGATTTAAATTTATTTCATACTAGATATTTTACACACTAAAATAAATTATTGAGATTTTTCTATGACAAACCAGAATACCTAAAATTAAGACCAAATGTTAGAATCATATTTTACTATTCGTATCCTGCTGGTCTTTCAGCTAATTTCTGGGCCCAGTTTTGAGTCCTTATGAAAGAAGCCTCGGGACTTGATGAAACACTTCCATATAATTGCACCACTTGAGTCCTAATACTGTCAATGGAAGCACTTTTTAGAAATTTTGAATCTTAGAGTATGCAAGCAGGAAGGACAGGAAAGAAAGATCAATGCCTATTCATTAAATACTAGAAAGGGAGTAACCAAAACCAATAAAGATACATTTTTTTCCCTTTTGCAATTTCATTATATCTAGGACAGCAATAAAATTCTGGACCAGTATTTTGTAGTGTTAGAGAAAATTGGCAGGAAATAAAGTCCAAAGGCAGGAACTAAGTGGAAAGCTTTGGTTGGAAAAATCTGTTCTGTGGTCTTCTTGAAATGTTTGAAGCTCAGTACTTAATGCAGTTCAGCCACTTTAAACAAAACAGCCACATCTTTTGCATCCTTTAATTTTATAATTTTAGGTTTTATGGATCACTGCTTTTCTGTTGGCTACCAAAGCGGATGCTGTGTGATTTGTTCCAAGCAGCTATGCTCTGCTCCTGAATTTCTTTTCAAAATGAAAAGAGAAGACATCAGAAGAAGAAAAGGAAAAATAAGAGATTTGTTAAATGTTCACAGCACTGATGTGGGAAGGAAAGGATGACCACTAGAAGGGTGAGAATCATGTAATACAGCACTTTATGATACAATTCTCCCAAAATACTGATCCAAATATTGAAGTAATGAATCTTGTTGAAGAACCATGGTTTTGAGGGTCATACAGAATTATACAAAATACCTTAGCTCTGGACATATTGAGGGATATTTTTGAACAATGGAGCCAGAGGTTAATTTTAAGAGGGTCTGCCTCTATAGATCGACTAGTTAAAAATGTTATGGAAGAACAAGTTTTACTGGACAAGACTGAAATTCATCTGAACTTGGATTTTAAAATGACAGCCTACCAGAATAACATGGGAAAAGATGATACACTGGATATACAAATGAAACCAGCTAATACCTTAATAATTGAAATAGATATATAAATAATAAACTAAAAGAGTGCCCTTAATAATGTTCCTATATTGTATTTACAAAGGTTATTAAAAGTGTTAAATAATTTGTTTCATTTGAAATCATTATGGAAAGTAAAATGGAGGAGGGAGCAAATAATGGTTGCCTTCCAATTTCTTTGTCACTCATGGTCAATTTCGCTCAGTTCTTCTTTGGCTTGGGGCCCCCTAAAACATTGGCATTTACTCTGTACATTGGTAAGCCAGGATGTTGGCAAAATCCTGAATTCTTATGAGCCGTTCCAGATTTCCACCATGGAGAAGAGCGCCCGCACAGCATAAAGTGCAACAGAATGCAGGATCTTATAAGAAAAAGGGTGAAAACCTTCTTCTGGACTGCAGTTTGTATATATCCATTGCTTACTCTGGGTCACCAATATTGGTGGAGCAAGAAGAGTTAATGGACTGGCAAGTCCAGTCTCATTTCCTGAGCAGAAGGCAGTGTTGTGCTGGGCTCCAAATAGCAATAGGTCTCCTTGCCAGAAGAAGACGAAAGCAAATAATTTGGGAACAAAGTGAAATTCTACGACCTGCCTTTCTCTTCCAAAAAGAAGAGTGCCAGTTGCTTCTACTACTAAGAAAGAAATAGGATGTTTTCATATCGTAACAAAAACAAACTACTATAGTACACTAAAAGAAACAATTAGATAGCCACGATATGCTACGCATCAGTGCCTGAACCATCAGGAAAGCATGTTGGCATAGAATTTGCTGCCTTGATAGTCAAGCCATACGCTGCTATTATAAGAAGGCCCTCGATTAGTGCTGTCTTCATGGTTTACTGGAGGACAATTAAGGAAAGAGATTGGTAAATTCCTTCCATTCATTCGCCTTCTCATTGAATGTCTCATAATACTGTTGAAAATTACCACCAATCTCTTCTCTAATGTGGGGCAGATGGAGCTGAGCAAATGTGGGCAGCAGAGTGAACAGCAGGTTAAATTATCTATCAAATTCCCAAGTAACAGGTTGCCTGTGATCCCTTGCTTCTGAACTTGGTTCTACTAGCCCTTTTCAGAAAGAGCGCGAAACTTGTGTCCAAAAGTAGCTTGCTTGACAAGTTAAAGTGGAGGAACAGTAATGATTACCACACTGTCTGGATCAATGGATAATGTACCTCCACATATCAATAAGACACCATATTGGAGAAAGCTGTCTTTGAGGCATAAAGAAGAGAAGGTGTTTTTTTTTCAGATTTCTCAAGAAAAAAAATAGCATTTATGAGATAAGACCAATTTTTTGCAGTTTGGCTACAGGAGCAATAAGCAGCAGGAGAATAAATTAAAGGAAAATACACAATCAAGTTGTCCAACATTGTTATTAAAAGGCTGCTGTTACTCAAATATTCATATTTGATCCGGTATCAGGAATAGGACTATCAAACGTGGGGTACAAAAAAGCTGAAGAACCGCTAAATGGCAGCCAGTATTCCATCTATTGTGCATCTATTGACATCTATTGTGCATTTATTGATATCTAAAGTAAACTATGAATGATTCAGAATGGTGCAGAATAGTTCTGGCTGAAGAGGCTAGAACCGTGTTTCTCAACTCAGCAACTTGAAGATGTGTGGACCTCAATTCCCGGAATTCCCCATCCAGCATAGAGTTGAAGTCCACACATCTTAAAGTAACTAAAGTTGAGAAACACTGGATTAGAGGTTTAGCAAGTACAAACAGACACCAAAAAAATCCCTGATTCTGTCTCTGTATTACTGTACTGTAGACTGCATTATACTAATACTCCACTCTACTTTACTGTACTATACTCCATACCATATTACAGCGGTCCCCAATTTTGGTGGCCCGGGGGGGGGGACTGGGCTGCACGAGCAGTGGGCTGGTGCGAATGTGTGTGCACAGCTTGACTTGCACAAGTGGGGCTGTGCACACAATTGCACATGCACCAGTCTGCCGCTTGCACAAGTCAAGCTGCATGCATGACATCCCACCACTAACATGGCCCGGTTCCAAATAGGTCACGTCCCAGGGATTCGGAGCCCCTGCCATGCTATACCATACCAGTTGATCAAGTGAGTGGCATCGTTATTTTTGATTTCTAGCAACAGGATGGATGGATGGATGGATGGATGGATGGATGGATGGATGGATGGATGGATGGATGGAGGTACGCTAGTATAGATACTACAGTACAGGTAGTACATTAATGGCTTAATGAAAGTTCCCCCTCCTCCTCTCCAAGATGGGGGTATGGGGTGGAAGCCATGAAAAACCTGTATACAGGGACATCACATATATAATATCTGATTCTTTCTGCTCTGAAAGTTTAAGGGAAGGTGGACCGTATACCATACCATTCTGATGGATACCCAGTGGAGTGTGAGTGTACATTTTTCCACTAGAGGGCAGACTGGCACAAATTTACCAACTGAAGGGTCCAGTTTTGGTTCAAAGATAATGAATGTAAATAACCAAGAACCAGATTTAATCAGAATAGGCTTGATGGAATTGCTGAGAAGATCGTGACTCATTCCTGTCCTATTGATTTCAGGAGACTTATTCTAAATATGATTCGATTCAACCTGCGTTATTGTGTTTTACTTTTTTAGTACCTCATCCTTGCCTTTTCCTGGGTAGAGTTGGTTTAAGAAGTATGTATGTATGAATGAATGAATGTACATAGTTAATTAATTTTTTATACCTTAATAATCTTTCCCTGCCAGCCTCAGAGTGTGTTAAGTTAGATTCCTACAGGAACCTGGTGGATTAGCATATGACAGAAACCCAACCTTATAAACAATGATGAGGCTATGTTAGGTGTATCTAACTAATTATGGTTTATTCTGTGACTATAGTTAAATGAATGGTGGCTTGATTAATGTGTGATTTAGTTCACAGAGCTCCACTCTTAGAAGAATGAGTACAGGTAGTCCTGTACTCATTGGGACAGGAACGACTGTTGCTAAAGACAAACGGCCAATAAGTTGTGCCCAATTTTGCAATCTTTTTTGGCATGATTGCTAAGTAAATCATGGTTGTTAAGTGAATCATGCAGTTGTTAAGCAAATCCAGCTTTTCCCATTGCTTGTCAGAAACTGGCTGGGAAGGTTGCAAATGATGATCATGTAACCCTGGGATGCCACAACTGTTGCAATACATCCCAGTTTCCAAGCACCTGAATTTTGATCACAGGATCACAGGGACTCTATTCTATGACAGTCATAAGTGTGTGGACCAGGTGCAAGTCACCTTTTTTCAGTATTCTTGTCATTTCGAATGGTCATTAAACGAATAGTTGTAAGTCAAGGACTTCTGCCTACTCAGCCTTTGTAGTTTCCCTTCTGTTTTTCTTTTGAAAGGGGAAAGCAAAAATACGTGTTGAATTCATTTGCAGATGACTCTGGAATAAGGGGCATGGATGTTATTTAGGTTAGAAGAAACACTTAAGTCTTTTCTCTGTCTTTCTGACAGAAACTTTTTCCCATGTCTGACCACCCTCAGGTGTGAGGTTGCAATGTAGGCTAAGAATTTGATGCTTCTCTTCCCATTTTTCTACTCTGCCTGGGCTCAACAGCGTTTCCAAGACGGCTGTTTGCAGGAGGAGGGTCAAAAAAGTCAAGAGGGCAGCCTTGATCCTCTGATGGAAGCCTGCTTCTATATGAATTGCATATAAAAAGGGTAAGGTCTTCAGCTGCAGTCACCATCTTGACTTTTTTGCCATAATAATACAGTCCCTGGATACTTCTGTTACCAAGGTATGTTGCATCTGATTTGGCTAGGGCACAAAAGGTAAAATCATCAGGGTCTCTGGTGCTCTCTGAGCTTGGTGGTTTTCTTGCAGACATTTCATTACCCAACTAGATGACAACCATCAAACTGAGAGAGCACCAGAGACCTCACCGTTCAATCCTGAGCTACCAATATTCTCCCCAATCAGTACAATCGATAGATTCATTTTTGCAATTTAAATTAAATAT
Source organism: Bothrops alternatus (assembly GCA_034064705.1). Classification (NCBI taxonomy): domain Eukaryota; kingdom Metazoa; phylum Chordata; class Lepidosauria; order Squamata; family Viperidae; genus Bothrops; species Bothrops alternatus. Next base: position 4,724,733 of record JARGCV010000039.1, on the reverse strand, counting down.
CCTAATTTCACACTATAAAATATATTTCTTTCTTGGCCTATAAGTGTTCTGTTGCCAAATGAATCTTTTCCCCGGAAAAAAGGTGAAAGATTTTTCACCATTTCTTTTTGCTCTGGGGCAGGGGTGTCAAACTCGCAACGTCACTTGACAGTATCGCGACATATCGCAACTTTTTTTGCCATTGCCAGCAATGGAGTGGGTGCAGTTTGGCCATGATGCATCCAACCCATGGGCTGGCAGTTTGACACCCCTGCTCTGGGGTCTCCAACTTTAGCAAATTTAAGACTTGTGGACTTCAATTCCCAGAATTCCTCAGCCAGTAAGGCTGGCTGGGGAATTCTGAGAATTGAAGTCCACAAGTCTTAAGGTGCCAAGTTAGGTAGCCCATTTCCCACATAACCTAAGTCACATCTGCCTTGGCAGTCCCTACTCCTCAACCTGCCATCCTCCAGCTCTGTGAGAGGACTGCAACTCCCAGAATTCCCAGCCATTCCAGCCCTCACTTGATGCTTATAGTAATGATTTGCTCAGGAGTTGTTTTTTCACTCCAAACGTTCCTGATTTTAATTTCTACTCAGGTGAGCTATTTCTGTAATGTAACTAATTGGCTTGGCTTCTTCGCCCTAGGTCAAGGTTATTTCCAAGGCTGTTGATTGTTGCCTCAGCCTTGTCTACAAATAGGAAGCTTACAACTTTTTTTTAAGCATGTTTTAATTTCATGCAGGAATGTCCCTTCTTTTTATAATACTTAACCCCTATGGATATCCAGGATTTGAACTACTTCACTGAAGGTCCAGGAGCCACATGATTTTATAGGCAGGGACATGCTGTACACGTGGTGCTAAGCCATGGGTTGTTGAATAAGTGGCAATTTTTGACATTCGCACAATATGCTAAAGCTAAACCACCTTCTATCTTAGCACAACATGCGAATGCAGTCATTAGACCAGAATGAATTCTTTTTTACTATTTATCAAGTGAACCTCACCTATGTCTGGTGTGCTTAGAAAATAGACTGAGTTTTGCTAAATCTGGCAGTCTCTGCGAGGAACGGGAGAGGTCAAAATGACAAGAAGGTGGCACAATCATGCAGTTGATACCACACCTGTTTTAACGCGTGCCATACATTTAAAAAAAGGTGGGGTTTATGATATACATTTCCCCCCTGGGATCCTTGGACAGTTTTGGTTAATTCAAACAAGATTAAGGTGGTAAATGTTTTGAGACCATATGTAAATATCCCGCTGGGCTGTATGATAGCCAGAGAGGCTTCAAAGTAAAGAAAGAGGCATGATAGAAAATAAACAAGCAAACATACAACTGTAGCAGTGATACCCTCAGCCACCACAAGGTAAGCTCAAAAACACTCCCAAAATAAACAGAAATAAATTCTCAAGTAGCTTCAGATAAAAAGGACAGAAAAGAACCCTCTTTTGTAGGGAAAGACAATGCGAGAAAATGCAAGTCCACATTTTTTCCTGAAGCAAATCTCTCTCTATAAAAATGTGCATTGGCAAATTTTATTCAGGTCAGTAGGCTTCTCTTGCAAACTTCTGGTGGCCGGACCAAACTGCCACTGGGCCAGCCCATTAGCAGATGCATTTCAGTAGTGAACAGGGGGCCCTGGCCATACACTGCTAACCGTAGATCTCTAATCCTTCTCCATAGGCACCAGGTCGACATCAAACAGACATTGGGTGGATCATGACTGTTGTGTTTGGTCTTGCTTCCAGAAAAGATCACGCTGATTTTATGAGCTTTAACAAATGGCTGGCGAGTTCCTTATTTGGAACGCCATCCAGGAGAGATCTGAAGAAAGGGCAGGTCCCATCAGAAAAGCTAAGCACGTACTATGATAGAGAGTGAAGAAACCAGTTCAAAGGTGTTTGGAAAATTGCTAGTCAGAAGTAAACAAGACAGGATCCCTTTTCTTTTTCCTAAGAGTTTATGTTTATGTTCTCTGAGTACAATGTTTAGGAAACACTCATTTTTCTACCCTTCACTTCTTTCTCCGCTGGCAAGCCTCCCTTGCAGTTGTCCAAGCAACATTGCTTATGACTTTGTTTTCTTCTTCTCCACAGAGTTGCATAGGATCAAACCCAGGCATAGCTCCAAGCTCTGAAGGTCATAGTGCAACTTTTATTGACGTTATGCCAAGAGGATAAATATAAAAAAGCAGTCAGTGCCCAGAGAAGATGGGAAAAAGATAAATAATATGATAAGACTATCTTGACAAGCTGCTGAAAACAAACGACTCCAGTTTTCTAGCAAGCATGCAGGCATCTACTATATTTCTAATTCTTATTCAAGGTCACTTGGATCCAGATTATTAACTGGGTATACTGGTATCATATTGCCACCTCTTTCCTAATATTCACCCCAACAATGTGGAGCACCCTCTCATTGTTGTCTGCTTTCTAGAAATAGACACGCATGAGTTTGTTGTTCTATTAGATGAAGGTATTTGCTAAATATCTCCGCTACACTTCAATGAAGTATAGACAATAACTACCGGTATGTAAGGAGATGGCAGAGGGGATATATGATAGCAGCCTTCAAATATTAGAACACCTGTTACAAGGAAGAGGGTGTGAAAAACTGTATGAATGTTTTACAGAAGGAGAACCAAATTTAAAATAAGGAAAAATTTCCTGTCCATGAGAACTATTAAGTAGTGGTATAGACTTCTTAGGAGATTTATGAAGGGCTCCAACTCTGCACATTTGCAATGAAATATTGGGAAGTCATTTTTCTGGGAGGATATGATATTCCTGCCTTGGATAGGGAGGATGGATTGGAAGATCTCCGAAGTTTTTTCCATCCCTCTGATTCAATGAAATAAAATCTACCTAGCTCTTTCTTGATTATTCCCCTTGGCTAGAACCTATCAGTGGAAGTAAACATTTTCATTCTTCTTTGCAAGTCTCGTGGTCCCTCCACAGTTTTAGAAGATGCTTAGTACATCTTTTCAGGAGCATATTGAAACTGCAAGAGAGGGCAGAGCTGCCATCTCCCAGTTCCAGCAATAGAAACCAATTCCATCAAAGGATAGCTAACTTTGATTCCACCTATGTGTGTATGCATTAATTTTTGTACGTCATCTCACTTTCCAAAGTCTTCAAAGTTTGGTATATACATTGTGAGGCAACAGAAACTGTCTGCTGGTACCAGTCATACAGTCATCTTATCCCCATGCCAAATCCTATTCAGAGTCCTTCTTCTTTAGAAAAAAAAAAAGATAAGACAAAAAAATTCTCAGTTGAAGGGAAAACCACGATGGCCAAGTCTTAAATAATTGCCACTCTAAAGGAAACTATCAGAGATGCAGATCACAAGTCTTAAGCCTCAAAGCGTGGTGGGGGGAGGTTGGTCAGAACTGTCAGAATGGATAAACGCTTTCAAAATACTGGAAGATATGAAAAATATCCATGAATAAGAACATCTGAGCGAAAATACTTTGGTGCATTTGATAAAGCTTACGTGAGCTTGAAGCATGGCTTTGAAGGCTGTTTTGAGGTCATTAACTAGGCTTTTCTGTTTAATATAAACAAGGCATCTCAAGTGTCTGTTGACATGGTGAACAGCTGCATTACCTTTGTCAGTGCAACTTATACTAGAATATAATTTTTCAGCTAAACATTCGAAGTAGACGTCATGTTTCTGGCCATCATTACTTCCCACTTCTGCTGCTGCAGGGCACTCACCATAAAACTTCCTTCGCAAAGTGTTTCTTATAACCCAAAATGTCCTTCAAAGCTGTGCTTGAAGCTCATGTAAGCTTTATCAAATGCACCAAAATTGTCCATGAACAATTGCACCAAAATTGTCCATGCACAATTCAAAACTCCCAGAATTTTCCTGCCAGAATTATCACTGATGAAAACTCAGGGTAACAAAGCCACACCTGGAGGTTGTTAAAGTTGACAAAAGTTGTTCTACAAGGTTGAAGCTAGAAAGGTGAATTCTCCCATATACTGTAAGTTAAGGTGACCAACTTTTTTACAATAAAAAGGAGGACACAAATACACTGAAGAAAAAAAAATCATAAATAAAAGAAACATTTTATTCATTGAAACAATAATACAGACAATTTGCATGTGCAAAGTTTGCCAGTCGGGTGTTTTGGCGCGCTAAGCAGCAATTCCTATTGGCTTTCGAAAGCCAGTAGTGGGAGTAGCACAGCTCATGCAAAAGTTGAAAAAAAACATCAAAAAAAGGTGCCGGAATGCCGTTCTCAGCGTTCTATGAGGGGGGAAAAAGCCCTGCAGATTAGTCTTCAAATATCGAAAAGGAGGACATGAAGGAGGACACTTTTTGAGGGAGGACAGAACTTACAAAAGGAGGACTGTTCTCCCTAAAGGAGGACGGTTGGTCACTTTATGTAAGTTTGCTGTGGTCCAGGATAGATCAGAAACATTTGGCAGGTAGATGAAAGAGGCCTTCTAGGTGAATATTCTGGTTCAGACCTGCTATAGTATGTACCCCTGATCTACCTACCTACCTACTTACATTCTTGTATGTGTATTAGCTTGTATTTGCAAATCATTCCATCGTTCTGACTCTGGGCAGCAAAAATAAATCAACAATAAAACTAAATAATATACTAATATGGTAAAACATAACCTCCCCAAATCATCCAAGATCAAAGGCATGCTTGAACAGAAGGGTCTTCAAAGCCTTGTGAAATACAAGGAAGGTCAGGTCCAAATGTACTCAGGGGAAGTAAAGAATAAAAGAATTGAAAAGGAAAGGGGCTGGCCACATAACAAGAAGAACTGGTGGCAGCTGGACCAAGGTAGTCATAGAATGGATCCCACTTGATAAAAAGCATCCACGAAAGAGAGCTAAAAGATGGATCGACAACATCAGCAAGTATTGTGGGCCCAACTGGCAAAAGAAAGCCCAGGACCATATTGGTTGGAAACATACAGAAGAGGCTTTCATCCTTCTAGAAGAGCTAGAAGGATAATAATAATAATAGTAAAGTTGGAAGGGATCTTGGAGGTCATCTAGTCCAACCCCCTGCTCAGGCAGGAAACCCTATACCATTTCGGACAAAGGGCTGTCCAGTCTCTTCTTAAAAACTTCCAGTGTTGGAGCATTCACCACTTCTGGAGGCAGGTTGTTCCACTGGTTAATTGTTCTAACTGTCAGAAAGTTTCTCCTTAGTTCTAGGTTGCTTCTCTCCTTGCTTAGTTTCCACCTGTTGCTTCTTGTCCTGCCTTCAGGCACTTGGAAAATAGCTTGACTCCCTCTTCTGTGTGGCAGCCCCTGAGATATTGGAACATGGCTATCATGTCCCCCCTCATCCTTCTCTTCATTAAACTAGACATACCCAATTCCAGCAGCCGTTCCTTATATGTTTTAGCCTCCAGTCCCCTAATCATCTTTGTTGCTCTTCTCTGTACTCTTTCTAGAGTCTCAACATCTTTTTTACATCTTAGTGACCAAAACTGGATGATGATGATTCCAAAATGTAAGGTCTATAACTACAGGTAGTACAACAGTTCATTGAGTGACCATTCAAAGTTGCAACGGCACTGAAAAAGTGACTCATGACCGGTTTTCACGTGACCATTGCAGCATCCCCATAGTCACATGATCAAAAGTCAGACAATGGGCCACTGACTCATATTTATGACAGTTGCCATGTCCCAGGGTCATGGGATCACCTTTTGCGACCTTTTGACAAGCAAAGTCAATGGGGAAGCCAGATTCACTTAACAACCATGTTACTAACTTCACAACTGCAGTGACCACTTAGCAATTGTGACAAGAAAGGTAGTAAAATGGGGCAAAATTCACTTAACAACTATCTTGCTTAACAACAGAAATCTTGGACTCAGTTGTAATCATAAGACGAGGACTACCCGTATAAGAGTCTGCCCCATGGTCCACACCACCTCAAGAGGGGTGGGACCTTCAGCAGACCTTGTGGATATGTTGATATGTTTTTGTTGTCTAATCTTAACACCTCAAATAGTTTTCAATTTGAAGGCCAGATTCTAGCTTAAAAAATTTAACAATTAAGTAATAAAGTAATATATTCTAAAGGAAGAGGACCGAAAAAAATACCCCATACCAGCTGATGTATTTTTGAACATTATTATGTTGTCACAGTGGAAATATCCCTTTAAAAAAAAACCCACAAGAGGATAATGTGGATTTCTTCGTTGGATATTGATCATGTATTTCTTTGCCCTAATCCCAAGAGGTGATAGCTGGCTAAGTGGTTATTAGTGGTTTTGCCAAAAGTATCCTTACATGTTATATGTAACTAATCCTTGAAAAGTGCTGATCCTTATTAAGCTCTATTTAATGCCTACATTAATTGGCAAAACCCTCCACATCTATAGCAGAGAATAAAGAAATAACCCCTGGCTGTTAAAAGCTAAAACGCTCACATGAATAAATCCTGATAGAGAAATAGTATAACTTGGCTATATGTTCAACTTGAAGATCCTCCTTTTGTTTTGAGAAGTAGCCCTTTTTCTGTGTAGCAACACTTGTATTTCTGTCTTGTGGACTGGCATTCAGAAGGATGAGGAAATTATTAAGAATTAATTCGGAAATTGATGAGTCCGGGCAGTTCCTAAGTCTTTCGTTCTAAATACAAGTTGCTAAGAAGTACTTCCCAATGGGACGGCTTTCCAAATGTTGATCTTGTATAAGACCAAAGTTTGAGGCAGCCTAGTTAGAAATGGATAAAATGAGCATCAAATCCTTCTGCCACAATTTGTCCAATTTCGAACTGCCCTAGTCCCCCAGCTGCCCGGAAGCACTGCATCTTCTCTGTGCAGAAACAACCAACAGACTGAAATAAATCACTCCAGATTTTCCACCACAACAAGCTGATCTCCAATAGCCATGAGGCAGGAACTGAACCATGAAGCCATACCTCCATAGCAAAGGTGCAGAGAGCCCTTCTGTCCAGCAATGGCTCATACACATCTGCTGCTCACTTGAGATCACGCTGAGCAATGAAGCATGAGCAAGCAAGCTGCTTGGACATTGACACAGAAGTGCTTTTTAACCTCCAGTTTTAACCTCCAGTTTTATATGTGGCAACTAATACCAAAGGGCCGCTGTTTAGGAAAAAATGTTGGGGGAAAAAATCAGCATGCAACTATTTGTGTCACGTCCATAATTCAGTCCAGTGAATTGAGGGACAGAGGGCCTCTTCTGCAGAAATACAACGGCATCCTTTTAAATATCCAAAGTGATAGGTGGAAGCAAAACTTGAAGTTGTCTTTTCCCACAAAAATCAAGGAATGTTTAAGTGAATTTCTTGAATTCATGCTGATGAAAAGAGTAGGCTTAGAAGGAAATTGGGCTGAAGCAAGGCCTAAAATCATCTTAAAATTTGTCTAGCAATAACATTCAAATTTAAATGGAATTATGATGTACAATCACGCCAGTGAACACACAGCAAAACGGAGTTAGTAAATTTATTTATTTACTTATTTATTACATGTACATGAAAATTTGTATGAAATAATGAAAGCATGCTTATCTTACATCTTCTGCAATTTAGAGTACCATTGCATATTTAGAGTACCATGTCACACATTCCAGAGAAAGAAAGCATCAGCAAATGATGTTCAAGTCAACCATGAATCGTTTTGCTACATTTTTAGGTACCGCATTAGGCTATTGAGGGATGCTAGGAAAGATGCAGCTGCTTTCAGGAGTTAAAGCCAGGTCCATGCGCTGCCAAACACTTTTTGGAAAACAGAATCTGAAGCCCTACCCAACTGTTTTATGTCTCTGCAGCTAAAACCTACCACCTAAGCCCACAGGATTTCATGGAGCCTTTGAAAATATTCTGTGCAATCTTCTCCAGACAACAGAAAAGATGACTGAACGTGAAAATTAACACTATGTGTAAATTAAACAAAATAAAATTTAGGTTTGGCTCCAGTTTTGGATTATGTAGTGAAGCTCCTGATGTCCTTGACCTGATCCAGAAAATTCCTACTTCATATGATTATTCTCATCACAATTATTAGAACATTAAGAACTTCTTAATAAGATTTGGTTTCTTGCAGAAGGAAGTCACTGGAAACATACATTACTTAATATACGAATTTACTTTCCAATGCGTGAACTTAATTGGAGGCACACATAAATCTTCTAGGAGCCAAATGCAAATTACATTGAGTGGTAGTTCTGATGGAGTACAGTTCCCATAATATGCAGCCAACACCAGAATGATAAAGTTGCATTCCAAAACATCTGAAGAAATCTGCTGCTGCAGATGAGGGGGAAAGGGTCAGTTATAATCAATAAAAATGATAAAGGGACTTGATAGTCTGTAACTGGTTTATTTATCCCATAAAATAATCAAAGCTGATGCTTCCACTTATGAAAGGAGGCATAGCAGATTTTAGAAATGAATATTTCTTGGTACTTCTGTTGCACTTAAATAGGTTTCAAAACAGTTTGTCGTATCTGTACAATTTTGTTTAGCATTTGGCACATTATCCTTATTTCAAAAAACCCAGAGACAACAAAAAAAAGAGAGCTTGTCTAGCTCTCCTAAGATACCCAATGTAAGGGTGGATTGGATATGTCTGGATGCATCACAGGTTAGGCAAGCTCAATGGTCTATGATCACCTTCTTCTATGATACTCTAAAGCAGGGGTAGGGAACCATGGCCCTTTTATGACTTGTGGACTTCAACTCCCAGAATTCCTGAGCCATCCATGCTCAGGAATTCTGGGAGATGAAGTCCATAAGTCATAAAAGGGCCATGGTTCCCCACCCCTGCTCTAAAGCAATATTCTCAACCTCAGCAACTTTAAAATTGGTGGATCAACTCCTAGGATTCTCCAGCCAGCATGAGTTGGAATCCAGACATGTTAAGGTCACTGAGGTTGAGAAACACTGCCCTAAAACAAACATTAGACTCCCCTCTCCAGGACAGGCCTCAGCTTTCATTAACACACGTTCATGGTCTTTGAAATTAAACATATATATACTCTCCCTAGACACAGAGACACATACATACCCCATTTTTTTCCAGTCTGCCTTGGTTCTTTTTACTATTTCTTACTCTTTTTTTTTTTAATTTCCACATCTTTTTCTTTTCCATCCCACAGCAAAAAAAAATAACCCTCAACGCAGTGGATTTGATTGAATTATCTCTTTTCCATCCCCCTTCATGCTCCCTGAATTTGAAATGTAAAAATGTTGAAACGTCTGAACTTTCCCATTTTGTGGGGGCTTATGGCTTTGGTTCAGCAACAACAACAGAAGGAAAGCTGTCTCTAGGACTTTCCTGGATCCCATAGTATAAATCATCCTCTTCTGCCTCCTGCAAGGCTCTGCTGCATTCCAGAGGACCACAATCTGCTATTCCCACAATGCCATCACCTGAGGTAGGAGGAACAGAGCAATGGCTCTGACTTGGGGTCGTGGTGTTTTCATTGCTCTGCTCCTGACCTTCCACTGCCAGGGAATCAATCAAGGCAAAATCTTCATAAGAAGGAAGCTTGAATTGGAGCTGGCTTCCCGTTAGAGAGACAGAATTTGGGACATCTTTCCATCTCTGTAAAAATGGGCTGTTGGAAGTGGAGTCCAGTGAAGAAGTGTCCACTTCCTCTTGAAGAGATGCTAATGGTGCAGCCTTTGGAAACCTTTTAGATGGACTGGAAGAAGGGGAAAAAAAGGATTTAGTGAAGGGCACTCCTTCTAAGGCTGTTTGTTGAACTGTTTTGGGTTTCAACTGAAAGGTTTACAGTAAATGAAGCAATGTGGATGTTACGTTTGTGCCAGGTTATTAGTCCAGAGTGACTAATTTCCTTGTTACGAGTTTGGTTTCTAAGACTAGATGTTATTATTGACCAATCCAGTCCAACATCAGCATTTTGATAGAAGAGTGGGTGGAAAACAAAACTGTACTAGGCAATATGATTATACTGGCTTTTAAAAGTTGGAAACTAGAGTGCTTCTACTGTATTTTATTCAACCAAACTTTTTTTTTAGAAATTTCATCTTTCCTTTAACTAAGATCACAACATGATTTGATAATTCATCAGTTACAGTACATTAATCAGTTAGAGCAGCTTTATTCAAGTAAATTGGTATTCCCAGTGAATGAAGCAACAAAATGAAAGTAAAAACATAAAATATCCATAGAGGCAGTCTTAGAAGAAACATTACAACTTTAAAAGTGCTTTCAATTAATCTAGATTATAACCTTATGCATCTAGTTCCATGTCCAGTAATTTTCTGCTAGTGATTTCTGCCATCATTTCTTCACTTGGAGTTTGCTAAGAATGAGAAGCAACTTGATGGCACATAATCAAACTAGCTATATCACATCATATGTCATTATCAAATATTACAATAAAGAGTCAACCTATTTTTTCTAGATAATGTTTTAATTACATCATTCAAATACCTACTTTTTGTAAAACACATGTAATAAAGTTTTAAGAATTTTAAAATAAAGTTAGTGATGCCTTTAAGGAATATACACTGGTGATATTTTTGCTGAGGTTGCATGGAAAATGGAGTTTAAAAGAGAATAAAAGAGTTGGAAGGGACCTTGGAGGTCTTCTAGAACAGGGCTTTTCAACCTTTTCACCCATTGTACCACTTTTAGGAGATGGCAACATCCGAGTACCACCAGTCGCCTAGCAAGGGGTCAAAAACTTGATGACCAAAAAAAACAAAACCCTAGAAAAAAGTGATAAAGTACAGGTAGTCCTCGACTTACAACAGTTCATTTAGTGACTGTTCAAAGTTACAATAGCATTGAAAAAAGCAACAGCCAAGCAAGACACCTTCCTGCCCACCTGGCGGTGCTCTTCCTCCTGTCCGATGTTTTCATTGTTGTGAGCATTTCTGTTGAGGATTGGCAGGGGGGGGCTATTTGGTCTTTATTCCCCCTGTCTGCTGGGTGGTTGCAGCAGATTTTGGTCACTTCACATGACCCTGGGACACTGTGACCGTCATAAATATGAATCAGTTGCCACACATCTGAATGTAAATCACAAGACCCTGGAGATGCTGCAACATTCCAGTTGATTGGTGCTTCTTCAGGGCTCAGCAGAAGCACCAGGATCAGCACCGAGCTCCAGCTGGAGCCTGCCGCTGATCCTGGCACTTCCACTGAACCTTGACAGCCCTGAAGAAGTGCTGATCATCTGGAAAGTGGCACTGATCCTGGCGCTTCCGCTGAGCCCTGACAGCCCTGCAGCTCCAGCCATCTCTCGCTCAGGCTTGTGCGGTGCTGCCACCGGTTCTGCTCATTCCCCTTTTCCACTACCACTTTTCTAGGATGGTCGCGTACCACCTGACAGGTGCCAATGTATTACAGGTGGTACCCGTACCACTGGTTGAAAAGCCCTGTTCTAGTCCAACCAGCTGCTCAGGCAGGAAACCCTATACTATTTCAGACAAATGTTGTCCAGTCTCTTAAAAACTTACACTGTTGGAGCAAGTTGTTTCACTGATTAATTGTTCTAATTGTCAGGAAATTTCTCATTATTTCTAGTTGCTTCTAGGTCTCCTTGATTAGTTTCCATCCATTAAAGTTAGGAATGTTTTGAGCGAGGTGATCTACTCCAAAGTTACCATAACATTTTAGGAGTTCTAAACAAGGGCTTAATTTTCTTTAGGCACTTTCAACAGAATATTCATTGTATCATGTAAAGCAAAATATTGTGAGTGTGAAGAAAGACCTGGTAAGTTAAGACCTTTTCATTGAAACAATTCTAATAATGTAAAATTCACTATGAAGAATCCCCATGTTGATTCTGACTCTGTAAATCAACAATTCTTTTATTTTTACTTTCAAAACTATAAGGTTGTGTCAAAAGTAACCCAGGTGCAAAAATAATTGTATATGATATAGCTTTTCCTAACATCATATACAGTGAGGCTTCCTATTCAGTGGTTCCTTTATCTCCCCATCCACTACCAAAAATTAATATAACAACTACAACAATTAAAGCACCACTTGAACACTGTCAACACTGACAAAAATCACCATCAGTCAACCGCAACAGGCAACTGTACTTGTAACAACTTACATCTTGTAATAATATTTTTAGCATTATTAAACAAGAACATCTATCCAACCCAGGTCTTGGGAATGACTCAACAGGTGGACAAAAATGACAAATCCATTCTAAATATTGGCTGACTGTTTTACCAATTATAATACCTGGCTATCATTAAACCTATGAAAATAAGGATAAGCTTTTTTGTCCCAATAGTGTTGTCCATAAGGAATGAGATGATATGCAATTATAACTTAAATCTGGACAACCACTTGATTGTAATTAAAAAGTTAAGGTTTTCTGTATCTCTTTGCTTCCAACTACAAGTCTTAGATTTTTGCAGTCCAAATCCAATTGCCCTAATATAAGCTAATTCATAAACAGTTCATATATGTTACTCACCAGTTCAGTCCAGTTGTTGCATCTCTGTTAAGGCTCTCATTACTCTCTGAGTCCCTGTGGACATCTGCCTTGGCATGTACATGAGGATGTCTTCCTGTCCTGACTAGTGGCACTGGGATGGGCAAAGTTCCCAAGTATTCTGCAGAACTGTTTGTCTGGATCTGTTCATAAGTGGGCAGACTTTTCTCATATATGTCAGCTTCTTCCTGGCTTGTGTATTGGGTTTGCAAACTGTGGAGAAAGCAAGATAAAATTCATTTCTATCTATCTAGCCATCCATCCATCCATGAATTTATTTTCAAGACAGCTAATCCCTGAACATAAAGATGGACCTCCCTCCTAATAGTATTAATAGGAGCTTGATCTTTAGGAGATCCTATGGAGAATATCATCTCAATAAAGTAATATCATGCGTTGATGGGGTTCAGAGATTGAAATCATAATGATTTATTTTATTGTATTTTAGCCTCTCCATATGAAATTGACCAGACAGAACTGAAACTAATAACAAGTGATGTACTGATTGAGACTGGACTACAAACAGAGCAAACAAGGTTTTATTTTACTGTCAGCCAAAGAACTCACTAGGTGTTTTTGGCCAGTTAGTCTTTCATAGACCAACATAACCCACTGGATGGTTGCTATAGACACAAATCTGAGGAAACAGTGCTACATTGCTGCTTTGAGTTTGTGGAAGAAAGACATAAATCTAACAAATAATGAAAGAAGGAAGGATGAACAGATAAAATGAGCTTGTACAATTGAGTAGAGCATTGGCAACTGACTAAGAAGATATAGGAAGAAGTATCTTGTGCCCTTGAAGGGCTGCTGTTTAGAAAAGGAACAATTATTTTTTTCAAACTAACTCAAACATGCAGGAAAGGAATAATGAGTTGAGCCCACTATCACCTTTTTCAAGTCCACACTTGGAAGCAGAGCAGGTTATCTGGACTTATCAATGTTTACCAAACAGAAGTCAGCGACTCTATTTTGGAAAACAGACAGACTTCATTATCTTTTCTAGGTGTTACTGGGACTGTTGTTTGACAACCTCAAAGATCTGCTGCCTTTTCTTATGGCTCTGCCCTTAAATCCATGTTAGCCTAGATCAGGGGTGGGGGACTATGGTCCTTTTATGACTTGTGGACTTCAACTCTCAGAATTCTGCATGGCTGGCTCAGGAATGCTGGGAATTGAAGTCAACAAGTCATAAAAGGGCCATCGTTCCTCATCCCTGGCCTAGATAGCTCTTAAATCAGGGGATGCCTTCAAATGAGCAGTAGTCCCAGGAAAGCTTTTCTAAGAGGGAGGATGCTCCAATGTTCAATAGACTAGATGGTCACTCTAATACTCTTGAGATATGCCCCTTTGCCAGTGTGTGCTCAGGGGAGGGTCATAAAGCACACACCTCCTTTGTACATGTGTTGATGTTACACACCCATAGAAAGGAATAGGGTTTCAATAAAACACTTGTGAATTCTATTTGGACTTTTTTGCCTCTCTCCCTGCAGATGCCCTGTGGCCCTTCCCATTGAATAAAAATTTGTTCCTTGAAGAAGATGTTGGCCAGTTTGAATGAAAGGCTGAGCCAATATTTTGCAGTTCGGTACAGGCCATCCCCCCCCTTGGAATCCGAAGCCTTGTTAACTTGGTAAACTGTGCTAGCACCGAGAATAAACCAACCTAAACTGTAGTGCATCTTCACCAGAAGCTAGAATGGCTGCCCCAACGGGGATACTGTTCACTAGCTTATAACTCAGCATGCAACCATGTTTTATGAAAAGCTTTCTTTGTTAAGAGGCCTTAATTAAGAAAGCCTGATGAATGACTTAGTAGACTAAGTCACAGTAAATGACATTCAGATCTTAAATCAGGAAAACAATTCTCAGCAGAGTTCATAAAAATGAACCACATGGCACTAGTTTCTGCCATCCTTTACAATCTTGAGGAATACTAATTTCAGAGAAGTGAACCTTTTGTATGACTTGGATGGAGATTCCACGTTTTATAACTTTATAGTTTTCTCTATGAGTTTTATGCTTTTCTATGGGATTTATAGTTTTCTCGATGGGAATCTTCTCAATGAGTTGTATAATCTTTTTAAACCTTAACATATGAAGGCAAAAGATCTATTGTTCTAAGGCAGGGGTTTTCATACTTGGCCCTTTTATGACTTGTGGACTTCAACTCCCAGAATTCCTCAGCCAGTATGCCTGGCTGAGGAATTCTGGGAGTTGAAGTCAACAAATCATAAAAGGGCCAAGTTTGAAGACCCCTGTTCTAAAAGTAAGTGCATTTTTTACTCACCTTAAATCCTGAACATTTATTGGGGCTAAGTAAACACTAAGAAGAAGCTGAATGTTGCAACCTCAGGATTAGCCTTTAGTTTCTAGCAGGTGGAAATCTAATGTACCGGTAATTTCATGAGTTTGCAATAAATGAGTAATAGCTTTTGAGATGCCCTTCTTTTTTTTCTTACAGATGGTGATGGAGAGTTTAATTTAAAAAATATAATATTTATTGTCATTTGCTATCCCATGCCAGCGTTTCTTATCCTTGACCTTGTCCTTCTGAGGAACGTAGCCTCTAGTACCTACTGGCTAGCACTCTAATTAAAATGTAGATTGCGGACTATTGAGCTGAAGCCTGCTGGCTTGGCTTCTTCATAAGCATACCTTTTTTTCTCAGGAATCTTATTTTCAATAGATGATGAGGCAGCCAACTTCTTTACAAAAAACTTTTCAGATTCTGGGTTCTTTACAAGAAACTTCTCAGACTCCGAGTCAATGGAAACAACTCTGATCTAGAGGAAAAGTTAGGAAAAATGTCTCTATTGATCAATTTGTGTTTTGTGTGAATATGCAAACAGCTGTATAATTTCACTAGGTATTACTTCAACAGGCTCTAGGTATTACTTTAACATGCCTTAAAATTGTCAAGGTTGAGAAACACTGCTCTAGAACAAGGGTCTTCAAACTTGGCGCTTTTATGACACGATAGCTGAGGAATTCTGGGAATTGAAGTCCACAAGTCATAAAAGGGCCAGGTTTGAAGACTCCTGCTGTAGAAGTTTGCCTTGTTGAGTAGGTGTAAAGGACCGTACAACTGCAGAAAACCAATTCAACCTCCTATTGTAGAGTCTCCTAGCCAGCTTCTCTTTAGTACCGGTAATTTATTACATTATTACCCCACTTCTTTTCTAAGGAGGCAATATAGTAAGAAGCAAATAATGTAATAAGCAACATGATGTCTGTGATAATATAATGGTATCCATAATAATGTAATTGTTTCCACAATAATGTCATTAGCAATATGGTTTCCATGGAACAAATGTTGCTCTAGGCACTTTCCTTGATGCCAATCTTGTCTACCCTCACACCTGATTTTTAAAAATAATTATCTTGATAAAAATAATATCAGGAAGTTGATGTGTACCAGTCTCTAATATATTTGTTTGTAGGAATACTTTTGGGTCCCACCAGGTTTAAATTATCCTGTTCCCACAACATCCTTAATTGAGCCAATGGAAAGTAATATATTATTGGAACACCATAAATAAATTAACTGACCTAATCAGGCAGTTAAATTTTATCCCAGTCATTGAAAGGATTAAACTAACTCCATCCAACCAATTGCATATAAAAATACCTAAACCCATTATGAATTTCTGGTCCCCAACAAAAAGAGGTAGGGAGAAAAATCAGCTGAAAAGCAAACAGAAGTTTGTGATAGAATTCAGAAAATGGAAACCTGGTATCACATAACCCATGCTAAGCTGTTTCTTCTGCCTGGCCAATGAAGAAGTGGGCTAGTTATGTCCAGGTAGCCATGTCAATAGTCTCCTGGTTCAAGACTCATGGGATATCAAGCTCTTTTGGGAGAAAGGAGGTGATGTCAGCCTATATAACCATTATAGTGCATGAGGATTCCTACTTTTGCTCCATATGTACCTGCCCTGTCTGAGAATAAAGATCTAAGTAAAAACAAGAGTTGCGGGAATTGCCATAAGTTCTCCATCTTGTTTGAGTTCAAAGGAAAAGAGCAAATCATGGATCAGAAACAATGTTGATAAAGTTCCCATCACTACCAGCCACTGGCCACAAAAGAGTTATCATTTGTTTGTATTTGTTAACCTTTCCTTCCTTCCTTCCTTCCTTCCTTCCTTCCTTCCTTCCTTCCTTCCTTCCTTCCTTCCTTCCTTCCTTCCTTCCTTCCAGTTTCATTCAGATTAATAGATTCACACATGTATAAGACACATTTCATTGGCAAAATCAACATTATGCAGAGTTTCAGTCTCAATAATACTTAATTATAGCCCATCCTAAACAATTCTCTCAAGGAAGGAAGGAAGGAAGGAAGGAAGGAAGGAAGGAAGGAAGGAAGGAAGGAAGGAAGGAAGGAAGGAAGGAAGGAAGGAAGGAAGGAAGGGAAAGGAAGGAAGGAAGGAAGGAAGGAAGGCGCTGGCTGCTGTTTTAGACATTTTAGACATTTTTTTAAAAAAAACAATGTTGCGTACCTTTGGGTAGCACTGGCACATGCTCCAGATGATGCCCACAGCAATGACCAAGACTCCCAGGGTGCAGAAAGTGATATAGATTTGTGGTTTCTCCACACTCATGATGAACATGCCGATCATGACCAGAAAGAATCCCAGGACAATAAGTCCATAACGAAATGTTTTTTCTTCAGCCATTGTAACATATTCCCTTCGGAAAGCAAAATTAACATCAAGCTAATCTAATGTAGATGGACTTATTTATAAAAGGTGGTTGAGCTGGAATCCGGAAAAGGGAGGGAGAGAGGGAGGGAGGGAGGGAGGGAAGGAAGGAAGGAAGGAAGGAAGGAAGGAAGGAAGGAAGGAAGGAAGGAAGGAAAGAAAGAAAGGAAGGAAGGAAGGAAAGAAAGAAAGAAATCCAGGGCAGCCCTTCACCTGTTCCTGACCCAGACAATCCACAGGTACCTCTTCCAGAGGCAGCAAGGGGACAAGTGTCAGCTCCACCTCTAGACTAGTCCTGCCCTGATCTCAGCCAGCCAGTTTTAAATGGGTTTGTAATGAATACAAACAAGATCTTTAAATTCACATTTGAGTAATGCTGCCTGAGGGGAGCTTTACTATAACCTTCCTCCTAGCTATAGACCATGCAAAAGCTACCAATGATTTGCCAAGAGGGTGTGGAGAGAAAGCTATATGTTCTAGGCTCCAATCAAAGCTAAGGGGCTGACTGGTAAATGGTGAATTAGGTAGCACGCAGCCAAGGAAGTACTTTACTTTCAAATTAAAATATAGCTTCTCTCAAGTAATACATCTTTCTTCGTGTGTATGTAATTAACCTGGTTTATTTACTGAAAACATTTCTTAAACATCCTTTGTCCAGGGAATATTATTATTTCGTATGATGTAGCAAATGCAGCATGGTGTATAAAAATCACAGAAACAACATATTAAAAGTGTATCAAAATATAAAACACCGGAGCAGTGAATTATTTTAAAAACACACAATGCAAGCGATGAATAAAATTATGAATAAAATTAAATTATATATGAGCACTTACTTCAGTGACTAATATACAAAAATATGAATAAAACTATTGATGCAAACTAATAAATGAAGTATTCTGGAAATTCTTCAAGCTTCGGGGAATAAAGTTGTTGTGTTAAGAAAGGCAAATGACAAGAAAGTTGTATGAATTATTCGCTTTCTTAGTGAGAAGAGTCGTATTTAGATGGGAATCCTCAGCTATAGCCATGTTCTTTCCCCAGGGGAAAAAAAATAACTAAACTGCACTACATCAATGTAAATAAATATGATTGATGTGTTTACTATATTTATAATCATTCCTCAGTTTCCACATTCCTCCATTAGATATTATTTTTAAAAACGCCAGTCTCAGTCTAAATTGTAATCCAAGAGTATATTTTCCCATTATGCCAAACATCCTTAGTCTTCTGGGTTTATTCTTCATTCATCTAAAGATTTTCCACGATTAATCTTTTTTCAGAAGGATCTTCAAACATTTCATCCTGAATCTGCCATGCGATCATTCAGACTTCCTTTTTCCAACTGCTAGTGAAATCACAATTTGCATTATATATATTCAATATACTAATCAAGCTTGTAAGTTAAAGCAAATATACTTTGCTTTCTAGTCCTCTTTCTTAATAATATTTCAATCACAGTACTTTTTCTTCCCCACCGCTACAATCCTTAAAAGCATTTCAGATTTACAGTATAATAGCCACAAATATTTTGGTAGTAGGTTGCCATCTAGTGGGGCTTTCAACTTGCAAATAGGAAAGTAACTCTTTGGAAATTTGTGTGTTGGTGCTTGATTTTGATGTCTATTTGCTTCATTATGAAGAAAGGGATCTAAATATTCTCCCTCACACTTGTTTTATTCTTATTTTTCCTGTTTTTTGCACAGATACTTTTTTTCAGTTACTTAGCCAGCAATCGAATATGACCAAACCTGGGTTTTCTCTGGTTTACTATTCGAAAGCCTGGAATTTTGGCTTTAATTGCTACCTTGTCCCCAATGGAAATATTTTTTTCTCAAATAAGAATCTCTATCCCTTGAGAGACAATCAGAATCTAAATGACCCTGTATTCCAAAAAGAAGCCATGGAGATCCCAAAGAATATTCATTAGATTAAGTCCCATCCTGACTGACCATCCCATTCATGAGAAGGATCCTTCTATTTATCAAAGTTGCTCGAATGCAACAAGGATTTCATGTTGGAAGAATCAGCCTGGAAATCATCATTTATCCCTTTTTCTACTACCTGTCCTGAGCCGCCTCTGCTATGTTCTCTGTATGCATGTGAATATGCCTGAAAGCAGAATCTGATCTGAGTAATAATTAATGAAATGGTTTATAGAGTCAGTTAGCACCTAGTTGAATCCATTCTATCAGGCAAAGAATAAAAGACCACATACTTTGTGTAGGTGGGCATGAGAAATAAAATAGAAGAAAGCCCAAATTAAAAGCCTTAGACTAGAAGAAGGCAGAAATATAGACCAAGAGAAACTGACAGTGAATCCTTAATTTTCTATGTACAATCTACTATCTTATTATGGATCAATGGATCATGAATTGCTGAAGAATCCATGCCATTGGACTTGGAAGTCTTATATCCAGAAGGATGCCCAGCCATCCAAAGCAGCTTTTGAAGAGCCAAAAGGAGTTTCAGGGAAAAGAGAACCAAAAATATTGTTTTCCTGTATTCTTCCTCTAGCATAACAATGAGCAACCTACCCCTTTATACACTCCGCTGACGTTGTGCCATCAAAATTGGTCAAATTTTAGCTGTGCAGTTATGGGTCATTTATCAGGTTTTGAGGAGGGCTTTAAGATGGGCTGTGGGAGTGATTTGCTTCTGTTCACATTTCTATTCTCACATTTTTCAGTTATGCCTATTAGGAGATTACTTGTAATATTAACTTACCAAACGTCACCTTGTACCTGCTGCAGAATATTAACTTACCAAACGTCACCTTGTACCTGCTGCAGAGCCAGGCTAACCAATTAAAGAGGCAAATCAAAAGAAAATTAACCAGGCATTATTTTGGTTTCTAGTTTAATGAAAAGGACTAGGGGTGGCATGATAGCAGTGTTCCAATATCTCAGGAGTTGCCACAAAGAAGATGGGGTCAACCTATTCTCCAAAGCACCTGAAGGCTGGACAAGAAGCAGTGGATGGAAACCAATCAAGAAGAGAATCAACCTAGAACAAAAGAGAAATTTCCTGATAGTGAGAACAATTAATCAGTGGAACGATTTTCCTCCAGAAGCTGTGGGTGCTCCATCACTGGACGTTTTAAAGAAGAGATTGGACAACCATTTGTCTGAAATGCCATAGGGTTTCCTGCCTGAACAGTGGATTGGATTAGAAGACCTCCAAGGTCCCTTCCAACTCATTGTTGTTGTTATTGTTATTTAAGATTTAATCTTCAATTCAATTCACAGGTCTGGGGCTGGTAAAAACTTACCAATTCAAGTCCTTACCAAGGACCTAAGAGCTATTAAGGTAGCGTCTGAGTATATAGGCAGTTCCAAGTAGGGTGTTGTTTTTTTTTTTTGCAAAGTCAAGATATTCAGGTCTAATAAATTCTAAATTTCCATGTATCTAGGCAGCCCTTTGAGTGTTGCTTTAAGGGCTCCTATTACTATTGGTACAGCCATTGATTTCTTCCTCCGTAGTCGCTCAACTTCTGTTTGCTAATCATAATATTTTGTTACTTTTTTCTAGCTGTTTCTCGTCAATTCATGCATCACCTGGTATTGCAATATCGATGAACCGGACTTTTTTCTTTTCCACAATAGTGATGATGATAATGATGATGATGATGACTACTACTACTACTATTACTACTTCAGAGCCCTTGGTATACCATATCCTAAGATTCTGTACAGCCACTTCAACGGCCCCTCCATTTTGTCTAAATATATGTGTACATGCATAGATGATTGTGGATGTAGTCACCTGGCAAAGTGACAGTTCAAATGACTTATGCACCTTATGCACCACTTATGCCAGCCTTATGCACCACTTTGCTACTGATGATCTTGATCACTGCTTTTACTAATATATTTAAAGAATGCACCACTTTCACTCAAGGCAAATTAGGAGGCTCAGTTTTGACAAAAGAGCAAAACGGAGTCAGGAGTCATGAATTGATAGGAACTAACCTAACATTTAAACTCTTCTGAGTTCATTTAGGATCTAGCTACTGATCCTCTCAGGTTTTCAAGAATTTGTGAGATTCCTTTTGCAAGGAGATGAGATCCTTTCAAGATTAATGTAGTTCAGCATCTCTTTTGCCACAATGGTCAATTAGGATACATCCACTAAGCTTGCAATTAGGTTTTTTTCATAGTTGCAGTCAGGATGCATGATTACAAAAACAGATTAGCTTAAAAAACAAATAATCCCTATATCCATTAAAGAATGAAGCTACACTTCCAATAGAATGGATTCTTTGTATTCAGCAACTTCCTAATTTGGTACTTTCCAGCAATGTAGAGCCACAAGTCACTTTACAATTATTGCAGTATCAACTGGAAGTGATTGCATTGTGTTGCGTTGCATTGCATTGCGTTGCATTGCATTGTAGTCCAATTGTAGTCTACTCTAATTGATTTTATTTATTTATTACATGTATTGATAATAATGTAGTCTAATACAGCTGAGACATGTCAAACTGAGCCTCTGTACACAAAATCTCATAAAAAAACCAAATTTCCTTCCCATTATCATGTATTTACAGCATAGCTAAACCTACCGTAATTAATATATTTAAAATGGAAATGCCCCTCCCATATCATTATTGGTTAAGCAGGCTTGATATAATGCATCCAACAACAGATCTATTATATAAAAAGAATACATACAAATAAAAGAAAAACTGACCAAGATAATAATGCGCTGTTAATACTCTGAAAAGAAAAACTGGATTAGCAATTAAAGGGGATGGCATATAGCCAGAAATAATGGCAGTCATTTCTTCCTATATTTTTTATTTGCTATGCTTACAGCATTTGTATTTGGAAATACATGATCTATGTATTGTAACTATTACTACTACTAATATAATTTGAGGACAGTAAAAATAATTTCTTAAATGAAGATGTAGATAGTTTTAAAAAACTGAAATACTTTCTTGGGCTGTCTATCTTTCACGTAGTCTCCTCGGCATTTTGTTTTCTTCCTTGCCCTGCTTCCATGCCCATGGGCAGAAAATAAACCAATTATATGTCTCCTGACCTACAAAGGAGATAAAATGACTGGAGGTTTTTTAAAAAAAAAAAAAAGGCACAGCAGTAGGGCTGTTAGAAACTTGGCTGAGTCTATCTTTGTAAGGGCAAATGGACTTGCAGACGATAGCCATGGTGCTGTGCCCACTTATCTCTGCCCAGGTAGCCTTCTGTGTAAACATGCACAGATTGTCCTGAACGCCATGGAGGAAGATGAAATGAATCAACTTTAAGATGATCTCGTACTGTATATAACTAATTTTAGAGAAGAATATATCCTTTTAACCAATAAAAGGGTGCAACCCAGCTAAAAATATCAGACTTAATTGCATTCTTGATGCTGCCACCCGATCCATTGTCTAACACCCACATAACCTATTCTCTAGCTTGAAGGAAGAATTGATCAAACATGTGACAGTGCACATCTTCTACGCTTTTCTGTTGCAGGAGAAGATGGGGAGCAATAGGGGAACAGATGGAATAGGTCTGGGCTGCTGGCAGCAGCAGAGTCTAATTTGAGGCTCAGCAGGACAGATGGGTCAACTTTCCTGTCCTAATTTTAAGCCCCAAAAGGTCAAATGCCTTGTTCTAAATCTGAAAATAAACGTTTTAAGTAAAGGGAGGTACATTAAGTCATCCATCCCTCTTTAAGAAGCAAAAAGTACCTATTTAAAGGTAGTCCTCGACTTACGACTGCAATCAGGACTGGAATTTCTGTTGCTAAGTGATGTGTCATTAAGTGAACCACACCTGATTTTATGACCCTTTTGGCTGCAGTCATTAAGTGAATCTGGCTTTCTTCACTGACTTTGCTCTTCGGAAGACACCAGGGAAGTTTGCAAATGGTGGACAAGTGACCTTAGGATGCTGCAACAGCTGTAAATACATGTCAGTTGCCATGTGTCTGAATTCTGATTACATGCCTGCAGCAGTTAGAAGTGCAAAGACCTGCCATAACTCACATTTTTCTGCACTTTGAACTTTGAACAGTCATTAAACAGACAGTTATAAGTCAAGGACTATAGTACTTGTATAGAATTAATGATTCTTCTACAAGTTCTGATCCTATGCATCTGGCAGCAGCAGAACCATACAAATTAATAGAATAGAATAGAGCTGGAAGGGACCTTGGAGGTCTTCTAGTCCAGCCCCCTGCTGAAGCAGGAGAACCTATCCATTTCAGACAGGTGACTGTCTAGCCTCTTCTTAAAAATATCCAGTGATGGAGCACCCACGATTTCTGGGGTTAAGTTGTTCGACTGGTTGATTGTCCTCATTGTCAGGCAGTTTCTTCTTAATTCCAGGTTGCTTCTCTCTTTCATCACTTTCCAACCATTGTTTCTTGTCCTTCCCTCTGGTGCTTTGGTGAACAACCTGGCCTTCTCTACCTTGTGGCAGCCCCTCAGATACTGGAATACTGCTATCGTGTCTCCCCTACTTCTTTTCTTTAGACTAGCCAAACCCAAGTCCCGTAGCTGTTCTTCATATGTTTTAGTCTCCAGGCCTTTGATCATCTTAGTTGCTCTTCTCTGATTTTTTTCCAAATCTTTTTGTGATATAGTGACCAAAATTGGCTGCAGTATTCCAGGTGTGGTCTTGCTAGGGTTTTATAAAGCAGTACTAATACTTCATGTGATCTTGATTCTATGTCTCTGTTTACACAACCCAAGATTGTATTAGCTTTTTTGGCTGCTGCTGCATACTGCTGGCTCATAGTCAAGGGATCGTCCACTAGGACTCCAAGGTCCCTCGCACAGTTGCTGTTTTTAAGGCAGATCTCGCCCAATCTGTATTTGTAGCTTTGGTTTTTCCTGTCTAGATGTAAGACTTTGCTTTTCTCCACATTGAAACTCATTTTGTTGGATAGGGCCCATTGTTCAAGTTTGTCAAGAGCTTTTTGGATCCTGAGTTTGTCTTCTGGGGTGTTGGCTACTCCTGTCAGTTTGGTGTCATCTGCAAATTTAATGAGTTCCCCTTCAATTCTCTCATCTGAGTCATTTATGAAGATATTGAAGAGTGCTGGGCCTAAGACAGAACCTTGTGGCACCCCATTGCTTACTCCTCTCCATGTGGATGTAGTGCCCTTGAGGACTACTCATTGAGTACGGTCTGTCAGCCAACTACAGCTAAGCACATGACTTTTTTCAGGATCCAGAATACCATGATGGAGACCATTAATTCCTCTATTTTGGGCTGCTATTTAAAGCATTCTCACCATGATCAAAGTTGACTCAGCCTTCCATCCTTCTGAGTTTGATAAAATGAGGAGCCAGATTTTGGGGGGGGCAATAGGCTGACTTTGTGAATTGCTTAGATAGGGCTGTAAAGCATTGTGAAGTAGTAGATAAGTCTAAGTGCTATTGCTATCATACCAACGAATTTTGTTGGATCACTGAAAAGTTGGCGATCTCTTCTGAATATCTTGATGTATCATTATAAACACAGAAAAATTATGTGTGTTTCCCCCACTCCTCCCCGGAGCCTATCCTTGCAATTTTCTTTTCACCAAGCTTCCCAACAAATTAAATTTTAAAATGTGTCATTTGAAACATATCCCATAGGTATCATTTCTCCCCAAATATTTTTTTTCTTTCATTCAAACATGCCCGATTCTCAGAGATTGCCTTCACGAGTCCTTGACGTTTTCTTGAGGTGTTTCAGAAGTGCCTTTGTGCCTAAAGTTGGGACTAGAACGGAGTCTCCTAGTTTCTATCTAACCTGATGCCTTAACCACTACATTAAACTGGCTCTCTCCAATCCCTAGCAATGCATTTTAACGTGACTTTTTAAAATGATATCATTTGGTTGCTCTAATAGCAACATACACTATTCTTTAGATTTACAACAGGCCAAAGCAGTCAATAATAGCCCATCACTCCCTGGGCAAAATTTTTTGGTTATAACATAGAACTAGAAAAATGGCAAATGTTATGGGAGAGAAATTATAAACTGACAATGTCTACTTCATATAAAGAAAACTTGTACAAAATGTTTTATAGATGGCATCTCCCACCAGCAAGACTAGCAAGAATGTTTAAAAATATGTCAGATAAATGTTGGAAATGTAAACATAATATAGGCTCGTATTATCATATTTGGTGGACATGTGGGAAGGCAAAGGTTTATTGGAAAAATATTCATATGTGGTTAGAAAAAATATTGGATGAACAGGTAAATTTTAAACCTGAACTCTTTTTATTAGGCATTATGCCTGAAAAGATTAATAAGCAGAAATTATATTTAATTTTACATATTACTACAGCAGCAAGAATAATCTTTGCACAATATTGGAAAAATGAAGCTTTGCCACAAGAAGAAGAAATAATCAGGAAGATTTTGGATTGTGCAGAAATGGACAGATTAACCATGAGGCTAAAAGACAAAGAAGATACAGACCATTATCAGACTTGGAACTTATTTTATATTTGGTTAGAGAAAAGAAACAAGGATTAGGAATTGAATATGTATTAGTTTAGCTAATTCCAGACAACTTGTTGATTGGAAAAATTTGCATATATGGGGGGAAAACCAATAAAAAATAATAAAAAAATAGCCCATTACTCCCTTGTGCCTTTAATGCTTATATGCAAATGAAAACCTTAGCAGCTTAAAGTTTAATTAATATTAATAATTATTAATGCATGATGATTAACATTATTATAAGAGTCAGGAAACATGGTCAGCAGATGATGGTTGATTACATCATTATTTGAATCTATCCTCTGGCATATTCATCTAAGACTATTTGCAGTTGTCATTTGGAAATTATTTTAAGTGAAATGATTATTAAAGCAAAGCTAAACCAATTAATTCTGAAAAAAGCCACCCTCCCCATGCCACCCAAAAGGTGACGTTCTTATGTTGTTGCTCACAAATATTAGTTGAAAAAAGAACATTAATTACTCATATATTTGAACACAGTGTTAGAAAATATTCCAAATACTGAATAGATGAAAGCTTTTTTTCTAGTTTAGTAAACTGGTAACAAGACTGGAGGGGAAACGGGTGGCTGCAAATTTAAAAGAGATTAGAATTGGAAAGAAAGAAAAAAAATTCTAATCAGTAATGTTAAACAATAAACAAGGACATAATTCAGGCTAGGTTTATGGCTTGGTTTTGGAAGGAATATAATATGTTTTGGGGTAAGTTCAATTACCTCTTTGAAAATGAGGAGTTATATCTCTAAAATTGCTGTTTTGTGAAAATCTCCCACATTACAGGTAGTCCTTGAGGTACGACGACAATTGAACCCAAAATTACTGTTGTTAACTGAGACATTTGTTAGGTGAGTTTTGCCCCATTTTTGACCTTTCTTGCCACAGTTGTTAAGTGAATCACTGCAGTTGATAAGTTGGTAACACGGTATTTATTTATTTATTTATTTATTTATTTATTTTATCAAATTTCTATGCCGCCCCTCTCCTAAGACTCGGGGCGGCTCACAACAACAATACAGCTACATATAAAAATTTTAATAATAAAAATAACATCCAATCCAAAGATCCATACATACAACATGCAAACACAATCAAATATACAATCAACAATGGAAGCACATTCCTCGGCCCGGGGGCAGAACACAGTTCATACCCCACAAGCCTGTCGACATAAATAGGTCTTCAAAAGTTTACGGAAAGCTAGGAGGGAGGAGGCAGTACGAACCTCTGAGGGAAGCTGGTTCCAGAGGGCTGGGGCAGCAATGGAGAAGGCCCTTGTCCTAGGACCCGTCAGATGACATTGTCTGATGGACGGGACCCGTAGGAGGCCAGCCCTATGCGCCCTAACTGGTCGCTGGGATTCATGAGGCTGAAGACAGTCCCTCAAGTAACCTGGTTACTTGCGGGACCGAAGCTGGCATCCCCATTGACGTTGCTTGCCAAAAGGTTGCAAAAAGTGACCACATGATCTTGGGACACAGCAACGGTCAAAGTATGAACCAGTTGCCAAGCATCCAAATTTTGATCACATGACGCTGGGGATGCTACAAAGTTATAGGTGTGGGAAAATGGTCATAAATCACTTTTCTCAGTGCTGTTGTAACTTTGAATGCACTGCTGTAAGTTGAGGACTACCTGTACTATGTTTTCAGAAAAAGTCTGGATTCTTAATTATTTTCTTTGACATATTCAGTTTCACCAGGGCAATATTTGAGACCATAAGCTCCCTTATACATAAGCAGCAATGAAATCATCTTTTAATACCCTATTATCACCCAGAATAAACATGTGACTCAGTCTTCATACTCCCGCCTCTCCATCCAGAAAACAAAACACTCAGATGATAAGTTATTCATTTGCATCTTGGATCCTCACGGATTTCAGATTTAGAGGCAGACTCAGTAGCACGAGTGGACATATTCTCAGCTGAAAATGGTTAAGGGAGGCATTCATGTCGTCCTTCCCACCTCCGTGTGTCAGATTATATGTGATTATTCCTCATCTTGATTTGTTAATTGTGAGGCACTAAACAGACTACAACCAATGCTCTGAAAAAAAGACATTTCCCAACACTTTTAAAGTAAATTTCAAAGGCAACATTTCTATGCCTTGTTCAGAATTTCCAGCATCTACCAAGCTTTTGTTCTTGTGTTTGGATGGAACCAGGCAGGGTGGAATCTCCACTTCAGACCAGAGATAGGAAGGGATGGGGAGATCCTCTTTGTTCAGCCATGCTCTTTTGACCAGTTTATAGCATTTAGACTAATATACCACTTCATAGGGCTTTATAGCTTTATAGCCCTCTCTTAAGCGGTTTACAGTCAGCATATTGCCCCCAACAATCTGGGTCCTCATTTTACCGACCTCAGAAGGGTGGAAGGCTGAGTCAACCTTGAACCAGGATCAACTCTTGGCTGTGGGCAGAGTTAGAGTTAGTCAGTTCCATCCCAAGAAGGTTTTCTACTATGCTGTTTCCAACATCAGCAGCCCATACCTCTTTGCGGAGCTGTCTTTTCCACTTTCTGGCCAGGATTTTTCAATGGTATCTTACCCACATTGTTTAGCTTTGAGGAGGAATCCCCCAGCCAGATATAGATGCTCCTTAATGAGTGCTCTGACTTCCTTCCAACTCTGTTATTCTGTTAAAATAAAAATCCCATAGAGGATTTTGACTAAGCCAAATCAAACAAATCACATTATGGCTTGTCAACCCAACCAACCAATAAAATTGAATTCTGGGCTTGTAAAGCAGAATGCAGTCTAATTGTGTCATACTATAATTCAATTCAGTTTAGGTTTTAAATGGAGGGGCTATTTTAGGGACAAAATGCATGTAACACCATTCACCCCGACAATAGTAATTCATAGCCTCAACACTTCTTGTGCAGGTAACTGTAGTACACTCTACACAGTGGTGGGATTCAGCCAGTTCGCACCATTTTGGCAGAACCGGTAGCTAATTTTTTGTTGCCCAGGCCCAAAATGGACTTCCGGAAAAGGCATCCACATAGAGAACCGGTTGTTCACATATTTGAATCCCACCACTGACTCTACATAAGGTTGCCCTTAAAGATCACCTGGGAACTTCAGCAGATCCAAAATGTAGTGGTGGTTAAGGGAATAATAGCAGATTCAGCAACATTTATGCTATGGTCACTACATTGGCTATCATATTGCTTCTGGAACTAATTCTGGATATTAACTTTCTCTCCTAGGTTTAGCCCATCACATGCTGACTACTGAAGGAGACTATGACTCCCAACAAGACTGGCCTCCAACTTTGGAATACCCCAGTAATGGAGATAAGGAATGTCCTCTCCTTCAGACTTTTGTCTTTTTCAACTGTACATCAACTTGAGTTTTTTGTTGTAATTGTATACATAAATAATATATAGCATATTCTAGAGAGTCATATTCTCTTGGAGCAAAAAACAACAAAGAATTAGGGGGCATCTTAAGGACTAATGACTTTATTATTGCAGAAATTGCCATGGACTGCAGTCTCACGTTATATTTTATTAGCCTATACAAAATGTACAACTATACAAAGGTCTGACCTGCAAAGCAATACTATAATAATAAAATATAAACTAGTTAGTTATACTTGTAGTTATGATTCCACTGGATCATATGATGGGATAAACTGTAATAAGGATCCTTCAAATATCCAGAGACCTTAACAAGGTTAGTGTTCATTATAAGCCATGAAATTCAGACATTGTCATGGTAAAAATAACAAAACACTTGTATGTGGTCTGTCTTAAGATTTTATAAGAATGGCTAATACAGAAGCAGCATTTTTTTCTTCTGAAGTCACTAATGAAACATTAATAGATATTTTTGTCCCACTGGATTTGAAACCTAGAGTTGGATCTCAGATTTCTTAGGTTCCTAGTTTTCCATCTTTTATATATGAAGTTCCACAAATCCTTCCATCAAAGAACCTGAATCTCACCAAGTTAGAAACAAGAAGCCCATTTTATAGTTACTGTATGTTTTAAGGTCATGTCAAAAACAGTAATATTGTTGAAAATAATGTTTATTGCTACAATTATAGTGGACAGGTAATTTGAGCTGATTTAGTGAAAGAATCATCTCTTAAACACACATCAGGAAATGCATTAAGAGAGAGAGATTGTTAACTAACACAAAATATTATTTTGTTTTCTAACTTCTCTGAGACAATTCCAATTCTCAGTTCGAGGAAAGATATTGTTAATTTGCTCAGTTCTCCATGTTCAGCCAAAGTGACTCTTTTGCCCTCCTTCTCTTTCTCCTGGAGTCTTTCCCAGTTATGAAATAAATTATGTCCCATTTGCAGTTTTTCCCCTGCTTGCACATAACTGCAAGCAACATCTTTTTATACTATATTCCCATGATGTTACCTTCTTATTCTTCTCAGTTCATAAGTTAGACAGGCTTAAATCTTCCTGAGCTAAAGTACATCAATGTTAATGTAGTGTTTTCCCACTTCTCCAGCATTATCTAAAGGCAAACTCAAAATGTATAGGTTTTGGTCTAGGAAAGGGGTCTCAGATAACTAGGAATAGAGGTGTCCAAACTAGGATATGGATCTGTTATAGCTTTATATTGGCTCAAAGATGAATGGAGAGCAACAGTTCAGCAGTGGGGAAAAGTCCTTAAGCCCCCCCAGTATACTACCAGTGGGACATGGAACAGTGGCTGAGTTATATTGTTCCAAGCAATTAGATGTAATAGTAGAAATCAATAAAACATTGTCCCAAGCAACTGAATGTAACAATGAAAGCCAATAAAAACATGTCTTCTTGTAAAGGATCTCAGAGGGGTTATATGAGGAAGCACATGTTATAAACTGGTGAGTGAGGTGTGAGAGAATTTTCATTGTTTAAACATCATTTCATTATTTGATTATAATTTTCCAGTGCAACTCCTGGCCCCTTCCAATTCAGATTTTTTTTTTTTGCTGCTATTGCAAATGTTCAGAAACCAGTTATATCCAGCTGTATCCCATTATGCACATAAAATTGAGTTGCTCATCAGTTGGTAATAAATTTTATTAAGAACATTTTTACTTTTCAAATAACAGTTAACCTAGAACCTGATTACCTGAATTTGTTGTGAACTTTCCTTCTAGGCCTTTTCAGGAGCTTCTTTGAAGTAGTTCTCTCCAAGTCAATTGTGTTTATATTTAGTACATATTTTGGATGCATTTCCAAAGAATCTGGACATCCATGAGGCTTACTGGATGCACATTAATCACCCACTATAAAACAATGTTAAGACTACTAATAGTTATTTATCCCAATGTGCCACAATGAATTAATTTAAAGAAAACAAATATCTACAGCAATCCAGAAATTCCTACACAATGGATCATCCATCACACAAGCCTATGCTCTCATAGCTTGGGGGTGGAGTGTCACAGACAATGATGGCTTCATCCCGTGATGCTAAGCTTGGCTTGGGTGGAATGTTCCGAAACAAAACGCCATCAGAGGAACTGCGTCTTCGGCTGCCCAGCCCTTTGTGATTTTCATCCACCACCTGATATATGGGCAGCCTGATCTCCTTTGAAATCTGAGACTGCATGTCGCTGGAGGCATTTTTAGCGAGTTGACAATTCAAAGCCTCCTCGTAAGTGGGAATACTGGTGGCCTCCCAGGTGCTGAAACAGAATCAAGACCACAAAGAAAATCAGTTGGGGTGTGCATGTCCTAAAATTCAATATTTGATTCTAAAATAAAATGTGCAAAGACAAGCATGAGCACTGTTATATGTTCTACCGGTAGAGGAACTAGAAGCTTAGAGGGGGAGGAAGTATCTTCACTTTTCTGGTGTCCCATAAAAGAAAGAAAGAGAGAGAGAGAGAGAGAGAGAGAGAGAGAGAGAGAGAGAGAGAGAGAGAGAGAGAGAGAGAGAGAGAGAGAGAGAGAGAGAGAGAGAGAGAGAGAGAGAGAGAGAGAGAGAGAGAGAGAGAGAGAGAGAGAGAGAGAGAGAGAGAGAGAGAGAGAGAGAGAGAGAGAGATATTGTGGTTATATATCTCTGCAGATAGAGGTTTGTAAGGGTGAATGAATCTGCCAGTTTTGCAAACTCCTAAATTTAAATCTTTTACACCCCAAGTTCTTCCTCTCCCACATATGAAAAAGTATGCAGATATTAGTAAAATGTAATGAAATTCTCATCCTCTGGCACCAGTCAAGTTCCATAAGTCATAATAATGGTGAAACAAAATTGAGAGTGCGCTACACGTTGCAGTTGAAGTAGGAGTTTACAGATGTTGAACAACTTGGTTCAATATTAAAAAGATGGAAGATTACACAGAGAAGGAAACCCAGTCTGGCAGAGGTGTTATCTAGTCAGGTCAATCTGACTCATAACAATCAATTACTGTACACATCACAGCCAAGCCCCAAACTCCCATTTTTTCCTGCTCCGTGCAACATAACCTGGTTATCCAAACAGGGTGGGTAGGAAAACCAGCATGCATTTGGCAGGAATTGGGTTTTCCATGCCCAGTCAAAGTTACAGCCTGGCCAGGATCCCTTTCCAGGCTTTGAAGAGAGAGTGAGGAAAATGGGAAAGTAAACAGAAATCTTTTCATCCTGTACCAGGAGAAACCACAATGCCTTTAAACTGGGACTGGGAGTGCCCCAAAGCCCTTACCTGCTACAGATATTACATTAGAAACACAGAGATTGCATGTGTATGATAGTTGTCTTACCCATTCAGCCTCTGAAAGCGAGGTAAGAAGCAGATCGTGCTGCAAATTTCTTCAGTGCTAGTGTAGTCTTTACCCACAATGGATCCTCAGCTTTCTCCACACTTTTAAGAAACACCCAGTATCAAAACGCAAAGGTATGTCCACTGATTAATCTTTACTGCATGGGCCATAAAACATGAAATGTGCCGATTTTTTTTCTGTTGTATTTTACTAAACAACACGGTTTGTGTACAGATAAAACTTTCACATAACCTTTGCTCATCTCATTTCCTCTTTTTCAAGGGGAAAATAATTTAGAAGTGGAAATAACTATGAATAGGGATTGTTGAAATCATCATGAAAACAGACTAGTCAGGCAGAGACTGCTCTACCTAGACTAAAAGGAAAAAATGGGGAAAATTGCTGTAATATAGTATGTAATCATTGTTTCATAATCTCTGGTATGCAGAATTAATTGGAGAAAGTAATTTCATTGTTAGGTATAAGAGTTATATTTTTAATCTCACCCTTTTCCAATGCTGGGAGAAGGGTGGGGAGACAAGTGAATCAAATTTTTTTGTGAGAATCAAAATTCTAACAATTCAACCATCTTGAGGTTTCACAATCATATTTAAAATGGGCTATTAATACTCTTATTGTGTTATTGTTCTGTTTTCCAAAAACTAATACACTAAAATAAAGTGCCTCAATATGATACCCTCCTGAAATTTGGACTATTGTTCTTATTGTGTCCAAACACTTGTTGTGCTGGCTGAATATTATGGAGTGGTAGTCTAGTACCTAGTTGTCCTTGTTTTGTCTCCAAAACTAAGCAGGGTTAGAACTGGTTAGAACTTGGGTGTAAGGTTTGCAAAGAATGAGGGGCTATTGGCTAGACTAGGAACTTGAAAAACATCCCAGAAGGCAATGGCAAACCACTTCTGTATTGACAGGTCCATGAAGTTACCAAAGTCAAGCTTAACTTGAAGAATTTTACAACCATGTGCAACACATTTATAAGTCTTGAAACTGAGGTAGACTATAAGGGAGACATTGCTCAACAAGCATGATCTTTGGTTGAGAAAGGCCTAATGGCCTGCAAGAGTAAATGTGGTTTTGGGCTACCCCAAGCTAAAAGTCTTGAAAGGAACACCTGTTTCAGAATGCCATTTGGCTAGATGGCTTCTGACAAATTAACCTTCTATCCCTCTCTTCTCTTGTATGATGCTTCTCTTGAAGTAACACTTCCTGACAATTATTTGCTAGGCATGTCAAAAGGACTATGTTGATCTCTCAGGCAGGGCTACAAAGATCTTGCTAACCTGCATGTCTGCTTTTCAAGAGGCTCGACGGTGGAGTACTGAAGGTCACTGGGAAAATGGTACTGGTAGTGCCGGGAAATTATTCCAGCATTGGCTGACCAAAGGAGTCCAAACAGAAGAAGCAGCCCACCAATTCCACAACAGAAGAAGCTGATTGATCTGAGTACAGGACTGGAAGAGGAAGCCCCGGTTATAAGTTCCGTTTCTCCTTGAGTTGTGACTTTGGGGTCACTGCTGGGCGCAGTGGCCCCCATTTCACCGTCGCTCCACCAAGCAAAGCACAGTGTTCCCGTCACCAGCAGGATAGCTCCAGCGATGGTCACTCCATGACGCAAAGAAGCTATTGCCATGTTAAAAACTGAGGCCTATGGAGATTATAAAGTACTTTAAAAGGAAAAGGTCCTGGTGACAACACTCAGGCTGGAAAAGAGGCAAGAAAACGAATGGTGAGTAGATACAAACAGACCACAGAACAAAAGCACAAACTTTAGATTCAAAGAGAATCAATTCACATTTACTGTCTGCCTTTTCAAACTGCCCAAAGTCTTCTTAATGGAAGGAAAAAAATCAAATGCCATTTAATAAAAGTTACACTTATCCTAGGAGGCAAATTTACAGCTTTTGCTTTTGAGATCAATCAAACGGCTTTATAAATCTCTCTACATTTTACAGCAAATTCATTTTACATGCACTTTTTATATGGAAATTGGATGAAGCCACAGAATTTGAAGGAATCGGTAAAGAGGACCCCCACTGTCTTACATATCTACCTATATCTTGATCCAAATAACACTAGGTGGTCCCATTTTTACAGGACTTCACCACAGGTTCATTTTTATAAGATAAACCTTTCATCCAACTTTGCCTACCCAGAGTGAAATACTGAGATGGTATTCAGTTCAGCTGGGAGCTCAGCTAAAATCTGGCATTCATCTTAGTGCAATATTCCCTTGCCATATCATTTAGCATTCAGATGAAAAGATTAACACAAAAATCACTTCTGTAGTTTTAAAAAAAGGTTATAAAGGGTAATCTGTGAGTTCTAAGTAATTCTGGAAGATATTCGGATTTGAGGAGCCAATCAACGTCATATAATCATACATAATAAAAATTGTGTTATGCCTTTTGATGCATATTTCAATACACACACATACAACACACACACAGTTCCTATCAAATCTCAAATTATAACATGACCAATTGTTGGGATTAATATTTTTCTTATTGAGTACCTGTTGATATTTTTGGGGTATTATGGATGGCATTATTTTCACTACATATGCTACAGGATGTACAACCATTAACAATTACAATTACAGGTAAGGTGGTCAACCTATGACCACAATTGAGCCCAAACTTTCTTTGCTAAGTGAGACATTTAAGTGAGTTTTGCCACATTTTATGACCTTTCTTGCCACAGTTGTTAAATGAATCACTGCAGTTGTTAAAATTTGTAACATGGTTGTTAAGTGAATCTGGCTTCCCCATTGACTTTGCTTGTCAGAAGGTTGCAAAAGGGAATCACGTGACACTGCAACCGTCATAAATGTGAGTCTGTTGCCGAGAGTCCAAATTTTGATCATGTGACCATAGGGAGGCTGTAACGGTCCTAAGTATGAAGAACGGTCATAAGTCACTTTTTCAGTGGCATTGTAACTT
The DNA here is from genome assembly GCA_034064705.1 of Bothrops alternatus. Lineage (NCBI taxonomy): Eukaryota > Metazoa > Chordata > Lepidosauria > Squamata > Viperidae > Bothrops > Bothrops alternatus. The sequence continues at coordinate 4,689,465 of JARGCV010000039.1, read as the reverse complement.
TGAACAGTCACTAACCGAGCTGTTGTAAGTCGAGCACTACCTGTAGATAAAGCCTCCATTTTCTTGTGCTTTGATAGCTTTTGGGTGTGGGAGCCCCTGTTTTATGGTGGTCCTCCCTTTTTCTATGTTTGGTTTTGGTTAGTATTGATGGGGTAGAGATGTCACACCTGTGTCCCCTCATTTGTGTAATGCTTTCACCTTCCTCCTACCGAACATCGATACTTTAATTTCCTGCAAATTTATTTATTTATTTATTTATTTATTTATTTATTTATTTATTTATTTAGATTTTTATGCCGCTCCTCTCCAAAGGACTCGGAGTGGCTAACAACATAAACAAAACAAACATCTCAGCATTTAGAAAGGAAAAAAAAACCTAAAACCAAATCTACGAAACATTTAAAAAGACCCCCCCAAACACATTCATCATTCACACACAATCACAGTCATCCCCAGGCCTGCCGGCATAGATAAGTTTTCAAATTCTTCCGGAAGGCCGGGAGAGTGGGGGAAACGCGGACTTCAGGGGGCAGTTGGTTCCAGAGGGTGGGTGCCACAACAGAGAAGGCCCTCCCCCTAGGACCCGCCAGACGGCATTGTTTCGCTGACGGGACCCGGAGGAGGCCGACCCTGTGCGCTCTCACCGGTCGAAGTGAAGTATATGGCAGAAGACGGTCCCGTAAGTATCCTGGTCCCGTGCCATAAAGGGCTACTGTCACTCTAATTTATTTCTATTACATCCACTTCTTCAGTGCGCCTTTCCCAAATTCAACTCTTGACACTAGCAAGAAATTGCCTGACTTATAAATCTCTCACTGCATATTTCACTAATCACCTTATTCTTTCGCAATAAACAATGCTCTCTTATGCTTTTAAGATTTATATGCATTCCTTTGCCAGGTAAATGTAGGAAAAGACTTGCGTTTAAACCACACATTCAGAAGAAACAGACCTTTAGCTAAGCAGATATTTGCCAAACAGTCACCATTTTGATTCAGGCTTGGTTGTCCAAAACATGTATATATACAGGTAGTCCTCGGCTTTCAACAGTTCATTTAGTGACCGTTCAAAGTTTCAACTGGAAAAAAGTGACTTATGACAGTTTTTCACACTTACAACCATTGCAGTAATTCCATGGTTATGTGATTAAAATTCAGATATTGGCAACCAGTTCATAGTTATGATGGTTGGGGTGTCCCGGGATCATTTGATCATCTTTCGTGACCTTCTTACCAGCAAAGTCAATGGGAAAGCCAACAATTGGATTACTAACTTAACAACTGCAATGATTCACTTAACAACTGTGGCAAGGTAGGTCGTAAAATTTGGCAAAACTCACTTAACTGTATCACTTAGCAACAAAAATCTTGGATTCAATTGTGGTCATAAATTGGTAGTGTACTCAACACTCTCTTGATGAACAAGGAAGACTATGGACAGTGGGAAGTTCCCCCAACAGGGACATTCTACCGAATTTAGAAACTTGATTATCCAGGGTTTTTTTAAAACCTGGGAAACTTTTATAACAGGGCTCTTCAAACTTGTGGACTTTTATAACTTGTGGACTTCAACTCCCAGAATTCCTCAGTCAGGCACGGTAGCTAAGGAATTCTGGGAGTTGAAGTCCATAAGTCATAAAAGGGCCAAGTTTGAAGAGCCCTGTTTTATAGGAAGGAGTTATGAAGACTTCTGTCTTCATTTCTACACTCATTTACAGAGATCATACATCAGGGGTACCCAACCCCCGGTCCACGGACTGGTACTGGGCCACAGCATGCCAACAACCGGTCCGCACAAACAAGCAAAGCCCCATCTGTGGGATGCAGGCAGCATGCAAAACCATGCACTCTCCAGTTCATGGAAAAACCTTTCTCCACGCAACCGGTGCTTGGTGCCCAAAAGGTTGGGGACCTCTGCCATACATGACCTAATTTTCAAAGGTTGAAGAGGGCTTAGTCAACCCTAATCTACCAACAAGTTTCCATTCTTGGAAAGAACTGCCCCCATCCAATGACCAATAATTTGCAGATTGAGGAAGATTTTATATTTTGCACATCCCATATTCACAGCTGCTAGCACAGTAGATAAATGTTAGAATGAAATCTCTGAAGATGCACCCTTACATCTATGTGCAATGTGAGCACTGTAATTATATGGGGGAGCTGCTAACAGTGCAAAAAGGCTGGGTGTGAATCAGATGTTAATCATCATACATGTGGTTTCAAATGAAATAAAAGGGCAAAATGAAATAAAGAAAAATAGTGTTTCAAAAACTAGCTCATTTAGCTATTCATGTCAGCAAGATATAAAAATTGCATTACTGGTCTCTAAAGATTTTATTTTCATATATATATATATATATATATATATATATATATATATATATATATATATATATATATATATATATATATATATATATATATATATATATATATATATATATATATATATATATATATATATATATATATATATATATATACACACACACACATATACATATACATATACATATACATATACATATACATATACATACATACATACATACATACATACATACATACATACATACATACATACATACATATATATATATATATATATATATATATATATATATATATATACATATACATATACATGTACATATACATATATATATAGGTCTTTGGTTATTCAGGTTTTCTTCCACGTAAAATTGGAAGTGTCTTGGCGACACTTCCAACTTTACGTGGGAGAAAACCCGAATAACCAAAGACCTACAAAAACCCACGAAAAGCCAATCAGAGCACAGCCAAGCCCCTAACCAATCAGAACACACCTCCACCCAATCAGAACACAGCCGAGCTCCCAGCCAATCAGTTCAAACCCCCACTGGCAGTTAAAAGGAAGAAACAGCTAAAATCTCACATTGCTCCTAGAAGCAGAAGCCGAAAGCACCAGCCTGAAGATGACGAATGAGACTTCGTCGAAACGTCGCCAAGACACTTCAAATTCTACGTGGGAGAAAACCCGAAGAACTCCCACGTAGAATTTGAAGTGTAAACTGAGCAGTGCACAGGAAATGTATATGTCAGGAACAAGGTTCAACTCCTATATGTTACTCCCTAAGTTCAATTCCTGGTCCGGTCCTTACTGCCTTTTTAAGTGAAAAGTAGGCTTCCCTTAGTGGCTACACATTCAGGAATTGTTTAAAGTTGTGAAAGCAGGATACTTATGACCATACTCAGAGTTCTCGCTTTGCAACTGACTTGCACTTCCCATGTGTACAGTGGGACCACAGTCGCATGATCGCTTTTTACCACCTTCCCTGCTGGCTTCTTACAAGCAAAGTCAATGCGGAAGCCATTAGGAAAGTCACAAGTCGCTCTGGTAAGTCACCCCTTCCTTCCTGTGCTCGCACCCCACCACACCATGAGTTCTCGTTTCACTTGCTTCTGAAATACATTTTCTAAAACAACTTTCCTGTTGTTGTATTGATACTGTATTTCCCAGAATGACAACAATCCATGATGATGCAGAGGAATTGAAATCCAGAAAATCTACATTCATTAAACCTATGACAAGCAAAATTGCATTTCATTTGAACTGGGCTAGGGGCAACTGAATTATGAGGCACTGAAAGAAATCTTGCATGATCTTATCCTTATCTAATGAAAAGATATTACAAAATCAGGTTTTATTAATATTGTGACATTAGGTTTATTAAAGCTGTAGATAGGATGACGGTGGAAGTTAATGAATCCAGTATGGGGTTGTTTTTTTTCAGTTCTAGATAAGGATCTCTAAACAATGAATCTCGAGTCATGGAAAATGAAGCTGCTGTAGAGCTTGTCCTTTGCTGAAGGACAAAATATATACCCTTTAGCCAAAAAAAAGAAATTCAAAGCATCTATTACTCAATTGTACCTAAAAAAACAACAACAACAGAGTTCACTCCACCCTCATTAAAGTCTTGTTCTCACTATTTATTTAGTTCCCAGAAAATCTTGGTGGCACAAACTCTTACGTCTATTAAATCCACTTGAATTTCTAAAGTTGGAATTATCCCTGGTAACATGTTCCACTTAGGTGGGAAAAAGGGATAACACAAGAGCTTTTAGCTTTGAAACTGGCATAGGTCATCTTGTATATTCGAGATATTTGGAAACCATTTGTGACCCAATGGTTAGGAACTACGCAAGTATTACTTTGAGGAAAAAGAGCATATTGCCAAAGCTGCATGACTAGCTTTATAACTTGATGGAAGAATTTGCTCCATTGAAACAATTCGTACTGATTTTATAGGAATGTCATGTTGTAGTTCTGTCAACTCCTTCTAAAGCAGTGTTTCTCAACCTTGACAATTTTAAGGCATGTTGAAGTCCACATGCCTTAAAATTGTCAAGGTTGAGAAACACTGTTCTAAAGCCTTTGGAAGGATTTGCATTATACAGGACTGCATTAAGCCAGAGCACATCTGAACAGTATCAATTAATTAATGTTATTGGAATAAGTCTGTTTTCGGTAAATTGGATTGCGAGATCAGGCTTCTTGCATCTCAGAACTTTCATAAAGTATCTCTCAACAGCTTGGCTAATCTGGATCAAACTTTCAAAGCTGAGGCTGATGTCACTGCTTCCCCTTCTAACCCTTGTAAACAACTAAAAAGATGGAACATTCACTGATTAAGGCAGGATGCATTCCTATTTTATCATTCAAAGACAAGAGACAATCTAGATTCTAGATTAGGAGCAGGTTACCGTTTGGCATAGGAGATGTTCAATTTTTAAAAATAAATGGGAAGTAACTAATGACAGTATTGTGACGGATGGAGGCAACATTTTTCAGTCACTTTTTTCTGAAGTGGCACAATGCAAAATAAGTTTGTTAAGCTTCAGCTGGATCAGTTTTGCATTCTGAGATCAAAAGCAAACCCTTGTAAAATCAAACTGCTCCAAATGATCAATTTTGTAGCTAAATCTTGTTGGGGCAAACTGGGAATGATCTGGGAGCCACAAAACCACTAGACCGCCCACTGCTGCAGTCCAGTCTTCCCCAACTTGGTGCCTCCAGACATATGAATCAAAATTCAAATCATCTTAACCTAGCAGGGCTAATGGTCAAAGATGATGAGAGGGCAAGTTACAATATCTGAGGAGACCTGAATGGGGAAAAGCTCCCTATCACACACAGGCTTGTCAATTGTTCTTTATTTCAATGTCAGATAATGTAAGTTGCTGTATTTTTAAGTTCTACCCCTCTGTCATAAAGAGCTGGTGGCTGGTGGTTGCTAAGAAGGCAGTCTCATACAGACTTTTTCAAAACAAGTCCTGCTCAATGTCATTTAGGAAGCATAAACAGGATAGAGTCCTAAAACCATGCAATGTGAAGTCTCTAATTCAAACTTAAACTCACTAGGCAAATAAGAGACTAATCAGGCAATGTTGAGCTACATTGGAAAAAGTCTCTGAATTTACCGAAAGCATTATTTTCCCCTTCATGCATATCTTTGCAATGTCCCAAGCTCTGATGATAAAAATTGAGGCTTGACGTGAGGAGTGAAGAATGTTTACCAAATCAGACGTTTACAAAGACTAATACCTAATGTTGTATTTTTATGTTTTATGATGATTGCTTCCTAATATGATCTTATGTTTAATGTTGATTGCTTTAATATTGGAAAAGCGTACTGAATTTCTACCTCAGGTTATTGAATTTCTACCTCAGGATCTTTTGTTAGGGATCATAAAAGATTGCACTACTACTGAGACGAATTTACTTCTGAAGCTCAAATGAACAATATGTGATAGACTACAAACAGTAGATAGACCATATATAAGAGAAACACCAATCAAATAAAATGTATCAGGCATATAGTTGAGGCTTGACGTGAGGAGTAAGGAATGTTTACTAAACCAGACGTTTACAAAGACTAATCCTTAGTGTTGTATTGCAGGTTATATGATGATTGCTTTTTAATATGATCTTATGTTTAATGTTGATTGTTTTAATAAAAGAATTTTTTACAGTTAAAAAAAATTCAAACAGATACTGTGATGAAAATGAAAACAAAAAACAAAATAAAAATGCACATTATAGGGGGAAAAAAAGTTAGTTTGGCCTTCATATAAAAGAGAGACCTTGGATGAAGTAAAGAGGAATTTGTCCTTGTGGATGGAGGGGCCAGCGATAATAAACCAAAGGGAAGCTGAAAGTGGAGAGATTCTTTGCAGTTCAGCCAAGACCAGTTTGCTATTTTATTTTTTATTTTTTGCCATGTGAAACAACCCAGCAAACATTCTCCAGTTCAGCGTTTCAGGATGATTTTTGTGGGGGAGGTTAATAGCTGAATACATGTTCTGTCGCTTACAAAATAATAAGAGAGTGACAGTTTTATAGGAGGAAAGAAAAATAAAAAGAATTTTCCCTCTCTGGCAAAAAAGCTGCAACAGCAACATTTCTAACATCCCCAGCCCACGCTGCTACGAAAGGAGGAGCCACAGATACAGTGGATCCCGTCACTGAGAAAGGCTAAATTCTGTGCAAGTCTGCTCGGGATTAAAATTTCTAATCATCAGCCACAGTCCAATGTACTTAGATTGTATTTTAAGAATCCCAAACTATCTTTTCTTCGCTTCTACAAGGGCCTTTTAAAATGTATTTTTTTTTAAAAAAAAAAGTTGAATCTTTAAATGGCATTTGTTGGAAATGAAGCAAATTTACCTATGATGCGAGTGAGATGAAACTTAAAACAAAATCTGTTTCTGCCAAATTATTTTTCCCCCCAATATTTCCTCTTTTGGGATGCAATAGTTACAAATTCAGCAAAGGCTTCTGCTTTAGGAATTTAGAATAAAGAGATTGTTCCTTCACATTTTTTTTTCATTATAGCAAGATTTATATTCTACCAGTGAAGTTTGAAGATTAAAGAGGATCGCCATTTCCTCAGTTCAACACACAAGTTTTAAATAATGTTGGATGTATGGCATTTTATGAGATGATTGGTTGGTTGGTTGGTTAGTTGGTTGGTTAACTCGTACATAACCAGCTTCTGTGAAATCTGGATTCTTTGCAACAAAAAAGGTAACGTAATAAAAGCAATGAAATATTACCTAGTTGTCATAAATGCTACCCCACTCATGCCTAAAAGTTTTGGAAGAATTCTGTCCTTTAGGCCAGGGGTCCCCAACCCCTGGTCCATGGACCGGCACCGGTCCACAACAAACAAGCGAAGCCCCATCCGCAGGATGCAGGCAGCATGCAAAACCACGCCCCCTCCGGTCCACGGAAAAACCTCTCTCTACGGAACCGGTCCCTGCTGCCCAAAAGGTTGGGGGCATCTGCTTCAGGCTTTCTCCAAATATTTAAAGCATGTGCAATCCAAACTTTGTCAGGTAAGCTATTCTTACAAGAAGGAACCCCTCAGAGAAACCTTACCTCTGGGCCAACACACCTTCCCTTCACAAGTGTGGGTCGTCTTCAGCTTTTCTGCTTGTGGCACTGCTTTTATGGTCAAATTTAAGTTTCCTGAATTGCACTTGGAAATCTACTGGAAGGCAATGTGCTACGGTATGTCTCTTACCTGTCAGCATGCAGGCTGTTGCATTCAGCACCAACTGCAGCCTCCTGGTGGTCTTCAAAGGAAACACTGAATAAAATTCACTGTTAGCATAGCCCATTTAGATGGGGGTGGGGATGTGAGTCATTTTTTGACCTCCACCTAGGCATCCAATAGCCATGAGTCCAGGAAAACTCCCAACCTGCAGACCTGTTGTTATCGTACATTGAATAATACATGCTCAGGAATAAGCCCCAATGAACATAATAGGTTTAAGTTATTTGGTTACACCAGGAGTAGGCAACCTTGGCTCTTTTATGACTCGTGGACTTCAACTCCCATAATTCCTGAGCCAGCCATGCTGAGGAGAAAGGGAGAGGTTTTGATGCTGAGCCATGCTGGCTCAGGAATTCTGGGAGTTGAAGTCCACGAGTCATCAAAGAGCCAAGGTTGCCTACCCCTGGGTTACATAATACAGTTACATTGTTTAAAACAGCTATTAATTAATCAGTAAGCTTAAACTCTGTCAGTAGACTGCCTTGAAACTTGTGTGTGTGTTTGTGTGTATGCGGGCCTGAATGCGCACAAGCACATTCAAGTCATTTTTTACTCCTGGCAACCATCTGGACAAATCCACACAGTTTTCTTAGCAAAATTCTCAGACGTGGCTTGCCTCTGCCTTTTTCCTAGGGCAGAGGAAGAATGACCCCCAAGTCACCCAGCTGGCTTCATTCCTTAAACTCATAATTAAAATCCAGAATCTGAATTCATAATGTCGCATTTGCTACTTTGAAAAAAAAATGGCAAGCTCAACAGGGATTGTGCTGATAGGATACTCAATGCACTAACTCCCCATGCAATGAGGAACATAGTTGCAAAACCACATGGATGCTCACGAGGATGAACCAGGCCATTCAGGTAGCAACTCAGCAACCCTCTCCTGGACATCACTGGACCATGGGCAATCAGTATCATAAATACTGGCTATCTGTATCTGTATCTCAGTTCATCTTTTTTTCTATGCTGGTATTATGCCCCTGCTTCCTTAAAAGGATTCGATAGCATCAAATGACCCTTTCTTTGACCTCATCACCCAGTTCCAAGGCAATTTCTATATCAGAGTGGCAATCAATAGCCTACATGCAGTCTCAGTTACAATTTATTTGCTAATCATTTGCATTTATACAGCCAGGTATTTCACAAAAAAAGCAGATATATAAGAAACTCGAAATAGCTATATCAGAAATCCCTTATTTCTTTGTCAACAATTTTAAACAACATATATATATTTGTGCTTGCAAGATGGCTCTGGGTTGAGCTGAAACAAGCAAAAGGAAAGAATGATTCCTTCCTCCCATATTTGGGTTTACAGGGTGCAATCTAAAAAATAGACACTTGACACATATATATATGTAAACTGCCCACCATATGAAGAAAATAGAAAGTTCAACTATGGGAGGGTCACCTAAACATATCTCCAGTTCCCTGAGACTGCCCCCCCTCAGGTATGGTGACACAGCCAGCGGGATTCCTAGAATGATAACAGGGATGTAGCTAACCTAAGGGAGCGGAATGTTCCATGAAGAGGGCACCTGGAAGAGAAGGTCCATCTCCTAGAACCCCCCTAATGTAGATCCCTGGAAGATGGTACCTGCAACATGCATTCTCTGCAAGATCTAATGGGATGAGCTGTTGTAATCAGTTGCTCAATCTCTGTGTCTAATATAACAGAAGAACTCTGCTCTATCAGGCCACATATACTGAAGAAGGATAGTCCAGCATTCTGAATCCCCAACAGCTAATCAGATGCACAGAGGAAATATGTGGAGTTTGGTTTAATGGTTAAGGCACCAAGCTAGAAAGCAGGAGACCATGAGTTCAAGTTCCATCTTAGCCATGAAAGCGCACTAGGTGACTTTGGGCCAATCATTCTCTCTCAGCCCAACCCACCTTGCAAGGTTGTTGTTGTGGGGAAAATAAGAGGAGGAAGGTGTGTCGGATATGTTCGCCACCTTGAGTTACTTCTGAAAATAATAAAGGTAGGGTACAAATAAATAAATGGCGGACAAGACTGAGGGGCATATGTTTTCTTCTATTCTTGTTCTGTAACAATTGATCTTTAAAGCATGCAATCTTTGATTCTGGAGTAGCTACTAGTAGTTACTATAACCCTCCCTTCTGCAAATTAGTCCAGAGTCCGTTTAAAACGGTTAGAATTGGTAACCATCACTCCATATATGGTAAGTCAACTGAACAGTGTGCAATGGATGACTCTCATCCTGGGATAATCACCTTCGTGATCATGGTACCTCTCCTACCATCTATGCACTGAATTAATCAAGCAAAGGACCTTTTTATAACAGCCACAAAAGCATCCTTTGTCATGATTAAATATGCACGTCAAAAACAACTATGTACTAGCAACTGTTAAATTATTCAAGGCTAAAATACTGAGCTTGATGCATATGGCACCCAGTTAGGTTCTAATAATAATAATAAAGTTGGAAGGGACTTTGGAGGTCATCTAGTCCAATCCCCTGCTCAGGCAGGAAACCCTATACCATTTCAGAGAAATGGCTCTCCAGTCTCTTCTTTAAAACTTCCAGGGTTGGAGCATTCACAGCTTCTGGAGGCAGGTTGTTCCACTGATTAATTGTTCTAACTGTCGGGAAATTTCTCCTTAGTTCTAGGTTGCTTCTTTCTTTGGTTAGTTTCCATCCGTTGCTTCTTCTCCTGCCTTCAGGTATATTTTTCAGGATGCTTCTAAGATAGAAGCTACCTAGCCCCAAATTGCAAAGGATTATACCTGAGTTCCTTACTCCACGTTAACCAGTTGTAATTGGGCTGCATCTCCTTTGGAATCTACCTAAGACTTTGTAACCTCAGATGCTACCAGTAGTTGAAGCAAGTTCTTTGGAGAACATATTTAGGTTCACTTCACCTTATCAGATAGGTGAGAATTTTCCCTAAAAGGACAAATTAATTTTGATCTGGTTTTCTGAGTTTTTTCTTTTCTGACATTGGCTGGTCCCACCCTTGATAAACCATAGTTGTCCTTTCGCTGAAGATCAGAAGCTTAGATCTCCAAGCATATCTCCTATTTCCATTACCACACAATAGCCACCCTCCCCTATTCCATTCCCAGATACCTCTACATCTTTTCACCTATTTTACATAGGAGATTGTTCACTTTGGCCAAATCAGAAAATTACACATAAGGAAATAACTCGTACTATAAATGCATGATTATGAAGACTATGTTCTGAGACAGAAGTAAAATCTGTTTCACATGTACAATTGTACTATACAATAAATGGATGTTAGAACTCGTAACACCCTCACATCCTCTGAGCAGGTCATCATTTTTCACCTAAACAAACACACTTCAGCTATTTCTAATAAAGTTACTAAATTTTTAACAATAGCCACAGCCTGCATGAATCATCTGATGCCCTACACTGTTAATTGCTTCTGGTTTTTCTGCACGAGTTCTATTTAAAAAAAAAAGTTTTATACCACTGATGTATTGTAATATTCTCTTCTTTGAAATATTAGTTTCAGACCATAAATAAATGATGAAACTATGTGCAGTGTAAAGAAGTGGTGTTCTTCCTTATTGGTCCAAGATCTCTCTGCATTTAGCTTCTGTGCAGAAAAGGGCCAAAATTCCTGCTCTTAGGAGAAAGGCTGTGCAAATGGTTAGAACTGAACAAATTGGACCCCTTTCCTGAAGGGCGCAAAGCAAATGACTAGCAGTTTCAATTTGTTCATATCCATGCAAAAGACTGAATCTCAGAAGGCAATATTGTAAACCCAGCTCACAGCTGCGTGTGAGGCTTTTTAATTCATGGGTTCCTGTTTTCTGATGAGAAACAGCTCAGTTTATATCTGAGCATTGATAGATTTTAGTAGCATTACTTTCTCCCCATGAAACCCTGCCAATTCAATAGAGAGGGACATTTATAGTTTTCTAAGGGTCAGAATGCCCCAAAAGAACATGTTCAGAGCTTCTAAATAAGGTTTACGTACTCTCTTTATCTTTATTTAGTTATACCTTTTCTCACCTGCCAACTATCAAAAGTTGGTGATAATTTCAAATGTCTTTTCTCTGAGGCAGAAATTTTGAATGGATTAAATTGCCACCTGAATATTATGTTCCAAAAGACAGATCCTTAAACCTCAGGGGAAAATGTCATTTTTCCAGGAGGAAACCTGAAGAGCGAGACAGTTATGTATTGCTTTTATAAACACTTCCAGGAAAGTCTAATCACAGATGTTAAAAACAAACAAGCTAAAGGTAATAGTGAGATAGCAGAATGTCTTAACTTGTATTTACATCTGTCTACTCTCAGAAGGGAAATGAAGCCCTAGCTGGCCTTCAGGGTACCTCTAGTTGAAGAAGGAAATGATCAGATGAGCTACATCCTAGGGCAGGGATAGGCAACCTTGGCTCTTTTATGACTCGTGGACTTCAACTCCCAGAATTCCTGAGCCAGCCATGCTGAGGAGAAAGGGAGAGGTTTCCATGCTGACCCATGCTGGCTCAGGAATTCTGGGAGTTGAAGTGCACGAGTCATAAAAGAGCCAAGGTTGCCTACCCCTGTCCTAGGGTAATGAAGAAACTAGCAGATGTGATAAAACAGAACTACGAACAAGATGCCTGAAGACTGAAGTAGGGCACGCAGAGGCTTCAACTGGCGCAGAATGCGGCCGCGCGGGTGGTAGTGGGGGCACCCTGGCGGGTACGAATGGCCCCCATCCTGCGCGAGCTGCACTGGTTGCCGGTGGCTTTCCGGGTGCGCTTCAAGGTACTGGTTACCACTTTTAAAGCGCTCCATGGCATAGGACCCAGTTATTTACAAGACCGCCTTCTGCCAGTAAATACCTCCCATCGACCAGTTCGCTCCCACAGAGAGGGCCTCCTCAGGGTGCCATCGGCTAAGCAGTGTCGGCTGGTGGCGCCCAGGGGGAGAGCCTTTTCTGTGGGGGCACCGACGATGTGGAACGAGCTCCCCCCAGAACTCCGGACGTGTCATGATCTCCGCACCTTCAGAAGAGTATTGAAGACTCATCTCTTCAATCAAGCCGGCCTGGCCTAGATCTCCTCGGGTTTTTTTTTTTTTAAAAAAATTTTTTTTAAACAAGGCTGTTCGGGTTTTCATTGGGTTTTTAACAGGTTTTAGTACAGCCTTGTATTAATATTAATTTAATTTAATTTAATTTAAATATTTATTGTTATTATATGTTTTTATTGGGTTGTAAACCGCCCCGAGTCCTACGGGAGAGGGGCGGTATAGAAATTTAATAAAACTAAACTAAAACTAAATGATGTTCCTATCTTTGAAAAAGGAAAAACAGAAAACCTAGGAAACTACAGAGCTGTCAACTTGATGTTTATGCTGGGCATCGTCCTTGAGCAAATTATCAACGTGTTTTTGAGCACTTGAGTAGAAATGTAACAATTAATGAGAATTTGACATTTGTCAAAACCTATTATGATATCCTCATTAATAACACTGTAAAATATAGGTTAGATCAGGGCAGTGGTGGGATTCAGCCGGTTCGTGCCACTTTGGCATATTCACATATTTGAATCCTGCCACTGGGTCAGGGGTCCCCAATCTCTGGAACTGGGCCACACAAACAAGCAAAGCTTCTTCTGAGTATGGGTGGGATCTAAGTAGCAAGGGAAACCATGCCCCCTCGGTCTGTGGAAACATGGAACTGGTCACTGGTGCTCAAAAGGTTGGGAACCACTACATTAGTGGCTCTATACCAGAGGTGTCAAATTGCCGGCCGGTTTTATCATACTGGAGCCACGTTCACAGCTCTACATACTTTGTTGATGTTAACAGGAGCATAGTATCTTGATTATATATAGGCTAAACATGAGCCAACAGTGTGATGCAGCTGCTGAAAAGAAATTTGCTATTTTGGAGAGTATTAACAGGGGTCTGGCCAAGGGGCACTTCTGTCCTGTAATCAAGATACTATGCTCCTGTTAACATCAACAAAGTATGTAGAGGCAGTTCAGATCATGGCCATCAGGACATGTTTGGCTGGTAAAACAAAACTTTAGGGCAGGGGTTCTCAACCTTGGCAACTTTAAGACTTTTGGACTTCAACTCCCAGAATTCCTCAGCCAGCAAAGCTGGCTTCCGGTGGCTCCGCCGGCGTCGCTGGAGTCTCTAACGTGAGGCTCCGGTCTCTGAGTTAGTATAGCCGTCAACAACAGCGCTCAACAGCTGTTTGTTGCGGCGAAAAAACTCCTCTTCGGGCAAAGAAGGGGAGTAGAGCTTCAAGAGCCGGGTTGAGCCCTTCCAAGACCCCTGGAACAAGTTTTCAGGGGCAGAGAAGGTGTGCTCCCCAGGCACTTGAAACGCTCCTGCTCAGAGACGCTTCTGTCGGCTGACAGAATTAGACGCCGCGACCGCCTCTGCTTTGAAGAGAGAACAATAAGGATTTTTAAACAGACGGAGTGAATACAAGAGTCCTTTGAGTATTGCAAGTATTTTGTTATTTTGTTTATGCCTTTTTACTTATAACTTTCTTGAATCAACATAACTCTTTCAAAATGGCGATTGCTTTAAGCTTTCACTTACTCAGTGAAAGTGAAGAAATCGAAAGTATTGAATCTGCTGGAAAGTGAAACTGAATTTTCTCTTCTCTTTCTGAAGTGATGTTTGAGAGACTATTTAGACTTGCTTTAGGGGATTTTTAATAGCCCTCTTTGGATATCTCTTTGGAGTTATCACACAGAAGAGGATTTGCTCTGAAAGCCAGAACTAGAACCAATGGGTTTGAAACTGCAGAGAAGCAGACTTAGGTTAGAAGAGGAATTTCCACACTGAAAAAACTGTCCTAAGTTTCCTCATGAAGCGATCCATTCCTTTCTCTGGAGATCTTCTGATCTTCAGACAAGTATAGCCATTTATCTGAAATGCTTTAGCAGATCCTACACCAAGCAGGGAGCCAGACCAGATGACCTCTGAGATCCCTTCCAGTTCTAAGATTTTATGGAAGTTTGTGCAAAAACAGGCAAAAATCTGAAGTTCATTGTACAGCTCTGTGTGCTAAGCATCCACTGTTCCATTTTATATGAAAAAGAGCTGTGGGGTATAGAAAATCCAAAATTACTGTTGGTAGAGAATGGCGGCAACAACACAATAAGTCGGCTGAACAGCTTCAGGTGCATTGTTAGTGTTCCTTAGGATTACACACTCCATGCTAACATTAATCCAAGAACAGTATTACCCACAACTGAGCAAAAAGATGGCTTGAAGATTCAGCTCATCCTTATGACTCATTTTCAAACCCTGTAAACGGGGATGCCTGAATCTAAACCGCTTTCTATAAATAAACCTGTGGGTAAATCTCATTCTTTACTGTATAAAATGTAGGGGCACAAGCAAATGAAGGAAAGTTCTGGCTTTCCAATACACAGGGATGAACAGGGAGAGAGGATATAAGGTCAATACTATTTTCCTCTTCCATCATCATCATCATCATCATCCTCCTCCTCCTCATCATCATCATCAATCTGTCTCTTTAATATGCCCCTTAGAAGAATCCGCAGGCTGGCTAGAAGCAGTTCGATTCCAGAACCCCAGCTGGATCCGACCTCTTAGATAGATCCTCTCCAGTTATGGGCAACTCTCTCTTTTTTTTTAATCGCTTTAAAGGAAAAAAGAATTAAGGGGGAACTATAGCTATTCTGTTCTCCGTTATGTTAGTAGCGGCAAAATGGCTTAATTCAAGTCAGGAAGAAATACTGCACAGTTCGTGAACTTGCTAGACACGCTCCCGCAGAAGCGACCAACCTTGCGCCTTCCCGCCCGTTTTGTGCCCACCAATCCACTCGGCTTGCGACCCCTTCCCCCCGCTCCCCCGAATGTACTTACGAATCGCCGGCAGCTTCAGGTGTTCCCCATCTACTTTAAGTAGCAGTCCTGGCGGAACGGATGAAAGCACCCGAGGAGAAGTCTCGGCGGCGGCGGCGGCGGCGGCAGCAGCGAGAAAGCGGACTCGCCAGCGCGGCTTCTCGCCAGTTCTGCCAGTCCCCGTCGCCAACTTTGGAAACTGCAACAGCGCCCTCTAGCGGAAAAAGCCGGGATTCCCGCCCCCCTCCCAGTTGGAATTATGGGGGGGGGGGAAGAGAGAGAGAGAGAGAGAACACCCAGGCGCAGAAACTGCGCTGATGCTTTCTGCCGAAGCGGTTTTACCAGTGTTGCAAGTGATTATCGGGATCATTTTGCAACATACCACAATGTTTCTTCACCTGTGGCAATTCTTAAGATGTGTGGGTAGATGCATAACATTCTTGGAGAGCTGAATGCAACGAAATTTCATTTTAACGCATGCTGATTGGTGTACATTTAAAGTAACAAAGTTTCTATTCTATTCTATTCTACTCCCAGAATTCCCCAGCCACCGTGATGACTGGAGAACTCTGGGAAGTGAAGTCCACACATCTTAAAAGTTGCCAACGGTGAAGAAACACTGTATTATACTAATGCTGCAACATGATTGCATTAATCCTCTTCTGTTTCACATACTTGACAAAAAGGAAGGGGGAAAGTAGAGAGGGACCGGGGTGGGGAGCGCTGCATTTCAGCATACTGAGCGGGGCTAAATCTCAACGCAGAAATTTGAGTGGCGTCCTCTAACGTAGAGAGCCCGGCGTGGAGAGTAGAATGGTTTCAGAAAGTGTGCCTGTCTCTTTAAGAGAAAAGCGCAAAGCATCTCAATAGTTAATAGCAACTTATCAAAGCTCTTTTCTGTAGTTTTGGGACCTATGGGGAGAACTTCAGTGACAAATTTGGGATTTTGAGAACATCTCAAAACAGCTTCCACAGAAGACATGACTTATCCTTAGTGTTTCTCAAATCCGGCAACTTTTTAAGATGTGTGAACTTCAACTCCCAGAATCTCTGGGCCAGCACTGATGGCTGTGGAATTTGGGGAATTTAAATCCACACATCTTAGAGCTGCCAAGTTTGTGAAGAAGAAGAAAAAATTACTTGAAACATCTGACTCTAACCCAATTCTTTCTTTTATGACCATTTCTGCTATGTACCAATTTGTATTATGGAGCAAAGCCCACACAGTAGCATATACTGCATGTCTAGTAGTAGTAGTAGTAGTAGTAGTAGTAGTAGTAGTAGTAGTAGTAGTAGTAGTAGTAGTAGTAAAGTTGGAAGGGACCTTGGAGGTCATCTAGTCCAACCCCCTCTTCAGGCAGGAAACCCTATACCATTACAGACAAATGGTTGTCCAGTCTCTTCTTGAAAACTTCCAGTGTTGGAGCATTCACTGCTTCTGGAGGCAGGTTGTTCCACTGGTTAATTGTTCTAACTGTCAGAAAGTTTCTCCTTAGTTCTAGGTTGCTTTTCTCCTTGATTAGTTTCCACCCGTTGCTTCTTTTTTTTGTGAAAAATATTTTATTGATTTTATGATTTTAACAATAGGTGCTTAAAACACACCGTGGTGATTGGGTAAACAAAAATTCCAGAATAAAAACATACATAAACAGCTCAACTTAATACATTCACTTTCATCTTTCTATTTCCCTCACCCACACAAAACCAAAAACCAAAAACATACAAATTTAATATATTCCATTTCTGTCATAAATTTCTGTTAAACCTATTTTAAGACTTTGTCAATTTCATTCCAAACTCTCCCCAATACATATACCAGGATATTTATAAGGTGTTACCATACATTCTTTTACATTCATATATACAGTACTTTTAATGAAATGAGGTAAATACCTACACGTAACTTTTGGTGTTGCTCGCCCATTTCCCCTTTCACTGCATCCACACTCTTTCTTCTCTACCTTCTTTCTCCCTTTCTTCTCTTCCTACTTCCCTCTTCCCCCACCCCTCTCCTTCCCTTTCTCTCCACTTCTCCTCTTCTCCTCCAACCTTCCTACTTCCTTCTCCCCTCCTTCACTCTTTCTTCCCTCTCATCCCTCTTGAGATGCAGTTCAGGGATAATGTCTGAGCAACTCCTCTCTCCAAATTAATTAAATACTTCTATCTCAGTAAATATTTACTGATTTTTCCCATCTTTCCCCAAAAGCTTAAGACACAACATAGTGATCAGGATATCCAATCATTCAACGACAAAGTCATATAAATGTACCTCAAATTGAATATGGTATTGCTTATTAAAATTTATACAATTACAAAATCATCAAACACATGCAATTATAATCTGTATCCTGTTTTTATGCTGTACTCCTTATAGTTGTCATACTCCAACTACATTTTAATAAGTATATACCGGTAATTGTGATTTCAGGTAACCTTAATACATAATCGTTCATTTAGACAGATTTTTCCCCTTATCACAAATAACTCTTTCTCTCTCTCTATTACAACATAGTTATCATATTTAAAATAATAATATAGGTCCAGCAAATACAGTTCTTTTTTTAAAAAAATATATTCTATCATTTCATCAATTTACATCTATAAAAAAAGAATCTTTTTAAGGCCTTGATAAAGTTTATGTCTTCAAATACTTGTCAATTATAATATCAGGCAATTCTCATCTGTCATTCCTAATTAAATCAGACATATTCTCTTTCTTTTTTCCTTTTTTTTTACTAGATATATTCAATCATTTCATCAGTCTACTTCTATAAGGTCTTTTTGTCCTCTAGAAAGATTAACTCCCTCAAATAATTATCAACCATAGTAACAATAAATTTAGATCCTTCATACATCGTTAAATCAGACACAATTTCTAAGCCTTTTTAACCCGTCAAATAACATTTTGTATCACACTTGAACCTGACTCTAGCTTTTTTTCTATGCCAATTTGGTTCCCATAGTAAGGCTTTTCGATTATCAAACCTCAAGATTTGATTACGAGGCTTCCTAACAAATTCAAACTGAACAAATTTTCTTTCCCTTTCCTTTTTATTGTAATTTCCGAAAGGTTGTGTCTGGGTGTCAATCTTTGTTATTTTTGGTAGTTGAATTGGGTCAATTACAGTTATTTCTTGGTCATCAAAATTGTCCATCAGTTGTAGGTAACGCATGGCATCAGTTCAGTGGTTTCCACATTTTCTCTTGATGCAGATTCACAATTAGGTTGTAAGAATAGTGTCTCTGTCTCTTTAAGTTGTAAGTAGGTCTGTTCAGAATTATTCTGTTCATCTTCTATTATTCCTTGTTCCATAACTTGATTCATTATTAAAGGATCAATATGAGATTCCAAGGTGGCATCTTTAGATTTTCTCCAAGATTTCCAATAAGTTTTAAAATCTTCTCTGACTTCTAATATTTTTTCCAGTATTAAATCATAGTCAAGATGAGGATAACTTTCAGCCATTTTGGTGGTAGCTTTGCCTATTCCTTTATTAGAGACTACTTAAGGAAAATCCACAAATATCCGCCTCCAAAAGTCTAATAGCCAGCTTCACCACCCAGCTGTCCAGTTATTTTTTCTCTTTTATTATCACCTAAATCAGCCCAGCTGTCCAGTTATTTTTTCTCTTTTATTATCACCTAAATCAGGGGTTCTCAACCTTGTCATTCTGGGAGTTGAAGTCCACAAATCTTAAAGTTGACAAGGTTGAGAACCCCTGACCTAAATCCAATCCTCTCCAAATAACAGGGAGAAGTACAGTTGAAATTTTGCTTTTTCACCACCAGATGTCCTCAGTGGACTATAAAGTCTTTTTCTTCTCCCCCCCCAAGTTAATCAAATTAGAGAAAGTTAAAAAAAGAACAAAAAAGGAAAGTTTTCTCTTTCTTTCTTTTTTTTAAAAAAAATCAACAAAAACTATCTTCTACATTATCAAATTAAAAAAGGAAAGTAACAATGTCTCTTTTTCCCTTCTTTTCCCCTGAAATTCACCCCACAGCAGTCAAATAGTAAAATATAAAAAAAAAACACACACACACACAAAAATTAATCCTTTTCTTTTTGGCTCTTCTTTCCACATATAGGCAGCCGCTACTTTCTTAATAAAGGAAAATAAAAACTCTTACAGGAAAGATCAGGATAGCGAGGGAAGGAAACGTCTCACCCGGATTCACCACGGTGGTTCTTCATGCTTAGTTGTTCTTGTGACTTGCGGTTGGTGCGGCTAGGCGAACGGCCATTTTATGGCCGGTCTTCTGCTCCGTCGGCCCTCAGAGTCAGGTCGGACAGCTAGAGGAGCCGCCGCTCCTCTGCAGCAGAGCGTAGCCTCGTCGACGGTAGTCACGCCCTTCAGGCGTGACTTTCGACCCCTGCCGGGGTCTACCGACGGAGGGAAACTAGCCAAACGAGGAGACAAGTCTCTCATTGCGGCTAGAAGTACCGCGATCCGGAACCGGAAGTCTACCCATTGCTTTTTGTCCTGCCTTCAGGTGCCTTGGAAAATAGCTTGACTCCCTCTTCTTTGTGGCAGCCCCTGAGATATTGGAACACTGCTATCATGTCCCCCCTCGTCCTTCTCTTCATTAAACTAGACATACCCAATTCCAATAGCCGTTCCTTATGTTTTAGCCTCCAGTCCCCTAATCATCTTTGTTGCTATTCTCTGTACTCTTTCTAGAGTCTCAGCATCTTTTTTGCATCACGGTGACCAAAACTGGATGCAGTATTCCAAGTGTGGCCTTACCAAGGCATTGTAAAGTGGTATCACTTCACGTGATCTTGATTCTATCCCTCTGTTAATGCAGCCTAGCACTGTGTTGGCTTTTTTTGGCAACTGCAGCACATTGCTGGCTCATATTTAGGTGATTGTCCACTAGGACTCCAAGGTCCCTCTCACAGTTACTGTTATTGAGCAAGGTACCCCCTATACTATAGCTGTGCATTTGGTTTTTCTTGCCTAAATGCAAAACCTTGCTTTTTTCACTTGAATTTCATTTTGTTAGATAGCGTCCAGTGTTCAAGTCTGTCCAGATCCTTCTGTATCTTAAGCCTGTCTTCTGGAGTGTTGGCTATTCCTGCCAGCTTGGTGTCGTCTGCAAATTTGATGAGTTCCCTATCTATCCCCTTGTCCAAATCATTGATAAAGATGTTGAAGAGCACTGGGCCCAGAACAGAGCCCTGGGACACTCCACTACACACTTCCCTCCATGTAGATGAGGTTCCATTGAGGACCACACACTGAGTACGGCCGGTCAGCCAGCTATGGATCCATCTGGTGGTGATGCTGTCTACCCCACATTTTTCTATCTTGTCAAGTAGTAGGTTGTAATCTACTTTATCAAATGCCTTACTGAAGTCCAAGTAAATTATGTCCACAGCATTCCTCTGATCCACTAATTTTGTCAGTTGGTCAAAGAATGCAATAAGACTTGTCTGGCATGATCTATTTTTGACAAACCCCATGTTGGCTTTTAGTAATGACTTTGTGTGCCTCTAGGTGTTTGGTGATTCATTGTTTGATTATCTTTTCCAGGATCTTCCCAGGTATTGAGGTCAGGCTGATGGGTCTGTAATTTCCTGGGTCCATTTTTTTCCCTTTTTCTGTAGATGGGAACTACATCAGCTCTTTTCCAGTCCTCTGGTAGTTCCCCTGTGCTCCAGGATCTTTGAAAAATATAGTTCAGTGGTTCTGAGATCACATCTGCCAGTTCCTTGAGAACCTTGGGTTGTAATCCATCTGGTCCTGGCGATTTGAACTCATCTAGGCTGGACAGGTGCTCACTTACCATTTTCTTGCCTATCCTTAACTTGTTAACTTCTCAGCCAGGCTGTCATAACTATAGAACCTTTGCTCTGCTAATTTTGTGTCTAGATAAGCAAAACCATGTTTATAATTTTAGCAGATAAAAAAGCCACCCAGCATTTATATTCAGCTTGATTTTAATTTTGATACAGGCTTCCCAAGTTGCATAAGTCCTCACCTCGAGCAAATCTGGCATCTTTCAGAGCTCTCAGCCAAAGCAAAGATTAATTTTTATTATCTCTTGTGTTGCTGAGAAAAGAGCCAGAAGATTAAGGGAAACATTATCCAATAACAGAACTCTATAAAAAAAATGCCATAAACACAAAAGAAAAGGGAGTTTTCAAAAGGAAAAAAACCCTCTGCTTATTTCTAATACCAAGAAAGCTGCTTCTCTTTTCATACTCTTCATTTTACTGAGTCATCTGAAGGAGTCATAATTCAATCATAAGGCATGGTTCTGTTGAAGGAAAAGTCTTCATCATGGTTCAGTCCAAGCCAGGAATAAACAACATGGTGACTGCTTTAGAAAAAAGGTTGCAGTTTATTGAAGAGGAGAGCCAGACAGAAAGATGGCTCTGGAAGAAAAAAAAGCACATGTATGGAGTGGGTTTTTATACCCTCTCGAGCCTTTTGTTTGGAGTTGTTCCTGTGCCATGAACTTTGACCTGAGTCTGAGTGTGCCCTTTGGCATCTGTGGGTTAATCCTATTATGTCCTGTCTTAGAGTTTGGGTGGGATATGTAGATTTTACATGTCTTTGTCTTCCTAAACTTCTAGCTGGGGGCCTTCAACCTTCCTGGATTATTTACATCTGCATTTCTACAGATTTGGCTTCTGGTTGGGGGAGGGAGACTTGGGGCTATTAAGAAAAACTAGGCATGCTTTTCTGCCTCTTTAATATTTCCTTCTGGGGGGGGCTGACTTCATACAGTTCCATCTCTGATTTTTGTGAGCATAATCCAAGGTAAAGGACTGTTTGGCAGCCAAAGACCAACCTTCACAGCATCTGTTGGGGGAAGAATGGTGGCTGAATTAGGCTTGATGGAACAAAATAGGCAAGGCTAATTCCACAGAGTAGGTGTGGGTTCCTCACAAATTTATTTATCAGATTTATAGAACTACCCAACTCATATACATGACTCTGATTAGTGTACAATAAAACAATCAAGTAAACAATTATAAAACAATATCATACAACAGTTGAAAAAGCTGAAAACAAGAAAAATGGGCCAACATACCTCACACAGTGAAGCTACCTCAGGGGCTTTTCCTTCCCTCGGATCTCCTGTTGCAGGTATCAGGATTTGTTTAATTGAAGGATCCTGAAATGTACCAACCCTGCCTGATCAAATCAGCATGAACATGTCTATGAAATCATTAGGAGTGTAGATTTATTTGAATGAGTCTTTCAAGGATTTCCTTATATTTTGACAAGCTGCTAAGATTATGCTAGAGCTTATAATTTAGCACATGTATTGGTCTCAAAATGCCAGCAAAGCAAGTTGCCCAGTTTTCAGCCATGGTAACAAGCACATTTGGGAGTCTTTCTCTCAAATTTTACTTTTAATTATTCCTAGCCACAAGCTAAAATTGAGAGCAAAAGTACTGGAGGGAGATTATTTTCCATTCTCTTCTAGCTGTACGCTGATTTCTCAGCTCCGAAAGAAAGTTATTCAGATCTTGCATTATTTTCTTTCCAAGAATAAGAAGGGCTTGTGGATGGGTAGAAAATTAGAACAGACACTCCTCAAGAATAAAAGAGATTAAGCAAGCCTTTTCCAGTCGCTCAGTGCCCTGCTCCCCGATTCAGAATTTTGCTATTTCTTTTCAAGAGAGAGAAAAGTATTGGAAGGAAGAGTTATGGCTAGTTTATGACATAAGATCAGATTAGGCAAGGCAAGGCAAGGCAAGATAACCTTTATTGTCATTTTTTACTATGAGCACACTGGCCCACATTAAAAATGAAATTCTGTTGCCTGCTCTCAAAAGAAAGTATATATCTACACATACACATACATAACACACATATACACATGCTATATACATATACACATACACATATCCCATATACATATACATATATACATATATATATACACACACATATATATATACATATATACATATATATATATATATATTATACATACATATTAATTACTGTCCATTTTGAATACATAGCAGAGAGAGGAAACTTGAGAGTTCACAAGGTTGATGCTATATGGAACAAAACTGTGGCTGAATCTGGAAATTCTGCTTCGGATACCACGAAGCCCCCTCCCAGAAAAACAGGTCGTGAAGAGGATGTGTAGCATCCCAGATAATCCTGCGGACCTTGCTCAAGCATTGCTTATATGCTATTATGTCCTGGATAGAAGGAAGCCAATAATCTTTTCGGCCATCCTCACCACTCTCTGCACTACCTTCCTGTCTGAAGCAGTGATGTTTCCAAACCAGACTGTGATGCTGTATGACAGGATGCACTTGATCATCCCTCTATAGAAAGTGGTAAGGACAGAGGAAGAGAGATGTGCTTTTCTCATGCGACGCAGAAAATGCAGGTGCTGCTGTACCCACTTCACCAGTGTCTCGCTGTTGAACGACCAACCAGCCTACTTGTTAGCTGCACACCCAGAAACGTAGTTTAGCACCGTGGTGGGATTCAAATATGTGAACAACCTGTTCTCTTTGTGGATGCTGCTTCCGGAAGTCCATTCTGGGCCTGGGCAACAAGAAATTAACTACCGCTTCTGCCAAAGTGGTGCGAACTGGCTGAATCCCACCACTGGTTTAGCACTTAAATAACTCAAGTCAGATCGTCAGCATAAACATAGTTTCACTCAGTGACTATAACAACTGAGTTGCTGGTCCCAACTGTGATGTCTAAATGAAGATGGCATGTATAGATGCTATCATAGAGTGGTTGCCAGGGACTGAAAAACATTTACAATTACAACAAATACTCATTTGTTAAAAAAAGTACCTGAAGTCAAAACAAAGAGACATTTGAATGTTCTGTTCCAAGAAACAACTAATGATGCCAATGCAAATACATTGGGAATAACTTTTAAATGAACAATTTCTCCAAAATACAACAATCCCTGACAAATCACCTCTCCCAGTATTATATCCACACAGATGCAAACATATCCACATTCACCATATGAACTGGATGCTATACTTCCAACAGTTATTCCCCAATTTTTGTCCAGCTACTTTTCTAAACATTAGCTAGCCCTACTAGCTTTCTCTGTGGAGAGGGCAGACAGATTCACTGGGTACCCCAGGGGATGGGCTTTTAAAGGTCTCTTGAACACTCTTAAAGAAGATAGATGATGTATATCTAGTAGGGGAAACTTTCACACTCTAGGGGCAATAATTAAGAAGTCCTGATCAAAAGACCACCAGATCTGCTACAAGATTTGCTTGTGGCACCCAAACCCAGATATCTCCAGAGCAGAATTGGAGGGGACCCTCAAGGATCATCTACTTTAATTATGTATATGTATAAATAGGGCTTTTAGGAAGATAATGCCATTACTTAAAATGATGGCATGGAGAAATAGATGTGGTTGTTATTATCATATTGATAACACCAAGCACTAAATCTCCTGATAACTTCATCCAGCAATTTTATGTAGATAATGATGGCAGAATGAAATTCAAGAGACTCCCCATAACAGCTGTTTTAAAGACCAGTTGGCATCAAGTACCATCACGAGATGTACCCCAAACAAAAAACCAGAATAATTGCAGTGCAGTGTCATCTCAAAATCCCAGTCAACTGAATGTGGTATCAATGGTCAATAGTATTGCAAAAGTAATCCAAAATAATCAACACGGTTGCATTTCCTCATTCAGGTAATTGGCAAAATTCATCTATTCATCTATTAAGTTGTCATTTTCAGCTTTGTTTTTCTAACTTAAAACAGATCTAGATAATCAATTTCTTGCTTGAAGTTGATTAACCACTGAGGCACTTCACTGTGCCTCAACCCGTGGTGGGTCGATCACGATAGCCTAATACAGGAACACATGCGGGCATGCAGATTCCATTGGGGTGAAGCGACCAAGACAAAAGGCTGCCTCCCCCTTTTACGGTATTACCTTTCACAGTGGGTGGTTACACAAGGCATCGAATACACAAGTAGCCAATAGTAAAGTTACATACCTCTCACAATGGGTGGTTATACAAAGCATCGAATACACATTAAGCCAATAGTTTCAAACCATGCCACAACCTTCCTTCACCTATCACTTTTCTTCCTCTTATCTTGTTGCCTCCCTCATTTCCTGTTGCCTCCAAAACTCCATCATTCTTTGTTTCAAGACTGATTCCTCACATTCCTCATGGCAGTTTTCTTTTCTCCGCCTACGCTCCGTTCAGCTCGTACACGATCCTAGGGCGTAGGCCATCATATCAACAAACCACCCACTCTGTTACCTTTCTCATCCATGGAAGTTAGAAAATAGCTTCTAATTATTGATCTGCAAAAATCCAGAATAGCCTCTGAAGAGATATAACTATTTCAAAACAAACAAACAAACAAAAAATCTCGGTGGTGCATTATTGTCCAGAAGACCTGTTCTGACACTTCATTGCATGAAGGTATCTGCCAAGGAATCCAAAAAATAGATGGTAACCCATAGAACTCCAAGCAACTTGCCAACATCTTCAGGAGTCACAAACTAAAACTGATCTAGTAAACACAAATAAATGTTGCTGGAAGACAATGGAATATAAGAGCTAGCTTAGTATAGTTGTTAAGGAATGCTGGGTAAGGACTAGGGAAACTGTACACAATGGTCTCTGTGAAAAACAATGGAGTAGAGACATTTATGAAAATTCACTGAGTTCTTGAATAGAAGGGGGATAAATCAAACAAACACTTATATAAGTAAGAGCTGCAGTGGTACACAGAATCATCACTTGTAAAATTAGTGTCGGAGAAGGAATTTCTTTGATCATATGTTGCTATGAAAACCCTTTTATTTACGGAGATTTCTCACTGACCTTTCTGGATAAGCTGTATCTTCCTTAAGTTTTGTGAAGAGAAATTTACTATTCTTCTGCCAGTTTAAGAATGATACCAAAACTAAGGAGGATTTAGAGGAAAAGACAAAGAGAATTTGGAGTTTCACAAGCCTTACAAGAAGGGGAAGAGCTGCTCTTCTTGAAAATATGTGGTAATAGATATTTCATCTTGTCCTGCACTTGTGCTATTGGTAGATAAAATCAAATGCTCCTGGGACTCTTTTCTAGAGAAAGCAACATTGGGATAAATGATCTGCCCTTAAAACATCTCACTATTCAGAAAAGAGATCAGTGTAACTTCATAATAAATCTTAAGTGCAACATGATGAACAGTGAAACTAAACCAGTGGAGCAAAAGATTTTTCCACACTACAACCTTAAACTGCTTGATTCTTATGGGGAAATTGACAGATCATAAAGCCAACTTAAGAAATCTTTCTGGATTTCAACCTATCTGCTTTGACCATGGAGAGGGTCTGATCTCTTATACACCATGGCTCCTGATTAGTGGATTTGTCCTTTTCTTTCCCATTACTCATGTGCCTTGAGCTAGCATAGAAGTGACAGAATGTTTGTCAAGTTTCCTCTGGTTAAAATAGGATAGCAAAGACAGGGCCATCCTTTTACTGAACTTGGTTCAGTGATTCACTGTTTCATTAGTGCTTGTATAAAAAATAATGGTAGATCCATTGGAAGGAGGAGGAGGGGAGGGGAGGGAGAGAGGGAGGGAGAAAGGAGGAAGAGAAAGAGAAAGAGAAAGAGGGGAGGGAGGACTATTCCAGTGTGAACTTATAAGAAACAGAAGCCTCAAATGAGGGGTGAACCTGTCAGAGAGTAAAAGAGAGTTTGCCTACAACGAAGTGAAAGGCAGATGAACCAGACAGCACTATTTGAGCTGTATTGACACTGGGGTCAGCTGGTCATGTGAATCAGACCAAGAGAAATAATTCAGGGGAAAAAATAAAATATTTGTGAAAATTGAGCTTCTCAGGGTAATAATTCTCACCTCCTACCTCACTGGTCGGTCGCAGTCGGTGTTGGCAGGGGGTCAGAGGTCGACCCCTAGGTTCCTCCCTTGTGGGGTCCCTCAGGGATCGGTCCTCTCCCCTCTGCTAATATCTACATGAAACCGCTGGGTGAGATCATTCGACAACACGGGGCGAGATATCATCAGTATGCTGATGATACCCAGCTTTACATCTCCACCCCGTGTCATTTCAGTGAAGCAGCTGAAGTGATGTGCCGATGTCTGGAGGCTGTTAGGGTTTGGATGGGTGCTAACAGGCTCAAACTCAACCCCGACAAGACGGAGTGGCTATGGGTTCTGCCTCCCAAAGATATTTCAATCTATCCGTCCATTAGCCTGGGGGGGGGAGCTTTTGACCCCCTCGGAGAAGGTCCGCAACTTGGGCGTCCTCCTCGATCCACAGCTAAATCTGGAACATCATCTTTCGGCTGTGGCGAGGAGGACATTTGCCCAGGTTCGCCTGGTGCACCAGTTGCGGCCCTATTTGGACCGGGAGTCTCTTCTCACAGTCACTCATGCCCTTATCACCTCGAGGTTTGACTACTGCAATGCTCTCTACATGGGGCTACCTTTGAAAAATGTTCGGAGACTTCAGGTAATGCAGAATGCAGCCGCGCGAGCAGTGTTGGGCTTGCCTAGAAATGCCCACATTTCGGCATCACTCCGCGAGCTGCATTGGCTGCCAATTGGTCTCCGAACCCAATTCAAAGTGTTGGTTATGACCTATAAAGCCCTACATGGCATCGGACCAGGTTATTTACGGGACCGTCTGCTGCCTCATGAATCCCAGCGGCCGGTTAGGGCCCACAGAGTGGGCCTTCTCCAGGTCCCGTCAGCCAGACAGTGTCGCCTGGGGAAGAGCCTTCTCTGTTGCGGCCCCGGCCCTCTGGAACCAACTTCCCCCGGAGATCCGTGTCGCCCCCACCCTCTCCGCCTTTCGTAAATTGCTTAAAACACACTTTTGCCGGCAGGCCTGGGGCAGCTAACACCTTGCCCCTAGCCAGTGTATGTTTGTGGAATGATTGGTTTCTTTTTTTAATTAAGGGTTTTTATATTTATGTATATAATGTAATTTTTATCATGTTGTGAGCCGCCCTGAGTTCTCCAGAATAGGGCGGCATAGAAATTAAATTAATAAATAATAAATAAAAATAAATAGCCGTAATATTACAAATTACAGTTTTCCTTCTAATTTTACCTTTTTTAAAAAATTACTAGACTGATGAGAAGATTACAAAAATGCTGGTAGATAGGTTAAAGAAATAACATACTGTTACTCGCCTTATGGAGCATCATTCTAATTGATCAATGAGCATTTTACAAACTGGCACACTCCAGGCCAGTGGAACTATCACTTCCACAAGAGTTTGGGAGAAGCAAACCTTCCATTCACCTCTCAGTAAAATGAATGGAATGAATATAGGGTATTCATTTGGCTGAGATGAGAAAGCATTTTAAGAAAGTGTTTTAGTTTTATAAAGTTAAAAAAAATAGTTTATATACATTTAAGCCTTTATACCAGAAACGTTTTAGCAGGTGGCTGCTGTGTATCTAATATTGCATTTCTATTTTGCCACCACACAAGATATTCCACATTCCTACACATAATTATCTACTTCAGTGTGAACTGCTATTATTATCGAGGCATAAACTTTTTTTTCCTCAAAAATAATGAAACATGAAGGTTGGTGGCTTTTTCTGTAGAATTTGGAAGGAACTATTGCAAAAATGAAGATGACGTGAACCAATTTCTTTGGCAATCACAAAAGGGGCCCTGCTTGAAGAGGGGATACAATTTTTTTAAAAGAAAAAAGGTAGAGAACAATCAGGACCTGATTTCACGTGCCACCTAGGAGCAGACTGCCTATAAATGTAGAATTTGTACAGTAAGTCCTTAACTTAAGACCACAATTGAGGCTAGAATGCTAAGTGAAGCGGTTCTTAAGTGAGTCGTGCCCAATTTTAACAGCCCTTTTTGCCAACGTTGTTAAGAAAATCACTGCACTGATTAAGCGAATCATGAGGTCATTAAGCAAATCTGCTTCTCCCCCATTGGTTTTCCTTGTCAGAAGCTGGCTGGGAAGGTCACAAATGGCAATCCCATGACCTGCCCCAGATGCTGCAGCCATCAAACGGTTGGTAGAAATTCTAGCCCACTGAATAACACCAAACAGCAAGTTGAAATTAGACAGAGATTTATTAGCTACAACGGTTTGCAAAGCGTGGACTCCAAATAAATATTTGAGCCACACCTAGTGCACAGTGAAAACACATATTATATACATTCTATCCCGACGCCTTGGCCCCTCCTCTGAGGTTACAATCTTATCAGAGCCGCCTAAACAAAATACATTATCCCTGCCCCTTACTATTTTGCTTCACCTATTCCCTTATATGTACTTTATCATGAAATCCTACAGCTCAATGTGGAAATCCTATAGCCTACGTGCAGAACTCTTACAAGGTACGTGTACATGTAGAAATTGTGTAGAAATCTTGCAGTCTACGTGTAGAAATCTTGTGTAGAAATCTTACTGTCTGCGTGTAGAAATTTTACAGAGTACGTGTCACTTAACTTTACTTTTTATTCTAAAATTTTATTCCTAACAATAAATACATGCCATTTGCAAAGTGCCCAAATTTCGATCACATGATCTTGGTGACGTCGCGACAATTGTTAAGTGCGAAGACCACATTTTTCAATGCCGCTGTGACTTTGAATAATCATTCAACGAACAAATATTGATTTATTGAATCATGTAAAAATAAGAATATTAAACTCATTATTGACATTCACGTATTTTTTCATGAAAAAAAATCCTAACTTTTAACAAAAAGAAAAACTAATGAGAAGAGTGGCATCGTTTTACATTTTTGCAAATCACTTCAATATCGGGCAAATAATTCTGATTTTGTGGACTACTGAGGGGATTTTGGGGAATTCCTTGGGCCATACTTAAACTACAGAATTCCAGGCAAGGTACCAAAAGTCAGCACATGCCTTAAAAAGTATTCCTGCCATACTATTGTATCCTGTTCATATCCTTCAGTCTAAGAGCTCTGCCAACTGTCTCTAGGCTAGGGTAACACTGCTGGTCCATTTGGTTTTGTCTACAAATGAATTTGCTATATCCCAAACGCTGCAACTCCTGACTTGTTCAGCCCTGCATGCAATATGGCAAATACCCAGTTCCTGCAGATGGTTTGCCTCGTGCCATGATATCATGCCAGGGGACAGAAGAAATAGGGAGAGCATTCCAGGCAAGGTGCCACAAATCAACGCGTGGCTTGCAATAGACCCCCCGCGGTGCTTGTGCCAATGCCTGGCTGCTCTTTCATGCAAGCATGCCAATTGCATTTTCAAGCTTATAGAAATGGTTGATTGCAGAGTGTATTTTCTAAAACTCATTTCACAGGAAAGAGACTGGCTATAATTAATTGTACAGGGCAGGCGAAGAGCTATATTCAGAGTCGTAAAACTGTGAAGGATAAGACATTTTTTAATAGGGAGGAAACTGTACGCGAAGAATATAATGAAGCCTGTATTTTTTTATTTCCCGCCCAAAAAACCCACCCCCATCAGCAGTTATGGTTGCTTAGAAGCAGCCAAATTATGCATGGTAAAGGTCAGTTCATTTCTGTTCCCTTCCCTCGAGCGGACGTTTTAGTCCCCGCTTGCAGCCGGGTGGAAGAGGCAAGTTTCTCTGCTTAGCTCGGGCAAAACAGCATTCGACCCTACCAATAAATCCTTTTGCCCGGTTTTCTCAACAAACACCTGCTCGTGCCATTCTGCTGGATCTGATATCGAAGAATTGCCTGGGGAAATCTCCCCATGCTCAGAGGCTACGTTCCATTTGGGTTTTTCGCCAAGCTGAGCCCTCCTTCCACACAAAACACGTTTTGCAAATCCATTCCGAGGGCGCGGACGACAAAGAGTCCATTCATCGCGCTAACTCACGCCCGTGCCGTTCGGAAAGCCCGATCTCCAGTTTGGTTCCCCCTCGTCCCTTCTACCGGCCCTGGCTCCCTCAGCCAATCCCGTCGCTCGGCCCCTGATCCGATCCAAACGGCGCTTTCTCATTAGTTAAACAGTATCCCTCTCCTCACCGCTCAGCCAACCCGAAGAGAGATGCGCGGTTAGCCGGGTAGTGTGGGGGGGGGGGGTGGCGGGGAGGTGGCTTGCCCGCGTTCTAAAAGATTAGTGCGGGTGGGCGCGATCCGTGGGTCCCCGTGATCCGTTCGACTACGGAGACCTCGTATGGGGTGCAGTCCGAGGGGAAAGGAGGAGTCAAGGACCGCTAGGAATAGACTTTAGGGTTCTTGAGCGGGACGAAACGTGATGATTGGAAGTGGGCGAAGGAGCATCTTATTCTTATGAATGCACTTTTGGGGGTTCCTTGAGCACCGCGTATAAAGAGGGGCCACGGGCTACGCATTAGTAGCCAAAGAGAGAGAGAGAGAGAGAGAGAAAGCATAGCCGAACACTCTGGAGCTCTTTTTAAAAGGCGCGGTTTTTGATTGCAAGACATAACGATAGAAAGCGGCTACGGAAAGGTGGGGCCGAGAGGAGGGTGCAGGTTGTTGGCAAGTCGCGACTGTTATATGAAAGAGAAGCGAGGTGTGCATAGAATCCGGTGCGATCTTGCAGCCCGGTTAAAGAGAGAAGCGAATTGGCGAACCTCCCGGAGAAGCTGACGATGGGGCCTCTCCTGTCTCTAGGGATTGGGCTTCTGCTGTTCTTGCTCTGGGCTCGCTACAGGGGCATTGAATACGTGCTAGTCCATCACCGCTGGATTTTCGTGTGCCTCTTCCTGTTGCCCCTTTCTGTCCTTTTCGACATTTACTACCAGCTCCGGGCTTGGGTTGTGCAGAAGCTGCACTGTGCTCCTCGGCAGCATGACTTGCGGGTTCGGAACATCCAGAAACAGGTAAGGACCAGCGGAACTACTTGGGTTGGGGGGGGGAAGTTTTTTTTTTTTTCCAAATCCAGACGGTGGTGAAGGGGCCGTTTATTCTGTGATCTTAATGAGCTTTGAGGGTGTTTCTGTACCCCTTTCCAATAGAGAGGAAAAAGATTGCAAGCGTGAGTCACAAGGGTTCCTCTCGCAGTTCCGAATTGCGTGGTCTAGCTCAGGGGTCCCCAACCCCAGAACTGGGCCACGGCATGCCAGCAACCGGTCCGCACAAATAAGCAAAGCCCCATCCGTGGGATACAGGCAGCGCACAAACCCCCTCTCCACAAAACCCGTCCCTGGTGCCCAAAAGGTTAGGGATCTCTGGTCTAGCTCATCTGAACTTTTCAGCAAAACCAGATCTGATGGGAATTCCCTTCATTATACCGTTTTCATTTATTTTAATTTTAACTGATCAAAATTTAAAAAAACAAACCTGTTGATCAGGAAGTTAATCATTAACACACGCTTGACCTTTTTTTTTGTTTTGTTTATTGTGCTTTTTTTCCACTGGCAGCTCAACAGCAGTTTTACCAATGCAGTGCCTAAGTTGCAAAAGCAGGGAAAGATCCTTGAAGCCAGTTTGCTTGTTTGTACTGTGTTAGCTAAGCCAAATCTATTTCTTTCTTGACACTGGGTCAGCCTGGTAAATCACACAATGCAACCCACCCCAGTTAATAACTTTTTTGGGGGGGGGGGAAATGTAGTTGGTTGAAATTGCAGGGAACAGATGGAATACTTCACTTGGGACTCATATGGAGGATCAGGCAGTCTTTGTAGTTCTTGGCAACAGATGTCTAGTAAATGCTATCCTTCCAAAAAATTCACTTGTGCTTTGGGGCATTCATGTTGGCTATGGCTATGGCTATGGCTATGGTATGTTTCCATGTGGAAACAGACAGAGGCTGATGAAGTTGATCTATGCAGTATTCCCACTGATTGATTAGTCATGCCTGTAGTTATTTTCCATAATGCCTTGATGAAGATAATAATTTCACATTTGCATTTATAGCAACATTCAGCTGTGCTTTTTCTATTCTGGGATTGGAGGGTTGAATTAGGATTAATTTAGTGTGGGAACTCCTCTAACAAGAGCAGCTGAACGAACCTTTACCAATGGTGTCTCATGTTGTTTAATGGCTCTTTTTAAAAATTTGGGATGCCAAAGATGATCTAGAATGTTCTGTATACAGAACATGGACTCTGCCATCTGTAGGGACACTATTAGGCTGTAAAATAAGAAAGCTTTTACAAGTTCAAGCCTATTCACAGACTAATAAACTGTTACTACAATCTAATATTGAAAATGCCAGTAAATTTTGTTTTAGGGTTTCAATTCCTTACAAATTATTCACTGAGATTTATATCAGATATATGCAGGCAGTATAAATATATGCAATAGCTTTATCATGAACAAATATTAAGTAAATTACAAAGAATGACCATTTCCTTAGGCTTAAAAATGCAGTTTGCAGACCTGCATGCAAGAGCAAATAAATGTTGACATGTCATAATTACTTCAGAGTTGCCTTTCATGTCATGTGCTAACATTTGGTACATTTTCTGAAATGCTGAAACAAACCATCTGCATATTGTTGATATTTACCATATTACATACAGTTCATTTACCACGGTTAGTAAACTATAACCAGATCAATTATTTTATCTATAAATGAATGAGCAAAGAAAACTAGCAGATTCCTCATATTAATCTGACATTAAGTTTAAAGGTTCAAGCACTATTATAAATGCAATAAATGAATAGAGTGGATACCTATCATTAGAACCATAATTAAAAAAGCACAACAAAGAATGTTCTTCCTATTATCAACTCAGAAGGTTCAGACTGCACAAGGAACTGCTGATACAGTTCTACACAGGAATTCTGGAGTCTGTCATTTATATCTCTATAACTGTCTGGTTTGCTACAGCAACCAAACAGGACAGGTACAGACTTCAACAGATAGTTAGAACTGCAGAAAAAACAATTGCAAGACTGAGAAAACACCTACAAACCCCCTCACAACCTGGACATCAACTCCTCTCCTTAGGACGCCACTACAGGGTATTGTATGCCACAGAGATAGATCTTGCTGTTCGCATTAGGAGAGCAGCTGAAGTCGAGATCGTGGAGAGGTTGAAGATGTGACTCTTTTCTGTCTCTTAAGATTGACCTCCTGCTCTGGGGTTCACTATAGGACCAGGGAATACATCACAATCCATTTTCGTGCACTTCCTGTTGCCTCTTTCTATCCCTTTGGATGTATATTACCAGCTTCACACCTGAGTGGTGCAGACGCTGCAGAATGCTCCCCAAAAGCATGACTTGCGAATTCTGAACATACAAAATCAATTTAGGAACTGTTCGGGTTGGGGGGGGGGAAGAGTTTTTAAGGTCTAAAATCTGAAAATGGCATTTATTCTGCAATATTGAGTTTGAAGGTGTTTATCTCTGATAATCTTTTCTATTAGAAAAAAACACACGTTTGACGGAGGCTGTTTTGTTATATTTTCTCCTTGATATTTACAGGTGATACATTTGAATTGTGCTTATGTAAACACTCCCAATATATTTTGAAAATACATTGTAATCGTGCAGTTAATTTTTAAAAAAATAGATAAATTATAGTGAGTAACATTCTCCCCCCCCACTTCCCTGAAAAATGAGATCCCTCTTAATAACTATTGGCCATTACAGTCTTATTGGCTTGCCTGGAAGGAGAAGAATTAGCAATGCTACCTTGCAGATTTTTGTAATAAGAGAGCTTAGTGGGGCTGTGAGGTTCAAATGTCATGTGTCTAAACAAGAAAAAAAAGCATAATAAAAGAAAGTTCATATGTGGGTGAGCATTATCTCTGTATCCTTTTTGAATTCTTTAAATTTGATGGGCGGACTAAGAACTCTGCCAACTTATTCTGCTAATTCATCTTGAATAACGTGCTGATTTCATTTTATTGTGGGCCCTATAAATAAATGCTATATGCTAGGTCCTGCATATAACATGAAAAATACCCTTATGATTTGCCTTGTAACATAAGTATGCCGGTGGGGGGGGGGAATTGTGGCAATGAGCCACAAAACATGTGACTTACCCTGAAATAGTATGAGAGAGTAGTCACAGAAGAAGTCAGGAGTGAGACATGTCATCCATGAGGGATTGAGTTAAAGTGTGTTGCCTTTGGAAGAATCTGTGAGATTTCTGTTCTTATAAATACGTTTTTGTGGAAAGCTAAGCAAGGTGTATAAAAGTGATGGTGAAGACAAGAAGTCAGCAGTTGCCAAGTGGAGCATGATAGGAACATCCAGTGCTCCACTTTAAAAAAAAAAAAAGCTCTCCATTGCATGACATAAAGGGCAACTGGAAAAAGGCAGGCAGGGGGAGGATGCTACAAATGAGCTGGAACTCCACACTGCTATCTTACTGTTCTGTTTTGCTGGTAAATGGGTTTGGGAGACTCATGTAGCGACTGAAGATGGCATGGTGCTTTCTCTTGCTGTTCCTTCTTTGGACCACCTGAGAAGTAGAGTCTGTACTTTCCAAGGTAGTCGTATTTTGACACTGGCCATCTTACAAGGATTACTGACTATGTTCATTCCTAAAGAGTTATGATAGTTAGTTTCAGGGGGCATCTGCAGGGCAAGTTTAAAAAAAAAGCAAAGTTGTGAGCAAGACATTGCAATTACATTTTTGGTGTTAGGCATCTATTAGAGAGCCTGTTGATAGTTCATTAACTAAAGAAGGAAATTATAGCTTATGATATGGTAAAGCTTTAACTTTAACCTTAGGAATATTTACCCAAATATCGTACAAAAACAAAACATTGATTTTCAATTCTTATTTTTTTTCCTCAGATACTCAATATGAGTGAAGCCCATTTATGCAAATCTGCTGTTATTTCTAATAACAATTTATTTATTATTCAGTTTAAGAATAAGAGTCACTGTTATTTAAAATGTTTGATAATGTATGATAATTTGACAATATTGAAAGTTAATGTGGAACAAATTTATGACATAAGATTCTAGTGCTTTGGACTCCCTTAGCTCTTATTCTGATCTTGATTTTTAACTAATAAACAATGCAATCCTGTTTAGCTAATAAACAGTGCATGTTTAATTGGCATTCACCTAATATGTTTCTCCTGAAAACTTTATATACTGTAAGGATGCACTCAGAACTAAGTTTCTTATTTGCAAGTTATTTGCTAACAAATAAAATTGGGAGTAATTTTGTTAATAATATGTGAAGTCAGTGTCATTTTAATGTTATATGGCTGTAGGTCACATTGACTGATAGTGCCACCCCCAAACAGTGCAAAGATTTGCATTTTTAGAATGATTTGGAAGGATGAACAGCTTTGGCACCCCATAAACTTGGTGCCCAAGGCTAATATCTACTTGGTCTTAGCCTCAAGTTGGCCCTGTACAAGCAAGTGATTCTATCTTCTTTTCTCGTAGGTTCGAGAATGGAAAACAGAAGGCCAAAAAACATATATGTGCACAGGCCGTCCTGGCTGGCTTACAATGTCTCTTCGTATTGGGAAGTACAAGAAGACTCTCAAGAACATTACAATCAACTTGATGGATATTTTAGACGTAGACATTGAGCGACAGGTACCTTTGAGATTTTTCCAGATGAAATTGCTTTTAAGTTGAGCTCAACAACTAGTCCATATGGTTGTTGTGGGATTGTCACCGCTTTCTTCCAGGATGTTTTTTTTCAGCACTGCAATTACTTCCTGCCCTGGACTTCCTGTTTTCTAGCTTTTCTAGCTTTATAATAATCCTTCTTAAGATGCAATGACAAAACTGTACATGATCCTATTAAGTGAGGTACAGTCCTAATTTTCATAAGTGCGCTGCTATAGTCAATGGTTTTATTTCTATATCCTTCCTAAAGATTCCAAGAATGACATCTACCTTTTTTATATAACATATATACTGGATTGACATTTTTCTTCAAGCTGACCACTATGATGTCAGGATCCTATTCCTGATCAATCACTTCCAGTTCAGATCCTATTAATGTATAGGTTGTTGTGCAAATGAAGGACCTGCTATGCAGACTAATGGAATGTTATCTAAGCCATAAAATGTGTTCTGTTGTAGGTTGTCCGGGTGGAACCTTTGGTCTCAATGGGACAATTAACAGCACACCTGAATCGCATGGGCTGGACTATTCCAGTGGTACCAGAACTTGATGATCTTACAGTAGGTGAGAAGTCTTGAAACATGGAACTCATGACTACTCCTTTTATTAAACTACTCGGTCATAATTTCACATATGAGAATGCTAAACATAAGAAGTTCCAGGCCAGTATGATTTTCTTTGTTTTGCTTGCTGTAGATCAGCGGTTCTCAACCTGTGGGTCACGACCCCATTTGGGGTCGAACGACCATTTCACGGGGGTCGCCAAACCGCAGTCCGCCATTTTTCCCCTTTTCCCCTCAGCTGGCGCAGGGGGCAGCACCGCGCATGCACGGGGTAGCACCGCGCATGCGCGATGTGGGACGTCGCGCGCGCATGTGCAATGCGGGGCGCCACGCATGCGCGGCGCAGGTCGGGGTCGCAGCCTGAAAAAGGTTGAGAACCGCTGCTGTAGATTCTCTTGTTCTGAAGTACTGTTCTGTAAAGTTTAGCATGTATTTCAGCTCATTCTTGATCATGGTCTCTTGCATAGGTGGTTTGCTCATGGGGACTGGCATTGAATCTTCCTCTCATATCTATGGATTATTTCAGCATATCTTTGTGGCCTGTGAGCTTGTTCTTGCTGATGGCAGCCATGTGAGATGTAGCCCGGTACGAAATTATATTTCTTTGCCATGATTTAAGAAGTTATGTCAATTCTATTTTGAGTGGCTGCTTAGCATGGTGTGCTTTTTGCAGGAGGAGAACTCTGATCTATTTTATGCAGTGCCTTGGTCTTGTGGCACATTAGGCTTTCTGGTTGCAGCAGAAATAAAAATGATCCCATCTAAAAACTATCTGAAATTACATTACGAACCTGTGAGAGGGCTGAAAAACATCTGCAAGAGATTTGCTGAAGAATCAGAAAAGAAAGAGAATCATTTTGTAGAGGGCATTGTGTATTCTTTGGAAGAGGCTGTCATAATGACTGGAGTTTTGACCGATGAAGCTGAGCAAGAAAAGGTAACCTAACTTTATTATCCTTGTTAAGTAAAAGGGGGCACGGGAGACAGAATGACAAAATTGTCTTTCATATGTTGAAAAAGCAAGTTGTTTCTTCTAAAAACTAGAGAGTCTACTTATACTGTCAGTGCATATTTCTGTATTGTAAAGATTCTCCCCCAAGAGCAGTGTTTCTCAAATTTGGCAACTTTATGATGTGTGGACTTCAGTTCCCAGAATTCCCCAGCCACTGTGGATAGCTAGGAAGTCCACACATCTTGAAGTTTCCAAGTTTGAAAAACATTGCCCTAAAATTGTTTTCTATTGTTCCATGCAGAATAATAATTCCAAAGATCCTTTAGGACTGGGGCATTGCTCTATTGCTCTGTGAAATAACTAGATCTAATTTCTCCAGCAAGTCAGCTTCTATGCTGACAGGGAGACAATAGAAGTGCCTGTCAGAAAAGTTGGAAAAATCTAAGCTAAACAAATTAAAACATTCTTAGCTGCCAATTAAAATTACGATTCCTGCTAAAGACAGTTGAATTACAGTATGGGAGGAAAGGCTCAACCAAGGTTGCTTATAATGAACAGAAGGGTGTCTGGTGTCTGCATTCTTTTGGGTGAGGTACATTTGATGTAAATGTATTGGCATCCACAATAATAATCATTTGTGGAAATGATATATTGCCAATATTATTCCTACACAAAATACATTGTATTTTTGGTGCTTTATTTCAATAGTAGTAGAAAGTTGCCTCATGTTTAAATCAGATCTTTTATTAAACTATAACTTGGTAAGGCTAGATCATTCGGCAAAATTATATTTTTTATTATCTTCCTGTTCTTTACATTAAGGTCAATAGAATTGGGGCGTACTACAAGCCATGGTTTTTTAAGCATGTGGAAAATTATTTGAAAGCTAATAGCACAGGAACAGAATATATTCCAGCAAGAGATTATTATCATAGGCATACAAGGAGCATTTTCTGGGAGCTCCAGGTAAGGATCTACTTGTAATTTATTATACTGTGGATACTTAAGACCAGTTTTTCTGTCAACCTATCCTATGGATAGCTCCTATTTTAATTATTAATTCACTCTTTATATGGCCACCCATCTTAATCAACTAACTCTGGGTAGCTGACAAAACTTAAGAAACAAAAACATACAATATATATAAAAACAGTAAAAATAAAAGCACTGGAAAAGACTAGGTGAAACAGCATTGTCATTTCACTTCACTCTGACCCAAGTGAGGGGACCAAGCTGCTTTGCAAAATGGTTTTTCGCAAGTGCTTTGTTTGAAGCAAAATGCCCATTTGAACCTTTGAATATCTTTAATGCCTAATACCTCTCTTTTTCCTCTTCCAAGACAAAAGGCAAACCTAAATTAGGTGCCATGTGTAACATGTTAGATAGCTAAGTTGTTTGGTCATTCAAGCCAGTAAATAGTTCACAGCCAAAAGGACAAAGAGGAAGAATTAGTATCTGATGGCGGATTTAATAGTCCTTTTGTGGATAAGGCCTATTATCTTTTCTTAGCATTCTCATTTCATCTAGAGCAGGGGTAGGCAACCTTGGCTTTTTTATGACTCGTAGACTTCAACTCCCAGAATTCCTGAGCCAGCCATGCTGGCTCAGGAATTCTGGGAGTTGAAGTCCACGAGTCATAAAAGAGCCAAGGTTGCCTACCCCTGATTTCTAGACCTACTGTTAATCAAGAATCTGGGGTATCAGTTCCGGAAGATTTTTAAAACAAATGTTGGTATCCTTTTAAAGGGTTGGTCCTTATACCACCCAATTAGCCGTTAAAGCTTTTCCTTAAATCTTAATATTCCAATCTAGTATGTCTTGACAAATATATAAATTGATAATTCACATTTCTAAGGTTACTCACCAGCATTAGCAGAGTAGCATATAGAAATAAAACCAGAGGCATGAAACAACGAGCACAAGCAGGGGGAAAAAGAGACGGTTTTCCAGATAAAACAAAAGGTGAATTAACAAGGAACTTCACATCTCATCCTGCTCAGTTCCTAAGGAGAGCGCTAGGCCTTCAACCCATATTTAGTCAATAGTGAATTTTTTAAAAATACGGAATAAAGTTGTTGATGTATGTAATTATACTAATTTTAAATCTTCCCTTTTCTTACTATTAGCATTGTTTCCCTTACAGGACATCATCCCATTTGGCAATCATCCAATTTTTCGCTATCTCTTTGGCTGGATGGTTCCTCCTAAAATCTCCCTTTTAAAATTGACTCAAGGCGAATCCATGAGAAAGCTCTATGAGCAGCACCACGTGGTACAAGACATGATGATCCCCATGAAGAGCCTTGAACAATGTATTCAAACCTTCCACAGTGTCATTAAAGTAAGACTATCTTTCCTAAATCCAAGACGGGTCATTGGAGCAGGGAAAAGATTGGTTTCTTATTTAATACCTGAAGAACATTTCTCTAAAACCCAGAAATGTAAAACAAATAAATAAGTAATGCTTAAGGTAACCCCATGTACCAATGGTAGGATTCAGAAAGGACCCAAGCAGCTTCCATAAAACTAATAGAATACTGTAGCAATAGTACTTAGATTTATATACCTCTTCATTGTGCTTTACAGCCCTCTCTACTGAGTCAGCATATTGCCCCAATAATCTGCTCCTCATTTTACCAAACTTAGAAAGATGGAAGGCTTCAACCTTGAGTCGGTGATGATCGAACTCCTGAGAGTGGGCAGAGTTAATCCTGCAATATTGCAGGCTAACCATGGCTCCTAGTGCATCTTTTTCCTCTTCTTTTCTCTAGGTTTATCCTCTGTGGCTGTGTCCATTCATCTTGCCTCACAGTCCTGGAATGGTTCATCCAAAAGGAGATGAAGAGGAGCTCTATGTAGATGTGGGAGCCTATGGAATGCCCCAGACAAAACACTTTGAAGCCATGGCGTCCACCAGACAGTTAGAAAAGTTTGTACGGAACGTTCATGGGTAAGCATTTAAACCCGGGAAAGAGTTATTTCTAGGGGTACAAGAGTTCTCTAGCAATTGGATTCCTAATTACCTATGAGTACACCGCATTCTTTTGCTATTCTGTACAGTAGTTCAATTTTGGCTCTGCAGCACCCTTGTTGGGACACCCAACTGAATTGAAAGGGTTGGTTGGTTGGTTTGCTAGAACAAAATCAATTCTGACCAAGAGGCTTGCCCTGTTTTGCAGGCAAAGATCATTGTCACCTTTTAATGAAACAACTCTAAGATGTTTCTCGTTTCCTTTAGTTTTCAGATGTTACATGCAATCTGTGCACAGCAGGTACAAATGAAGTCAGAGGTGCTGACACAAACTTGTAGTTTTATATAATAAATATTTAACATCTCTATTTACAGCAAACAAGATAGTCAGGCACATCATTATATCGTGAGGCAAACTGTCAGGTAAATCAAAGAACAGCAGCATACAGAGCCCAGAGAAGAAAAAAAGGGGGGGGAGGGAAACTTCCCCTTTACACCCAGCAACCAATCATAATGTAGATTGTCTCATGCAGGAGCCCGCAATCGCCAATCAATCAACTCCAACTGTGTGTTCTGGCACTTTATACTCTTTCCTGTTCCAGCTGTTAAATATCTTAACAGTCACCTTCTAATGCCATAACTCTTAAGATCTTTCTCATTTCCTTTAGTTTTCAGATGTTATATGCAGACTGCTATATGACCCGTGAGGAATTCTGGGAAATGTTTGATGGCTCCCTCTATCACAAACTGAGACAAGAGCTTCAGTGTAACAAGGCTTTTCCTGAAGTATATGATAAAGTCTGCAAAGCTGCAAGATATTAAATCCAACTCGTCCATGAAGCAACTGGGAAAATTTGGGTCTAAATAAAAACTTATCTCTTCTCTTTTCCAAAACCCCCTTGTTTCTACTTCAGAGACTCCATTCCAAATGTGAAATGTAGAAGAAATACTTCTGCCTTTGTATGAAATATATAACAGGTAGTATTTGTCTTAAAAAGGTGTATGCTTCTTTATCTTCTTTCTAGGAATTTCCATTTTTTACCACTGTGGTTTAATGATAGCTTAGGTATAGATTGATATATTTAGTAGAAGGAGGAAGAGCAAGTTCAGAACTTTAAAATAGAAGAATAACCTATTATAGATAAATGAATGGGAGATGTATGCAAGGCCTGCTGTTACAGATATACCATAGGCTCTTTCTGAGAGTTGTGCCAAATAATACTGCCTTTCTAATGTCACAGTTGCCTATATCAGATAGGTTTCTTTGCCCAGGGTTGAAAAGTCATAATTTGCAATAAAGACATAATTATAACCTGTCTGAACACTTTGAATATTATGGATTGGAGACTATTTTTTGAATTAGTGCACGTTCTTCACGATTCCCTCTCTCTGTCTTTCTTGTTTTGTTGACATTTTTTCTTTGACAGTTTTCATCAACATTTATGTGCTACAAGAAAAAAAAAAGAACTGTTACAGACATGTCCCCAGGAATAAGACAGTTTAAAAAGTATTTTTCCCCCCTTGTTTATAAATGTTACTGCTTTTCTTGCCTTCTCCCTGTGGTCTTCTAGTGATCTGTCTCTCGGATTATGAACGCTGGATGAACAGTTTTATAACGTATTTCTCCAAAGTACAAGTTTGTACTTCTGTTTTAATAGTAAAGAGGGCTGCCAGTAATCTGATATAAATAGCAAAGTTTTTATATTCATTATTGCGCCTACCTATTTTACTCTTATTTTGTTCATGAAATTCAATTGAGCCCCAAATTTTTGTTGCTAAGTGAGACAGTTGTTAAGTGGCTTTTCCCCATTTTACAACCTTTCTTGCTACTGTTGTGAATCACTGCAGTTGTTAAATTAGTAACATGGTTGTAAAGCAGCGGTTCTTAACCTTTTTCAGGCCGAGACCCCATCTGCGCCGCCCATGCATGGCGCGACCCCGACCTGCGCCGCACATGCGCGGTGCGACAGGCCGTACCGCGCATGCGTGACGCAACGACCCGAACCGCGCATGCGACAACCCGAACTGCGCATGCGCGGCACGACGGGCCAAACCGTGCATGTGTGGCACGCACGTGATGACCTGAACTGCGCATGTGCGGCGCAACAGGCCAAACCGTGCATGTGCGGCACGCGCGTGATGACCTGAACTGCGCATGTGCGGCGCAATGGGCTGAACCGTGCATGCGTGGCGCAATGGGCCGAACTGCGCATGCGTGGTGCACGTGACGACCCGAACCGCGCATGTGCGGAGCGCGCGCGATGGCCCGAACTGCGCATGCGTGGAGCAACGACCTGAACCGCGCATGCGCGGCACGATGGGCCGAACTGCATGTGCGGCGCGTGTGCGACAACCCGAACCACGCATGTGCGGCGCACGCGTGATGGCCGAGGGGAAATGGGGAAAAAAATATGGCGGACTGCGGTGGTTGACGACCCCTGTGAAACGGTCGTTCGACCCCAAATGGGGTCACGACCCACAGGTTGAGAACCGCTGTTGTAAAGTGACTGCTTCTCAGAAGATCGCAAAAAGTGATCACATGACTCCGGGACATGGCAACCATCATAAATATGAACTAGTTGGCAATCATCCGAAGTTTGATCTCATGAGGATGCTGCAACAGTTGTAAGTGTGAAAAACAGTCACTTTTTTTCATTGCGTTTGTAACTTTCAATTAAAGGAATTATTGAAAGTCGAGGACTACCTGTAAATGATGGTGGAGATTTATATGGTAGATGATTAATTATTAATAACATTATATAGAAGAAGTATTCCTCCCCACTCCTCTTTCCGTTGTTACTGTTATCATAGGATTTGTCATGGTTTTCTTCTACTGAGATTGTTTAGTGCCTTAAATCACCTGAGAAAAACCTGGATTGTTTTAGGCCTTCATTTTCAGGAATACATTAGATGTGAGAAATGCTTTAGAAAAATACTTGGAAGGTGGATCTCTTTAACCTCTTCCCACCTAACACTTAACATTGCTTGTAAAGATAGCGCTGCTGCGAGCTTTCACCATCAGATAAATGCACACTACTGCTATATCAATTTTTATAATTATCTGGATGTTGATAATCAAAACACTTGAAACAATGTTGCTTGGACTACATAATAGTATTCTGAGTTTTGTCCCATATTGTGGCCTGGATTTTGGAATACTTCCAACTCTTATTTCGTACTTGAGATAGTTTATACTCAAACGTTTTTGCATATCATTCTTCTGCTTAACTGGAGTGACCATGGATAAGCTGGAAAAGTATCTCCTGCGTGAATGTATTCCTATAGTTTAATATTAAAGTAAATAGGTCATTGGCTAGCCCTAAGAACAATTGATGAT
Organism: Bothrops alternatus; assembly: GCA_034064705.1. Taxonomy (NCBI): domain Eukaryota; kingdom Metazoa; phylum Chordata; class Lepidosauria; order Squamata; family Viperidae; genus Bothrops; species Bothrops alternatus. The sequence continues at coordinate 4,644,747 of JARGCV010000039.1, read as the reverse complement.
TAAACAACTTTAAAGGGTTTTTAATTTGAGTTTTGTATCTATTTTAATGTCAATATTAACCAAAATTGGATCCAAGGACCAAGGTGCACAATTCTAGCAAATAATTAATTATTTGTAGTTAACATTTTGATGTTATCTATAGTATCTGAATATCTGAACTGTCTGGAGTTTTAAACAGTTGTTGATATTTAATGGAGAGATTGATTCAGAGTGAACCAGTAAAAGCATATTTTAGACCAGAGGTCTCCAAACCTGGCAACTTTTAAGACATATGGACTTCAACTCCCAGATTCATCAGCATAGCTATGCTGATGAATCTGGGAGTTGAAGTCCACAAGTCTTAGAGTTGCCAGATTTGGAGGTGCCTGTTTTAGATTAGTCCAGAAATAGCTTGTATCCCTGTTGAAATCTAAGCATTCCTTGAGAGAAAAACTTGCTTATACATTTCTAGTGCCTTCTCAGGCATCTGAGAACCATTCCAGTATGCTGGAACCAGTAAAACATCTGCATAACGACACCAGAGCATCAGGCATAAATTGAATGCGGAAGCAAATCAGAAATTAGACTGGACTCAATATTTGTGTATAATTTCTGGACTGCGCCTCAGGTTATATACAGTAAGATGAGTACAATGGTACCTCGGTATTCATTGTTAATTGGTTCTAGGAGGTGTGATGAGTGCCAAAAACACTGAGTATCAAAACAAATTTTAGTCATAAGGAATAATGTGAGTCAAGGCAGCCGACACTTACAAGTTCTAGCTTGTGCATTGAGTATCAAATGATGAGTACTGGGAAAAATTTTTCACATCAAAACATATTGAGTATCAAATTTGAAAGCAGTTGAGTACCACTGTATTTGCAAGTTTGATTTTTGTTGCAACACTCCTAGCACACTATTCCAATCTTGCAGATAAATTATAATAACAGCATCAGTATGCTTTGTTTTGCAATTGTTAGTGATGTTGTATTGCTGCACTTGGGCTGAACGTGTTCTTCCTTACAATTACAGCTTTGGTGTGCCTGAACAAAATTGTGCTGAAGTATTTTTCCTTTATTATATATCTAATACCACTATTATAAGTTATTTGGTGCAATGGGATTCATAGGTATGTCATAGATCTGCTGTCCTTGCTGCTAGTTAATATTTAAATTAAAAACAGTTGATATCTTATCCTTGGTAAAAATCTATTGATTTAAGACAAAAATATGTAAGATTAGGATGCCATCACTCATCATTTGTGCTGGTAGAAATCCTAATTAGTGGACTTTCTCTGGCTGTCACCATTTTACTCCATTATTTTCAAGTTTGGATTCTCAAAAAAAAAAAAAAGATTTAAAATACATTGAGAGTAGGAATGTTCCTACGTGAGACAGTTGTTAAGTGAACTTTGACCCATTTTATGACCTTGCCACAGTTGTTAAGTGAATCACTATAGTTGCCAAGTTATTATCACCGTTGTTAAGTGAATCTGGCTTCCCCATCGACTTTGCTTCTGAGAAGGTCAGAAAAGGTGACTCTGATAAGTATGAATCAGTTGTCAAGCGTCTGAATTTAGATCACATGACCAAGGGGATGCTGCAACAGTCATAAGTGTGAAAAACAGTCATAAGTCACCTTTTTCAGTGCTGTTGTAACTTTGCTTATTAAACGAGCTGTTGTAAAGAACTATCTGTATTATTTAATCCTTTAAGTCTCTGTGTTAAGTAACAAGTATCACTGATACCATTCAGTATTAAGTTCCAGAGCTGTGTTGTTCAATCTTAGCAACTTTTAAGACGTGTGGACGTCAGCTCCCAGAATTCTGCAGCTAGCAAGCTCCAGAGAGAAACATGAGAACAAAGGAGGGGTACATTCAAAGAACTACAAATGTTTATTGGAGATTAAATGTTTCTAGTATAATTGTCTATGCCAGTGGTTCTCAACCTTTCTGAGGTTGAGACCCCACTTGCCCCGCCCATATGCGCTGTGACCCCGACCCGGGGGGTGCGCGAGTCTGCGCGCGCGCAAAAAAAAAATTTTAAACATTTTTTTAAAAAATCAAAAAACAAAAACAAAATGGCGGCCGCGACGGGCAGATCTGCGCATGCGTGGATCGGCGCGTCGCACGCATGCGCGCATCCGCCCGTCGCGGGCCGCCATTTTTTTTTAAATTTTTTTTAAAAAAAAACAAATTAAAAAAAAACAAAATGGCGGCCGCAACGGGTGGATCTGCGCATGCGCGGATCGGCCCGTCGCACGCGCCACGCATGTGCACATCCGCCCGTCGCGGGCCGCCATTTTGTTTTTTTTTATTTTTTATTTAAAAATTTTTTTAAAAAAATTTAAAAAAAACAAAATGGCGGCCGCGACGGGCGGATCTGCGCCTGCACGGATTGGCCCGTCGCACGCACATGCGCGGATCCGCCCGTTGCGGTCCGCCATTTTGTTTTTATTTTATTTTATTTTATTTTAATTTTTTTTAATTTTTTTTCTGACGCGACGGGTGGATCTGAGCATGCGCGGCGCGTGCGCGCCAAATAAAATAAAAAAAAAATTTTTTAAAAAAAATTTAAACATTTTTTTTTAAAAATAAAAATAAAAAAACAAAATGGCGGCCGGCGGTGCCCGGCGACCCCCGTGAAATGGTCTCGTGACCCCAAATGGGGTCGCGACCCCAAGGTTGAGAACCACTGGTCTATGCTAATATAAACTCTCCTGAACCACTTTATAGTTATCGCCCCTGTGGTCATGAAAAACCCAGTCCCTTTTCACCATGACTATTTGGCTATTTTCACAATAACTATTTGAGGAGGGTGTGTGTGCAATAGAATAAAGCAAAGGTACAGCAGCAGTAAAAACCTGAAAATGTCTAGAGCACAGATGTCAAACCCATTGTGTCAAGTGACATGTTGCGAATATCATGACTTCGCATTGCCGGAACTAGGGTGGCTGTGGCCTCCGCATGATGCAACCGGACTGCAGGCCGGCAGGTTTGACACCCCTGGTCTAGAGCATGGGTGTCAAGCTTGCGACATCACGTGACATGTTGCAACGTATTGCAACTTTTTTTGCATTGCCAGAGCTGGGATGGGCATGGCCTCCACATGATGCAACCAGCCCACAGGCTGGCAGTTTTGATACCCATGGTCTAGAAATGCTGGGGTAGGCAACCTTGGCTCTTTTATGACTCGTGGCCTTCAATTCCCAGAATTCCTGAGCCAGCATGGCTGGCTCAGGAATTCTGGGAGTTGAAGGCCACGAGTCAGAAAAGAGCCAAGGTTGCCTACCCCTGGACTCTAGAGCAGTGGTTCTCAACCTTTTTAATGCCGCGACCCCCAACCGATCGTAAGTCAAGGACTTCCCAACCGGTCGTAAGTCGAGGACTTTCCCTGCCCGGTGGTGCCGCCCCCTGAGCCGGCTGAGGCGTAGCTGGGAAGGCCCAGCCCAAGGGAGGTAAGGCACTTGCCGGCCCCACATGTACCAGCAACCCTCCCTGCGCCCGCCGGCCTCCCACCCCTGGCCCTCTTTTACTTACATTTTTAGTAGTTGCTCAGCAGGGAGGGGTGGAAACTTACAGACAGCTTGCCTTTGCTGCAGACAACTTGCAGCACCGTTTGCAGACTGGGACTTTTGGTGGGCTCAGCAGGGCAGAGACAGCCTGGACAATTCCTATTGGCTTTTGAAAGCCAATAGAATTAGACTCTATTCAAGAGAGTCTATTCTATTGGCTTTCAAAAGCCAATAGAATAAGGGAGTAGCACCGCTAAGGAAAAGGGGAAAATGGCGGACTGTGTTGTTTGGTGACCCCCATGAAATGGTCGTTCAACCCCAAATGGGGTCGCGACCCACAGGTTGAGAACCGCTGCTCTAGAGGTTATGAGTGGGGAAACAGCTTGCAGCTATCACTATTACGGTAGAACACAAGCATGTTTCTGCTCCTGGATCAGCCAAAATATAACCCTATTCTTGCTGTCCATCTTCAGCCAAGACATCCTCTCTGTCAGGAGAGGTTTTGATTTGTTTCTGATGTGTGTATTTGAGTTTATAGCATTGGCATAGGTTCACACCAGTCATTGCACAGATCGTTCAGATGAAATGCTTGAATCTTCAATCCATGTTTATCCTCCTTTGTCTTTTTTCTCAAATGAGGATCATTCCAGGCAAAAACGAGAGCTAAATTCCATAAAAGTAACTGGGTTGTTGTTGGTTTTGCCAATTATTCCTTGGGGCTCTGGGAGGTGGCACTCGTCACTTACTCTTCTGGTCAAACTCCAGTTGTGAACATCCATAGAGGGCTTTTATTAATATACACATCATTGAATCACTGATACACCACCGGGTTTGCCCTGCCTATCTCCCGTCCATGGCAAAACTGCCTTTGCTGCTCTTCAGCTAGGAGTCAAGCTCACTTCCTTAAATTTAGCGTTCGTATATGTAGGAGAAAATCTGATCTCGGACTGGACCAGTCCTTGTGTGCCAAAGGAACTAAGATTGCCTGCCTTACCCATTTTAAATGTAAAATTGGAGGTGGAGGAAATTAGCTTCTTTTTATGTAAATACGGTTTAAGTGCTCTTCATGATCACTGTTCAATGGATATGAACTGATAAAGTCAAAATATGGTACACCTTGCCATGATCCACCCACTGGGGTAGACATACCATATACAACATTAATATGTGCATTATTTTTAAATGGAAAAGCAGTAATATGGGAGTGAAAAACTCCACTGGATGCAGCCCTTGAGTTGATCTTCTTTTCCTCCATAAATCCATTTTAATTTTTGAAAGCTACAGATTCTAATGAGACCCTATTGTTAAAAATCAAAACATTGGACTGCAGTTGTTTCCTTACTGCATTACAAACTCTCTTCTACCAGAATCCAATTTAAAAAAAAAAACTGATAACAACTGTGGACTGTGGGAATTAGGATCAGGGAAATAATAGCCCCCCCTTTTAATCCAATAAAGGACAACATTTTACAAGTAGTTGCTAAATGAATAGCAAGCATTTTAGTTTCTAGCAATTTTAATACAGTATTGACATAATTATGGCAGCAAACTGATTTTAGAAGAGAGACCTACAATTATAAAATTCTAACAAATACCTTGATTATTTTTTTTTTAAAAAAGGTGAAAGTGAGTGCCCAAATTTCCAAGAGTGTATTGGATGAGAATAAGAGATTCCTCGGTGCATCTTTAGTTAGCCTGGCCAAACTAAAGCTATGTAGGCATGCAGTTCATACATGATAACTTAAAATTTTTTTTCCAGATGCAACAATTTCTTAGGCTGATTTTGGGTTGCTCCAGCGACCTTTATTAACAGGAGTGATCCTCTCCCTGTGGGAAAAAAAAATCCAATAAATTGTTTACATATTCGATCCTTTTATCAAAGCCAAGGTTGAGACTGTATGTTGATCCAGATATCACTGAATTAGCATCCCTAACAATTGGACATAATGATTAAAGACTGTTGGAAGCTCCAATTAAGGAACAAGTGGAAAACCATGGGTTTCTCTTCCTCTGAAGAACTTAGAGCTGAAGGTAAGCATCCCAACAAACTTAATGACCTCTCTTAAGCTACTGAAGGGATTTACAGGTGAACAGAGCTTTGAATTCGCTCAATATATAGGATGGCTAGACTTATCGCAAAAAGAAGAAACTTTGGATGTAAGGCAACAGTAGAAAGAGAACTGTCACAACCATTCTTTCGGGTCTTACATCTGCTTAGTTTTTCATATCTAAGTTTTAAATTTTTATGATGTAGGGATACTTAAAAACTCATACATTGTTCTTAATAATAGTAATAGAGTTAGAAGGGTCCTTGGAGGTCTTCTATTCCAACCTCCGCTCAAGTCTATATCATTCTGGGCAAATGGCTGTCCAGTCTCATCTTGAAACCCTCCTGTGATGGAGCACTCATACCTTCCAGAGACAAGCCATTCCACCGATTAATTGTTCCCACTGTCAAAAAATTTCTCCTTAGTTCTAGGTTAGATCTATCTTTAATGATCTTCCAAGTCAGTGTAGATGTCAACATTCAATTTTATCATTTTATCATTGGATGAGTGATTGTCTAAGGAATGGCTAAGAGTTTCCTATCTTGAAGCCATTTTTATATTATCTTCATAGGATCTAGGTCTACAGGTAATAATTCTGGATATGCTGTTTCTCAATTCTCAGCTAAACTTCTCTCTTGCAGCCTTAAATTTCACAAATAGACACAATACATTAGGAATTTACTGATTCATTCATTTAAAAATAGAGAACACAGCAAGATGCATGCAGTTTGCTACGGTACCATTTTATCTCTGTCTTCTACACAACTCTGCCAGCACTTAAATACATAAATGTACAATGGTGACAAGACTGTTTTCTGCTTGTGTAGGTGTACACATGCTAGTTTTGCGAATATGCAGAATAAAGTTTATGAATAAAACTGCAAAAGGTAGTATTTATATAATCACAATTAACATAAAAGATCACATTAAGATGTTGTGCTCTTTTCTTTACAGAACTATATTGATCATGAGGAGAGGGAGAGAGATTCAAAGATGCCAAAAATTGGAACACTGAAATTTCCAAATATGGCATGAATTTTAGAAACTGAGTTGAGTAAATTTAGAAGGAGAGCAAAATAGAAAGGGTAATTGTAATAAAAATATAACAACATCTTCACTCTAAACATTGTCCTGTTAAACCCTGTTGTTTTCTGTTTCATGAATCCAATTCCATCTGCAGGGCAAGATATTGTGAGACCCTATGTACCAATGGGAATCAGGCTAAATATTCCAAACAAATATATAAATTTCATTTTAGAAAGTAAATGTGAAATTAAACTACACACAGAACAACTAGATAAACAAGGTCAGGCATGCAAATTAAAAATCAAAATTCCAACCCTGATGGAAGTTGGGAGATTTAAAAACAATGATTTGCCATTCTTAATTTTGTTTCACTTACTGTAAACACTTGTCCTTTTCCAAGTTACTAAGATAACGTTGTGCTTCATTCATATAAAGGGAACGGTATCTCAACTTCTTTGGATATTTCTCATGCTTTGTGGTATCATAGCGGCCAACCCCGACAGGATTCTGTATAACAGAGCATTGGGGATATAGTGAGTGCTTAAATCTTCCTGGTTGCCCACTTCAAAGTAAGGCCATGGCAAATTGCTCCTATATTGATGTCAAAAAATCCTCACAGATTTCTCTGTAAAGTTGAAGGAGAAAGAGGAAGAATCCTAGGAGGGGCTAGCTATGAAATTAAGCTACTTGGAAGATTATCTTGGAAGGACCACAAAGGGAAGGAAGTGGCTAAGACAGCACTCAACAGCATAAAAGAAAGCTGAGGAAACAACAAGACAAAATTTGAAACAATAAAAAAAATTGTATCCTTCTTACCACACCATGATTTTCAGAGTTGTAAGTACTCCCTTACTCTATGAGGTCCTGAGCAGCTGAGCTCCACCAGAATAAAAAATTGCTTAGGATGAAGTATTTTGTGTCCTTCAGTACAAATTGCCTTTCATCTATTGCAGAGATACTGCAGAAGTCATTCACAACCATGTATCATTAATTCTTGCTATGTCTACAGCCATGCCATGTTGGGAGTGCAATTTGTACTGAATGTTTAATGGGATGGTCTGTGTTGATGCAACTCTCCAACTGATGTCTGTAGTATGATAATATATCCTCAGTTATTCCATTTATGCATTCTATTACCTTGACAATATACTGTATTTATAGATAAAATTACTAAAACTGAATTTGGTGGAACCTCTAAACCAGTGGTTCTCAACCTATGGGTCGCGACCCCATTTGGGGTCGAACGACCATTTCGCGGGGGTCGCCGGACACAGCGGTCCGCCATTTTGTTTTTTTGATTTTTTGATTTTTTTTTTCGGCGTGCGCGCGCCGCGCATGTGCGGATCAGCCCGTTACGTGTGCATGCCGTGCATGCATGGATCTGCCCGTCACGGTCCGCCATTTTTTTAATTTTTTTTATTTTTTAAATTTTTTTTTAAAAAAAATTTCGGCGTGCGTGCGCCGCGCATGTGCGGATCAGCCCATCGCGTGCGTGCGCTGCACATGCACGGATCCGCCCGTTGTGGTCCGCCATTTTGTTTTTTTGTTTTTTGAAATTTTTTTGAATTTTTTTTATTTTTTTTTATTTTTTTCTTCGGCGCGTGCGCCCCACGCATGCGCGGATCAGCCCGTCACATGCGCGTGCCATGCATGCGCGGATCTGCCCGTCGCGGTCCGCCTTTTTTTTTTGAATTTTTTTTTATTTTTTGAATTTTTTTTTTATTTTTTTTTCGGCGCGTGTGCCCCGCGCATGCGCGGATCGGCCCGTCGCGCGCGCGCGCGCACCCGGGTCGGGGTCGCAGTGCGCATGGGCAGGGCAAGTGGGATCTCAACCTGAAAAAGGTTGAGAACCACTGCTCTAAACATTCCAATGAACTGATTACACAAATGGAAGGGGGGAAGCATTAATTCAATAAATACATAAATACCTACATGCTGAGTCTCAAATGCTCTTGATATCAGTATAAATCTTAACTTTGACCAATTCCTTAAAGTTAACAAACGATTCTACATCTTAGATCCATATCCTTGAAGGATATAAGATAACTGCCCATTTGTTCTAATTCGTATAATAGAAGCTAATTGGTTTTTGTGGAAAGAATTTTGGAAGAGACATACTATTTTATCTGATCGAAATCTATATTTGATGATGTTGATAGTGAAGATGATGATGTCCATTCAGTTGAGTCCATCTCTTGGCAATTTGATGTGCCAGGTCTCTCCCCATCTTCCAATCTTGCACTATTTCTTTTAGTATGTTCTGTTTCATGTCAGCTTTGATGGTGCCCAGCCCCATGTTCTTTGATGGCCTGGTTTTCTTTTACTGCTAAATCTTCCAAATATAATTGCTTTCTCCATTGAATTCACCCACATGACATGGCCAAAGTAAGTGAGACACAGTTTTGTGGTTTTGCCTTCTAGTAACATGTCTGATGTTATGCACTCCATGGCTTACTTGTTAATCACTTTCACTATCCAAGAAATATGCAGTGTAAGTCTATATTTACATTGAGAATATTGTATGGACACCTGTATTCTTGTAAGGAGAAACTGCTGGCTCTTCTTAAAGAGAACAGGGAAACTAATTGTATAATTAAACAGAGGTCTCTTATAATCACCATATCTTGGCTTTACATCAAAAAATGATAGGTTTAATTATTTGGTCTCTGGAGAATAGAGCAGTTAAGCTACTGTAGATCAGCTATAGGCATTTCATCCAAGACCCACTTCACAATTGCTTTAACCACATGAGTTGGGTAATCTGCTTCAACGCTGTTTATCCTGAATGCAGCAGTTCTTTAGCTTTTTCCTATCACAACTCAAGTGATAGGACTCAGCTTGTACTTGTATTATTGCCAGAATAATCTTTGCTATTTAACTATTCCTCTGAGGAGAAATCGTGGCACAAATTACATTATTTCCTGTAGCACACCATATACGCAGACAACACACTAAATCAGAGGAAGCCTGTTGCAGCTGCTTAGCACATCTAGCCTGAATCTTTGTGTAGGCAGGCAGCAACTTTCTTAAGCCTTGTCCTGGATTCACAGATAGAAACCAGAACTCTATTTTGCCAGCTCCAGCTGCCTTGAGCCTAAACCGCTGATGAGCCCAGATCAGTGGGGAAATGAGACTTTTTCTAAATGAAGCTTTTCCTAACTACTTGAGTGCTTCTAATATCACCATAGTAACTCAGATAACAAAAGAAAAGGCATAAGCAAATATATCACTAGCATCACCCTTTGGCACACCAGAATTTTAAAAACATTGAATTGATGGAAAAAGTAAATATCACATTCTGAGGTTGCTAAGAAATTGTCTTAAATCTAATATAGAGGAAGGAGCAGTTGAACTACTGGAGACTAATTCTTTGGACTTCATTCCCATGAACCTCAGCCAATAACAATTTCAGTATGGCCAATAGCACAACATTAAGGCAACTAAAATTAAAATTATTCTGAAAGCTATAAAGTTGCCTATCTCTGATTTAGGTTAAATATTACAAAGGGGTTGAGAGAAATAAATAAAAAATCATATATACTAGGAGAAAAGCAATTTAGTCATCATCTACTCATGTTGCCGTTGCCATAGACCAGTTGAATAAATAAATACATTGCAATAATTGTGTGTGTGTTTGTGTATAAGCAAATAAAGAGTGCTTCAACACCATTTACTGTTGTCCTGAAATGACCTGCAGATTTTGCTTGAGAGAATGTGACTTTCTGGGGAAGAGACAACATTCCTCCTGCAGTTTCTAGATGGCTTAGATTACATGATCCTCAGATGGCACTGGGCCATGCTGGTAGGGGAGAAAAACTATACTTCAAAATGTTTAGAAAGGAAGCAGATGGATGGATAAATGATAGATGTGTGTGTGTGTATATATGTGAGTGAAAGAGATAGACAGATATGAGATAGATAGATAGATAGATAGATAGATAGATAGATAGATAGATAGATAGATAGATAGATAGATAGATAGATAGATAGATAGATAGATAGATAGATAGATAGATAGATACTGGTAGATAGATAGATAGATAGATAGATAGATAGATAGATAGATAGATAGATAGATAGATGGATGGATGGATGGATGGATGGATGGATGGATGGATGGATGGATGGATGGATGGATAGATAGATAGATAGATAGATAGATAGATAGATAGATAGATAGATAGATAGATAGATAGATAGATCCATACATGAAGCAAACTGACACCCACCATGAAGATGAGGTACGACCACGAATGCGAAGCCAAACAGCTATGCAGCTCACCATCTCTAATCCCCCTGTAACTCAGACTAACCTGAGCACAACAAAGCCCCCACCCAAACAGAACACTCCCCCATCCAATCAGAGCACAGCCAAGCCCCTAACCAGTCAGAACACACCTCCACCCAATCAGAACACAGCCGAGCTCCCAGCCAATCAGTTCAAACCCCCACTGGCAGTTAAAAGGAAGAAACAGCTACAACCACACATTGCTCCTAGAAGCATGAAGCCGAAAGCACCAGCCTGAAGATGACGAATGGGACTTCATTGAAACGTCGCCAAGACACTTCAAATTCTATGTGGGAGAAAACCCAAAGAACCAAAGACCTACATACAAACACCCGCAAAAACCTCAGAAAACATAGATAGATAGATTGTTGTGAGCCACCCTGAGTTCTTCGGAATAGGGCGGCATAGAAATTAAATAAATAAATAATAATAATAAATGATAGATAGATAGATAGATAGATAGATAGATAGATAGATAGATAGATAGATAGATAGATAGATAGATAGATAGAAAGAAATGGAAGGCATTTTTTCTCCCTCCCACCCCTATCTCTTACATACAACCTACAAAGTGAAGTTAATGGCACTACAAACAGGCCCCAAGTTATTAGAGCACCTTGGAATGATCTCCTTCATCGAAGTAACTGATCCATATGTGGCTTTATCTCCCAAGAAACAGTGGCAAAACAAGCTTTATTAAAGAGGGGTTTTGAACCCAGTTCCTCTCCCAGGGACACCTGCAGAGGGGGGCGGCATCTCAAAAGTCAAGATGATGGTGACACCACCATGCCTTGCAAGTCCCATCTCTTTTGCAATGCACGATAAACCCCGTTGTGACAGTCATCTGTCTTTCTTGTCTTTCTAGTCCAGGGGTTCTCAACCTTGGCCATTTTAAGACTTGTGGACTTCAATTCCCAGAATTCCTCAGCCAGCAAAGCTGGCTGAGGAATTCTGGGAATTGAAGTCCACAAGTCTTAAAGTGGCCAAGGTTGAGAACCCCTGTTCTAGTCCCTGCTGACTGGGGTCTTACTTACTGGCTGTCTTGCTCCAAAAGTGCTTTTTTTTCAGAAGGCAACTGGACTTCCTTGTTTTTTTTTTCCCCTTCTGAAAATATTTTGCTTTTCATCCAAGAAGCTTCTTCTATTCTGAACTGAAAAGCTGAAGAAGCTTCTTGGATGAGAAGTGAAACGTTTTCAAAGGCAAAAAAATACCCAAGAAAGGCCAGTTGCCTTTTGGAAAAAAAGCACCTTTGGGGCCACTACAGGTAGGACCACAACTGAGCCCCAAATTTATGTTGCTAAGTAGGACATTTGTTAAGTGAGTTTTGCCCCATTTTACCACCTTTCTCGCCCCGGTTGTTAAGTGAGCCACCACAGTTGTTAAGTTACTAACATGCTTGTTAAGTGAATCTGGCTTTCCCCATTGACTTTGCTTGTCACAAAAAGGGGATCAAGTGATCCCGGGAACTGCAAACATCATAAATAGGAGTCAGTTGCCAAACGTTTTAATTTTGAGCAGATTTACCATGGAGAGATGTCCGTAAGTGTAAAAAAATGGTCATGTCATTTTTTTTTCAGTACTGTTGTAACTTGTATCCTGGCTCTGGACCAGGATACTTACGGGACCGTCTTCTACCACATACTTCCCTACGACCGGTGAGAGCGCACAGGGTCGGCCTCCTCCGGGTCCCGTCAGCAAAACAGGGGGGAGGGACTTCTCCTAGGGGGAGGGCCTTCTCTGTTGTGGCGCCCACCCTCTGGAACCAACTGCCCCTTGAAGTCCTCATTTCTCCCACTCTCCCAGCCTTCCGAAAGAATCTCAAAACCTATCTTTGCCGGCAAGCCTGGGGATGATTGTGATTGTTGCTTGAAAGTTGTACGTGTGTTGGGTGTCTATTTTTAATATTTTGATTGGACTTAGATTCTTTGATGTTTTGTATATGTTGTAAGCCGCTCCGAGTCTCTGGAGAGGAGCGGCATACAAGTCCAATTAATAAATAAATAAATAAATAAACTTTGGATGGTCACTAAATGAGCTGTTGTAAGTCGAGGACTACCTGTATGACCTGGATGATTGAGAAGCTCCATAGATACTGGGTGTCGTGGACACAGTATCACGGCTGCAGTGAGAAAAGGACTTATAATCAAGTTTCTCCCTTACTGTATTTCCAAAACAGAGGCGGTATGCTCTTCGGTCAAATCTTTTTGCACCAATCCAGAACGGTGGTTGATTTTTATATTCGGTTCTCTTAATGGGCTTTATGTCATAGGAGCCTGGTCCTGTTTGATACTGGGGGAAAAAAGCAGGCAATTATTTTCTGTTATTGACTGATCTTTACTATATGTTCATCATCCTCATTAAACACCCATTACAGAAATACATCTTGGAGAGGATTTGCTTGCCAGCCCCCCCCCCCCCATTTTTCTTCTTTGCACAGCTGCCTAGGTAAATATAATTCTGGGTGTCCTTTACTGTTTTTTTTTTTTGCTTAGAGAAACTATTTTGATACTTTGAAAAGAAGAAAAAAGTTAAATATGTTCTTTAAAAAAACAAAAACAAATTGTACTTCATTCTGTTCCTATCTGCTATGTTAATGTCATGGCAGAAGAAAATCGGGCGCCGGCTTATTGCTGAAAAAGCAGAGCAAAGTCACCTACTTGTTCACGCTGAAACATGCCAATTTTGGACCAGAAGATCCGTTCAGTTGGGCAGTCGGGATCCCGTGAAAACGTACTAAAAACGCCATGTTTCTTTTTCTCCTTTGTCTCCAGTTCATCCAGGAAGGATTTGATATTGCAACCAGACAACTCAGAGGTTCTTCTCTGCCATGATTGAATAAGAACAAAATACTGCTTTAGAAGAGGAAATTAGTAGAATGTACCATATAGATCACCCTAGTTTTACAACCACAATTGGGACCACAATTTCCATTGCTAAACAAGGAGGTTGTTAAGTGAGTCACTTAGGACCTTATTTGCCATGGTTGTTAAACAAATCACTGTGGTCATCAAATGAATCATACAGTCATTAGGTGAACCCCATTTATACTTTTGACTTTCGTTGCTGGAAGCCAGCTGGGAATAGTTATGTCGAGCATTACCAGTATATGTGTGCATACATACAGAAAACTGTGAACAATTAATCTAAGACAGAACTGCATCAAATCGAAGAACTTACTTCAAATGAATGTATCTACTATGGGAAAATATAATATAGATACAACTCTCAGTGTAATCTGAATCCCGTTAAGAAAATTCTCACTAGTCCAGCGGTTCTCAACCTGTGGATCGGGATCCCATTTGGGGTCGAACGACCATTTCACGGGGGTCGCCAAACAACGCAGTCTGCCATTTCCCCCCCCTTTTCCTTAGCTGTGCTACTCCCTCTTATTCTATTGGCTTTTGAAAGCCAATAGAATAGACTCTCTTGAATAGAGTCTAATTCTATTGGCTTTCAAAAGCCAATAGGAATTGTCCAGGCTGTCTCTGCCCTGCTGAGCCCACCAAAAGTCCCAGTCTGCAAACGGTGTTGCAAGTTGTCTGCAGCGAAGGTGAGCTGTGTAGAAGTTTCCACCCCTCCCTGCTGAGCAATTACTAAAAATGTAAGTAAAAGAGGGCCAGGGGTGGGAGGCCGGCGGGTGCAGGGAAGGTTGCTGGAGCGCGTGGGGCCCGGCGAGTGCCTTACCTCCCTTGGGCTGGGCCAGCTGGTGGCCCAGCCGGTGGTCGCCCTGCGCCGTCGCTGCCCCTTGCCAGCTATGCCTTGGCCAATGCAGGGGGCGGCACCACGCATGCGCGGCGCTCCCTGGCAGGGAAAGTTCTCAACTTACGACTGGTTGGGAAGTCCTCAACTTACGACCGGTTTGGAAGTCCTCGACTTACGACCAGTTGGGGTCACGGCATTAAAAAGGTTGAGAACCACTGCACTAGTCACAAACGACGAGGCTTAAATTATCCTGCTTTGGATATATTATGTAAGACCTAACTCTCTAGCGAAGGCTCTAATGCTGGGAAAAAAATGAAGAAAAAAGAAGATGACCAGCAACCAGGTGGATGGATTCAGTTATGGTGGCGATGGGGGCAACTGAAGGACCAAATTAGGGACCGATCTCCATGGAGAAAAATTATCTGTGGTCATAAGAATCGATTTCGACTTAATGGCACATAATCAAATACATTAATCAAATATAATAGTAGTTTTTTTGTAGAATCCATGGTCCTAGTGTTCAGATAACTTATTTATAGGAGCAAAGCTTTTCATATATTTAGAATTATTTTAAATTAAGTTGGAATTAGTCCAACTGAACACGTGCAAAATCAAGACATTTGACAACATCTTCCAAAGCCCACTGATGAAAACACTGCTAGGTTTGTTTGTTTGTTTGCTATCTGCTAGTTTTCTGCCATCTAATGGCTTCATATAATCTACAGTGCTGAGTATTTTGTTCTCATTCTAGAACGTGAGAAATATTAATAGCTGTCCTATTGTGGATCTATTTCCACTGCTGTCTGCAGGATTTCCCCCATGACTCAGCTAATGTGCTTTTCTACCCTCTGTGAGCCACCAGAAAAGGTTTTTCCAATTGCCATTTCTAATTTATCAGTGGGAGGAGTCCTTGGTGCTCTCTGAGCTTGGTTGTTTTCTTTTTTCCTTTTTTTTTTAGAAGAAATTTTATTGGTTTTCTTTTTCATTTTTACATAAATGTGCTTAAGAAACAACGTGGTGATTGGGCTATCAATTATCCAAGAACAAAATCATACATATACAGTATCACACAGATTAATTCTTTAAAAGTTCCCCCTCTATTTCCCACATATTATTTTACCAATTAAAATTATTACATTTATAAAAAAAAAGCTCAATCAATCCAATCGGTCATCAATCACATTTCAATTATAAGAATCCAAATCCTGTTTTTAAGCTTTATTATTTTACAAATTACCATATTCCGAATTAAGCTTATATAGACATATTAACACCACAGGCATCCGTCATTTATCTTTTCCCTATCATGATGACAGCGGTTTTCAACCTTTTCCGGGGCTCGACCCCGCCCCCCGCATCGCGCATGCGCGGCGCGACCCCGGCCCGCGCTGCGCATGCGTGGTGCGATGGGGTGCATCACGCATGCATGGCGCGACGGCCCGCATCGCGCATGCGTGACGCGGTGGCCTGCATCGCAAAGGGGAAAAAATGGCTGACCAAAAAAAAAGGCCGACCCCCCCCAAAAATGGCCGACCAAAAAAAATATGGCGGGCCCGCATTGCGCATGCGTGGCGCGATGGCCCGCATCGCAAAGGGGAAAAAATGGCCAACCAAAAAAAATGGCCAACCAAAAAAAAATAAAAAATGGCGGGCCCGCATCGCACATGCGCGGCACGACGGCCCGCATCGCAAAGGGGAAAAAATGGCCGACCCAAAAAAAATGGCAGGCCCGCATCGCGCATGCACAGCGCGACAGCCCGCATCGCAAAGGGGAAAAAATGGCCGACCCCCCCCAAAAATGGCCGACCAAAAAAAATAAATGGCGGACTGCGGTGTTTGGCGACCCCCGTGAAATGGTCGTTCAACCCCAAATGGGGTCGCGACCCACAGGTTGAGAACCGCTGATCTAAGATAAATATATTATCCCAAAAAGCAACATCCTTTCATTTTTTTAAATATAGCCTATTGCTTAAACTAATACATCATTTATTAATACTATTATTTCTCTTATCACAAATACCTCCTCTTCTCCCTCTATTACAAAATAGTTATTTTGGTTAAATTAAAGATATCAATCCAAAGAACTACAGTTCTGTCTATTTTAAATATATATTCTATCAATCAATTAAGTAAAATTTACCTCTCCAACTATTTATCATCTCTAATACCAAGTATTGTTACAAAAAGTATCCTTTTACAGAATCACCTATTTCATTTGTTATTAAAACAATCCAAATGTCAACAGCCTTTTGAACCCGTTCAGTGAAATTTTAAACCACATTTTTAAACCTAATTCTAGCTTTCGTTCTATGCCAAACCAGTTTCCAAGATAAAGCCTCAGCATCATCAAACCTCAACATTTGAGTCAAGCTATTTCTCAATACATCAAAATAGTCAAAGTTCTCTTCTCTATTTTCCAATATCGTCTGAATAGTATAGTCAATTTTATTCCTTATTATAGTTGCTAGTTGATTGTCCACATTGTCACAATTTTCAATGACTTGTACAAGAATGTCAAGCTCTGTTATTTTTGGGAAATCAAATAGCTCAGTTATTCTTTGATCATCAATGTTCTCCATAGGTCGTAAATAGGATTGTGTAGAATTAATTTGCTCAGTAGTTTCTACTGTAAGTTCATAATTGAATTGTAAGTGCAGTTCCTCTGTCTCGTTCAGTTGTGTATCTTGCTGTGTGAGAACCTCTCTAGGGTTGCTCTGTTCTTCCTCCATTATTCTTTGATCTATAGTTTGAACCGATGGTTGAAAGTCAATTTGTGGTTCTCTAATATCATCTTTTATTTTTCTCCAAGATTTGATATAAGCTTTCATATAGTTTGTAGTTTCCAAAATCTTTTCCAATATAAATTCATAGTCGAGCTGTGGATAAGCTTCTTCCATTTCAATGGTGAAATAGACTTTGTTCAAGAATAGTCTTTGATCTTTTAGTGGAGGCTATATTTCAAAACGGTCAACAAATATCCACCTCCAAAATTCTGCTAAGCAAATTCACCACAGCTGTTGCAAATCTTTTATCTTTTCCCTTTTGTTGTCATTTGAAGATCAAATTCATCTTCAAATAGCAAAAGAAAATACAGCTGTAATGGCACTTTTTGTCCTCAGTGGACTGTAAACTCTTTCTTCCAAATAGGTAAAAAATTATCTTTCAGGAAACATAAAAATCAAAAGCAGGTATCTCCAGTATAATAGATAAAATAAAAAATATAGCGTTTCTTTTTTATTTTTTTCAGGGCCCCTAGATATCCAAAAAAAAAATCAAGTAGTCAATAAAACTTTAACTATTTTAGTTCTTTTAAAACTTTCTTTCCCAGGTAGACAGAAGCTGCTCTCTTAAGACAGGGAAGTGATCAAAAACTTTTTACAGGCAAATAGTCAGGACAGAGAGAGGGAGGAAAGGTCTCACCCGGATTCACCACGGTGGTTCTTTATACTTAGATGATTTTCTGACTTCGGCTGGTGCAGCAAAGTGATCGGCCATTTTACTGGCTGATCTTCTCCGTCAGCCCTACGGAGTTGGCTCGGACTGTAGGGGGAGCCGCCACTCCACCGCAGCCAAGCAAAAGCTTCCTCGATGGTAGTCGCCCCTCCAGGGCAATTTAAGACCTGCATAAGGGTCTACCGGTGGAGGGAAAACAGCTAAAAAGAGAGAGATCTCTTTGTACGGCTGAACGTGCTGCGATCCAGAAGCGGAAGTCAGCTTGGTTGTTTTCTTACAGATGTTTCATTTCTCAAACTATATAGCAACTGATAAAAGTAATGAAACATTGCAAGAAAATAGCCAACCTCAGAGAGCATGAAGGATCCCTCATTTCAACTCTGAGCTACAAATATTCTCCTTTATCAGTAATTTATTCTGTTTTGGTTGCAGTCAGAGGATGATATAATCATTTCTTATGCCAGGAAGCCTATTCCCCACCATCACCTTCTTAACATCACCAGCTTTCAGGAAAATGAATAACCTATCATAGAATTACCCCAAGCTCGGAACCTGACTTGGACCAAACAGCTGAAAGACATGTGTGTGATCTGGTTATCTCCATTAGGACTTCAGCTTTTGCTTGTGCTTCTCTTGAATATGTATTTACTACTGCTCTGAAAGAGTGCTAAGCCTGTGATCAAATCAAGTAAGTTTATTACAGTCAAAGACCAGAGACCAAAACAAATTAAACACTCAAGGAATGTCCACTTAGTTTTTTTTTTAAAAGAAGTCTAGCTTGGTGCAAGCATGGTAGTAAGGATTTCACAAGTGACTTCTTTTTTTGCTGCTTCACCACATTTGTCAGCTGTCATTCAGGTTCTTTTAAAACACAGTTTTAGCACCCTACTAGAGTAGTAATAAACCCATTATTAAACATGCTGTTTTCTAATCTTTCTTTTTTTTAGAAAATGATCTTAAATTCAACATTGTCTTCCTGTTAGTGTGACATTTTCACTGAAATATTCAGTTTTCCAAGTCTAAACTTCCTGAAAGAACTGAATCTAGGATTCATAGAATGCCAATCTAATACAAGATTGCAAAATGTAATGTGACTCTTATTATTTGTTTCTATTATAATATTACAGCATTCATCACTTTTTTTTTTTAGAAAATTCCCAACCAGAAAATTTCTTAATTCTATTATTCCTAAAGTCTTAGAATCTGCTGGCCGGGGGAATTCTGACAGTTGAAGTCCACAAGTCTTTGAAGTTGGACAACCCTATCCTAGATTGTTTTTAAGGAAAGTGACTGGGAGAAAGAATTCACTCCTGTGTTGAAGTTGTCTCAGTCGAATTATAGCTTTC
Organism: Bothrops alternatus; assembly: GCA_034064705.1. Classification (NCBI taxonomy): domain Eukaryota; kingdom Metazoa; phylum Chordata; class Lepidosauria; order Squamata; family Viperidae; genus Bothrops; species Bothrops alternatus. The sequence continues at coordinate 4,625,392 of JARGCV010000039.1, read as the reverse complement.
CCCAATTTGGTGTCTTCCCAAATCTTTTAACTACGGCTTTGATCATTCATAGCCAATGTGATGAATGGCTATAATCAGCATCTTTTTTTGGATGGAATCTTGTAGGGTAGGCAAGGTGGGTTGTATGACATGTGTGAGTTCTGGCAGCTTTTTTTTTTTTTTTACAAAAAAGCACTGGCTATAATGCATCAAAGCTATAGTCCAAGAAATCTGATGATCATTCAATTGGGGAAGTCTACGTATTACTAACCAAACTATGGAGTACTCTTGCAAGCAGGAAAGGGAGAACACATACATCACCAGCAAAATGTCCAGAAACCATAGGCTTTGATCTGTCACCAGTGAAGGTTTCATAGGGACCTCGAATACTGATCACTCGTTTCAACACCTCATCCACACCATTTTTGATATTGTAAGTACCAGGTCCCAAACCGCTTCCCTAAAGTCAAACAGGAGAAAAAGCTTCAGGCAGACACACATGAAAACAGCTGCATAGTGTGACACATTTAGGCTGCTGAATATTGATCCCTATCTAACAGTAGTTGGGCTCTATCTGGAGATCCAGGACTTGATTACATAGCTGCTCCATGGTAAATCAAAAAGAAATATGATGGGTCAAGTAAGTGTTGCCATTGGACATCACAAAGCTGTTTGTAATCCAATAAGAAAAAACGTATTCAATTTTGCTTCAGTAGTATGGAGGAGCATCTGAGCAGGGTTTTTTTTGCAGCTATCATTGCATCCTTTTCAGAGGATTTATGTTTGTTCCATTCATGGACTGAAGTGAGATTACTTTCAGGGAGATGTAGCCAAAAAAAAAAAAATGTTGCCAGAGCATAGTTGGACCATAGAGAGCTGTAGAAGGGGAAAGGTTCATAGTCCATATCCAACAAGTAAATTGTTGAGCTGTTGCTTCTATGGGAGCAGTGGTGAAAACCACTGCCACACACAACAGTGAGGTGGAAAATGAGATGATATACTTGCCGTATGGATGAAAGTGAATTGTTTAGGTGTTTTACTGTCCATTATTCCTATGTCAGTCACTGGGGTTTTTTCCCTTTCTTGTAGTTTGACATATGGATTCCCATAGGTACCAGGGCCAGGATAACATTCCTAAGAGTACCCAGAAATATGGGAGGGAGAGAGAGAGAGAGAGAGAGAGAGAGAGAGAGAGAGAGAGAGGAGAGAGAGAGAGAGAGAGAGAGAGAGAGAGAGAGAGAGAGAGAGAGAGAGAGAGAGAGAGAGAGAGAGAGAGAGAGAGAGAGAGAGAGAGAGAGAGAGAGAGAGAGAGAGAGAGAGAGAGAGAGAGAGAGGATAAAAAACATTGCAAGAAAATAACAAATATCTTATCTGAACAATTCCCTAATTCCAGAATTCAGCTTAGGCGCTAAGGTCACAATTCCTTGCAAACAAGGACAGCTATATTTGTTTACTGAGTGGTATGCACAGATTTTGCCCTATAGTCTTCAGGTCTTTTTTATATATGTCCAAGGCTGATCATCATTATTTATTTAAATATAACCTAATGAGATCTATATGACATTAGCAACCATTCTTTAGGTAGATTTCCCCCCCCCCTTCATGCTGACATCTATGTTAGAATGGTTGAAAGAGATTGATATATTTAATTTGGAGAAAGACTTGTCAAATAAATGAAGGTCAGGCATGCAGGAGCAGACTTGTTTTCTGGTGCTCCCCTGGACAGGACTTGTGGCTGAAAGATTACTGATTTACAAAAGATTATTTTTAACAGTTCGAAGAAACTTCCTAATAAAAACTTGCATTCATGTTGCAAGACAAGCACTCGGGAAATAGTTGTCTGAAATTCTTAATTCAAGGGCTATATGGTATTGCTGGAATGCTCATCAAAGGGTGTGCTAGATAACCACCAAAGCTCTTTCTCATTATATGTCTCTATGGCCTTTCGCACAATATACATAACACCAGACAAATGTTTCTTGGCTGAGCCAGACTTGGAGGTTTTACCTGAATTACTACCTCTTTTAGATCTCTATATATCCTTTGAACCCTTCCTTATGGCAGGGGAATACAAGCCACATTTCATTATATCAATAGCCCCTTTCTTATCGATCAAGCAGAAAGTGATAACATAGTTTGGGTTAAATTGCTGCTATTATAATACAACTACAATAACCACTACTTGGCAGAGGTTTTCTACACTGCCACATCTTGGAGATGAATTCTGCGCTGAAGAAGGCTGTTTTTTTTTTCTTCCTGCCATTTTATAGCTTCAACAGTTTTTCTCAGAGGACTGTTTGAAAGAGGTTTGATAAGTATCCAAGAGTTGATTCAGTTTTGTAGTTACTCACCAGGGAAACACAGTTTAACCAAAAATATACCCAGGGCTATTTGATGTTAGGAGCTTTCCTCACCAACCCCATTACTAACTGAGCTGTGGTGTTTACAAAATATATTTATCCTGCCCTTTGTTTTCTTAAACCTGCTGTATGAACAGAGACTTTGTCAGAATAGAAAATTTGCTTATTTCTTGGCTGTTTGTTATATTTCAATGACAAGCACATAAGCCAAGCAATGGAGAAACTTATTAGGTTCATCCATTGGTGCTTAGATAAGCATCAGTCTGAAGATTATATATTAACTTTTCCTGCATAATAAACAGTTCAAGCCCTTTTAAGTAGAAAAAAATGCTAAATATTGATTTCCTTTCAGTAAAGTATGCACTTCACATTCTGGGCTCACAAGTGTAGAATAATAAAATTAATATCACAAGCATCAGTTTTGCCACATTGATGACAGTGATGGGCAGAAGGATGGGATAGAAAGTAGAAGAAAACTCAAGACGGCAGCCATAACCTGAAATCAAAATCTTACCTCCTTTCGTGTGTGTTGCATATGCACAATTTCAGGGGCAGCACTGAGATTGTCTGTCCATAGTTGCCATCTTGATTTTTTTGCCCCAGCCCTTGCCTGCAAGACTTTCCTAGTATTAAAGTATTTTTGGGAATATATTAATGGGGCACAGCTTTCCCTAATTGTGTTCTGGATTATCATATTACAGCTAGTAATGCCAGACAGGGAAAGGCTAACCATAAATAAATATTAAAATCTTAATAAAATTTTAATAAAAAATATTAAAATATTAAAATCTTCCCCAGAAAACCATTAGAAAGTCAGATAACTGACTTTTATCCTAATAAAATGAAAGATAAAGGTATTAAAAGCAACATGCAAAGCATTGCAGTTGTAGTTGTATTAGATATCTGTTTATTTTTCTCATGAAAAGAATGGTGGTAATACAAAATTGATTTTCACCTACTCAGCCACCATGAGTCACTCTTGTGTTGCAGTTACCAACCTCAATCAGTTAGTTACCATCAATTGCCAACATTTCTCTGAGGAAGAAATGTAATTTCATTGCTGAAGAAGCAAGTTGTCTACCTGGCAGTAGCTTCTAAAAGCATCAAGAATAAAAGATGTATCTTTTCCTTCAAACTTGTTCTTTCTTTTTCTTCAACACATGCTCAGGGATAGAGATTTGCCAGCAGAGATTTCACAAAAAGGGTATGGATTTCAGATTATTTTGACGGAAATGGACAACCTGTAATCCAAATGCCAATCTTAGGTCTCCCTTATCAGGGTTACTTAATCTGAACAAATGGATTGGATCCAGTTAGTCAAGGATATGGCAAGCTTGTTTTAAACATATAGCTGGCTGGGGAACACCAAAGGCATCAGAGTCATGGTTTAATGTCAAGAGGAAAGGAAGACAAATGAAAAATATACACCAGGACATAACTATGTGTCTCATACATTTATGGCAATGTTAAGACACAAATATGTAAGAGCAGGTTTTATATCATGCAATCTTTACATAAGTGTTGCCAGTTTGCATCATTGCAGGATTATGATGGATTGCATAATACTCTACTACATTAAAATGTGACTGGCTTATTTCTGGAACAGTATACCATGTAATCACAGCTAGATAGTATACAGTACCTATGGACAACAACATGGAGAGTAGACTAAAACTTTTTATATTTTCAAGCCAGAATAACATGCATTATCCAACTCTAAACAAGATGAATAGATAACTACTGAATTAGGCTGGCAACTGGATGAACTCTACTCTTCTACATCTTTATGGCACTAAGCTGAAATTATTTTTACTTGGGTGGAGTGGCAAGGAAGTGATTAAAAAAAATCCAAGATCATGGTAGCATCCATGCAATCAAAATCCCATCTTTTATACATACAGACACACAATGCTGATGCATGTGCAAAAGGGCCAGGGCTTCATTCTCGTGGTTGCAACTGCTAGTTAGATTTATTTTGCTGTTCTCCTGCCCACCACAGATGCCACCTGCTATTGTTATTCCAACAGTCCCCTCCTGGCTATATATACCTAAGTAAGCCCAAGGGAGAGAAAATGAATGAGCCAAGAGATTGAGGGAGGACAATACAGGCTGAATGAGAGAAGTAACTCTTCCCAGACAATTAGCTCAGATCTATAGAAAGAGCAATCTGTTCCTTTATTGGCAACCTTTTTGATGGGGGAAAACATAGTGGTGAGGGGAAAAGAGGGGAGGCATCAACCTAAAAACAGCAAAGGATGATTTCACCCACCTTTGCTTTCTTCTAGCAACCATTGTCACAGCCATCATCACGTTATTAGGCAAAATACCTGAGTCTAGTCAATACCATTGACTAGCTAGACCCAAAATAAATAACCAGGTACTCTCCAGAATTTTTGCCAACAGCTATCATATTTCCTGATCACTAACCATGCTCGCTGGTGCTTATTGGTAGTTATAATTTAAAACAGCAAGATGCTAGGTTCTGGGTTGGAATCAGGAATGACAATGCAGTGAAACTTCCAATTGTAGGGAGAAACTTCAGCTTCCAATACTTGGCATCCATATTCTTACATTACAGTAACTCATCTGAGTTCTGCTTCCTCTCTTTCTGTTGCACTGAAGAGTCCTGGCAAACTTTCCCAACACATGGTCTTCTAAGTTGTTGGATGTAGCTGGGTTTATATGGTTCGTACCTAGATGCATTTTAATCAACTATGTTGTGTGAACCCAGCTTGGTTTTGGTTCAGTCTGCAGTGCAAACTCAAAAAATAAGATTAACTGTGTAAAACCTGGACCAAATAACATGGAAAAAAAATATCCCAGAAATATAACTAGTAATCTGATGTTGAGATGTATAGAATCTCACTGCCCCACAATGCAGATTTTATAGATGCAAAGTTCCCTTGTGGAAATAAAATAATCTCTAACTGGCTTTAAAATAATCTTATTTTTAGACCTGTGCCACAGCAAGAACCAATGAAAAAGATATGTATTCAACAAATTATAATACCTTATAAACATGAATTTTTGGTTGTTTTGTTCTGTTGTTTGTTTGGTTGATTTTCCTGGAAATCGCTGTTCTTCACTTATGATCCCAGCTTTCCTCCTCCCCCCCAGTTATAATGAACTATTCTACATCTCATACCAACTCTCCATATTTTAATTAGCAATGTCCAGGACTATTTCTTTCTCAATGATTATGTTTCACAAAGAAACTGTAGTGCTGATTTATCCAACTAAACATCATTCAAATGTGCTGAATTACATACACCTTAATCAGATGGCTGTGCTAAGGGTAACAGAATATATGAAACATTCTATCCTAACAATGATGAGTGATAATTCAACAACCTAGAAGCCAGTCTTAACTTTTAGTTTCTTTTTTTAATGTTCTTCAAATTATTAGTTCCAGCAAAGATAAAATCAGGTCATACCCTCATGCGGTCTTTAAATCTTACTGCTCCAGTATCACAAATTCCTCTAATACTGTGTGGACGTCTTTCCATGAGCTGCAGAAAATCTGTGTGATTATAAGTCCCAGGTCCCAGTTTTCTTTTCTTGGAGAAAAATAAACATGAGAATATAGTTGAGAAAATGGATGCATATCTCTTGAATTGCCCATTATCAACTGTTAGAAAGACTTGAGGGGGAGAGAGGACGAGAGAGATACACATATACATATTGCATTTGAATGTATTTTTGTATCCTAGCATTTTTGCACACAACTATTGTTTTCTCATTCCTAATAACAGTAGGGAATTTTGATTAGGGGGAGTGTTGAATCTTGTCTCCTCTCCTCTACACTAACATGTTCCTGAACACCCAAATGATCAACTGAAAAGTGAATGTGTTTGCCAGGGATCTGTGAATTAGATTGTATTTATGTGTTGTTGGGATACTTGCGGGACCGTCTCCTGCCTCATGAATCCCAGCAACCGGTCAGGGTGCATAGGGTTGGCCTCCTACGAGTCCCGTCTGTTAAACAATGTCATCTGGCGGGGCCTAGGGCAAGGGCCTTCTCCGTTGCTGCCCCAGCCCTCTGGAACCAGCTTCCCTCAGAGGTTCGTACTGCTTCCTCCCTCCTAGCTTTCTGGAAAGCGCTGAAGACACATCTATGCCGGCAGGCTTGGGGCATATGAGCTGTGCTCTGCCCCTCGGCCCTAAGAGTGTCCCGCCATCAGCGGCTGTGAGCTGAATGTGTTTGTATGTTGTGTGAATAGAATTAATTTTCTAAATTTTTAAATTACTGGTGTTTTTGAATTGTTTTTGTTGTTGTGAGCCGCCCTGAGTCTTGGGAAAGGGGCGGCATATAAATTAAATAAATAAATAAATAAATAATATCCGACATGCAGAAATTGGAATGCCCACTAACTGAAAGTAAAGAAATATCAAAAACTGTCTCTAGCCAAGGATGTAGATCATAGATAATTTTATATAATTAGAAGATTTTGAGCAAAGGTCTCAAAAATGTTGGAGGAAAGTAATAAAATTATTCATAACACTTGTATATTTCTGAGAATAATTGCACAGCATTGTGACAAGTTACCTTCTGAGACTCTTTAACTTAACATTTGCCATTGTTGAGTGGCCTACCTAAGATAATACTGTTACAAAGAAATGGGATGGATGGACAGATGGATGGAATTCATTGTTTTGAATTCTAATGTTGCTGTGAGGGACATTGCTGGGTGACAATGTGATAGTCCTAAAAGGGGAAGACTTGATGTAGTTCTAAAAAAAAAAAAAACCTTGGCATTAAGTTCTATTAAAATGGATCGTCCCCTTCGTGCTTCACCTGTCTGATAAATCAGGCTCTATAATTCCAAAGATATTTCTACTTATGTTCAAGGAAGTGTATGAGAACATACTATACTACAAGTCTACTGGATCTCTGTTAGTTTTTACTAGCTGATAATAAAAGGAATGAATTTTCCAGAATCATTTTCTGCATCTAGTGGCCAATCAGACATTTGCAGACAGACTGGGTAGACTTAATATCAGTTAGCTGGAGCCTGAAGAATGAGGCATTTATGAGGAATTTACAAACTGGGGCCACAACAAACAATTTTGTTACCTTGCTTAATTTGAGATTTTATTGATTCAATGAATGCATGGATTCAACGAATGCATTCTCAGCATTCAGTGCCATGGACCTAAACAGAATCCACTCACCCGAGCTTTCTCCTGCTGGCATATTTCTTTAAATTTAAAATGTGGCATTTGAGTGAGTCTAGCCGCTTCCTGAGCCTTTGCCCAGCTAGAGCTTGATGTCCTCTTCTGCAAGGCTGTAGAGCTGAAGCTTCCATTGTCGGTTACGTAGGAGCCTGGTCCTAATTTTCGACACTAAAGAAAGTATGAAGTTAATATTGTTCTCTCGTTCATAGATACACCTTGAAAAATAGACTAACCGGAACTAGATCAGGTAAAAAGTGCTATAAGTCAGCTTTCCACAACTATGTGCCATCCAGATTTTGTTGACTACTGTTCCCATTAAGCTAGCCAGAATGGCTAGTATTCAAAGGTAATAGAAATCAGAGTTCGTAACACCTATAATAGGTCTCGTATTGTCTTTGATACACTATTGCCTGGTTCATGCAAAGTGCTAAATCATGAGGTGGACTGTTTTTGGCTTAATGTAGTGTATGAATTCATTTCATCTGTTCAAATAAATAAATTACCATGGGCAGTGTTCTGTCTGGCCCCTCTCAGCTCATTAAAATCCACATAAATATGTCTTTAAGAGGTTTATTTAACACATTTCAAAAGGATTCACTTCAAAGCACGCTGCTGGCATTTTGCTGGCAGGAACGGCCAAGTCTCATTTATTTACATTTAGATTAAAACATGCTCTTCCCACACCTTCCAATTAACTCACTCTTTCTTTATCACATTGTCCAAGACCTCATTATTCTTCCGTAGATTTCCAAAACATCAGAAGACTGAATTCAAACGCACTGCTCCAGATATCAGGCTACTCCTTGATTAACGTTGCTCGTGACAAAGAATTAGTCCCGCCTTTATCTTCTAATATAGTTTCCGATACGTCACTTCCCCCCATTACTTCCTTTTTCCACTTAACTGACACCTTCGCTTATCAAACCTTCGGAATCTCGGATCAAGCCATCTATCTTCTTGATCCAAATCTGACCCCTCACTTTGCGAATCTGATCCAGACTGCCTGTAAATCTCCTCCCTGTCTGTCTCAGCTGCCGGGAGGGGAAAACACCCAGAGGGGCCTGGCTGCTCTTCCTCGGCTGCCGGGAGGGGAAAACACCCAGAGGGGCCTGGCTGCTCATCCTCATCCTCTGACACTTCCCAAGCTGGTCTAGGGACACTCACAACAGGCAGTACATACAGTAACTATTTATTTACCAACAAATAAGTTACCAAGGTTAATAAATTATCCTTGATTTTAGCCAAAAGGTTGAGAAGCAATAGCTATTAAAAACCATGATTATGTCAAAATGACAACATATGCATTGTGAGGTCATTGCACTAATGATACGAGTATGTAATTTACACTAGTGACGTCCAGATGGAAATACATAACCATATATGTATTATCTGTTCTTCCTCTGCAGGCACCGCCTATGTTGACTCTAACCCAGAGTTCCAGAAGGAAGCTATAATTTTTAACCGCAAAGGATACATTTCATATCACACTAAGAATAATGAGCAGAGGGAATAGCCTTGAGGAATAAGAGTGAAAGGAATGAAGTATTATTCAGAAATTTCTAATGAGTCTAAAGGTTGCTAGAAGAAGCCACCTGAAAATCATAAATAACAATTAAGGTTGTCTATCTATCTTATCTAAAATGTTGACAAGCACAAATGTGAGACGCAGGAATTGCTAGCTAACTGAAACTGCAAGTAGAAGAAAAACAACATTTGTATATAAAGTTTAGAGCTCAAGGCATAACCGCAGACAGGTGAGAAGGAAGCTTCGTCATAGAAAAGAAGATGGTGCTAGATAAGATAAGAACAAAGGGCATGGGCCGGTAGGCACAGGCTGCACAGGCTGCAGCGATTGGCCCGGGCAGACCATGTGGATGCCCGGGACAAGGAAGGCTGCTTCCAGCCTTTGCAATGATTGGCCAGCAAGGTATTGTGCAGGGGGGCTATAAAAGGGGGCGCACCATTTTAAAACCTGTTCTGTTGGTGTTGCATTAAAGGAGACTGTTGGAACTCGTTGCTTCATCTCAATGCCTCTTTTCCTGAAACAGAACAGGGAGGGCAATGGTTTTAGGCGGTCTGGATTAAGGGGCGGGTGAGATAAGGGGTGTTGAGTGCAATAGGGGAGGGGGGGACCTGCATGGTGGGGGGAAAGGATATAAAAATATGTCAAACAGCTCTTGGAGGTGTGGCTGAACTCCGGCGTGTGTGTTTCAGCTCACCAAGCCTTTGCAAATGCTTCTTTTTGAATAAAACTTTGTTACTGGAATTCCAAGTGAGTTTGTTTGTTTTGGGATCTTGAGCCACATTCCAAACACGAGGAAATGCTGCAACCAAAACAATTGTCTGATAAAAGAAATTTTAAGTCCGGGTCAAAATTACACCCAGAGAAATCATCTTAGGCAAGACCTCCATTATAGCTCCCAAAGATAAAAAGAGGGAGAGGAGAAACCTATTCAGACTTGCAAGATTCTGCTACCACAACCTTGTAATAAAAGTATTATAAGTACCCATATTTCCCTGAAAATAAGACTGGGTCTTATATTACTTTTTGCTCCAAAAGATGCATTAGGGGTTATTTTTCAGTTAGGTCTCATTTTGGGGGAAATACAGTACTATATGTGTCTGTCTGGCTGATGATCTTAACTGGGGCTTATTTTTTGGGTAGGGCTTATATTACAAAATCATGTTAGGATTTATTTTCCTGTTGGATTTTACTTTGGTTTCTAATCTGGTCAACTTTGAATGGCTGACATTAAGCAAAACCCAAGCATATTATAACCTAACCAGACATTTGTCTCCAGATGTTAGCTGGTACGGTCATTCTGCTTTCTCTGTGTAATTCTGTAAAACACCAGCCAAGACATGGCTGCATCTGTTGTATTCCAACATAGTGATCATGCTCCTACATTTTTGGAAATTCAAAATGAAAAGAAAAAAGTACGCCAATGGAAGAAGCAGAAAGGCAATATATTGTAGAAAGACTTTCTGGGTTAGGGATGAGATCTTTGCACACAACAGTATGCCAGGAAGTTTTAAAAAGGGACATCAGAATTCATGGCACTTTGGAGAGTAATGATGCTGATTTTTATAGGCTTCCCACATCTTTTAGGCCAACATTTCTGTGAAACAGAAAGTCCCAAGAAATTATACAGGAAGTGGGTTCAAACTATATGCTTTAGGTTTGAAAAAGATCTTTTTGATTGTAAAAAATTGTATTTTCTTGTTCAACCTCATAAATAGGAAACTGTGAAAAATAGTATTTCTTTGCGAATGTGAGATACATTAAGAAATATACTCACCAATTCTGAACAGATGCTCTTACAGTATGGGGCCTGGAGGTAAGTACTGGGTTTCTTGCAATTAGGATAAATGGCTGATACATCAAATCTAACCAAGAAAAAAATGCATTCAGAATACATGGTCAGAAGAATAACATCCCAGAGATGAAAATATTTTTCTTTTGCCTTTAGTAACATTTTAGCCAAAAAAAATACAAAAACTAGCCAGTCTCTGTGACAAAATAAGGAAGCAGGATGTAGTAAACTTCTAACTGGTCATTTGAGGTGAGTACAGAAGTTTTGTTATAGGAGGACACTCCAGAATTAGGATGGGATGAAGAACTTGTGTGCTGTTAATCATCCCAACCAGCATTGCCAATGGTTAGTAGACAACTTGTTGTCTAGGGCAGGGGTAGGCAACCTTGGCTCTTTTATGACTTGTGGACTTCAACTCCCAGAATTCCTCAGGCAACAAGGGACTTCTGTACCTGACCCAGAACAATTTTAGAAGTCTACTATATGTAAATTCTAATATTCCTGCATGTGGCTGCTCATGAGATGATTCTGATCTACAGAATTTGAACACAGGGCTTTATCTAATTACTTATCTACTTGACAGAATTGAGTCCTCTCTTTTTTCCACATGCTTATTTCAAATCTGCTCTAGAGCAGCAAGAAACCTACACAGCAGATCTGAGAATGTATAGACATGGGGCCGCAGCAAAAAAGAGAGAAAGGAACATGACATTGTACAAGCGGCAATTCTTTCACATTCCATCAGCTATAATTCATAGTAATTTAGCAATTTACATTAAAATCTATACTAAAATCCAAGTGTTTATACAGGAGGTTTCCTCAGCATGAAACATGTGAGAAGAAATTGACCTTCTGGCTTGTGGTGAGGAGCTGTACAGGCAAAGACATATAAAAATATTGAGCTGAGGAAGACCACTTAATTAAGTCTGTTACATATTCTAGGCTGTGTGATTTTGAAAGCAAGGAAATAGGAAAACTATTTTAAATAAACAGCTTGGAAAAAATATGACATTTTTTTTTCCCATTTACCTACTACCGTATGTAATGCACTCAGGAAACATTTGTGATTTTGAGACACTGTATTTAAGCTGCTTTATCATTCTGCTGGTAAACCTTGAAAGACCTAATGAGTGTCCTGTACCTGATTGCCTAACTGGGTTTTTTGTTTGTTTGTTTTTGCATTCCCCCCCCCCTTTCTCTCATTTTCTTTCCCTGCGGAGGGGAGAGATTGCTTATACAACCTAACTCCACAAACTATCTCTTCCTAAGCCATTGTTCTTGCAGCACAGCGCTTCCCTAAAAGGTGCTAACCACAGGTTAACAAGCTCAGCTCTGCAACCTTAATTAATTACAGTGTAGAACAGAATAGAGATGGAAGGGACCTTGGAGGTCTTCTAGTCCAGCCACCTGCTCAAGCAGGAGAACCTATACCATTTCAGACAAATGGCTCTCCAGTCTCTTCTTAAAAACTTCCAGTGTTGGAGCATTCACAACTTCTGGAGGCAGGTTGTTCCACTGATTAGTTGTTCTCACTGTCAGGAAATTTCTCCTCAGTTCTAGGTTGGTACTCTCCTTGACTAGTTTCCACCCATTGCTTCTTGTCCTGCCTTCAGGTGCTTTGGAGAATAGCTTTGGCTCCCTCTTCTTTGTGGCAACTCCCTAATTAATTAACTGAGCAGTCTTGAGCAAAAGTAAACCACAGCTTATATACCTTTGGCCTAGTACTTTACAATGACAAGAAAAATAAAGACAAACAAAGTTGCATGATATTGAAATGTTTCTGATAAAGCAACTTAGTGACCTTGTTATTAGTTATCACTTCTTACTAGGTCAGTGTGCTAGCTTTATTACTTTTGAGATATGGTCAATGAATATAATAACTTGGCTTAACTGGGCCACAGGTTTTTATCGGTCCCCCTGTCACCACTCAGGATCACATTTATGTGGGGAGGAGGGCATTTGTAGGATTGGTAGGGAAGGCAGCTCACATGTGTGTGGGGGTGTAATTTCACACATGTGGAACTTTATGGGATTTCTCTGAGAAAATAAGAGTAACAATAACAA